>OZ038381.1:94008168-94608168 GCA_964036045.1 Eutreptiella sp. 'Long Island Sound 2002'
TCATCCACCGCAGCCGCACAGCACCACAGTCAGAGCTCCCGATGATCGCTGGGATGGCCACAACTCAACCGCTGGATGCCTCATGCGCAACAAATGCCTTCCAATACCGTCTCTGCTGGGCAGCCTGTGGAGAAGGGCCTGCTTTGGAAACGGATGGCGATGGCAGTGACTGTCTGCACACCTTCATTCTCGAATTCATCAGCGGAGTAAGACTGCTTCGCATTTTCCTCCGGCGCCTGAAAACGACAAGCAGTTGCGCTCATAGCTGATTACGCACCCATAGGGCTTTGGGCTGCAATAGCAGTTGGCAACGCCACACTGTGTTGTGGTGTGCCAGTCCCTTTTTCTCTGGGAGTTCGCTTGTTTTACAGCAGACAATCATTTGTCCCCGGGGGGGGGCGACCCCTCAGTTCTGGACGCCAACTACCCCCCAAACTAACTGTTGGCCGGAGGCCCCTTGGGGGGGGGGGGGGGGGGGGGGGCATGGGAGGGGGGGTCAAGGAGGGGCGAATGGGGGGGGGGCTCCGGGAGGGTCGGTTGGGGGGTGGGGGGGGGTCCAGGTGGGACGAGTTGGGGTGGGGTGGGGGGGGGGGGGGGGCACAGGCTCCCCTTACCTCCCCTTGCCCTCCCTCTAACCATACCATCACCATAAACCTGACCCTAACCTTTGCAGCCAGTTGGTTTGGCCATGCCAGCCATGTTGATTGGGTTGAACAAGATGCCCCAAATTTTGTTCATGGCTGCTTTTGCCACATCATTGCTCTCCATTTTGGACCCCAACACTCACTCTGACCCTAGCCTAGGGTGAGAGCCAGTGTTAGGGTTAGGGCTAGGGTCACCGAGCTGGTGGAACCAGTCTTAGTTTTATAACCCTTTTTAGTGTCTAGGGTGGACCTACCAGGTTTAGCAGCAGCAGCAGCAGCAAGCAGCAAGCAGCACGCGCGAAATGGCTAAAAATCAGAACTCCGTCGTGGTGTTTTGGATTTGGCTGAAATTTTGGTGGATGATACCTATGGGTGTGAAGTACAATCACACAAAGTTTGAGCAAGAAACTCAACGGTGGCGGCCGGGAACGGGATTCGCAAGTGGCGGACCTCAGTTTCAGAAACTGCAGTTTAGGGCCAAAAACAGCCATTTTTGGGCCAAAAATGACCCGGAACACATTCAAAACGGCCAAACGAAGGGAAACGGTGGGTGCACTGCACGTGCCGCTTGACTTCCCCGTGTCAACGAGCTCTTTGCGGCCCTCTAACTCCATGATATGCCGCGGAAGCGGCCCAAAAAGGCCCCCAGAAGCTCCAAATGCCGACAGCCACAAACCAAGAATAGGCCATATCTTTGGCTACATGGCTCAAAATGCGATTCCGAGGGCACCTAATCCACCTGCAACCCCTCACTTTTTGTGGTTTCCACCCCTCAGAATTGCCCAAACGGACGCCTAGACCCCAATACCTAGGCCCACTAGGCTGCGGCAAGCTGCAAGCTCAAGCCCAAACAAGTGGGTGCCCAAATGGGTCAACAGGGTCCAATAGGGGCAAAAAGATGACTTTTCTCAAAAATGATCCTAGACCATGAGCGACGCTAAAACAAGTGTTTTTGGACGGTTTTGAGCTTGTGCCGGCCCATTTTGGTCCTCCGGAAATCGCAAAATGCCTTGAAAATGGGCTGTTTTGGGACCAAAAAAAAGGTAAAAAATGGGTCAAAAACGCATTTTTCCAAACCTCATCCTAGACCATTTGGGGTGCACAAACGGGTGAAATGAGCCAATTTTGACCCCATTTTGGGGCATTTTGGCCCCTCAGAAGTCCAAAAAGCCTTGAAAGTGGGCCTCATGGTGATTGGGTTCGCTTGCAAGCTAATTTCACTTTGTCAAGAGCCATCAATGTGTGAATCATTCTTGATGTCCCTCATCAGTCATAGCTGATGCTCCCTCCCCCACCAGCTCGGTCCCAATATTCAGTCTTGATTAGGGTTAGGTGTAGGGATAGGAGTAGGTTGAGGGTTGGGGGTGGGCGTTAGAGTCAAGGTTGGGTTTAAGGATAGTGTTGGGGTGCAAATTGGATAAAATTTGCCTTGGGGCACCTTTGGTGGTCATGGAGCATCAGGCGCCTTTGGCGCCCATGGACGCCTGAGGGCAACACCTTCGGCAACTAACTGTTGGGGAGGGGCCCTAGGGGGGGGAGGGGGGGGGGGGGGGGGAGGGGTAGTTGGCGTCCTAGGACCCGCGGAGTCGCCCCCCCCGGGGCTTTGTCATATCTTTGGGGCCCACCCTGCTGTTGGTGGTGGCGTTTTTCGCTTCCACTCCTTCGCCAGTCGCTGGGCTGGGGCTGGAGGTTGGGCAAGGTGGGGGTTCAAAAATTTTTTCATGATTTTCATCCATGATTGAAATCTTCATAAAATTCTGAGTATTTTGAGTATAGACACATGGTGTGAAAAAACGATTTTACTCCTCCGGTAGCAAGAATTTTTTTCTTTCCAGCGCTTTTGGCGCCAACATCACCCACCGACATCCCCCATGGTGCCACGTGTACTAGTTTTTGACAGACAAATGTACAGGACATTCGCAGCGATCATCAGAGACCAAAAACTGGCACATACAGTTTGAAAACATCGAACATTACGGGTCCACAGGCTCAGAAATGAAGCCCTTCTTGGTCAAGCTATAACACATCATGAACTGTTGGACTTGCTTCTTCTTCTTGCCCTGTGCATAATCACCCTTTGCTGGAGGTTTGGGTGCAGGTTTTGGGGCTGGTTTTGGGGAGAAATTTGGGCACAAACTGCAGCCACCATGTTTGCAAACTCCTGATGGTCTGGGCAAGGGATGGGACTCTTGTCGGACAGTTTCCGCTCATCAACTTTGTCACTGATCCATTCACAATACTGGTGTGACATCCACCTGTCGAAGTTATCACTTATCTCAATCTCACATGCGGCAGCCCTCTTGGCCAACAGAGCTACCTTGGCACAAAATATGAACAATGTGCATCTCAAAACCAAGGCATTAGCAAGCACATGTGGCACACAGTAGAACGAATTGAAGAACACACCGCCAAAATCAATGGTGCAAAAAGTGACGGAACCAACGCCTAGTGTTGCTTGGACATAGGCGTTGCTTGGACAGGGGGGGGGGGTTACATCCATAAAATGCTTGACACCATTGGAAATTAAGTGCGTTCTGCTTTTGTTGTCTTCTAAACATTAATTTTTCTATATGTCAGCCAAAAGAGCCCCTTTTCCCAGCCCTCCCCCAATGGTTTTCGGGGGGCTCCCCCCCCCCCCGGGAAATGTTTTTTCTACCGTCCCAAGAGGCTGAATACCTGTTCTACCCCCTCCCCCCAGGCAATTGCCCCACTGCAGCAGGAACCTTGAGATTGCTACATCTTTCTCCTCCTTCAGCAGCTCGACCAGGAGAATCAGGGGGTGGCACCTTGGCCAACATCCGTGCCAATGTGTTCAGGACAGGAGAGGCTGAGCCAGGAGACGCTGTGCCCCCATCCGAATCTGCACACAAACGAGAGAATGGCGGCACAATATTCAGAGCAGTGCCAAGCACTATCGTCCGTGTGAACGTTCCAATCAGAAAGGCGAAGCGTGCGCAAGCAAGATCAGAAGTGCAGTCCGTTGAAAACTGAATATCAATCAACCTGCTCCCAACTAGGTCCTCGTGTTCCCAGACCCTCTTGCTCACCTGAGTTGGACAACTAAACCGTGCTTGTGGGGCTAGGCTGGTTTGGTAGAACCAGTGGGGTACAGTCCCTTTAGAGAGATGCATCGCCACACATCGCTGCCCCGTAACCCCTGCCATCTCGGGTCCCCGAATCAATGAGGCAAACAGTGGCTGCATAACCCTCTGCTTCTGAGGGTAAATCCTCTGGTGCATCAGGGCCACAGATTGGTGTGGATTGTGGCTGCACATCCCCTGTGCTATCAGTGGTTGTGGTTGTGTAACCCTTGCCACCTTAGGGCCACACATGGATTGCGGCCCTGTTTCCCGTGCTGTATCAGGCAGGACTACATCCCTGTGTATTCACCAATGGGGGGCAACAATCAATGGGGGGGGGGGGGTGTAACTTGTGTACAAAAAAATTGTCAAGTGTAATTTTTTTTCTGGTAAAATCGTGTAATTTTTTTCCGGTAAGTCGTGCAATGATAAAAAAAATCCGACCAAAAAAATTGTCCGTGTGTTGTTATTTTTTTTGTGGTAAATTGTGCAATTATAAAAAAAAATTGGAAAATTGAAAAAAACAATAGTCAACTTGTGCAATACGTACGCAATATGTACAATTGCCGGTTCCATACGGCACCCCACAGCGACCCTAACGATGGGATGCTGAGTCCACAAAGCACCAACTACTGTGTGTGGCCACCAATGAGTTGGGACTTGGCAAATATAACATAGTATCACATGGTGTAATTGGTACTACAAACAAAATCAGGCCCAAGAAAAGAGTCCTGACAGGGCCATGGCCAACATTAGTGTGCCGGCACTAGGAACAAAATCAGGCTCAAGAAAAGCGTCCTGACAGGGGCACAGCCAACGTTAGTGCCACCATTTAATTGAGATAGGGGCAGAAACGATATCCACTCAGATTTGTTCCTGCATGCAATGTGAAGACCGCGACAAGTAGCGGCACAAATGGAAATACTCCCCGGGACCACCAAGGCATTGGGATGGGGCCAATATAAAGCATGTCTATATGCTCCACCTTTGGTACCCCAAATAGGCGGAGTAGTAACACGAAAAGCCTACAAAACATGCACCCGCTACTAGTAGTTGCAGAATGCACGTTTGTAAATGAGGTCAATTTTCGTGTTAGAGGACTTGGGCTTTGCACCACGACTCGTGTTCAGCCAACAAGCTTAGCTGACAAGCCACGCGCAACTCAACTACTAGTTGCTTGGTCTACTCATTGATGAACTACTGGTCACGCTCCACCTTGCCACATGCATCTTTGGGCAGCTATGGGGCACCTTGCACCACTCTGCACGGATGAGGACCTTCGGACAAGTGTCCTCCTCTGTGGCACGAGTGGCCATGGAAGGTTGCGCCTTGGGCTCTCGGCCTTCCATGCTTGGCTTGGAGGAGACATCCTTGCCTTTGAGCGGGGTGGGGGTGGCTTGAATACTCTCCTAAGTCTCGGCATCGTCGCCTTTGAGCGGTGGGGGTGGTGTGAACACTCTCCTCAATCTCCGCAAGTGCACCTTCAACTTGGGTGTTAGGGGGGGGGGGGGGGCAGATGGGCTGGAAGCTCAGTCACCCCCTCCAAATCATCACCATGCGGTTGAATGACCCGCACACCGTGATTAGCATTAACAATGCTCAACACATACTCGACAAAACATGGACCCATTGGGGTGGGGAAACATCTGAAAAAGAACCTGAACGATCCACGGCCAGGTTTGTGAGGTGCATGCTATGAAAACTACAAGACACGCCGGTTATCATGAAGCTGCTCAACCAACTTCTAGATCCTCCAATTTGTTGCAAACTATGCCTCGGAGTAATTTCCCATACACACCACCCAACCACGTGCCAAAACTTGACACCTTGCCGTCCCAGTTGTGGTAGCAACATTTGTCGCCATGTGAGTCCCTCTGCGTTGAACGCCAAAGCACCAACATCGTCGGGAGACATGGACTGCACGTACCGCACATGTACCTTGGCACAACAGATTGGTGTGTACCCACGCTCAGGCCTTGCTAGGTTTGTGGCACACCACAACACAATACAACATGGGTCTGGGAGACCGCATGTTGGCCGCGAAACCCTTTCTCGCACCAGTACGCCAATCCTTCGTCCAACATTTCATGCTTACTTTCAAGGGCAGGGGTAGGCTCGGTATCAATTGGGTCATCCTCCACAGGAGATTTCCGCGGTCTCTCGCGCAACCCATTATAAACTTGGGCTCCGTCCTTTGTACCCTTTTTGAAGCTATGGCGTTCTAAAAAGGCACTAATGTCGCTTCTTCTTTTCCACCACATGGTCTAGGGTGGGGTTTTTGCGCACCCAATTCTTGTTTGAACCGGTGCGTTAGAAAGACTTGTTGAGCCAAGCCTCCATTTGTGCCCTTTTGTTTGGTTCCCCGTCAACCACGGGTTGTGTCTTCCAAGTAATTTCCCGAGATATACCCACGGTACCCGTACTAGGGACATGCATTTGATCGCGAACATCATTGGTGCTGCGCAAATGGTCACCACACCACACGTCCTTAAGACCGGGGACTACATTGCGCATTGCAGCCAACAATGATTTTGATTCGAATACGTTGCAATGATCAAAGGTGAATTCAACATTGTCACCTATCCACTTTTGCATGGCAATAGAAAAAAGAGAGACTGAACAGCCCACTGGACAATCGTAGGGTTCAAAAAAGATACACTTGCAGGAAGGCCGCAAGATCGATTATGCTTTGCGCTTGTCACATGCAAAACGGCACGTTACCCCGTTGTAGTATAGACAAGAGCGCTTAGCCCGGATGATACCCAGTTCAATTTCCAACGTTTGCGGCACAGTGCTTGAAGGTGACATAGTGCAATTGCACATCGTCCTTCTCAATTTCCCCGTGAGCTAAGCGATGATGACACTCTCATATTGCTCCACTCATATTGCTCGGCCACACATTCCATTGCTCGGCCACACATTCCAGACACCACTGGGCACGTTGGCTCCATAACCCCTGCTGTCTTGGGGGTCCCCAACACTTCAGCGCGGGGGACAAAATCAACAATGGCCCACAAGTGGGCGAATTGACGACATAACTGCCAACGTATGGACCACCTCTAATTTCCTCCCCAGCTCTGAAGTGTAGGGACCCCCCAAAATGGGAGGGGTTATCTAGCCAATTACGGGGAGAAAATCAGCGAGGGTCTAACGAGGTCCCCAACACTTCAGATTGGGGGAAACCAGGAATGGCCCACAAATGGGCAGATTGGCTACATAACACCGTCCTGTTGGGGTCCCCAACGCTTTAGACACATGGCGCTGGATCACATAGCATAGAAAGTAAAAAATGGCAGGAAAAAGCTGGGCATTTTGCAGGGGTTTTTTTGGAAACACTAAGCACTTATGGTCACCAAATGGGACTCGTATCGCACGGTACATTTCAGAAATCGGCACCAAAACTTCTTCCCAGCTACCCGGGGACGGTTGGCTTGAAGGTCCATAGAACATCCCAAGCGATATTGGTTGCGTTTTGGGTCCCGAGCTGACTGCCAAAACCTCCGAGCATTTTTCCGGGCAACTTTGAAAAGTTCCCGGCAATTATCCATTGAAATTTGCTACATTGAGAGAGGGCAATGTTGTCCACCCATATACGTGACCTCAGCAGAGCAACATGCAAAAAAAGAAAAGAATACTTGTCCTGAATTGGAACAGTGAATCCAAATCCAAAGATACATGGTTGGCAATGCTCGTGCTAAAAACATTTGAAATACTAGTGTGAACCACCACGGAAGCACGAAACAAGTTATGGCGTGCAAGTTTGTACGTTCAGGTAATCATCCGCGAGCGGAGGCTCAAAAATGACTTTACTATCCAGCCCCTTCCAAGGGTCCACTGTTTGAGTTTCTACCAAACAAGGCGTTTTTGCAAAGCCCCGACCAATAGCTCTCACCAGAACTATATTTTAGGTCATTTGCTCACACTAGGCCTCAGATCCGGAGGCTCGAAAAGTGCTCTACTATCCTCCCCCTTCTAGGGGCCCACTATTTCCGTTTCCTGCAACTCAAGCCTTTTTGGACAGCCCCGACCAGCAGCTCTCACCACAACTTTATTTTGGGTCATTTGCTCACACCCACACAGAGATCTGGAGGCTCGAAAAGTGCTCCACCATCCTTCTAGGGGCCCACTGTTTGAGTTTCTAGCAAACAAGGCATTTTTGCAAAGCCCGGACCAGTAGCTCTCACCAGGACTTTATTCTAGGGCATTCGCTCACACCCACACAAAGATCTAGAGGCTCGAAAAGTCCTCTACTATCCGCCCCCTTCCAGGCGCCCACTACTTTCAGTTTCTAACAAACAAGGCATTTTTGCAAAGCCCCGACTAGTAGCTCTTAGTGGGCCCCCGGAAGGGGGCGGATAGTAGAGCACATCTCGAGCCTCTAGATCTCAGGCCTGGTGTGAGCGAATGACCCAAAATAAAGTTGTGGTGCAAACAACGCTTTTTTGGAAAGCCCGGACTAGTAGCTCTCACCAGAATTTTATTTTGGGTCATTTGCTCACACCGGGCCTGAGATCAAGACGCTCAACAAGTGCTCTACTATCCGCCTCCTTCCAGAGGCCCACTATTTTCAGTGTCTTGCAAGTAAGGCTTTTTTGGAAAACCCCAACCAGTAGCTCTCACCAAAACTTTTTATAAGGAAGGGCCTGGATAGAAGAGCACTTTTCGAGCCTCCAGATCTCAGGCATGGTGTGAGCAAATGACCTAAAATAAAGTTGTGGAGAGAGCTAATGGTCGGGGCTTTGCGAAAATGCTTTGTTTGCAAGAAACTGAAACAGTGGGCCCCCAGAAGGGGGCTGATGGTGGAGCACATTTCGAGCCTCTAGACCTCAGGCCTGGTGTGAGCAAATGACCCAAAATAAAGTTCTGGTGAGAGCTACTAGTCGGGGCTTTCGAAAAAAGCTTTGTTTGCAAGAAATTGAAACAATGGGCCCCTGGAAGAGGGCGGTTAGTAGAGCACATTTCGAGCCTCCAGATCTCAGGCCTGGTGTGAGCGAATGACCCAAAATAAAGTTGTGGTGAGAGCTACTAGGCGGGGCTTTGCAAAAATGCAGTGTTTGCTAGAAACTGAAACAGTGGGCCCCTGGAAAGGGGGCGGATAGTAGAGCACTTTTCGAGCCTCTAGATGTTTGTGTGGGTGTGAGCAAATGACCTAAGATAAAGTTCTGGTGAGAGGTTTTGGTCGGGGACTTGCAAAAATGCCTTGTTTGCAGGAACCTTGAACAATTGGCCCCTGGAAGGGGGCACATAGTAGAGCACTTTTTGAGCCTGCAAATCTCGGGTCTCGTGTGAGCAAATGACCCAAAATAAAGTTCTGGTGAGAGCTACTAGTCGTGGCTTTCCAAAAAAGCCTTACTTGCAGGAAAATGAAACAGTGGGTCCCCGGAAGGGGGCAGATAGCAGAGCACTTTTCGAGCCTCTAGATCTAAGGCTTAATGTGAGCAAATGACCTAAAACAAAATTTTGGTGAGAGCTACCGGTCGGGGCTTTGCATAAATGCCGTGTTTGCTAGAAATTCAAACAGTGGGCTCCTAAAAGGGGGCGGATAGTAGAGCACTTTTCGAGCCTCTAGATGTCTGTGTGGGTGAGAGCAAATGACCTAAAATAAATTTTTGGTGAGAGCTACTAGTCGGGGCTTGCCAAAAAATCCTTACTTGCAGGAAACTTAAATAGTGGGCCCCTAGAAGGGGGCGGATAGTAGAGCACTTTTCGAGACTCCAGATCTTAGGCATGGTGTGAGCAAATGACTTCTGGTGAGAGCTACTGGTTGGGCCTTTCCAAAAAAAGTCTTCCTTGCAAGACACTGAAACATTTGGGCCCTGGAAGGGGGCGGATAGTAGAGCACTTGTCGAGCCTCCACATCTCAGGCCTAGTGTGAGCAAATGACCTAAAATAAACTTTTGGTGAGAGCTACTGGTGGGGGCTTTCCAAAAAAGCCTTGCAGGAAACTGAAACAGTGGGCCCCCTAGGCCCAGGCACTCGTCTTGCCGGATTCGGCCTAGTGTTCTCTGGCATAGGAAAAGGACATCCACAGAGTGTGCATTTGACAGTGGACACAAGACACAAATCTTGTTGACAAATGTTTGTAAGTGTAGGGAAAGCAAAAAAAAATGCCCCTGAATGCCTCCTTCTCGAGGCGCGGAGTAGCTCGAGGCACAGATCTTCACTCGTCTTGCCGGATGCGGCAAATTGACTACATCGCCCCACAACCTTTGCAACCTCTTTGTTCATGGACCACTTTGGAGGCAAAGCAAGCACCAAGCATCCAACTACAGTTCCAATAGGTTCAGGTTCCACACATGCCACCAAAATTTCTGTGCATTTTGGGGCTCGAGCTGGCTGCCAAAACTTCCGAGCGGTTTTCAGGGGGTTGTACCCAGCCGTATCTAAAATGGGGGAAGCGACCCCACCGAAGCATATCCCCCCAAATTGCACCCGGTGATGGAAGAATATTGCTCTCTCTTGCAATGTTCTATGCTAGGGACCGGTGGTACATGTGAGGCGGGCTCAAAAGAAGGAGGAGCCCACAATGGAGAGATTAGCTACAGAACCCATACCATCGAGGGGGTCCCCAACGCTTTAGATTGGGGGAGAAAATTACAAGTGGCCCACAAGTGGGCAGATTGGCTACATAGCCCCTGCCGTCTAGAGCTATCCCCAACGCTTCCAAGGCGGGGACAAAACCAAAAGTGGCCCACAAGTTGGGAGATTGGCTACACAACCCCTGCCATCTAGGGGGGTTCCCAATGTTTCACATGGGAGGAGAAATTCGAGGTGGCCCACCTTTGGGCAGATTGGCTCCATATGCTCCCTGTGCTGCAAAACGGGGAGATTGGCTCATAACCCTTGCCCTCCAAGGGTTCCCAAACACCGGAGAGCAGAGGACAAAACCAGAAGTGGCGCACCAATGGGGGGAGTGGCTACATGACCCTTGCCGTGCACAGAGTCCCCAACGCTGCAAAGGCGCGGACAAAACCAAAAGCCGCCCACACGTGGACCGATTGGCTACATAATCCTTGCCATCTTGGGGGGTCCCCAACGCTTCAGATTGGGAAAGAAAATTAGAGGTGGCCCACATGGGGGCATATTGGCAACATAACCCTTGCCGTCTACAGCAATCCCAGGCGTTGGATAGGCGGGGACGAGACCAAAAGTTGCCCACAAGTGGGAGATTTGGCTACATAACCCTTGCCATCTAGGTGGGTCTCCAACGCTTCACATTGGAGGAGAAAATTTGGAATGGCCCACATGTGGGCAAATTGGCTCCAAAACCCCTGCCATCCAGGGGGGTCCCCTATGCTTCAAAGTGGGGACAAAATCAGCACTAGCCCACATGTGGGTAGATTGGCCACATCACCCCTACCCTCTTGGGTCAACAACACCCCAGAGAAGGGGGACAAAATCACAAGTGGCGCACAGTGGGGTAGATTGGCTACATAACCCCTGCCGTGTACGGAGTCCCCAATACTTTAGAGCGGGGGACAAAACCAAAAGCCGCCCACATGTGGGAAAATTAGCTTGGGGGGTCCCCAACACTTCAGACCGCGGGAGAAAATTACAAGTGGCCCACAACTGGGCAGATTGGCTACATAGCACTTGCCGTCTAGAGCGATACCCAACGCTTCATAGGAGGGGACAAAACTAAGTGTCCCCTACAAGTTCGGAGATTGGCTACATAGCCCCTGCCATCTAGGGGGGTTCCCAATGTTTCACATGGGAGGAGAAAATTCGAACTGGCCCACATGTGGGCAGATTGCCTCCATAACCCCTGCCGTCCAGGGGGGTCCCCTAAGCTTCACAGTGGGGACAAAATCAGCACTGGCCCACAAGTGGGTAGATGGGCTACATAATCCATGCCATCCGGGGGTTCCCCAACTCTATAGAGTAGACGACAAAACTAGAAATGGCGGACCAGTGGGCAAATTGGCCACATAACCCTTGCCGTCCACGCAGTCCACAACGCTTCACAGCGCGGGGAAAAACCACAAGTGGCCCACAAGTGGGAGGATTGGCTACATAAGCCCTGCCATCTAGGGGGTTCCCCAACACTTCAGATTGGGCGAGAAAATGAGAAGTGGCCCACATGTGTGCAAATTGGCTACATAAGCCCGGCCGTCTAGGGGGGTCCACAACACTGCAGAGCATAGGACAAAACCAAAAGTGGCCCCGAGTGGGCGCAATGGCTGCATCGCCATTGGCATCCCTAACCTAGCGCTTCACAGTGGGGACAAAATCAGCACTGGCCCACAAGTGGGTAGATGGGCTACATAATCCATGCCATCCGGGGGTTCCCCAACTCTATAGAGTAGACGACAAAACTAGAAATGGCGGACCAGTGGGCAAATTGGCCACATAACCCTTGCCGTCCACGCAGTCCACAACGCTTCACAGCGCGGGGAAAAACCACAAGTGGCCCACAAGTGGGAGGATTGGCTACATAAGCCCTGCCATCTAGGGGGTTCCCCAACACTTCAGATTGGGCGAGAAAATGAGAAGTGGCCCACATGTGTGCAAATTGGCTACATAAGCCCGGCCGTCTAGGGGGGTCCACAACACTGCAGAGCATAGGACAAAACCAAAAGTGGCCCCGAGTGGGCGCAATGACTGCATCGCCATTGGCATCCCTAACCTAGCGCTTCACAGCGGGGGACAAAATCAAAAGTGACCCACATGTGGGCAGATTGGCTTGCCGTCTACGGGGGCCCCTAGCGCTTCAGAGGCGGGGTAAAAACCAAAAGTTGCGCACAAGTGGGATGATTGGCTATGTAACCTCTGCCATCTAGGAGGGTCCCCAACACTTCCGATTAGGGGGAGGATTAAAAGGGGCCCAAATGTGGGCGGATTGGCTACATCACCCGTGCCAATTGGGGGGCTCCCGTTCCAAGTGGAGGGGTCCCAACGCATTAGAGCGGGAGGACAAAATCAGAAGGGGGTCACGAATGGGCGGATTGGCTACATAACCCTTGCCATCTAGGGGGTTCCCCAACACTTCACAGCGGAGGACAAAATGAGCAGTGGCCTCGAGTGGGCACATTGGCTGCATCACCCTTACCGTCTCGGGGGTCGCCAGCCCTTCGGGGTGTGGAACAAAATCAGAAGTGGCCCACAAGTGGGCAAATAGGCTACATGGCCCTTGCTGTGCAGAGGGATCCCCATCGCTTCACAGGCGGGGACAACACCGGAAGTGGCCCACAAGTGGGAGGATTGGCTACATAAACCCTGCCATCTAGGGGGGTCCCCAACGCTTTCATTTGGAGGAGAAAATTAAAAGTGGCCCACATGTGGGCAGATCGGCTACATCGCCCCTACCGTCTATGGGAGTCCCTACGCTTCACCGCGGGGAGAAAGTCAGCACTAACCCACAAGTGGCAGTGTTGGCTACATAACCACTGCCATCTAGGGGGGTCCCCAACGCTTCAAAGTGAGACAAAATCAGCAATGGCCCACAAGTGGGCAGATTGGCCACATAAGCCGTGCCATCTAGGGTGTCCGCAACCTTTTAGAGCGGGGGACAAAATCAGCGGTGGCCTGGAGTGGGCGCGTTGGCCGCATCACTGTTGCCATCCCGGGGGTCCCTAGCGCTTCACAGCGGGGAACAAAACATAAATGGCCCCCGTGTGGGCAGATTGGCTACATCACTGCTGCCATCTAGGTGGGTACCCAACACTTCAGATTGGGTGAGAAAACCATAGGTGGCCCACAAATGCGCGGATCAATCACAAAACCAATGCCGTGGAGGGGGGTCCCCAAAGCTTGAGAGGCGGGGACGTAACTAAACCCTGCCATCTCTAGGGGGCCCCCAACGCTTCAAATTGGAGGAGAAAATTAGCTATGGCTCACATGTGGGCACGTTGGCTACATCACCCCCACCATCTACTGGGGTCTCCTATGTGTCACAGCGGGGAGATAATCAGCAGTGGCCCCCAAGTGGGAGTGTTGGCTACCTAACTCCTGCCGTGGAGGGGGTCGACAACGCTTTATGGTAGGGGACAAAATCAAAAGTGGCCCACAAGTGGGCAAATTGGCTACATAACCCAACACAACCGGCGCACCAATTAACAAATTAGCATTGTCCCACAAGAGGACACAATGGCTACATAACCCGTACCGTCTAGGGGGTGTCCGCCACTTCAGAGCGGGGGAGAACGTCACAAGTGGCCCACATGTGGGCACATTGGCTACATAACCCTTGCCGTCTAGGGCCTTTCCAACACTTCAAATTGGGGGAGAAAATTAGCACTGGCCCACAAGTGGGCTAATTGGCTACATAACCCCTGCCGTCCGGGGCTGCCCCAACACTGCAGAGCACATGACAAAACAAAAGGTGGCGCACCAGTGGGCAAATTGGCTACCTAACCCTTGCGGTCTAGGGAGTCCCCAACACTTCAGAGCGGGGGACAAAATCAGTTGTGGCCCTGAGTGGGCACATTGGCTGCATCACCCGTGCCGTCTCGGGGGTCCCCAGCGCTTCACAACCGGAGATGAAACCTGGAGTGGCCCACAAAGGAGCACATTGGCTCCATAACCCCTCCCATCAGGGTGTCCCCACCGCTGCAGAAGCGGGGACAAAGCCGAAAGTGGCCTAAAAGTGGGCAGATTGGCTACATAACCCATGCCATCTAGGTGGGCCCCCAATACTTCACATTGGGCGAGAAAATTAGAAGTGGCCCACATAGGGCCATATTGGCAACATAACCCTTGCCGTCTTGGGGCATCCCCAACGCTTCCAAGGCGGTGACAAAACCAAAAGTGGCCCACAAGTGGGACAATTGGCTACATAACCCGTGTCTAGGGGGGTCCCCAACAGTTCACATTGGGGGACAAGATGAGAACTGGCCCATATGCGGGTAGATTGGTTATATAACCCCTGCCGTGTAGGTGTTCAACAACGCCGCACACCGGAAGGACAAAATCACAAAGGCCCCACAAATGGGTGGATTGGCTACGTAACCCTTGCCATCTAGGGGCTCTCCTACACTGCACAGAAGGGGAGAAAATCACACGTCACCCTCAAGTGAGCACATTGGCGAAATAACGACATTTTTTGGGGGTCCCCAACGCTTCATAATGCGCAAGAAAATTAGAAGTGGCCCGCATATGGGCAGATTGCAACGTAACCCCAACCATCTGGGGGGGTCCCACGCGCTTAAGAGGCGGGGACAACACTTGAAGTGGCCCACAAGTGGGAGGATTGGCTATATAACCCTGCTATCAAGGAGGGTCCCCAACGCTTTGGATTGCGGCAGAAAATTCAAAGTGGCCCATATGCGGTCAGAGTGGCTACATGTCCAGAGCGGGGACAAAATCACAAGTGGCCCATAAGTGCATAGTTTTGCTACATGACCCCTGGGTCTAGGGCGTCTCAAACACTTAAAGCGGGGGAGAAAATCACAAGTGGCCCACAAGTGGGCAAATTGGCTATATAACCCCGGCCTACCAAGGGGTCCCCAAAGCTTCAAATTGGGGGACAAAAGAAGAAGGAGATCACCAGTGGGCAGATTGGCGACATAACCCCTGCCATCTAGTGGCCCCGAGTGGGCACATTGGTTGCATCACCCTTACTGTCGCGGGGGTCGCCAGCGCTTCACGGCGGGGGACAAAATCACAAGTGGCCCACAAGTGGGCAGATAGGTAGATAGGTAGATACAAAGCCCTTACCGTCAAGAGGGATCCTCAACACTTCAGAGGGGGGACAACACCAGAAGTGGCCCACAAGTGGGATATTTGGCTACATAAACCCTGTTATCTAAGGGGGTCCCCAACGCTTTCGTTTGGAGGAGAAAAATAGAAGTGGCCCACATGTGGGCAGATTGGCTACATCACCCCTGCCGTCTATGGGGGTCCCTACGCTTCACCGCGGGGAGAAAGTGAGCACTGGCCCACAAGTGGCAGTGTTGGCTACATAACCACTGCCATCTAGGGGGTCCCCAACGCTTCAAAGCGAGACAAAATCAGCAATGGCCCACAAGTGGGCAGATTGGCCAAATAACTTGTGCCGTCTAGGGAGTCCCCAACGCTTTAGAGAGGGAAAAAAAATAAGTGGTGGCCTGCAGTGGGCACATTGGCTACATCACTCTTGCCATCCCGGGGGTCCCTAGCGCTTCACAGCGGGGAACAAAACATAAATGGCCCCCATGTGGGCAGATTGGCTACATAGCTGCTGCCATCTAGGTGTGTCCCCAATGCTTCAGATTGGGCAAGAAAACCAAAAGTGGCCCACAAATGCACGGATTGACCACAAAACCAATGCCCTGTAGGGGGGTCCAAGAAACGGCCCACAAGTGGGAGATTTGGCTACATAAACCCTATAATCTAAGGGGGTCCCCAACGCTTTGATTTGGAGGAGAAAATAAAAGTGGCCAACATGTGGGCGGACTGGCTACATAACCCCTTCCACTTAGGGGGGTCCCCTATGCTTCAAAGTGGGGACAAAATCAGCACTAGCCCACATGTGGGTAGATTGGCTACATCACCCCTGCCGTCTAGGGGGTCAACAACACCCCAGAGAAGGGGGACAAAATCACAAGTGGCCCACAAGTGGGTAGTTTGGCTACATAACCCCTGGGTCTAGGGCGTCCCAAACACTTTAAAGCGGGGGAGAAAATCACATGTGGCCCACAAGTGGGCAAATTGGCTATATAGCCCCGGCCTAACAGGGGGTCCCCAAAGCTTCAAATTGGGGGACAAAAGAAGAAGGAGATCACCAGTGGGCAGATTGGCGACATAACCCCTGCCATCTAGTGGCCCCGAGTGGGCACATTGGCTGCATCACCCTTACTGTCTCCGGGGTCGCCAGCGCTTCACGGCGGGGAACAATATCACAAGTGGCCCACAAGTGGGCACATAGGTAGATAGGTAGATACAAAGCCCTTACCGTCAAGAGGGATCCCCAACACTTCACAGGCGGGGACAACACCGGAAACGGCCCACAAGTGGGATAGTTGGCTCCATAAACCCTGTTATCTAAGGGGGTCCCCAACGCTTTCGTTTGGAGGAGAAAAATAGAAGTGGCCCACATGTGGGCAGATTGGCTACATCACCCCTGCCGTCTATGGGGGTCCCTACGCTTCACCGCGGGGAGAAAGTGAGCACTGGCCCACAAGTGGCAGTGTTGGCTACATAACCACTGCCATCTAGGGGGTCCCCAACGCTTCAAAGCGACACAAAATCAGCAATGGCCCACAAGTGGGCAGATTGGCCAAATAACTTGTGCCGTCTAGGGAGTCCCCAACGCTTTAGAGCGGGAAAAAAAATAAGTGGTGGCCTGCAGTGGGCACATTGGCTACATCACTCTTGCCATCCCGGGGGTCCCTAGCGCTTCACAGCGGGGAACAAAACATAAATGGCCCCCATGTGGGCAGATTGGCTACATAGCTGCTGCCATCTAGGTGTGTCCCCAATGCTTCAGATTGGGCGAGAAAACCAAAAGTGGCCCACAAATGCACGGATTGACCACAAAACCAATGCCCTGTAGGGGGGTCCAAGAAACGGCCCACAAGTGGGAGATTTGGCTACATAAACCCTATAATCTAAGGGGGTCCCCAACGCTTTGATTTGGAGGAGAAAATAAAAGTGGCCAACATGTGGGCGGACTGGCTACATAACCCCTTCCACTTAGGGGGGTCCCCTATGCTTCAAAGTGGGGACAAAATCAGCACTAGCCCACATGTGGGTAGATTGGCTACATCACCCCTGCCGTCTAGGGGGTCAACAACACCCCAGAGAAGGGGGACAAAATCACAAGTGGCCCACAAGTGGGTAGTTTGGCTACATAACCCCTGGGTCCAGGGCGTCCCAAACACTTTAAAGCGGGGGAGAAAATCACATGTGGCCCACAAGTGGGCAAATTGGCTATATAGCCCCGGCCTAACAGGGGGTCCCCAAAGCTTCAAATTGGGGGACAAAAGAAGAAGGAGATCACCAGTGGGCAGATTGGCGACATAAGCCCTGCCATCTAGTGGCCCCGAGTGGGCACATTGGCTGCATCACCCTTACTGTCTCGGGGGTCGCCAGCGCTTCACGGCGGGGAACAATATCACAAGTGGCCCACAAGTGGGCACATAGGTAGATAGGTAGATACAAAGCCCTTACCGTCAAGAGGGATCCCCAACACTTCAGAGGCGGGGACAACACCGGAAACGGCCCACAAGTGGGATATTTGGCTCCATAAACCCTGTTATCTAAGGGGGTCCCCAACGCTTTCGTTTGGAGGAGAAAAATAGAAGTGGCCCACATGTGGGCAGATTGGCTACATCACCCGTGCCGTCTATGGGGGTCCCTACGCTTCACCGCGGGGAGAAAGTGAGCACTGGCCCACAAGTGGCAGTGTTGGCTACATAACCACTGCCATCTAGGGGGTCCCCAACGCTTCAAAGCGAGACAAAATCAGCAATGGCCCACAAGTGGGCAGATTGGCCAAATAACTTGTGCCGTCTAGGGAGTCCCCAACGCTTTAGAGCGGGAAAAAAAATAAGTGGTGGCCTGCAGTGGGCACATTGGCTACATCACTCTTGCCATCCCGGGGGTCCCTAGCGCTTCACAGCGGGGAACAAAACATAAATGGCCCCCATGTGGGCAGATTGGCTACATAGCTGCTACCATCTAGGTGTGTCCCCAATGCTTCAGATTGGGCGAGAAAACCAAAAGTGGCCCACAAATGCACGGATTGACCACAAAACCAATGCCTTGTAGGGGGGTCCAAGAAACGGCCCACAAGTGGGAGATTTGGTTACATAAATCCTATAATCTAAGGGGGTCCCCAACGCTTTGATTTGGAGGAGAAAATAAAAGTGGCCCACATGTGGGCGGACTGGCTACATAACCCCTTCCACTTAGGGGGGTCCCCTATGCTTCAAAGTGGGGACAAAATCAGCACTAGCCCACATGTGGGTAGATTGGCTACATCACCCCTGCCGTCTAGGGGGTCAACAACACCCCAAAGCGGGGACAAAATCACAAGTGGCCCACAAGTGGGTAGTTTGGCTACATAACCCCTGGGTCCAGGGCGTCCCAAACACTTTAAAGCGGGGGAGAAAATCACATGTGGCCCACAAGTGGGCAAATTGGCTATATAGCCCCGGCCTAACAGGGGGTCCCCAAAGCTTCAAATTGGGGGAAAAAAGCAGAAGGAGATCACCAGTGGGCAGATTGGCGACATAAGCCCTGCCATCTAGTGGCCCCGAGTGGGCACATTGGCTGCATCACCCTTACTGTCTCCGGGGTCGCCAGCGCTTCACGGCGGGGAACAATATCACAAGTGGCCCACAAGTGGGCACATAGGTAGATAGGTAGATACAAAGCCCTTACCGTCAAGAGGGATCCCCAACACTTCAGAGGCGGGGACAACACCGGAAACGGCCCACAAGTGGGATATTTGGCTCCATAAACCCTGTTATCTAAGGGGGTCCCCAACGCTTTCGTTTGGAGGAGAAAAATAGAAGTGGCCCACATGTGGGCAGATTGGCTACATCACCCGTGCCGTCTATGGGGGTCCCTACGCTTCACCGCGGGGAGAAAGTGAGCACTGGCCCACAAGTGGCAGTGTTGGCTACATAACCACTGCCATCTAGGGGGTCCCCAACGCTTCAAAGCGAGACAAAATCAGCAATGGCCCACAAGTGGGCAGATTGGCCAAATAACTTGTGCCGTCTAGGGAGTCCCCAACGCTTTAGAGCGGGAAAGAAAATAAGTGGTGGCCTGCAGTGGGCACATTGGCTACATCACTCTTGCCATCCCGGGGGTCCCTAGCGCTTCACAGCGGGGAACAAAACATAAATGGCCCCCATGTGGGCAGATTGGCTACATAGCTGCTGCCATCTAGGTGTGTCCCCAATGCTTCAGATTGGGCGAGAAAACCAAAAGTGGCCCACAAATGCACGGATTGACCACAAAACCAATGCCCTGTAGGGGGGTCCAAGAAACGGCCCACAAGTGGGAGATTTGGCTACATAAACCCTATAATCTAAGGGGGTCCCCAACGCTTTGATTTGGAGGAGAAAATAAAAGTGGCCAACATGTGGGCGGACTGGCTACATAACCCCTTCCACTTAGGGGGGTCCCCTATGCTTCAAAGTGGGGACAAAATCAGCACTAGCCCACATGTGGGTAGATTGGCTACATCACCCCTGCCGTCTAGGGGGTCAACAACACCCCAGAGAAGGGGGACAAAATCACAAGTGGCCCACAAGTGGGTAGTTTGGCTACATAACCCCTGGGTCCAGGGCGTCCCAAACACTTTAAAGCGGGGGAGAAAATCACATGTGGCCCACAAGTGGGCAAATTGGCTATATAGCCCCGGCCTAACAGGGGGTCCCCAAAGCTTCAAATTGGGGGACAAAAGAAGAAGGAGATCACCAGTGGGCAGATTGGCGACATAACCCCTGCCATCTAGTGGCCCCGAGTGGGCACATTGGCTGCATCACCCTTACTGTCTCGGGGGTCGCCAGCGCTTCACGGCGGGGAACAATATCACAAGTGGCCCACAAGTGGGCACATAGGTAGATAGGTGGATACAAAGCCCTTACCGTCAAGAGGGATCCCCAACACTTCAGAGGCGGGGACAACACCGGAAACGGCCCACAAGTGGGATATTTGGCTCCATAAACCCTGTTATCTAAGGGGGTCCCCAACGCTTTCGTTTGGAGGAGAAAAATAGAAGTGGCCCACATGTGGGCAGATTGGCTACATCACCCGTGCCGTCTATGGGGGTCCCTACGCTTCACCGCGGGGAGAAAGTGAGCACTGGCCCACAAGTGGCAGTGTTGGCTACATAACCACTGCCATCTAGGGGGTCCCCAACGCTTCAAAGCGAGACAAAATCAGCAATGGCCCACAAGTGGGCAGATTGGCCAAATAACTTGTGCCGTCTAGGGAGTCCCCAACGCTTTAGAGCGGGAAAAAAAATAAGTGGTGGCCTGCAGTGGGCACATTGGCTACATCACTCTTGCCATCCCGGGGGTCCCTAGCGCTTCACAGCGGGGAACAAAACATAAATGGCCCCCATGTGGGCAGATTGGCTACATAGCTGCTACCATCTAGGTGTGTCCCCAATGCTTCAGATTGGGCGAGAAAACCAAAAGTGGCCCACAAATGCACGGATTGACCACAAAACCAATGCCTTGTAGGGGGGTCCAAGAAACGGCCCACAAGTGGGAGATTTGGTTACATAAATCCTATAATCTAAGGGGGTCCCCAACGCTTTGATTTGGAGGAGAAAATAAAAGTGGCCCACATGTGGGCGGACTGGCTACATAACCCCTTCCACTTAGGGGGGTCCCCTATGCTTCAAAGTGGGGACAAAATCAGCACTAGCCCACATGTGGGTAGATTGGCTACATCACCCCTGCCGTCTAGGGGGTCAACAACACCCCAAAGCGGGGACAAAATCACAAGTGGCCCACAAGTGGGTAGTTTGGCTACATAACCCCTGGGTCCAGGGCGTCCCAAACACTTTAAAGCGGGGGAGAAAATCACATGTGGCCCACAAGTGGGCAAATTGGCTATATAGCCCCGGCCTAACAGGGGGTCCCCAAAGCTTCAAATTGGGGGAAAAAAGCAGAAGGAGATCACCAGTGGGCAGATTGGCGACATAAGCCCTGCCATCTAGTGGCCCCGAGTGGGCACATTGGCTGCATCACCCTTACTGTCTCCGGGGTCGCCAGCGCTTCACGGCGGGGAACAATATCACAAGTGGCCCACAAGTGGGCACATAGGTAGATAGGTAGATACAAAGCCCTTACCGTCAAGAGGGATCCCCAACACTTCAGAGGCGGGGACAACACCGGAAACGGCCCACAAGTGGGATATTTGGCTCCATAAACCCTGTTATCTAAGGGGGTCCCCAACGCTTTCGTTTGGAGGAGAAAAATAGAAGTGGCCCACATGTGGGCAGATTGGCTACATCACCCCTGCCGTCTATGGGGGTCCCTACGCTTCACCGCGGGGAGAAAGTGAGCACTGGCCCACAAGTGGCAGTGTTGGCTACATAACTACTGCCATCTAGGGGGTCCCCAACGCTTCAAAGCGACACAAAATCAGCAATGGCCCACAAGTGGGCAGATTGGCCAAATAACTTGTGCCGTCTAGGGAGTCCCCAACGCTTTAGAGCGGGAAAAAAAATAAGTGGTGGCCTGCAGTGGGCACATTGGCTACATCACTCTTGCCATCCCGGGGGTCCCTAGCGCTTCACAGCGGGGAACAAAACACAAATGGCCCCCATGTGGGCAGATTGGCTACATAGCTGCTGCCATCTAGGTGTGTCCCCAATGCTTCAGATTGGGCGAGAAAACCAAAAGTGGCCCACAAATGCACGGATTGACCACAAAACCAATGCCCTGTAGGGGGGTCCAAGAAACGGCCCACAAGTGGGAGATTTGGCTACATAAACCCTATAATCTAAGGGGGTCCCCAACGCTTTGATTTGGAGGAGAAAATAAAAGTGGCCAACATGTGGGCGGACTGGCTACATAACCCCTTCCACTTAGGGGGGTCCCCTATGCTTCAAAGTGGGGACAAAATCAGCACTAGCCCACATGTGGGTAGATTGGCTACATCACCCCTGCCGTCTAGGGGGTCAACAACACCCCAGAGCGGGGACAAAATCACAAGTGGCCCACAAGTGGGTAGTTTGGCTACATAACCCCTGGGTCCAGGGCGTCCCAAACACTTTAAAGCGGGGGAGAAAATCACATGTGGCCCACAAGTGGGCAAATTGGCTATATAGCCCCGGCCTAACAGGGGGTCCCCAAAGCTTCAAATTGGGGGACAAAAGAAGAAGGAGATCACCAGTGGGCAGATTGGCGACATAACCCCTGCCATCTAGTGGCCCCGAGTGGGCACATTGGCTGCATCACCCTTACTGTCTCGGGGGTCGCCAGCGCTTTACGGCGGGGAACAATATCACAAGTGGCCCACAATTGGGCACATAGGTAGATAGGTGGATACAAAGCCCTTACCGTCAAGAGGGATCCCCAACACTTCAGAGGCGGGGACAACACCGGAAACGGCCCACAAGTGGGATATTTGGCTCCATAAACCCTGTTATCTAAGGGGGTCCCCAACGCTTTCGTTTGGAGGAGAAAAATAGAAGTGGCCCACATGTGGGCAGATTGGCTACATCACCCGTGCCGTCTATGGGGGTCCCTACGCTTCACCGCGGGGAGAAAGTGAGCACTGGCCCACAAGTGGCAGTGTTGGCTACATAACCACTGCCATCTAGGGGGTCCCCAACGCTTCAAAGCGAGACAAAATCAGCAATGGCCCACAAGTGGGCAGATTGGCCAAATAACTTGTGCCGTCTAGGGAGTCCCCAACGCTTTAGAGCGGGAAAAAAAATAAGTGGTGGCCTGCAGTGGGCACATTGGCTACATCACTCTTGCCATCCCGGGGGTCCCTAGCGCTTCACAGCGGGGAACAAAACATAAATGGCCCCCATGTGGGCAGATTGGCTACATAGCTGCTACCATCTAGGTGTGTCCCCAATGCTTCAGATTGGGCGAGAAAACCAAAAGTGGCCCACAAATGCACGGATTGACCACAAAACCAATGCCTTGTAGGGGGGTCCAAGAAACGGCCCACAAGTGGGAGATTTGGTTACATAAATCCTATAATCTAAGGGGGTCCCCAACGCTTTGATTTGGAGGAGAAAATAAAAGTGGCCCACATGTGGGCGGACTGGCTACATAACCCCTTCCACTTAGGGGGGTCCCCTATGCTTCAAAGTGGGGACAAAATCAGCACTAGCCCACATGTGGGTAGATTGGCTACATCACCCCTGCCGTCTAGGGGGTCAACAACACCCCAAAGAAGGGGGACAAAATCACAAGTGGCCCACAAGTGGGTAGTTTGGCTACATAACCCCTGGGTCTAGGGCGTCCCAAACACTTTAAAGCGGGGGAGAAAATCACATGTGGCCCACAAGTGGGCAAATTGGCTATATAGCCCCGGCCTAACAGGGGGTCCCCAAAGCTTCAAATTGGGGGACAAAAGCAGAAGGAGATCACCAGTGGGCAGATTGGCGACATAAGCCCTGCCATCTAGTGGCCCCGAGTGGGCACATTGGCTGCATCACCCTTACTGTCTCGGGGGTCGCCAGCGCTTCACGGCGGGGAACAATATCACAAGTGGCCCACAATTGGGCACATAGGTAGATAGGTAGATACAAAGCCCTTACCGTCAAGAGGGATCCCCAACACTTCAGAGGCGGGGACAACACCGGAAACGGCCCACAAGTGGGATATTTGGCTCCATAAACCCTGTTATCTAAGGGGGTCCCCAACGCTTTCGTTTGGAGGAGAAAAATAGAAGTGGCCCACATGTGAACAGATTGGCTACATCACCCCTGCCGTCTATGGGGGTCCCTACGCTTCACCGCGGGGAGAAAGTGAGCACTGGCCCACAAGTGGCAGTGTTGGCTACATAACCACTGCCATCTAGGGGGTCCCCAACGCTTCAAAGCGAGACAAAATCAGCAATGGCCCACAAGTGGGCAGATTGGCCAAATAACTTGTGCCGTCTAGGGAGTCCCGAACGCTTTAGAGCGGGAGAAAAAATAAGTGGTGGCCTGCAGTGGGCACATTGGCTACATCACTCTTGCCATCCCGGGGGTCCCTAGCGCTTCACAGCGGGGAACAAAACATAAATGGCCCCCATGTGGGCAGATTGGCTACATAGCTGCTACTATCTAGGTGTGTCCCCAATGCTTCACATTGGGCGAGAAAACCAAAAGTGGCCCACAAATGCACGGATTGACCACAAAACCAATGCCCTGTAGGGGGGTCCAAGAAACGGCCCACAAGTGGGAGATTTGGCTACATAAATCCTATAATCTAAGGGGGTCCCCAACGCTTTCATTTGGAGGAGAAAATAAAAGTGGCCCACATGTGGGCGGACTGGCTACATAACCCCTTCCATTTAGGGGGGTCCCCTATGCTTCAAAGTGGGGACAAAATCAGCACTAGCCCACATGTGGGTAGATTGGCTACATCACCCGTGCCCTCTAGGGGGTCAACAACACCCCAGAGAAGGGGGACGAAATCACAAGCGGCCCACAATGGGGTAGATTGAGTACATGACCCCTGCCGTGTACAGAGTCCCCCATACTTTAGAGCGGGGGACAAAACCAAAAGCCGCCCACATGTGGGAAGATTGGCTGGGGGGGTCCCCAACACTTGAGACTGCGGGAGAAAATTACAAGTGGCCCACAACTGGGCAGATAGGCTACATAGCACTTGCCGTCTAGAGCGATACCCAACGCTTCACAGGAGGGGACAAAACCAAAAGTGGCCCACAAGTGGGGAGATTGGCTGCATAACCCCTGCCATCTAGGGGGGTTCCCAATGTTTCACATGGGAGGAGAAGATTCGAACTGGCCCACATGTGGGCAGATTGCCTCCATAACCCCTGCCGTCTAGGGGGGTCCCCTAGGCTTCAGAGTGGGGACAAAATCAGCACTGGCCCACAAGTGGGTAGATGGGCTACATAACCCATGCCATCCGGGGGTTCCCCAACACTGTAGAGCACAGGACAAAAAACTTGAAATGGCGGACAAGTGGGCATATTGGCTACATAACCCTTTCCGTCTACGGAGTCCACAACGCTTCACAGCGCGGGACAAAACCACAAGTGGTCCACAAGTGGGAGGATTGGCTACATAAGCCCTGCCATCTAGGGGGTTCCCCAACACTTCAGATTGGGCGAGAAAATGAGAAGTGGCCCACATGTGTGCAGATTGGCTACATAAGCCCGGCCGTCTAGGGGGGTCCACAACACTGCAGAGCATAGGACAAAACCAAAAGTGGCCCCGAGTGGGCGCAATGGCTGCATCGCCATTGGCATCCCTAACCTAGCGCTTCACAGCGGGGGACAAAATCAAAAGTGACCCACATGTGGGCAGATTGGCTTGCCGTCTACGGGGGCCCCTAGCGCTTCAGAGGCGGGGTAAAAACCAAAAGTTGCGCACAAGTGGGACGATTGGCTATGTAACCTCTGCCATCTAGGAGGGTCCCCAACACTTCCGATTAGGGGGAGGATTAAAAGGGGCCCAAATGTGGGCGGATTGGCTACATCACCCGTGCCAATTGGGGGGCTCCCGTTCCAAGTGGAGGGGTCCCAACGCATTAGAGCGGGAGGACAAAATCAGAAGGGGGTCACGAATGGGCGGATTGGCTACATAACCCTTGCCGTCTAAGGGGGCTCCCCAGCACTGCAGGCGTACACCAAAACCAGAAGTGGCGAAGCAGTGGGCAGATTGGCTACACAACCCCGGCCATCTAGGGAGTCCCCAACACTTCAGAGCGGAGGACAAAATTAGTAGTGGCACCGAGTGGGCACATTGGCTGCATCACCCTTAATGTCTCGGGGGCTCGCGAGCGGTTCACGGCGTGCCACAAAATCACAAGTGGCCCACAAGCCATCCGCTTCCAAGTGGAGGAGAACAATAGAAGTGGCCCACATGTGGGCAGATTGGCTACCGCCCCTACCGTCTACGGGAGTCCCTACGCTTCACAACGGGGAGAAATTTAGCAGTGGCCTACTGTCAGGTAGATGGGCTACATAACCACTGCCATCTAGAGGGTTACCCAACGCTTCAAAACGAGACAAAATCAGCAATGGCCCACAAGTGGACAGCTTGGCTACATAACCCGTGCCGTCCAGGGAGTCCGCAACCTTTTAGAGCGGGGGACAAAATCAGCGGTGGCCTACATTGGGTGCATCACCCTTGCCGTCCCAGACAATAGGGCTTCGCAACGGTTGACAAAACATAAATGGCCCCTGCCTGGGCAGATAGGCTACATAGCTACTGCCATCTGGGTGGGTCCCCGAAGCTTCAGATTGGGTGAGAAAATTAGAAGTGGTCCCAACGCTTCCACATAAGGGCAGATTGGCTACATAACCCTTGCCGTCTTGGGGCATCCCCAACGCTTCCAAGGCGGTGACAAAACCAAAAGTGGCCCACAAGTGGGATGATTGGCTACATAACCCGTGTGTAGGGGGGTCCCCAATAGTTCACATTGGGGGACAAGGTGAGAACTCGCCCATATGCGGGTAGATGGGTTATATAACCCCTGCCGTGTAGGTGTTCAACAACGCCGCACACCGGGGAGACAAAATCACAAAGGGCCCACAAATGGGTGGTTTAGCTACATAAGCCTTGCCGTCCAGGGGCTCTCCTACACTTCATAGCAAGGGAGAAAATCACACGTCACCCTCAAAGGAGCAGATTGCCTACATCAACCCATTTTGGGGGGTCCCCAACGCTTCATATTGCACACGAAAATTAGAAGTGGCCCGCATATGGGCAAATTGGCTACATAACCCCTCCCATCTGGGGCGGTCCCACACGCAAAATCACAAAGGCCCCACAAATGGGTGGATTGGCTACGTAACCCTTGCCATCTAGGGGCTCTCCTACACTGCACAGAAGGGGAGAAAATCACACGTCACCCTCAAGTGAGCATATTGGCGAAATAACGACATTTTTTGGGGGTCCCCAACGCTTCATAATGCGCAAGAAAATTAGAAGTGGCCCGCATATGGGCAGATTGCAACGTAACCCCAACCATCTAGGGGGGTCCCACGCGCTTAAGAGGCGGGGACAACACCAGAAGTGGCCCACAAGTGGGAGGATTGGCTACATAACCCCTGCTATCTAGGGGGATCACCAACCTTTTTGATTGCGGCGGAAAATTCAAAGTGGCCCATATGCGGTCAGAGTGGTTACATATCCCTTGCCGTCTATGGGGTCCACAAAGCTTCACGGCGGGGAGAAAATGAGCACTGGCCCAAAAGTGGGTACATTGGCTACATCACCCCTGCCGTATAGGGGGTCAACAACACGCCGCAGCGGGGGAACAAAATCACATGTGGCCCACAAGTGGGTAGGTTAGCTACAGGGTCTGGGGCAGAAAATCACAAGTGGCCACGGGTTGGCCCTCTCCTCGCTTTTGTACGCGACTCCTCCCCAGTAGAAATGGGCCAAAGGCCCCCAGGGGGGGGGGGGGGGGCATTAGAGGGGGGGGTTCAGGGAGGGGCGATGGGGGGGGGGGTCGGGAGGGTCAGTCGGGGGGGGGGGTCCAAGTGGGGCGATTTGGGGTGGTGCAGCGGTGAGCACGTGCTCCCGTTACCTCCCCTTGCCCTCCCTCTGGGGTGAGAGCTAGGGCTAGGGCTAGCGTTAGGGTTAGGGCTAGGGCCAGGGTTAGGGTCATGCGTAGGGTTAGGTGTAGGGTCACCGAGCTGGTGGAACCAGTCTTGGTTTTATAACCCTTTTTAGTGTCTAGGGTGGACCTACCAGGTTTAGAAGCAGCACGCAAGCAGTAAGCAGCAAGCAAGCAGCACACGCCAAATGGGGGAAAATCATAAATCCGTCGTGGTGCTTTGGATTTGGTTGAAATTTTGGTGCATGATACCTATGGGTGCGAAGTACAATCACACAAAGTTTGAGCGAGAAACTCGACGGTGGCGGCCAGGGATGGGATTTGCAAGTGGCGGACCTCTGTTTCAGAATTCGTCGGAAATGGCCCAAAAATGCCATTTTGGGGGCAATTTGGGTGCCTAGGATGTCCATGGAGGGGTCCATTTGCATTGGAATCAATCTAAATGATAAACAAACACTTTTCATCATGGTTCAGTGTGTTTTGTACCCGATTACCGGCCGCAGCGACCTCTTTTTGGGGCCAAAACACCGCAAAATTGGCCTTGAAAAGCACCCTTTTCGCATACCTTTTCAAGTTGCACCTCTTCGTGTCGTGTTTTATTGGCATGGATTGCATTGGGCACCCTGGTGGCGATTAATAACGAGGAATGGGATCACTTTTGAGCCTTTTCCGCATTGTCATCACCCTCCAATGCCCCATTTTGGCACGATAGAGTGGTGTTGAGTGCGCGTATATATATAGTGCAGTTTGGCACACAACAGCAAGCAGCACGCGCAAAATGGGAAAAAATCAGAACTCCGTCGTGGTGCTTGGGATTCGGTTGGTATTGTGGTGCATGATACCTATGGGTGTGAAGTACAATCGCCCAAAGTTCGAGCGAGAAATTCAACGGTGGCGGCAAGGGATGAGATTCGCAAGTGGCGGACCTCTGTTTCAGAATTCGTCGAAAATGGCCCAAAACTGCCATTTTTTGGGGGCAATTTGGGGCCTAGGATGTCCATGGAGGGGTCCATTTGCATTGGAATCAATCTAAATGATAAACAAACACTTTTCATCATGGTTTAGGGTGTTTTGTGCCCGATTAGGGGCCTCAACGAGCTCTTTTTGGGCCGAAAATACCGCGAAATCGGCCTTGAAAAGCACCCTTTTTGCATACTTTTTCAAGTTGCACCTTCTCATGCCGTGTTTTATTGGCATGGATTGCATTGGGCACCCTTGTGGTGCTTCATAACAATGAATGGGATCATTTTCGAGCCTTTTCCACATTGTCATCACCCTTCAATGCCCCATTTTAGCATGGTGGTGCTGAGCGCGCAGTGCACGTGCTAGGGTAGGGTCATCTGTGGGTCCAACAATGGTCCAAAATCGTTTTCTCCAATTTGGTTCCTAGACCACTTGGGGTGCTCAAACAAATGTTTTTAGCCCATTTTGAGCCCATGGTGGCCCGTTTTTACGCTCCAAAATTACGAAAAAGCCCTGAAAATGGGCTTTTTGGAAACCAAAAAAGGGTCAAAAATGGGTCGAAAACGCCTTTTTGCAAAATGATAACTAGGCCATTGGCGGTGCACAAAAGAGTGAAATGAGCCCATTGTAAGGGATTTTGGCTCGTCTAAAGTCACAAAATACCTTGAAGGTGATGTTCCTTTCCCCACCAACTCGGTCCCAATATTCAGCCCCGGTTAGGAGGAGGCTGATGGTTGGGGTGGGCGTTAGAGTCAAGGTCCGGTTCAAGTATAGCGTTGGGGTGCTCCAACGCCCGGGCGGGGAGGGATGCTACGTTGGCAAGGGGAATGAAAAAAAATTTTGGGGCGCCTTTGGCGCCAATATCTGTGTGGCTAGTAGCTATTCAACCTTGGTAAGTAAGTGGGCCTAGAGGGCAGGGAGGGGGGGGGGGGAGTTGCGTACCCGAACCGAGGAGACGGACCCCCTTCACCGCGGGGAGAAATTCAACGACCCTTGGTACACGCTAGAATAACCAATCTCGTTCTAGCCTAGAACCGGCTAGAGCGGCTAGAACGAAAAAAAGAAGGCGATCCCCCCCCCCCCCCCCCCGCAGGGGGGCGGGGGATGAGGTGTCTAACTTGGACCCCCCTATCCATACTCAGGGGGGGGGGGATACTTTTTTTTTCACAATTTTCACTGTTTTGACTTGATTTTGGAGTCCAAAAAAATTTTCGTTCTGGCGACGTTCTAGCGACGTTCTAGCGAGCGCCGCTAGAATGCCGCTAGAACGGTTCGCTAAAACGCCGCTAGAACGATATATATGAATGCCCCGCCACTCCTCAAAGAGAAGCTGCCCCAGCTACCATGGCCAGCCGTGGCCAATCACAGGGTCCCGATGCTGGATCCGACTCACGGAGCGCCGGGTCCCCCCCCCCCCCCGGCCCACGGTTAGCCTGGTTAGCCCCCCACCGCACCCCATAGGTCAGCTGGAAGGTCACTTGGCGGGCCGGCGCCGGGTCACTTGGTGGTGGGTTAGCCCGATTGGCCTGGTTAGCCCGATTAGCCCCCCTGCCCCCCCTAGGCCCCCATTCGCGAGTCGCGAGTCGCGACACACAGGTTACCCCTCCTGCGTGGTGGGGGGTTGCCGGGGCTAATCCTTGCTCCCGGCAGCCCCCTTCTCACCCCCCATGTCCCCTTCCTTCTCACCCCCCTTGTCACCCCCCACCTCACCCCCCTTGTCACCCCCCTCCCCCTTGTCACCCCCCTCGTCATCCCCGTCATCCCCGTCGTCCCCCTCCTCCCCGGCCCCTAAGGCCTCTCGGAGCTGGGCCTCCGCTCCCTCCCGGGTGCGGAAGAGAAGCTCTCCCGGCACCCGGAAGGTGCCCCCCTCTTTCTCCCGCTTCCTCTTCTTCCCCTTCTTCCCCTTCTTCCCCCCTCCCCCTCCCCATTGGACACATGCGACACCACCCACCACTCCCCGGGTTCCAACTCCTCATCCCAATCCCCCAACAGCGTCACTTGGCTGACGGTCCCCCCATTGCCCCCCTCCGCCCAAGGGACATACCGGGTGTCCTCCACACCCGGCACATTCCCATAGGGGTCCCGGCCCCTATCTTGCAAGGGGGGGGCTTGGGGTTTGGGGGGGGGGGGGGTGGCTTTGCCCTGGCCCTTGCCCTGGGGCTTGGCCTTGGCCTTGGGCTTGCTCTGTTGGGCTTCGTCTGCTGGGCCTTGGGAGGGGGCCTCTTCGTCGCTACTCTCGAAGTGGCGGGGTTTTTTCTTGGGGGCCTTGGGGGGGGGGGGGCTGCCCCCCCTCCGCTAGTGGTGGTGGTGGTGGTGCGGCTGCTGCTGCTGGTGGTGGTCTCCTCGGCCCGAGCCTGCAACCTCCCCCAACCCTTGCGCTGCGGGTCCATGCCCCCCGCACTCCTGCCCGCTTCCCACCTACCCAAACCCTCCAACATCGAGAGGGCCAAATTAGGGCCGTTCCCCAACATCCAGCCCAACCCAGTGACCCCCACAAGGCGCGTCCGCCCTCCGCTATCGCGCCACTCCACGCGCATCCCGTGGCGATCGGCTCCACACGTCTGCACGTTGACAACCTGAACACAAGAACAAAATGCAGGTGCGTTCTAGCGGTGTTCTAGGCAACTGTTCTAGCGGCATTCTAGCGACGTTCTAGCGGCGGCGGCACGGTGGTGGCTAGATCAAGACTAGAACGGTTCGCTAGATCAACGCTAGAACACAATCCACATACCGTGCCTTGGCGGTCCACGGGCGGGGAAGATGGCCCCCAGAGCCTTGGCGAAGGCGTCCCGGGGGTTGGGGGGGTGCGGCTGCGGGGGGGGGCCAGCGGGGGTTGCGGCGGGCTTGGGCTTGGTCTTGGGCCGGGAGGTGATGCCGTGCACCACCCTGGCATACGCCCCCCGGTTCGCCGCCTCGGGATTGAAACCCCCGAAGTCCATCAGCGCCGATCGGGTCGGCATCCAGATCCAGGGCTTCCCCGCATACTCAACCCCCCCCCCCCAAGCCCAGCCCCTGCCAACAGTGGGCGACGAATCGCCAGTGGGTGGCCCCCCCCTTTTTCCTCTCGGGGGTGAAGATGTTGGTTTGCGCCAACTAGAACATCCTCACCGTCATTTTTTTTTTGAGGAGGGGGGGCTCCCCCCATCCCTTCCCCGGCCCCGGCAACCCGCGTTGCCACCCCCACCACCGGTTGACCACCCCTAGGCGCAGAGGTTTGTCCAGGTGGACAACCCCCCCCTCGTCCACCCATACCCACCGCCCCGCCCCCAACACCCGGTGGTGCAGCCGCACCAACAAAAACCGGAGAGTAAAAACCGGACTCTCCGGGGCGACAAAGAGGGGGGTGTCCACGTTTGGGGGGTGGGGGCCAGCCAGGATAGCCGGGTCCCATGGCAGGTCCTGGATGGCCCCCGCATCCCTCGACCCCATCATCGTCCTGAGCCACTGGCTCAACCCCCCCCCCCCCCCCGCCAGCGTCTCCACCACCACCTTCGCCTCCAGGTCCTCCTTCACCAACCCCTCTTCCATCTCCTCCGCCTCCACTTCCACCTCCACCACCTCATCCACCTCCTCCTCGTTCACCTTCTCCACCGCCGTGGGCAACTCTCTCTCCATCCACCGCACGCTGCGATCCAGCGCCTCGATCGCCTCCTCCTTCTCCGCCACCTTGGCCTTCGCCCTTCGGAGAGTGTCCTCCGCCATGCAGACCCTCTCCCCCTCCCCCCCGGCCTGCATGTCGGCCAGCCAAGAGCCCTTTGAGCTCCCGCCGCAGTTCCTCCACCTCCGGGTCCTCCGCCGGGACCGCTGCCGCCGCTTTCGTGGCGACCAACGGGGGAGGGCGTGGCAATGGTGGAGGTGCGGCTTGGGGTTGGGGCTGGGGCTTGGCCTTGGGCTTGGCGAGTGGGGTGCCTTGCCCTTCGGGGCTTGCTCGGCCTTCGGCTCGGCCTCCTCGGTCCGCGCCTGATGTGCCTGCCCTTGCGCCTCCAGCACCTGCGCAATCAGCGCCTCGGTGGCCACATTTTGTAGCAGACAGAGGAGCGTTCTAGTGGCGTTCCAGGCAATTGTTCTAGCGGCGTTCTAGCGACAGTCTAGCGACCGATCGTGCTGCCTAGATCAAGACTAGAACGATTCCCTAGATCAGCGCTAGAACGCAGGAGAAGACATATACCTGCTTCAGCAACTTGTCCATCAACTCTTTCGATGCCATCTTGCGCAATAGTCTAGTTCGGGGAAGCCTACATGTGGCCCTGGCCCCTCCTTACCTCCATGGCATCCCTGCCCGAGCATGGCACTTGCGACCGCGGCCCCGCATGCACAACCCACGACACGTCAAAGTATGCAACCAGCCATGTCATGCACTGTGCTTGCACATTGGCCTCCCTGTGGATGGCCGACCACTGACGACCAGACACCTCGTCCACCCCCTCCACCCGACAGCCCCCCCCCTTCCCGGTTGCTGTGCTCGTTGTGACCATGTTTCAGAAAGCTGTTGACGCTTTCCGAAATGTCACGCGAGAACATAGCCAAACCCAATGGCTTAATGTTCTGCAACATGGTATCTTCATCATGCTCAAGGCTCAATAGATACCATGATGTTGTTGCGACAATACAGGGGCGCCGGAAATCGCGGGCCACGGCAGCACAAATCAATGGGTTAGGGCCCTGATATGTACAATAGAGGGCCTGCAGCAGGTCCCACATGTTCGTGATGGCCTTGTACTTGGCCATGCTCGGCCTAATGCCCAGGGACCAGGCAATATCCGGCCATGCGTCAAAAAAATTGGCCGTCTCTTCCCCGTCCGGGGAAGCTGACCCATACACGCTCCAACCTGCACGCCTCTCCGACAAGAGAACTTGTAGGTCTTGACGGAGCGCAGGGGTGACCGACCTAGCCCCCCGGTCGACAAACTCCCCCAACAAGCGGCCCATGGCCATTGTCAAGTGCAAAATGCACAAGACGACCAAGGCACGTGGCAATTTTAAAATCCGCTGCGTATTGTAGCCGGCGGCTTGCAAGGAAGGCGTCCCCAGGAGGAAGGCCGTGTAGTGGGCCTCATCACCCTCCATGGTCCGCGGGATAGCACTACCCTCCCAAGTCTTCGTTTGGGCATTCCATGTCCCCTCATTGAACATGGAGCCCACTTGGGGGCATGTGGACACCCCGATCACCCTTCGTGTCCACGGTTGATCCTCCCCGAGGATCACCTTTGCCTCCTCCTTGGAGGCCCCCCATTGGAACAACCCCGTGTCGATGACATCTTGAATCACCGAAACACGAGACATGGGGGGTGGTTAATTTCGTTCTAGTCTAGTCCAATTTAGCTTCTAGCGAGCGGTGTTTGAGGCCGAATAGATCAAAACTAGAACGAGCGAAAGGCACTAGGTGAGAGGAGTACCTCCCAATTGCTCTTCCACAACGTCCCAAGGATGTCCATGGCCTTGCCACCGCAATTGGCCATGCTCAACACCCAAAGGCCCGCCGGGGAGCGGGCCAAGCGCTCGATGTTGGCCAAGGAGATGGTGAGTTGGGTCCAATTGCCCCCGGCCACGGGGTAGGCATCTCCCCGGACGATGAACGTCAACGGGGAGTTGCGGTTGATTGACCGCACCAAGCCCGGCCGGGAGAGGATGTATGTGACCCATGAGGCGAAGGGCCATGAGATCCCGGTGGCCTTGGGCAACACCGTGGCAACGGGCTCATCCAATTGCACCGGGGCGACCAACTCCTTCCAACAGGCTTGGAAAGCCCGCTCGGTACAAATTGGACGGGAGTAGGGGCCGGCGGGGGGTCGGTGCGGTGATACTCCGACTTACGGAGCGCGTAGAGCTCCGAGAGGGTCCTCCACGAGGACTTGGGGGCCCTCATGTTGAGCACTAGTTCACACATGGCGGTGAGGGGGGAGAAGGTGTACCCTTCGTGAACGGCCGTTAAGTGGCCGTTTGAATAATTGCGTGAATTTCACGTGAATTTACCCAAATTTTGAGGTTTTTGGGGGAAAATGCCATATTCTTTGTTCATTCCAAGGGATTTGAGGGGCCAAAATTCCTCCCCTAGCTTTGTTACGCATCATCCAATGAAAGTCCCGCCCCAAAAGCATCCATCATGTCCGAACCATGCCCAAAACGAGAGGTGCCGGAACCCGGCAAGCCTGTAGCCGATTCACGGCCGTGAATTCACGTGAATTCGTACGAAATTCGCACGATTTCGCACGAATTTCGTACGAATTTCGTATGAATTTCACGTGAATTCATACCAATTTCACCCTTGTGCACCCCCTCATTTGTCCTAACACCCGGGGTACCTCCCCCCCAAACACACCTGCAGAGACCCTGGCTACAGGCAACATGTGCACATGTGTGTGGGTGTGCCTTTGTGTGGGGTGTGTTGGTTTGTGTGGGTTTGTGTATGGTTGTATGGTTGGGTTTGCATGTGGGTGGATGCGTGACTTCCTGTTTGTTTCTACGTGCGGGCCTGCGTCTGTGTGTTGGTGTGTGTGAGGATGTGGGGGCCACCCGACCACATACGCACACAAACCCGTCCCAAACCTCACACCAACACCCACACACCCACACACACAACCACGGACCCATGGATACACACCCACACACAAACACGAACCCACGCGCACAAACCAATCAACACACACACGCACACACACACACATCCACTGTCCAGGTACGTATGAGGGTGTGTGGGCGGGCAGTGTGTGGGTATGGGTCGAGTGCGGAGCAGGTCTTTGATTGAGGGTATGTGTGTGTTTGTGCATGGGTGTGCGTGTGTCTCTGCGTGGGGGGGGGGGGGTTTATGACTGTCTTTTTGGTTATGGGTGTGGGCGTGCGCGTGTGTGTGTGGGGCGGGTGAGGATGTGAGGAGCACCAAACCAGATATACGCACAAGCCATACACACACACACACACACACACACACACACACATACAGACACACCCTTCCTGCACCTCACACCAACACGCGCATACACACAAACACACACAACCGGACACCCAACTACACATGGACACAACGACCCACCCACCCACACACACACACACATCCGCAGAAACCCATCCACACACACAGTCAGACACACATACACAAAAACACACACAGACCCCCCCACCCCCTAAACATCTAACCGTGACACATCCACTGTCCAGGTACGTATGAGGGTGTGTGAGCGGGCTGTGTGTGGGTGTGGGTCGAGTGCATGGGGGGCTGTTTGCTTTCAGTGAGGGTATGTGTGTGTTTGTGCATGGGTGTGTGTGTGTGTCTGTGTGTGTGTGTTTGTGTGTGTGTGTGTGTGCCGGGGGGGGGGGGGCAGGTACAGGAAAATGTGTGTGGGTGTGGGGACTTCGTTATTGCATAGTTGGTGTTGGTGTGGCTCTTCTGCCAGTGTCCTGCAAAAATGGTTCGAAATTCGCACGAATTTCGCACGAAATTCGTGCGAAGTTCGTACGAATTTCGTACGAATTTCGTGCAAATTTCGTACGAAATTCGTCCCCAAAGTGTACCGTGAATGTGGTTGTTACGAATTTCTACGAATTTCGACCAATTTGCATGAATTTGTATCATTTTTATGCACAACAAACACACTCAGCCCATAGCAGACAGCACAGCAACACAACAACAACACAGAAGAACAACACAGTCACCCCATATCACACAGCACAGCAACACAACAACAACACAGAAGAACAACACAGTCAGGTCATCAGCAACAGTCACCAATGAGGAGCAGCAGACAGACGAAGCACAACAAGCAGCAAGCAAAACAACGGTACCAACACAGCCGAAAAGCAGGCATTGCACACACATCATGACAATCAGCAGCAACAAACACAAACGACAAACAGTCACAAACTACAAACAGCACGAAAGTATTGTCCAACATGATTCAACAACAGGCAGCCACCCATCCAACCATCCACACCCACTCATAGCACACAGCACAGCAACACAACAACAACACAGAAGAACAACACAGTCAAGTCATCAGCAACAGTCACCAGTGAGGAGCAGCAGACAGACGAAGCACAACAAGCAGCAAGCAAAACAGCGATACCAACGCAGTCGAAAAGCAGGCATTTAACCCGCATAATGACATTCAGCAGCAACAAACACAAACGACAGACAGTCACAAACTACAAACAACACAAAAGTATTGTCCCACATGATTCAACAAAACCACCCAAGAACCCAAGAACCACCAATGCATGCACATATCACCCAGGCACGCACACACCATGCACCCACGCCCACACAAACAACAACCCCTCCAACCAGGCACACCCACACACACACAAAAATGACACAAATTCATGCAAATTGTTTGAACTTCGTACGAATTTCGTACGAAATTCGTAACAACCACATTCACGGTACGTATTGAGGGACGAAATTCGTACGAAATTCGTATGAAATTCGCACGAAATTCGTACGAAATTCGCACGAATTTCGTACGAATTTCGTGCGAACTTCGTACGAATCTCGCACCATTTTTGCAGGACACTGGCAGAAGAGCCACACCAACACCACCTATGCATGTACCGCAGTCCCCACACCCACACACATTTCCCTATACCTGCCCCTCCGGCACCCACACACACATAAAGTGCAGCAATGTACACACACACACACACCGCACAGACACACACACACACACACAGGAGGAGGGGGCCATCCCTTCTTTCATGTACCGCAATATCCAAAGAAGCTCCCGGGGGGGCTGGCGCCCCCCGTGGCTGATCACTGGGGGGCCGCCCCTTATTTCATGCACCACAGTTCCCGAGGAGCACACACGCACACACACACACACACACACACACACACACACACACACACACACACACACACACGGTATGTGGCAGCACAAAACAACTACACGCAACATACCTCAGTCTGGATGCACCCAATCGCACGGAGCCATGAACACGGATGCTGCTACCCCATGGCATGTGAACACGTGTCACGATCCCTGTTGGTGGGTGAACAATCCAACTCTTCTACCCAGCTGCGGGTGAGAAGAGCCGACATCGAAGAATCAAACAGTAGAAAAAACCTGTGAAGAGAAAAGGAGTACCCTCCCTAACCTTAACCGCACTGCAACAAGCAAGACACCCTCCTAACCCCACACCCAGACACTCAGGTGTAAGTGGGGGTCTCCTTGCCCCCCCCCCCCCCCCTCCCAACCCTAGACGTGGTTGATTACGCTCCTATGGTTTGACCCAATGGACCCCCCCACCCCACCCTCATGCATCTACTAGAAACTATCAGCTTTGCCCTTCCCAACAACTGTGTGAGCAATGCAACAATGGTTTGACCCCAATGGACCCCCCACCACTGCATCCACTATCACCTATAACCTATGCCCTTCCCAACAAATTTGTTAGCAACGCAACAAAGCATAAGAAATGTAATGTGTATAATGGTTTGATTTGTTATGTGTGTTCTAGTGTAGAACAAATCTAGGCTAGAATGATTCCTGTTCTAGTCTACGTTCTAGCTAGATGTTGTAGGCTAGAACGCCCTCGCGATGTCGTTTTGGGCTAGAACGAAATTGTGCGTGCTAGGGATCTAAAAAACAAATTGTTCAATATCCAATGTATGCAACAAATAGCAGTGACAAGACAAAATTGGGGCCGATTCGTACGAATTCGCACGAAATTCGCACGAAATTCGTACGAAATTCGTACGAAATTCGTACGAATTCGTACGAAAGTCGTGCGAATTTCACATTCTTGTGAATCTGTGAATCTAGCGTGAATTTATGCGTGAATTTGGGTGCGTGAATTTCACATTCACGGCGATCTCACCAAATGTGTTGAACCATGCGGCTACTTCAAAACTGTAAATTGCACACATTTGTTGGATCTTACTTGGGGCGAAGATAGCACGACAAAAGCACGGGATAGCACCAAGTTACGAGCAAAACACAGCAAAAATAGGTGAAATTCACGGTACCGTGAATCTCGGATTCAAACGGCCGGTTCACGAAGGGTACAGGGAGGCGGCGTATGCCTCAACGGCGGCCTTGCATGCTTCTCCCGTGGTATGGGTAGAAGTGGCGGGTTTCACATATTCGAAGGCGTTGTTGAATTGCCGCCGTGCTAGGGGGCATGATAGCGCCCATGGGCGCTATCATACTCAAGACCTCAACCATCAAAAGACCCGAAATAGCCCCTTTATCTGCTTTGGGGCACAACAATAGTCAAATCCTGTGAGAGCAAAGCAAGGCGGAGAATTAGGCATGAGACACACAATGTCCCACTCAGGAAACTAGGCAAAAAAGGGCAATTCATGTGCGATTTGGTGAGAAAATCTGAGGGGGGGGGGCATGTTTGTTCTTTCGAGAGGAGGGGTCCATTGGCAAGGGGCGCCATGTTTCTTCTTTCCAGAGGGGGGGTCCATTGGATTGGGGGGTCCATTGGCATTTGGGGGGGGGGGGTAAGACAAAACGAACCCATAAGGAATTGTCTCAAAATTCAAATGGGTGTGTCAACACCCACCAACTTCAAGAATGATCCCTAAAATTAATCTCTCCTCCCACACCCAATCAAATGGGGTTCTTGGGTCCCCGTCCCATGAATTAAAATGAATTACAGAGTGTGGGTGTTCAATGGGTTGGGTCTGACCTGACGTTTCTCAAAACGCCTACCGATTGGGTAAGGCACGTTGGCAAAAATCCCTGCGGAGGATCACGAGCGGCCCCCGGATAAATCCCAAGCAATATCCCGAGCGGCCACCGGAAAAATCCCAAGCGATTTCCCGAGCGGCCACCGGATGAATCACAAGCGATATCCCGAGCGGCCCGAAGATAAATCCCAGGCGATATCCCGAGCGGCCACAGAATACATCCGGAGCGTTTGTTTTCGGGTCCGGATTTATCCTAAGCATTTTGGCAGCGATGGTTCCGAATCCCGACACGTATACCCAGGTATTTTTCGCTAAATCCTGTGGGAAATGGGTAGGGATTTGGACATAAGAAGCAAAGCGATTTGCGACATGTGACGCGGCAAGTAATGGCCCACTCGCTCATCCTTGAGGTTAGATGCCCCACTCAACTCCGGTAGTGCCATAGACAAGAGGGAAGTATCCTTCCCGGTTGAGGAGGGAGCATGGGGGGAAGCGGCGGGACGTTTCATTGCAAAGAAATGTGCAATGTCTAAGCGGGGAAAGGAAGCATGGAACAATGCACTACGGACAATAGCAAGCATGCACGGCCGAACAATGAAGCAATTGGGACATCTGGGTAGAAATTATATCGTTCCAGTATTGATCTAGTCTAGGCTAGAACGTCTAGGCTAGAGTGTTCTAGGCTAGAACAAGATTGGGTCTTCCAGCGTGTACCAAGGGGATGGCCCAAAAGGGCGTAGATTGGCTACATCACCCCTGCCGTCTAGGGGGTCAACAACACCCCAAAGCGGGGACAAAATCACAACTGGCCCACAAGTGGGTAGTTTGGCTACATAACCCCTGGGTCTAGGGCGTCCCAAACACTTTAAAGCGGGGGAGAAAATCACATGTGGCCCACAAGTGGGCAAATTGGCTATATAGCCCCGGCCTAACAGGGGGTCCCCAAAGCTTCAAATTGGGGGACAAAAGCAGAAGGAGATCACCAGTGGGCAGATTGGCGACATAACCCCTGCCATCTACTGGCCCCGAGTGGGCACATTGGTTGCATCACCCTTACTGTCTCCGGGGTCGCCAGCGCTTCACGGCGGGGAACAAAATCAAAAGTGGCCCACAAGTGGGCAGATAGGTAGATAGGTAGATACAAAGCCCTTACCGTCAAGAGGGATCCCCAACACTTCAGAGGCGGGGACAACACCGGAAACGGCCCACAGGTGGGATATTTGGCTACATAAACCCTGTTATCTAAGGGGGTCCCCAACGCTTTCATTTGGAGGAGAAAAATAGAAGTGGCCCACATGTGGGCAGATTGGCTACATCACCCCTGCCGTTTACGGAGGTCCCTACGCTTCACCGCGGGGAGAAAGTGAGCACTGGCCCACAAGTTGGGGTGTTGGCTACATAACCATTGCCATCTAGGGGGGTCCCCAATGCTTCAAAGCGAGACAAAATCAGGAATGGCCCTGGGCAGATTGGCCACATAACTTGTGCCGTCTAGGGTGTCCGCAACCTTTTACAGCGGGGGGCAAAGTTAGCGGTGGCGTGGAACGTGCGCATTGGGTGCATTACCCTTGCCGTCTCGGGGGTCCCTGGCACTTCACAGCGGGGAACAAAATATCAATGGCCCCCATGCGGGCAGATTGGCTACATAACTGCTGCCATCTAAGTGGGTCCCCAACGCTTTACATTGGGTGAGAAAACCAAAGGTGGCCCACGAATGCGCGGATCGGCCACATAATCCATGCCGTGCAGGGGGGTCCCCAAAGCTTCACAGGCGGGGACAACACTAACCCTTGCCATCTAGGCGGGCCCCAACGCTTCAAATTGGGGGAGAAAATTAGCACTGGCCAACAAGTGGGTTGATTAGCTACATAATCCTTGCCGTCCGGGACTGCCCCAACACTGCAGAGCACATGACAAAACAAAAGGTGGCGCACCAGTGGGCAAATTGACTACCTAACCCCTGTGGTCTAGGGAATCGCCAACACTTCAGAGCGGGGGACAAAATCAGTAGTGGCCCCGAGTGGGCACATTGGCTGCATCACCTGTGCCGTCTTGGGGGTCCCGAGCGCTTCACAACCGGGGATAAAACCTGGAGTGGCCCACAAAGGAGCACATTGGCTCCATAACCCCTCCCATCAGGGTGTCCCCACCGCTGCAGAAGCGGGGACAAAGCCGAAAGTGGCCTAAAAGTGGGCAGATTGGCTACATAACCCCTGCCATCTAGGTAGGCCCCCAATATTTCACATTGGGCGAGAAAATTAGAAGTGGCCCACATAGGGCCACATTGGCAACATAACCATTGCCGTCTTGGGGCATCCCCAACGCTTCCAAGGCGGTGACAAAACCAAAAGTGGCCCACAAGTGGGACAATTGGCTACATAACCCGTGTCTAGGGGGGTCCCCAACAGTTGACATTGGGGGACAAGATGAGAACTGGCCCATATGCGGGTAGATTGGGTACATAACCCCTGCCGTGTAGGCATTCAACAACGCCCCACACCGGGGGGACAAAATCACAAAGGGCCCGCAAATGGGTGCAATGGCTACATAACCCTGCCGTCCACGGGCTCTCGTACACTTCACAGCAAAGGAGAAAATCACACGTCACCCTCAAAGGAGCAGATTGGCTACATCGGCACATCTTGGGGGGTCCCCAACACTTCATATTGGGCGAGAAAATTAGAAGTCGCCCGCATATGGGCAAATTGGCTACATAACCCCTCCCATCTGGGGCGGTCCCACACGCTTAAGAGGCGGGGACAACACCACAAGTGGCCCACAAGTGGGAGGATTGGCTACATAACCCCTGCTATCTAGTGGGGTCCCCAACGTTTTAGATTGCGGCAGAAAATTCAAAGTGGCGCATATGCGGTCAGATTGGCTACATATCCCTTGCCGTCTACGGGATCCCCAAAGCATCACGGCGGGGAGAAATTCAACGATGGCCTACATGTGCGTAGATTGGCTACATCACCCCTGCAGTCTAGGGGGTCAACAACACCCCAGAGCGGGGGGACGGAATCACAAGTTGCCCACAAGTGGGTAGTTTGGCTACATAACCCCTGGGTCTAGGGCGTCTCTAACACTTTGAAGCGGGGGAGAAAATCACAAGTGGCCCACAAGTGGGCAAATTGGCTATATAGCCCCGGCCTACCGGGCGTTCCCCAAAGATTCCAATTGGGGACAAAGGCAGAAATAGCTGGCCAATGGGCATATTGGCTACATAATCCCTGCCGTCTAGGGTGTACCCAACGCTTTAGAGTGGGCACATTAACTGCATCATCCTTGCCGCCCCGCGGGTTCCTAGCGCTTAATAATGGGGGACCAAGCATAAATGGCCCCCATGTTGGCCGATGGGCTACATAATTGCTGCCATCAAGGTGGGTCCCCAACCCTTTAGATTGGGCTAAAAAAACCAAAAGTGGCCCACAAATGCGCGACCTGGCCACAAAACCAATGCCGTGTAGGGGGGTCCCCAGCGCTTGAGAGGCGGGGAGAAAAGCACAAAAGGCCCACAAGTGGGAGGATTGGCTACATAACCCCTCCCATCTAGGGGGTCCCCAACGCTTCAAGTTGGGGGAAAACTTGGAAGTGCCCCACGCATGGACAGGTTGGCTGCATAACCCCTGCCGTCCAAGGGGGTCCCGAACGCTTCAAAGCAAGATAAAAGCAGCAGTGGCTCACAAGTGGGTAGATTGGCTACATAACCCGTGCCATCTAGGGGTTCTCAAACACTTCAGAGCAGGGGAGAAAATCACAAGTGCCCCGCGAGTAGGCATATTGGCTACATAACCACTGTCGTCTTAGGGGGTCGCCAAGGGTTCAAACCGAGACAAAATCGGCATTGGCCCACAAGTGGGCAGATTGGTCACAAAACCTGTGCTGTCTAGGGAGTCCCCAACGCTTCAAAGCGAGACAAAATCAGCGGTGGTGTGGACCGGGCGCATTGGCTAGGTCACCCTTGCCGTCCCGGGGGTCCCTAGCACTTCACAACAGCGGACAAAACATAAATGGCCCCCATGTGGGCAGGTTGCCTACATAACCGCTGCCATCTAGGTGGGGCACCAACGCTTCACATGGGGCGACAAAACCAAAAGTGGCCCACAAATGCACGGATTGGCCACAAAACCAATGCCGTGTAGGGGGGTCCCGAAAAGCTTAAGAGGCGAAGACAAAACCACAAGTGGCCCACACGGGGGAGGATTGGCTACATAACACCTGCCATCTAGGGGTGTCCCCAACGCTTCAAATTGGTGACAAATTTAGGAGTGCCCCACATGTGGGTGCATTGGCTGCATAGGCCGTGCGGTCTAGGGGTTCTTCAACACTTCAAAGCGGGGGACAAAATCTCAAGTGGCCCACAAGTGGGCACGTTGCACGGGGGCCGCCGCCAGCCAATGTGTCACCCAGAAGGGTGTGCGACGGCTTTGGGGTATGTAGTGGGGGAAACCCCCCCAAGGGGGGGGGACCCCTCCCCCCCCCCTTGGTTGACCCGAACCTTAGGAGGGGAGGGGGAACCCCCCCCCCCCTTTTTGGGTCAACCCCCCCAAGTTTGGGTCAACTTGTCCCTCGGCCCTCTGCTGTGGTGCACAAGCGAGGGGAACCTGTGCCTCCGCCATGTGCCATGATGCACTCGGGAGGGGAACACAGTCCCTCCGCCCTATGATGTGGTGCACAAGGGAGGGGACCGTGTCCCTCTGCCCCGTGCTATTGTGAGCAGGGAAGGGGAACACGTCCCTCCACCCCGTGCCATGGTGCACCGGGGAGGGGAACCCAGTCGCTCCGCCCTGTGTTGTGGTGCACAGGCGTGGGGACCCGTGTCCCTCCGCCTTTTGCCATGGTGCACAGCGGAGGGGACCCTGTCCCTCCACCCTGTGCTGTGGTGCATAGGGGAGGGGAACCTAGTCCCCCCGCCCTGTGCTGTGGTGCACAGGGGTGGGGAACCCTGTCCCTCCGCCCTTTGCCATGGTGCACAGCGGTGGGGAAGCTCTCCCTCCGCCCTATGCTGTGGAGCGCAGGGGTGGGGAATCTGTCCCTCGGCCGTGTGCTATGGTGCACACGGGAGGGGAACCATTCCCTCCGCCTTGCGCTGTTGTGCATAGGAGAGGGGACCCACGCCCTGTGTTGTAGTGCATAGGGGTGGGGAATCTGTCCCTCTGCCCCATACTGCGGAGCACAACAGTGGGGCGCCTGTCCCTCGACCTTGTGTCGTGGTGCACATGGGAGGGGAACATGTCCGTGCGCCCCATGCTATGGTGCGCAGGGGGGTCGCCTCTCCCTCCGCCCTGTGTTGTGATGCACATTAGATGAGACCCTATGCCTCTGTGTAGACGTGCTTAGGGGTGGGAAACCTGTCCCTCCGCCCTGTGCCATGCTGCACAAGGGAGGGAAACCCACTCCCTCCGCCCTGCGCTGTGGTGCACAAGGGAGGGGGACATGTCCATCCGCCCTTTGCTGTGGTGCACAGGGCTAGGGAACCTGTTGTTGCGCCCTGTGTTGCGGTGCATAGGGGAGGGGAGCCAGTCCCTCCGTCCTATGCCGTGGAGCATAGGGGAGGGGCACTTGTCCCTCCGCTTTGTGTTGCGGAGCACAGGGGCGGGGAACTCGTCCCTCTGCACCGTGTTGTGGTGCACAGGAGTGGGGAACCAGTCCCTTTGCCCTTTGCTGAACAGCACAGGGGTGGGCAGCCCTGTCCAGGACAGCGCAGCACACCACACACAGTGCAGTGCGGTACAACACAAACAACGGTTCCCCCGCTCCTCCTCCCCTCTCCCACGACCTGGTAGCATGGCCTATCACAGGGGACGGGACCCAGACATCCACCCTGTGCTGTGGTGCATAGGGATGGGGAACCCTGTCCCTCCGCCCAAAGCAGATTTGCCCGTGGGTGGAGACCCATTCCCGCCGCCCTATGCCGAAGAGCGGCGGGGCGGAGCACCAGTCTCTCCACCCTGTGCTGAGCCCCCCCCCCCCCCCCCCCCCGGCGTGCTTTTCCGCGCACAGGGCCAATGTGCACAGGGGAAGGGACCTCTACCTCGTAGCCTGTGTTCCCAACCAAAAGGGTGGAGATCTGTCCCACTGTGCTGCCCCTTTGTACACGCTAGAAGACCCAATCTCCTTCTAGCCTAGAACACTCTAGCCTAGATGTTCTAGCCTAGATTAGATCAATACTAGAACGATATAATGTCTACCCAGATGTGCCAATTTCTTCATTGTTGCACCGTGCATGCTTGCTATTGTCCGTAGTGCATTGTTCCATGCTTCCTTCTTTTCCACATAGATATTGCACATTTCTTTGCAATGAAACGCCCCGCCACTTCCAGCCTTGCTCCCTCCTCAGCCGGGAAGGATACTTCCCTCTTGTCTATGGCACTACGGGAGTTGAGTGGGGCATCTAAGCTCAACAATGAGCGGGTGGGCTATTACTTGGCCACGTGGGCGCTATCATGCCCCCTAGCACGGCGGCAATTCAACAACGCCGTCCAATGTGTGAACTCCACCACTTCTACCCATAGCACGGGTGAGGCATGCAAGGCCGCCGTTGAGGCATACACCGCCTCCCTTCTCCCCCCTCACCGCCATGTGTGAACTAGTGCTCAACATGAGGGCCCCCAAGTCCTCGTGGAGGACCCTCTCGGAGCTCTACACGCTCCGTAAGTCGGAGTATCACCGCACCGTCCCCGCCGGCCCCTACTCCCGTCCAATTTGTACCGAGCGGGCTTTCCAAGCCCGTTGGAAGCAGTTGGTCGCCCCGGTGCAATCGGATGAGCCCGTTGCCACGGTGTTGCCCAAGGCCATCGGGATCTCATGGCCCTTCGCCTCATGGGTCACATACATCCTCTCCTGGCCGGGCTTGGTGCGGTCAATCAACCGGAACTTCCCGTTGATGTTCATCGTCCGGGGAGATGCCTACCCCGTGGCTGGGGGCAATTGGACCCAACTCACCATCTCCTTGGCCAACTTCGAGTGCTTGGCCCGCTCCCCGGCGGGCCTTTGGGTGTTGAGCATGGCCAATTGCGATGACAAGGCCATGGACACCCTTGGCACGTTGTGGAAGAGCAATTGGGAGGTAGGCCTCTCACCTAGTGCCTTTCGCTCGTTCTAGTTTTGATCTAGTCGGCCTCAAACACCGCTCGCTAGAAGCTAAATTGGACTAGACTAGAACGAAATTAACCACCCCCCACGTCTCGTGTTTCGGTGATTCAAGATATCATCGACACGGGGCTGGTCCAATGGAGGGCCTGCAAGGAGGAGGCAAAGGTGATCCTCGGGGGGGATCAACCGTGGACACGAAGGGTGATCGGGGTGTCCACATGCCCCCAAGTGGGCTCCATGTTCAATGAGGGGATATGGAATGCCCAAACGAAGACTTGGGAGGGTAGTGCTATCCCGCGGACCATGGAGGGTGATGAGGCCCACTACACGGCCTTCCTCCTTGGAACACCTTCCTTGCAAGCCGCCGGATGCAGTACGCAGCGGATTTTAAAATTGCCACGTGCCTGGGTCGTCTTGTGCATTTTGCAATTGACAATGGCCATGGGCCGCTTGTTGGGGGAGTTTGTCGACCGGGGGGCTAGGTTGGTCACCCCTGCGCTCCGTCAAGACCTGCAAGTTCTCTTGTCGGAGAGGCGTGCAGGTTGGAGCGTGTATGGGTCAGCTTCCCCGGACGGGGAAGAGACGGCCAATTTTTTTGACGCATGGCCGGATATTGCCTGGTCCCTGGGCATTAGGCCGAGCATGGCCAAGTACAAGGCCATCGCGAACATGTGGGACCTGCTGCAGGCCCTCTATTGTACATATCAGGGCCCTAACCCATTGAATTGTGCTGCCGTGGCCCGCGATTTCCAGCGCCACTGTATGGTCGGAACAACATCATGGTATCTATTGAGCCTTGAGCATGATGAAGATACCATGTTGCAGAACATTAAGCCATTGGGTTTGGCTATGTTCTCGCGTGACATTTCGGAAAGCGTCAACAGCTTTCTGAAACATGGTCACAACGAGCACAGCAACCGGGAAGGGGGGGGGCTGTCGGGTGGAGGGGGTGGACGAGGTGTCGGGTCGTCAGTGGTCGGCCATCCACAGGGAGGCCAATGTGCAAGCACAGTGCATGACATGGCTGGTTGCATACTTTGACGTGTCGTGGGTTGTGCATGCGGGGCCGCGGTCGCAAGTGCCATGCTCGGGCAGGGATGCCATGGAGGTAAGGAGGGGCCAGGGCCACATGCATGCTTCCCTGAACTAGACTATTGCGCAAGATGGCATCGAAAGAGTTGATGGACAAGTTGCTGAAGCAGGTATATGTCTTCTCCTGCGTTCTAGCGCTGATCTAGGGAATCGTTCTAGTCTTGATCTAGGCAGCACGATCGGTCGCTAGACTGTCGCTAGAACGCCGCTAGAAGAATTGCCTAGAACGCCGCTAGAACGCTCCTGTGTCTGCTATAGAATGCGGCGACCCAAGCGCTGATTGCGCAGGTGCTGGAGGCGCAGAGGCAGGCACATCAGGCGCCGGCCAAGGAGGCCGAGCCAAAGGCCGGGGAGGCCCCAAAGGGCAAGGCACCCCACTCGCCAAGCCCAAGGCCAAGCCCAAGCCCCAACCCCAAGCCCCGCATTCACCATCGCCACACCCTCCCCCGTTGGTCGCCAGGAAGTCGGCGGCAGCGGTCCCCGCGGAGGACCCGGAGGTGGAGGAGGTGCGGGGGAGCTCAAAGGAAGGGCGGACCAAGGTCTCCCAATGGGAGAACAAATTGGCCAGCCTCCGGGTGGCGGGGGATGCAGATAGGATCCGCATGGCGGAGGCCAACCTCCGCAAGGCGAAGGAAAAGGTGGCGGAGAAGGAGGAGGCGATCGAGGGGTTCGATCGCGCGGTGCGGCGGAGCGAGAGGGAGTTCGCGGCGGTGGTGGCCAGGGTGAAGGAGGAGGGGGTGGACCAGGTGGTGGAGTTGGACGTGGAGGCGGAGGAGATGGAGGAGGAGATCGTGAAAGAGAAGGAGGAGGCGAACGTGGTGGTGGCGACGCCTGCGCGGGGGGGGGGGGGGCTGAGCCAGTGGCTCAGGGGGATGATTAGGTTGAGGGATGCGGGGGCCCCTCCAAGACCTGGCATGGGACCCGGCTGTGCTGGCTGGCCCCCACCCCCGGAACCTGGACACTCCCCTCCTCGTCGCCCCGAAGAGTCCGGTATGGACTCTCCGCTTTTTGTTGGTGCGGGTGCACCACCGGCTGTTTGGGGCGGGGCGGTGGGTATGGGTGGACGAGAGGGGGTTATCCACCTGGACAAACCTCTGCGCCTAGGGGTGGCCAACGGGTGGTGGGGGTGGCAACGCGGGTTGCCGGGGCCGGGAAAGGGATGGGGGGAGGTGCCCGCCCCCCGAAATGGGGGTGAAGATGTTCCAGTTGGCGCAAACCAACATTTTCACCCCCGAGAGGAAAAAGGGGGGGGGGCACCCACTGGCGATTCGTCGCCCACTGTTGGCAGGGGCTAAGCTTGGGGGGGGGGGGGGGTTGAGTATGCGGGGAAGGCCTGGATCTGGATGCCGCCCTGGTCGGCGCTGATGGACTTCGGGGGTTTCAACCCCGAAGCGGCGAACCGGGGGGCGTATGCCGGGGTGGTGCACGGCATCGCCTCCCGGCCCAAGACCAAGCCCAAGCCCGCCGCAACCCCCGCTGGGGCCCCCCGCAGCCGCACCCCCCCAACCCCCGGGACGCCTTCGCCAAGGCCCTGGGGGCCATCTCCCCCGCCCGTGGACCGCCAAGGCATGGTATGTTGATTGCGTTCTAGCGTTGATCTAGCGAACCGTTCTAGTCTTGATCTAGCCACCACCGTGCCGCCGCCGCTAGAACGTCGCTAGAATGCCGCTAGAACAGTTGCCTAGAACACCGCTGGAACGCATCTGCATTGTGTTTGTGTCTTCAGGTTGTCAGCGTGCAGACGTGTGGAGCCGACCCCCGTGGGGTGCGCGTGGGGTGGCGCGATGGCGGAGGGCGGACGCGCCTTGTGGGGGTCACCGAGTTGGGCCAGATGATGGGAACGGACCCCGATTTGGCCCTCTCGATGTTGGAGGGTTTCGGTAGGTGGGAACCGGGCAGGAGTGCGGGGGGCATGGGCCAACGCAAGGGTTAGGGGAGGTTGCAGGACCGGGCGGAGGAGACCAGCAGTAGCAGCAACAGCAGCAGCAGCAGCAGCGGGGGGAGGACACCCCCCCCCAAGGCCCCCAAACCCCCCCCAAGGCCCCCAAGAAAAAACCCCGCCACTTCGAGAGCAGCGACGAAGAGGCCCCCCCGAAAAACCCAGCAGAGAAAGCCCAAGGCCAGGCCAAGCCCCAGGGCAAGGGCCAAGGCAAAGCCACGCCCCCCCCAAACCCCAAGCCCCCCCCTTGCAAGAAAGGGGCCGGGACCCCTATGGGAATGTGCCGGGTGTGGAGGACACCCGGTATGTCCCTTGGGCGGAGGGGGGCAATGGGGGGACCGTCAGCCAAGTGACGCTGTTGGGGAATTGGGATGAGGAGTTGGACCCGGGGGAGTGGTGGGTGGTGTCGCAGGGGTCCAATGGGGAGGGGGAGGGGGGAAGAAGGGGAAGAAGGGTAAGAAGAGGAAGCGGGAGAAAGAGGGGGGCACCTTCCAGGTGCCGGGAGAGCTTCTCTTCCGCACCCGGGAGGGAGCGGAGGCCCAGCTCCGAGAGGCCTTGGGGGCCGGGGAGGAGGGGGACGACGGGGATGACGGGGATGACGAGGGGGACGAGGGTGGTGACAAGAGGGAGGGGGGTGACAAGGGGGGTGAGGTGGGGGGTGACAAGGGGGGTGAGAAGGAAGGGGACACGGGGGGGTGAGAAGGGGGGTGCCGGGAGCAAGGATTAGCCCCGGCAACCCCCCACCCTGCAGGAGGGGTAACCTGCGTGTCGCGACTCGCGACTCGCGAATGGGGGCCTGGGGGGCAGGGGGGCTAATCGGGCTAACCGGGCTAATCGGGCTAACCCACCACCAAGTAACCCGGCGCCGGCCCGCCAAGTGACCTTCCAGCTGACCTAGGGGGTGCGGTGGGGGGCTAACCGGGCTAACCGGGGGGTGGGGGGGGGGGGAACCCGGCGCTCCGTGAGTCGGGTCCAGCATCGGGACCCTGTGATTGGCCACGGCTGGCCATGGTAGCTGGGGCAGCTTCTCTTTGAGGAGTGGCGGGGCATTCATATATATCGTTCTAGCGGCGTTTTAGCGAACCGTTCTAGCGGCGTTCTAGCGGCGCTCGCTAGAACGTCGCTAGAACACCGCTAGAACAAAAACTTTTTGGACTCCAAAATCAGGTGAAAACAGTGAAATCGTGGGAAAAAAAAGTATGGGCCCCGAAGTATGGATAGGGGGGTCCAGGTTAGACACCTCATCCCCCCCCCCTGCGGGGGGGGGGGGGGGGTCGCCTTCTTTTTTTTCGTTCTAGCCGCTCTAACCATTTTCTAGGCTAGAACGAGATTGGGTATTCTAGCGTGTACCAAGGGTGACGTGCACAAGCGCGGAGCGCACACCCTTGGCCGTGTGATGGTGTGCGCAGAGGTGCGAATCACTCCCTCCACCGTGTGCTATAGTGCACAGGGGTGGAGAACAAAACCCTCCGCCTTGCGCTCAAGTGGCCCCCCCCTGCACCCCCTGCCCCCGTGCAACCCCCCCCACTCAGCCCCTCTCCCCCCATTAGCAACTCGGTTAGTAACAGGGCGGCGGTGGGGTGCGGTGCAGCAGCAGTACCAATGGTGCGGCATGACACCGGCAGCGGTAGTTGCAGTACGTGAGCTGCCGCCAGAGTGCGGCAATGGCAGCACCCTCGTGGCCCCTCGATTGGTGATGGGGCGGGCTTGGCTGCGGTGCCCATGCAAGCCCGAAACAAGACACAAGCTGCAACTGCTGCCGTACGAGCGCTGCAGCTTGAGTGCGGCAGTGCAGCACCCCCATGACCCCTCACTTGGTAACGGGCCGGGGGTTGGTTGCAATGCAGCTGCACACCCAGAGTTGCAGCAATACCAAGGATGCAGCAGCAGCAGTACGTGCGCTGCAGCCCGATTGCAGCTATTGTAGCACTCCCATAGCCCCTCGATTGGTAACCGGGCGGGGTTGGCTGCAGTGGCACACAACACATCATGCCCTCCACCTTGTGCTCACGTGCACCTGGGTGGAGGCCCAATCCTTCCACCCTATGCTAGCATGCACATGGGTGGAGACCGGTCCCTCCCGCCCTCTGTTGACGTGCATGACTCCCCCTCGCGGGTAGCCGCGAGGGGTCCTCACCCCCCTCGTGACGGGGCAGGTGGGCGCTACCCCCCGCCTCCCCTACAGGCTCGCCTAGCCCCCCCGCCCTTCCTCCCTGCCCAAGGCACGGCGTTGTGGCCTGCCCCCCCCCCCCCCCCTAGACCGCATGGGCGGACGTGGTATGCATCGTACACATGGCCGGCCGATATGCAGAGTCGTAGGGAGACCATCGTGCGCCCCCAAGCGGCCTATGAGCCTCAAGATCGGCCCTCAAATGAAATTCAAACCTTGGGGTTCAGCCGGTAGGGCAATCAGCCGCCATGGGTCAGTGGATACCACAACATACCACCACAAAATGATCCCCATGACACACTATTCATTTTGAATATGCGCAAGTGGGGTGAAAAAAGTTTCAAAAAAATTGCCCATCAACTCAAGCCCCCTTCGGCCAAGGTCCGACCCGGAGGTCGGGTCGAGGTCAAAATCCTTTTTTGTGCTTTTCAGCCATTTTTGAATTCTCCACAAAATTGTGAGGATTTGGAGTACGGACACATAGGGTCAAACAAAAAAATTCCCCCCTGCCGTATGCCTAAAACAAAATCTCCGGCATCTCCACTGCCCACAAAACCATTCGTTGGGTACAACCATTTTGGGGTCTATAGATGGGGGGGGGGGGTACCCCCCCCTTTGAGGTCGGGTCGTGACCACGATCGGCCCCCGTGGCACGTTGGCTACATAACCCTTGCCGTCTGGGGGGACCCGAACGCTTCCAAGCGAGAAAAATTCAGCAATGGCCCACAAGTGGGCAGATTGGCCACATAAACCGTGCCGTCTAGGGAGTCCCCAACGCTTTGGAGCGGGGGACAAAATGAGCGGTGGCGTGGGAACTGAAAGTGACCCACAAATGCGCGGATTGGCCACAAAACCAGTGCCGTGTAGGCGGGTCCCCCGCGCTTCAGAGGCGGGGACAAAACCACCTGTGGCCCACAAGGGGGAGGATTGGCTACATAACCCATGCCATCTAGGGGGGTCCCCAACGCTTCAAGTGGGGGAAAAAATTAGAAGTGGCCCACATGTGGGCGGATTGGCTGCATAACCACTGCCATCTAGGGGGGTCTCCAACGCTTTGTAGCAGGGATAAAATCACAACTAGCCCACAAGTGGGCAGTGTTGGCTACATAACCACTGCCGTCTGGGGGGGTTCCCAACGCTTCAAAGCGAGACAAAATCACAAGTGGCCCACAAGTGGGCAGATTGGCCACATAACCCGTGCCGTCTAGGGAGTCCCATACACTTTAGAGCGGGGGACAAATTCGGCAGTGGCCTAGAGTGGGCGCAGTATCACCCTTGCCGTCCCGGGGGTCCCCGACGCTTCAAATTGGGGGAGAAAATTAGAAATGGCCCACAAGTGGGCAGATTGACTGCATCACCCTTGCCGTCTCGGTTCCCGGCGTTTCAGAGCAGGGTCAGAATCGGATTGGCCCAAAAGTGGGCGGATTGGGTACATCATCTTGGCTATTTGAAGGGTCTTCAACGCTGCAGAGCGGGGGACAACATCAGTAGTGGCCCACATGTGGGTAAATTGGCCACATAACCCATGCGTGTGATTTTTTTTTTGCAATAGAATTGTGTATTTTTTGTGCGGTACGGTTCTGCAACTTTTTGCGCTACACACGAGTACAAAAAAATAAGTCACGTTGTGTAATTTGTTCTTGCGGTCAACACCAATACAAAAAAAGTGTCACATTGTGTATTTTCTATTTCGCGGTTAACACCACCACAAAAAAAGTGCACGTCATGTAAATTTTTGTAGCAAACATGAGTACGATTTACTCTCAAAAAAATTGCACAACATGCCAATTTTTTGTGACAAAATGTAGCGCAAGAAAAATGGCATATACTACAAGATACACATTTAGGGGGCGCAAGTTGTAGCTGTATTGGGGCAGGGGTGGTGGGGCCTAGTGTCCTACACTGTGCGAGGGCCTGCTGCTGGGCAAGCCCGCAAACAAACAGCCGTAAATGCACTGCAGAAAAGTGGGCATTCCAATTTCTTGGTCAAACGCGTTGTCCGTGCAATTGCAGTGCCCATGCTGGGATGCAATTATTGTCATCACCATCAACCATCGCAACCAATTGCCCAATTTGGGTGTCGTGCATCATGCAAAGGCAGTCAGTTGTTTGTAAACCCTTCAGGACACAAAAGGAGCCAGGAAGGTAAATGCATTCACAATTGCATTTCCCAAACATAACATGCCCTTTCCCACCAGCCCTGGAGATCAAACACACCACCATGCATGTGCTTTTGACAACTCTCGTCACATAAATAGATTGTACTATGGGTTTTGATGTTCTCTTCACATTCATGGTAAACTTTATTCGCACAAAAGTTGCAAAACAAAAGCCCACGGCTCTTAAACAAAGTGTACTTGCTATACTTTTTGGCACAATCATCAATTGTCACATATTTGGCAACCTTCTTCTTGGCACTAGGTCGCTTTTGTTACTTACATTTTGGTTCCTTGGTGGGGTCTTGCCATTGCTTTCCGTGATTGTTGGTGGTGTTGTAGTTTAGTTTAGTTTAGTGGTACTTTGTTGTTGCAGGACGCACATTCGACACAATGATGCCCCAATTGCTTTATTAAGATGCTATTGTGCAAAGAGGGCTGGTTGAGTTGTACCAGGATCTGCGAGCACAGTCAGTGGTGATCCCTTGCTGTCAGATGCAAAACACAGCTACCAAAATGGTGGGACAATTGCAAAACTAATTGCCCAATTAAGAACCAACAACATAACTTGAAACAACCGGTTCCTGGTTGGACTAGAAAACCTACATTTGGAGCAACAACTGGGAAAGATTTTCGGGTTGCGGGCTCCAAAGGGGCAAGGGGGGGGGGGGTTGTAGTTGCTGTTCCCCTACTATATTCTCCACATCCACCAATGTGGATTGTGGTTGCAGATTCCCTCCAACACGGGGGGGGGGGGGGTTGGATAGCACGTGGGATATTTTTGCCCGAAGGGATGCCCCCTTTGGGGGGGGGGGGTAGGAAAAATAGTTGGTCGTACATTAAAAAAAATACTTTTGTTCTTCCCCGCCACACATAACACACATTATCAAGGTGTTCCCATGGAATACCGGCACTGCTCTGATTGACTTTTCGGGTAGTAGCCCATGTCCAACATGCCCTTTGCGACATGTATCTGTCGGTGGCCCCTTTCCATAGCATGCTTCGCAGCACAATGGCATGATTGAGGAAGCAATGTGCATTGCCGATGGAGTTGGTATTGATGTTGAAGGGCACAAAGGCCCCCAAGTATTCTCGGCTACCCATTGTGTTGTAGCGCCCCACCGTGGCCTCCTGTCATGCATGGGGCAAGAACCCAAGCAAGCACTTGTTGGACCCTGCGCGTGTACAATTGCCCGTCATGGCCTTTCAGTACGTGCCCCAACTCCAGTACAAACTCCACAAAATCAATCATCCCCCCCAGTTCCCTTGCCATCGTACACCATCCATTACCTGAGAGTGCTAGTTGATGGACCCACGCTGTTCGGATGGCTCACCCTGGCTGTTCAACAGGTGCCCCATGTCCGTTATGGACCCCACAACCCCCATCTTACCACCTGGTTGTTTCACGTTACACTATCATGCCATGTACATGGTACAGCTTTGGTGCCAGTATATGACAACTACCCCCCAATATCCTAGCCATCTAAATTGGAGATCCAAAACAGTCTACACAATAGAGATCCAAGTTGGTTCACACCATGGAGATCCAAGCAAGTTGACACAATGGAGATCCAACTTGGTTCACAAAATAGAGATCCAAGCTGGTTGGCACAATAGATAACCAAGGCACTTCACAAAATGGAGATCCAGGCTGGTTCACACATTGGAGATCCAAGGCGGTTCACACAATGGAGATCCACATTAACCCACAAGAATTTTGTGGGAATCCCATCCACATTACATGGCCTTGGCCTTCTTTCGAGCTATGTTTTCAACGGAATGGTAGTGTTTAGCCTAGTAGGCTTTCTTTGTCATTTTTCTTTGATGCACGAGCATTTATGGCTATAGCACTAGAGCTGGATGAGGAGCTCGATGATGAGGCCGTACTTGAGCTTGAGTTGGACGAATCGGAGGCTAAGGCATCGGAGACCCCCGAAATACTATTATCTTTCTCTTCATTAGAAGTTGAAGGTTATGACCCTCCACTCAAATCATAATATGCATCAGTTATGTCTTGCGTTGCCATGGCTTGCACGGTGTCTTGGTCGCCTGCACGCAGCGCTTGTTGTTGCCATGCATCCTCTTTGGCCCATCAGCTTTGGCCACGGCCTTTTTTACTTGTTTTCGTGCCTTTTGGCAGTGCGTGCTACCCTTCAGGTTGCATTGCCGGTTTTTCGCCTACCTCCAAAGCGTGTTGCCTGGTTGGGGAGCGCAGCCACATTTCTTGCTACGAGAGAGAGGCATCAAATTTTCGAGTGGTAGATTGCAAGCTGGGATTGCAACTCAACGGTGTTGCCCGAAAGAAGGTCAACAATGTGTGTTGCCATGGTTGACTGCTCCTCAAATGTACTATTGCTTCGATGCAAATTTGGACCACCATTTGCTACACAACAAAAACAAGGATCACCAATAGAAGCATTGTAGGCTTTGTTGTACTCCTCCACATTGTTGCCAGGCCGCACTATTGGCAAAGAAGAGGCCAAGGAACCACTAGGTGGTATGAAAACTTGCAACGTAGGTGGCACAACCAGCTGCACTACCCCCAGGGTGTGCTCATTGCAGCGTAGGTGTAATGGCTAAACAACCATAAGTAGGCTTCCGACTGATGTCTTGAATGGCACGTCGAAAAAAAGTGCCCTTGGCGACTACGCTTGGCAAAATTTTGGCCCTAATTGTACCTGTCCAAATGCGGCATGCTTGGGCTTCGACGGGTGAAGTGGCAATCCGTGCCAAACATTCGGGAAGCAGCACTATGTCGGCAAGCTCAGCAAGAGTGGAAAACTCGATATAGAGTGCTCCGCCACTTGGAGCCCCGGGGACCCTTGCACACCCTCAACACAAAATCAACGGTCGCACTGGCACCCCACGCCGGGCCTTTGCTTGAGCGGAGGGGGGGGGGGGGTTGCCCAAGGATCACACAACCCCTTGGCTCATGCCTTTGCTTGCCCCCCAAACCACCTGCAACCGCCCCTCCAACCACCGGTAACTGCCCCGAACCGCTTTGCGAGTCACCTGCAACCTCCAGTGTACCTGCCCCTGGGGCCCCCTGACCCCCCCCCCCCGCCTCGCTTAAGCAAAGGCTTGCCCCACGCCAATCAAAAACCCCTCGTACTCCAGCAAAAGCACATGCGAGCGGGTGGTGGTGGGGGGGTGGTTGCAAGGCGGTGCAAAAACTCGTTGACTTTGTCCCAAGAAATCAATTCCATGTCTTCAAAAAAGGTGAAACCCGGCAACGTGAGGACTTGGAATGCGAGACGAGTGCAACTAGCACGCAACTTGCCACCTCATGTAATCTAAGTGGTTTCTGCCCCAGCAGCGACACAAATGGCCTCTAGGAGTGTGTACTCCATGATTGGCATAGATGTTGAGGACAACGCCGTTGTCAATGTCGTAGAAATTCTCTATCAAGTAGTGGCGCCCAAGACCGGAACGTCCAACACACTATAAGGGCCCAGTACATTGCACCCCACCAATGTCCATTAGGCCTAGACCCGGGCTCGCCATTAGTTGTGCGCAAAACCGGTTGAAAGGTTGCAAATTCAACTAGGTTCGCACAAAAAGAAGGGGAACAATACAAAGCAACATCGCATTTAGAGGAGGGAGCACACATCCTCACCTATGCCATAACCGGTATGCTACCCATGCTATTGCTGGTATTCTTTGAAAAACCGAAGAGTCATTGTGACCCATTTTACCCCAAGCCAAAACTCTTCGGGCCCCATAGCCAACAACCTGGCTTTGTGGTGGCTTAACTTTGGACCGACTGGGATATGTAGGGCTACCAAATTTGTACTAGAAGCATGGCAAATATTTGGTATTATGTGTATAGGCTACTTCATGCTGCACAATAATAACTTTACACTGCAAAATAATAGGCAGTTATTTGGAAAACACTGAGGTGCAAAACTTTTTTACACATTGGGGGTGGGAGATTTTTTTGGGCCATACCCTAGGGGGGGGGGGGTACAAAAAAAAAGTGATACTGAGAATTTTTTTGCCCCCCCCCAATGGTTCCCTGCTGCATCAGGGCCACAAACCACTGAAAATTATGGTGCATATCCTGTGCTATACCAGGTCCCACACCTGCGCATCCCCTGCTGCAGCGGGGCCACACATGCACGTGTGTGGGTTGAACAGGTGCATCAAGGGGCATCAACATTTCCATGGAGTCCCCAAGTGTCAGAAGCACGGAGGAAATTGGATGGGACCAACCCATCCCCAAGCCCCCACCTGTGGCCAAACCATGAACAACCACAACCATGCAAGTGGCGGCCAGGACCCGATGGACACCTCAATGACACGCTTGATACTGAGTACCTGGTCGTAAAATGCGTCCAAAACGTGAACTTTGACACTTTGTGACGATTCAAAAGCCACCACTTGAATTGGCTCAAGACCCCTTCCTCTCATCTGTACCCACAGCCATGACATGGTGTGCATACCTGGAGCATCTTTGGATGGCCTGGGCGAGGCTGTCTCCTGCGCAGCAGGGCATTCCATCTGCTCACAATTGGGTATCTGCTGAATTGTTTCGATGACCGTGAGCTGTGATTTAAGGCTGAGATTCACCTGACACATAAGAGACATAGGCGCGCCCTAGGAATGACAACACACCCTCTTGATGCGCAGCTTCAGCACTAGCACGGGACACAGTGCCTGTTCTGGCCGTTTCCAGCGTTACACAGGCAACCTTGTGGTGAAAAAATGACGGGACTTGCAAAGGAATGACTGGTATCAGCACGAGCAAATGCTTCCCTCTTCATCCGGACCAGCTTTCGAAAACTTCTTTGTTGGGAGGCTTTGCATTGGACTTACTGGTCTTTGCATTTGATCCATTCACGTCAAATGAAACGAAAAATCCGATAGTCCAAAGACGTATGGCAGAATTGTGAAATTGTCGGCGCTGTGCAGGCCATAGACAGTGGGTGAGGGGTATTAAAATACTGAAAAGACAAAAGAAATCGTTGTTCGGACAAGTTGACAGTGAAACCCACAAATCATGAGGACTGTACAATTGCCTACTTGTAACCCCTTTTGCAGCGACTCCTTACACGCCATCCCACACCCCGTGCCACTTCCCTTGGACCCGACCCTTGCTGCCCTTCTCTGCCAGCTCGCCAACTTTGGGCAGACATTCTGTGTGGAAACATTTCTACTTAGTGCATATGGCAATTTGTGTGGCGGCTGGGGCTGCTAAGCACAAGACACGCACGTGTGCGAGGCAAGGGCACAGAAGAGTGCCCATTTGGGGGCAAATCAGTAAACTGGACCCTGGGCTGGGGCAAAATCGCTCCAGGAGGAGGGGGGGGGGGGTTAGATCCCCCTTTTCAAGACCCCGTGTTTTATTCATCCCACGCAATCCCTCCCCTTCCCATCCTTTGCTGGGTCTCATTCCCACTCCCCTGTCCACTTTGATTGCACCCAAATCCTCCACTCGTCCCGGGTTCGACGCTGTTGGATATTTCAGCACAAAATGACAAAAATGAGGATGATTGGCATTCCCATGACATACCATTGGCGGTACAAATTGTCAGTCTGCACACTGAACAGGGTTCATGACCAAGGGGAAAGTCAATTGGAGGAAAAAGTGCTTTGAGGGTGTGAAGTGTCCAGGTCCTACTATTCCGTGCAATCAGGAAGGGCGGCTGGAAAATTGCTCTGGGAGGGGAGGTCGTTAGAGCCCCCTGCACTCCTGCACCCCTGCAGGGGTCTTGCAAAGGGGGCTCGTCTGTCAAAGGCCTACATTTTGGCCATTTCTGGGCAAAAGAAATTCAAGAGGAATTTTCATCAAAAAAGGGGCAAATGATGATTTTAATGGCCCCCCTCGACGTGCTGATTCCAAAAATGCGATTTTCATTGTTTTTGTGTCCTTTTTCGGTCTCTGACATGCCCCACGCGACGGGAATGGCCTGACAGGAGAGACCGCAGGGGGCCGGCAAACACTCCAAATGCCTGTTGCGGAGCTACAACTGGCTCGAAGGCAGGCAGAAAAGTCCCAGTTGGACAGTAGCTGCTGATCAGTCACATGCAACCCACTCCTGGACAAACCTGCAGCCTGAAATAGAACGGCCTGCGGCTGATTTGGAAGTGGCTGTATGCTTCATACAAAACGTTGTCCATCTGCTGAAACAGCTGTGCCAACATTTGTTGCTCTCTAGCCACGAGCGCTGGGGAAACACAGTTCGTTGCAGCAGCCTTCATTAGGATATTGCGATAGGGATCAGCACTGTCATCCCCTTCAGACCTGGGGGAAATGCAACATCTGCCATTTGTGTTGGGAACTAGCCAGCCGCAGAAGGCAATACCACGCAACAGTGGCCAGCACATGGCCAAATTAGTGCAGTCCTCTGGCAAATTTTGTGGTGCCGTGGCATGCCACAGCACTTGTGGGTATCCGCTTCCCATGGATCCTGAACTCATGGACGGAGGACAACAATGCACAAAGCTGTTGGGGAGGGAACAAAAAGGTTTGCGCGGGGGCGGGGGGGGGGGGGGGTCGTTTGAGCCCCCAGAAGGAGGGGGGACGGGGGGCTGGAAAAGGGGCTCAAACGTAAGAGCCCTTATATAAAGACAGTCCATTGGCTCGGAAACTGGGCTGCAAAGCGGCCCAGACAGGAAATGGTCTGAAAATTCCTTTGCCAATGACACATACCTCAAAATGATCCATGCGTTCTGAGGAATGTTTTGAGGTACGTATGGGGGGGGGGGGGGGCTGCCCCTGGACCACCGTTCCGAGCCCCTCCCAGATCCTTTCGGGCTGCCTGATGTTTGAGCCCTGAAGGGGGGGGGGGGGGTTATGAAAGGGGCTTAAGCAGCCCCTGGCCCACGCAAACCATTTTTCCCCGACCCTTGAGCCACATTAATCACTTTCAGCGTCGGTGGTGGCTTTGTTGACATACAGCATTGGCAATTGGCGCAAAGTGTTGTTGCCCATGTGCAGCCAGTCCTTAGTTTGGATGTGGCCCATCAAGCTAGACGCTTGCTCAACGTGGCAAGCAGAGAGAGGTCAGCAGACAGCCATCCTAGACACCACAGAAAAATCCACCCATTTTGCATGCCACCATGCAACTCTTGTGGCAGCTGATTGGGAAAGTGGTGTTGCTGGTGGGAGTGGTTCAGTGAAGAGAAAGGCAAATGGAAACAGGTCTGCACAACATACAAAGTGGTATGGGTCACAACCCAACAGATTGCTGAGATGTATGGGGTCTGGGTACTTGTAAAATACTCAGCTAACAGGTCACTGTCTCAGGTCACAATGTTACAGGACAATATGCAGGCGGTCTGGGGAACTGTGAACCTTCGGGCACGTACACGTCACTGGAAGCAACAGCATATTTTGCGGGCCATTGTCTACTGGTTGCGAACATCACAGTTGATTGTCCATTTGGTCTGGGTTCCTACACATCTGCAACCAGCAGACCCACTATCTCGTGTACGTGATATAAACAGAAAACAAATCCAGGCTGCTGCAGGTCGGGCACGTGATATATGGTCAAAACTAATTTGTTCTCTTGATCAGGTGAAGTCTTTTGGTACTACGTTTGTGCCCGATGGAACCGTCTATTGATGTGGGTGGGTGTCGACACTCAGTTTGTGGTACAGTCAGACAGTCTATTTGCTTTCTCGACTGGTCTTTGTTTTTTTGCTACAACCCGGATTGCCCGGGGGCCTTTAGTGTTGAGCGCACATAAGAGAGGAAAGTGGCCTAGGTGGTTCCTGCTATTGCAATGATTTATTCTGAGTTGGTGCATGTATCACTGAAACTATCGTTTACACCTTAAACGGTGGTTTCAGTACAGGATCCAGCATGATTGTGTTTGTTACTCAGATTTATTTATTGTTTTTAGCTCGGGGCTAGCAAGCCCAATGGCCCCGCCCGCCCGCCCTTTGCCTGTCCATGTTGCCACGCACCGGTTTTGATGAACTACGGCCACGTGGCCTAGGTGGTTCCTGCTATTGCCAACATATGGGCATATGAGGGTCAAGTCATTCGGATGGATTTGTTGCATTTGATGTGTAGAAGACATGTGCAACATGGGTCCCCTCAAGACCCCAATATATTGATCATTTTGACCAATAACTACCTTGGACACCCGGGTGATGCGTGGTGCAACTTGCAGCATCAAGCTCACCAAGTGCAAGAAATCAAAGATGGCAGAAATTCTCAAACAGGCTGTCAAGTTGGGACATGGGACCACAATATTTGGATTCAGCACGTCAAAATGCATCCATTTACCTCCTTTCACTTTGCTCCAACTCCACAATATGTCGGAGCACCCAGGGGAAAACCTGTGAGTTGGTGTCCCGCACACGTGAGCGGAGCAGCCTGAGGCCCGAAAACCCTTAAACACCGAAAAGTTCGGCCTCAGTACTCAAAAATATGGTCACCTATCCCCCCCCCAACCCATACACTTCTGAAACGGCGTTTTCTCACAGATTTCGAAAAGCATACACCCCGCCCCCCGCCCCGGGTGACGACATTTTGGGGCATTAGACCAAAAGTTGAGAAAAGTCTGAAAAAATGTGAAAATGCTCCGTGTTGGCACCTTCTGAATGTCCCCGAGAGATATTGTTTGTCTGTTGTGATAGTGTAGTCAAACACTCGGTGCACCACAGGAGTATATAGACCTACCCTGTATCGAATGGTTCCACTGACAGTGACATACTCTGCCGCATCCATAGCTATCCACTTCACAAACATCCAGGACCCCGCTAAAATCGGAGGAGCAACAAAATCAGGCATGGCCACGAGGGCTGCCGACACCAACAACCTCCAAAACAATCCTGCGACCCTGACAAACTCAGACCTCTGACAAGAAATAGCAGTCCAAACACCAACCGGGAAGGGTAAATGCCCCTTTTTAGGTGCAGCCAACCAACCAATCATGCACAGGATGCGTACAATCGTCTTAGCGCGCACCACACATCCATGAACATTAATGAGTGCCGTAAAAATCCTGGTTCTCAGCTGCTAAGAATTTCCAATGGACAACCCTGGAAGGTCAACCTCTTTGCCCAACTAGGTAGTACACTGGACCGGCTCCAGCTGACTTTTATGAGAGATAATATATCCCTGATTTCGAAGCAAAACCAGCAGCATGCCACCACAAGTCCTCAGCCACTCCCTGTCCTCCTGGACAAATAATAAGTCATCAAGGTAGTGGTCATAGTCCACCAGGCTTCCACCAGCATTGGACAACGGCGGCGGAATACAACTCAGACATTGGTTCACGGATCGTGCCACTACCTCCTGGCATATAGCCGGCGATAGCTTCCAACCAAACGGTAAGGATCTTATATCACAGACCTAGTCCTGCTGTCCCTGGACACGAAACGTGCCCCATACAGACTGGGGTATCTTCAAAGAAAAGAAAAGTAACGGTTTGTGAGATCAAGTTTAATCATATACCTATCTGGACACCTACCACGCGGCATGGCTGCCCACATTAGAAGCTTGTGCCTTAAGGTGTGCAGGTTGGGCAAAATCATTCGCAGCATAGCCCCCTTGTGAGCCCTATTGCCCAGGGTGCAATTTACAATGAACAAACACTTAGATTCAGTCTTGGGAATCACAAAAATGGGCGCACTGGGCGCACGACTGAATCCGCGCATCCCGCAGTGTAAAATAGACAGGTGGTTCTGACGAACCAGGGCCCTGATCATAGCCGGCTCCTCTGGACGCAACTCCTTCCTAGGTACCTCGACATCATAGACAGCTGGGAGCGCCGACGGAGTAGCTATGGTATCCCAATTTTTTGGGGGTATATGGACACACCCCGCCTCACCCAAGCCTCTCTCTGCCACCTTGACAGGCACCTTGAGGTGTCTCCTCTGGTTTGTACACCCGGGACCCACAGACGACCCTTTCTTTGGACTAGTGGGCGACAAACCCACGCATGTTGCCACAATATCTGCAAACTACATATGCGCAACCGCATGAAAAACAAACTGAACATAATGAAATGTCCTGAGTCTACGAACAAACTCCACCGCCACCATAAACACAGCAAACAGTGGCACCCACAATTGGGCGAAAGACCACCGAGGTGGCAGTCTTACACGCCTAGCCAACCGCCAAGGTTTCGCCCGCCACTGATGGACTTGAGACTTAGAGTGCAGGTGCGAGGGGGAAACAGAAACAGTATCACCGAAGCCCTGCTCCCGCAGCTATGTGTATAAAGTCTGAAATCTGAAGTCTGATTTGGCATCTCGTGTCAAGGACAAAAAACAGAACACATCTCAGCAAAAGTCTGATAAAAGTGTGGTACCCGCCCCCTCCCTTCCTTCCTTCCTGTCAGAAAGGGACAAGAAAAAGTGTGGCACTCCCCCTCCCCCAACACAGCCACCCACCACAAAAAAAACAATCATGAAAATTGAAAGTTGGGAAGAATGGGAGTCCATGCAACACAGGGGAACACCCCCCCCCAAAAGAAAAAAAAGGGTGGAAAATGGGGCATTGGGGAAAATGGGAGGCTGGGAAAAATATTCCACTGAGGTGGTGTTGCCCCCCCCCCCCCCCCCCTGTGAATTAATATTCCATTGAGGTGGTGTACCTCCCCCTCTAGATAAATATTCCACTGAAGTGGTGTACCCCCCCCCCATGTGGATAAATGTTCCACTGAGGTGGTGTACACCCCCCCTCTGGATAAATATTCCACTGAGGTGGTGCACCCCCCTGCTATGCGCCAATTCCTATGGGGGTCTGGACCCCCAAAATAATTGACGCGACCCTATGCGTCAATTCCTATGGGGGTCTAGACCCCCAAAATAATTGACGCGACCTTATGCGTCAATTCCTAGGGGGGTCCAGACCCCCAAAATAATTGACGCGACCCTATGCGCCAATTCCTATGGGGGTCTGGACCCCCAAAATAATTGACGCGACCCTATGCGCCAATTCCTATGGGGGTCTAGACCCCCAAAATAATTGACGCGACCCTACGCGTCAATTCCTATAGGGGTCTAGACCCCCAAAATAATTGACGCGACCCTATGCGTCAATTCCTAGGGGGGTCTAGACCCCCAAAATAATTGACACACACACGGGGGTCAAATAATTCACGGAGGGGTCAAATAATTCACGGAGGGGGGTAAATAATTCACGGAGGGGTCAAATAATTCACGGAGGGGGGTAAATAATTCACGGAGGGGTCAAATAATTCACGGAGGGGGGTAAACAATTCACGGAGGGGTGAAATAACTCACGGACGGGGGATAAATAATTCACAGAGGGGTCAAATAATTCACGGAGGGGGGTAAACAATTCACGGAGGGGTCAAATAATTCGCAAAGGGGGGTAAATAATTCACGGAGGGGTGAAAAAATTCACAGAGCGGGGTAAACAATTCACAGAGGGGTCAAATAATTCACGGAGGGGTGTAAATAATTCACGGAGGGGTGAAATAATTCACGGAGGGGGGTAAATAATTCACGGAGGGGTCAAATAATTCACGGAGGGGGGTAAATAATTCACGGAGGGGTGAAATAATTCACGGAGGGGGGTAACCAATTCACAGAGGGGTCAAATAATTCACGGAGGGGGGTAAATAATTCACGGAGGGGTCAAATAATTCACGGAGGGGGGTAAACAATTCACGGAGGGGTCAAATAATTCACGGAGGGGGGTAAATAATTCACGGAGGGGTGAAATAATTCACGGAGGGGGGTAAACAATTCACAAAGGGGTGAAATGATTCACGGACGGGGGTAAGCAATTCACACAGGGGTCAAATAATTCACGGAGGGGGGTAAATAATTCACGGAGGGGTGAAATAATTCACGGAGGGGGGTAAACAATTCACAGAGGGGTCAAATAATTCACGGAGGGGGGTAAACAATTCACAGAGGGGTCAAATAATTCACGGAGGGGGGTAAACAATTCACAAAGGGGTGAAATGATTCACGGACGGGGGTAAGCAATTCACACAGGGGTCAAATAATTCACGGAGGGGGGTAAATAATTCACGGAGGGGTGAAATAATTCACGGAGGGGGGTAAATAATTCACGGAGGGGTGAAATAATTCACGGAGGGGGGTAAATAATTCACAGAGGGGTCAAATAATTCACGGAGGGGGGTAAACCATTCACGGAGGGGTCAAATAATTCACGGAGGGGGGTAAACAATTCACAGAGGGGTCAAATAATTCACGGAGGGGGGTAAACAATTCACAGAGGGGTCAAATAATTCACGGAGGGGGGTAAACAATTCACAGAGGGGTGAAATAATTCACGGAGCCGGGTAAACAATTCACGGAGGGGTGAAATAATTCACGGAGGGGGGTAAATAATTCACGGAGGGGTGAAATAATTCACGGAGGGGGGTAAACAATTCACACAGGGGTCAAATAATTCACGGAGGGGGGTAAATAATTCACGGAGGGGTCAAATAATTCACGGAGGGGGGTAAGCAATTCACAGAGGGGTCAAATAATTCACGGAGGGGGGTAAACAATTCACGGAGGGGTCAAATAATTCACGGAGGAGGGTAAACAATTCACAGAGTGGTCAGATAATTCACGGAGGGGGATAAGTAATTCATGGAGGGGTCAAATAATTCACGGAGGGGGGTAAACAATTCACGGAGGGGTCAAATAATTCACGGAGGGGGGTTAAATAATTCACAGAGGGGTCAAATAATACACGGAGGGGGGTGAACAATTCACGGAGGGGTGAAATAATTCACGGAGGGGGGTGAATAATTCACAGAGGGGTCAAATAATTCACGGAGGGGGGTAAATAATTCACGGAGGGGTCAAATAATTCACGGAGGAAGGTGAATAATTCACAGAGGGGTCAAATAATTCACGGAGGGGGGTAAATAATTCACGGAGGGATGAAAGAATTCACGGAGGGGGGTAAACAACTCACAAAGGGGTCAAATAATTCACGGAGGGGGGTAAACGATTCACAGAGGGGTCAAATAATTCACGGAGGGGGGTAAACAATTCACGGAGGGGTGAAATAATTCCCCGAGGGGGGTAAACGATTCACGGAGGGGTCAAATAATTCACGGAGGGGGGTAAACAATTCACAGAGGGGTCAAATAATTCACGGAGGGGGGTAAATAATTCACGGAGGGGTCAAATAATTCACGGAGGGGGGTAAACAATTCACAGAGGGGTCAAATAATTCACGGAGGGGGGTAAATAATTCACGGGGGGCTGAAATAATTCACGGAGGGGGGTAAATAATTCACAGAGGGGTGAAATGATTCACGGAGGGGGGTAACCAATTCACAGAGGGGTCAAATAATTCACGGAGAAGGGTAAATAATTCACGGAGGGGTGAAATAAATCACGGAGGGGGGTAAATGATTCACGGAGGGGTGAAATAATTCACGGAGGGGGGTAAACAATTCATAGAGGGGTCAAATAATTCACGGAGGGGGGTAAACAATTCACAGAGGGGTGAAATAATTCACGGAGGGGGGTAAATGATTCACGGAGGGGTGAAATAATTCACGGAGGGGGGTAAACAATTCATAGAGGGGTCAAATAATTCACGGAGGGGGGTAAACAATTCACAGAGGGGTCAAATAATTCACGGAGGGGGGTAAACAATTCACGGAGGGGTGAAATAATTCACGGAGGGGGGTAAATAATTCACGGAGGGGTCAAATAATTCATGGAGGGGCGTAAATAATTGACGGAGGGGTCAAATAATTCATGGAGGGGCGTAAATAATTCACAAAGGGGTCAAATAATTCACGGAGGGCGGTAAATAATTCACGGAGGGGTGAAATAATTCACGGAGGGGGGTAAACAATTCACAGAGGGGTCAAATAATTCACGGAGGGGGGTAAGCAGTTCACAGAGAGGTCAAATAATTCACGGAGGGGGGTAAACAATTCACGGAGGGGTCAAATAATTCACGGAGGGGGGTAAATAATTCACGGAGGGGTCAAATAATTCACGGAGGGGGGTAAATAATTCACGGAGGGGTCAAATACTTCACGGAGGGGGGTAAACAATTCACGGAGGGGTGAAATAATTCACCGAAGGGGGGTGAATAACCCACGGAGGGGTCAAATAATTCACGGAGGGGGGTAAATAATTCACGGAGGGGTGAAATAATTCACGGAGGGGGGTAAACAATTCAGAAAGGGGTCAAACAATTCACGGAGGGGGGTAAACAATTCACGGAGGGGTGAAATAATTCACGGAGGGGGGTAAACAATTCACGCAGGGGTCAAATAATTCACGGAGGGGGGTAAACGATTCACGGAGGGGTCAAATAATTCACGGAGGGGGGTAAATAATTCACGGAGGGGTCAAATCATTCACGGAGGGGGGTAAATAATTCACGGAGGGGTCAAATAATTCACGGAGGGGGGTAAACAATTCACGGAGGGGTCAAATAATTCACGGAGGGGGGTAAATAATTCACGGAAGAGTCAAATAATTCACGGAGGGGGGTAAACAATTCACGGAGGGCCGAAATAATTCACGGAGGGGGGTAAACAATTCACAGAGGGGTCAAATAATTCACGGAGGGGGGTAAACAATTCACAGAGGGGTCAAATAATTAACGGAGGGGGGTACACAATTCACAGAGGGGTGAAATAATTCACGGAGGGGGGTAAATAATTAGCGGAGGGGTGAAATAATTCACGGAGGGGGGTAAATAATTAGCGGAGGGGTGAAATAATTCACGGAGGGGGGTAAATAATTCACGGAGGGGTCAAATAATTCACGGAGGGGGGTAAACAATTCACAGAGGGGTCAAATAATTCACGGAGGGGGGTAAACAATTCACAGAGGGGTCAAATAATTAACGGAGGGGGGTACACAATTCACAGAGGGGTCAAATAATTCACGGAGGGGGGTAAATAATTAGCGGAGGGGTGAAATAATTCACGGAGGGGGGTAAATAATTAGCGGAGGGGTGAAATAATTCACGGAGGGGGGTAAATAATTCACGGAGGGGTCAAATAATTCACGGAGGGGGGTAAATAATTCACAGAGGGGTCAAATAATTCACGGAGGGGTGAAATAATTCACGGAGGGGGGTAAACAATTCACAGAGGGGTGAAATAATTCACGGAGGGGGGTAAACACTTCACAGGGGGGTCAAATAATTCACGGAGGGGGGTAAACAATTCACGGAGGGGTCAAATAATTCACGGAGGGGGGTCAAATAATTCACGGAGGGGGGTAAACAATTCACGGAGGGGTGAAATAATTCACGGAGGGGGGTAAACAACTCACGGAGGGGTCAAATAATTCACGGAGGGGGGTAAATAATTCACGGAGGGGGGTAAATGATTCACGGAGGGGTCAAATAATTCACGGAGGGGGGTAAATAATTCACGGGGGGCTGAAATAATTCACGGAGGGGGGTAAATAATTCACGGAGGGGTCAAATAATTCACGGAGGGGGGTAAATAATTCACGGAGGGGTGAAATAATGCACGGAGGGGGGTAAACAATTCACAGAGGGGTCAAATAATTCACGGAGGGGGGTAAACAATTCACAAAGGGGTCAAACAATTCACGGAGGGGGGTAAACAATTCACGGAGGGGTGAAATAATTCACGGAGGGGGGTAAACAATTCACAGAGGGGTCAAATAATTCACGGAGGGGGGTAAACAATTCACAGAGGGGTCAAATAATTCACGCAGGGGGGTAAACAATTCACGGAGGGGTCAAATAATTCACGGAGGGGGGTAAATAATTCCCCGAGGGGGTCAAATCATTCACGGAGGGGGGTAAATGATTCACGGAGGGGTCAAATAATTCACGGAGGGGGGTAAACAATTCACGGAGGGGTCAAATAATTCACGGAGGGGGGTAAACAATTCACGGAGGGCCGAAATAATTCACGGAGGGGGGTGAACAATTCAAAGAGGGGTCAAATAATTCACGGAGGGGGGTAAACAATTCACAGAGGGGTCAAATAATTAACGGAGGGGGGTACACAATTCACAGAGGGGTGAAATAATTCACGGAGGGGGTCAAATAATTAGCGGAGGGGTGAAATAATTCACGGAGGGGGGTAAATAATTCACAGAGGGGTCAAATAATTCACGGAGGGGGGCAAATAATTCACAGAGGGGTCAAATGATTCACGGAGGGGTGAAAAAATTCACGGAGGGGGGTAAACAATTCACAGAGGGGTGAAATAATTGACGGAGGGGGGTAAACACTTCACAGGGGGGTCAAATAATTCACGGAGGGGGGTAAACAATTCACGGAGGGGTCAAATAATTCACGGAGGGGGGTCAAATAATTCACGGAGGGGGGTAAACAATTCACGGAGGGGTGAAATAATTCACGGAGGGGGGTACACAACTCACGGAGGTGTCAAATAATTCACGGAGGGGGGTAAATAATTCACGGAGGGGGGTAAATGATTCACGGAGGGGTCAAATAATTCACGGAGGGGGGTAAATAATTCACACAGGGGTCAAATAATTCACGGAGGGGGGTAAATAATTCACGGAGGGGTCAAATAATTCACGGAGGGGGGTAAATAATTCACGGAGGGGTGAAATAATGCACGGAGGGGGGTAAACAATTCACAGAGGGGTCAAATAATTCACGGAGGGGGGTAAATAATTCACGGAGGGGTGGAATATTTCACGGAGGGGGGTAAATAATTCACGGAGGGGTCAAATAATTCACGGAGGGGGGTAAATAATTCACGGAGGGGTGAAATAATTCACAGAGGGGGGTAAACAATTCGCGGAGGGGTCAAATAATTCACGGAGGGGGGTAAATAATTCACGGAGGGGTGAAATAATTCACGGAGGGGGGTAAACAATTCACGGAGGGGTGAAATAATTCACGGAGGGGGGTAAACAATTCACAGAGGGGTCAAATAATTCACGGAGGGGGGTAAACAATTCACGGAGGGGTCAAATAATTCACGGAGGGGGGTTAAATAATTCACGGAGGGGGGTAAATAAATCACGGAGGGGGGTAAATAATTCACGGAGGGGTCAAAAAATTCACGGAGGGGGGTAAATAATTCACCGAGGGGTCAAATAATTCACGGAGGGGGGTAAACAACTCACAGAGAGGTCAAATAATTCACGGAGGGGGGTAAACAATTCACGGAGGGGTCGAACAATTCACGGAGGGGGGTAAATAATTCACGGAGGGGTGAAATAATTCACGGAGGGGGGTAAACATTTCACAGAGGGGTCAAATAATTCACGGAGGGGGGTAAACAATTCACGGAGGGGCGAAATAATTCACGGAGGGGGTAAATAATTCACGGAGGGGTCAAAGAATTCACGGAGGGGGGTAAATAGTTCACGGAGGGATGAAATAATTCACGGAGGGGGGTGAATAATTGACGGGGGGGTCAAATAATTCACGCACGGGGGTAAACAATTCACAGAGGGGTCAAATAATTCACGGAGGGGGATAAACAATTCACAGAGGGGTCAAATAATTCACGGAGGGGGGTAAACAATTCACAGAGGGGTCGAATAATTCACGGAGGGGGGTAAACGATTCACGGAGGGGTCAAATAATTCACGGAGGGGGGTAATTAATTCACGGAGGGGTGAAATAATTCACGGAGGGGGTCAAATAATTCACGGAGGGGGGTAAATAACTCACGGAGGGGTCAAATAATTCACGGAGGGGGGTAAATAATTCACGGAGGGGTGAAATAATTCACGGAGGGGGGTAAACAATTCACAGAGGGGTCAAATAATTCACGGACGGGGGTAAATAATTCACCGAGGGGTGAAATAATTCACGGAGGGGAGTAAACAATGCACAGAGGGGTCAAATAATTCACGGAGGGGGGTAAACAATTCACAGAGGGGTCAAATAATTCACGGAGGGACGAAATAATTCACGGAGGGGGGTAAACAATTCACAGAGGGGTCAAATAATTCACGGAGGGGGGTAAATAATTCACAGAGGGGTGAAATAATTCACGGAGGGGGGTAAAAATTTCACGGAGGGGTCAAATAATTCACGGAGGGGGGTAAACAATTCACGGAGGGGTCAAATAATTCACGGAGGGGGGTAAACAATTCGCAGAGGGGTCAAATAATTCACGGAGGGGTGAAATAATTCACGGAGGGGGGTAAACGATTCACAGAGGGGTCAAATAATTCACGGAGGGGGGTAAATAATTCACGGAGGGGTGAAATAATTCACGGAGGGGGGTAAACAATTCACGGAGGGGTGAAATAATTCACGGAGGGGGGTAAATAATTCACGGAGGGCCCAAATAATTCACGGAGGGGGGTAAATGATTCACGGAGGGGTCAAATAATTCACGGAGGGGGGTAAATAATTCACGGAGGGGTGAAATAATTCACGGAGGCCGGTAAACAATTCACGGAGGGGTCAAAGAATTCACGGAGGGGGGTAAATAATTCACGGAGGGGTGAAAAAATTCACGGAGGGGGGTAAATAATTCACGGAGGGCGGAAATAATTCTTGGAGGGGGGTAAATAATTCACGGAGGGGTCAAATAATTCACGGAGGGGTGTAAATCATTCACAGAGGGGTCATATAATTCACGGAGGGGGGTAAACAATTCACGGAGGGGTCAAATAATTCACGGAGGGGGGTAAACAATTCACGGAGGGGTGAAATAATTCACGGAGGGGGGTAAATGATTCACGGTGGGGTTGAATAATTCACGGAGGGGGGTAAAAAATTCACGGAGGGGGGTAAATAATTCACGGAGGGGCGAAATAATTCACGGAGGGGGGTAAATAATTGACGGAGGGGTCAAAGAATTCACGGAGGGGGGTAAACAATTCACGGAGGGGTGAAATAATTCACGGAGGGGGGTAAACAATTCACAGCGGGGTCAAATAATTCACGGAGGGGGGTAAACAATTCACGGAGGGGTCAAATAATTCACGGAGGGGGGTAAACAATTCACGGAGGGGTCAAATAATTCACGGAGGGGTGTAAATAATTCACGGAGGGGTGAAATAATTCACGGAGGGGGGTAAATAATTCACGGAGGGGTGAAATAATTCACGGAGGGGGGTAAATAATTCACGGAGGGGGGTAAATAATTGACGGAGGGGTCAAAAAATTCACGGAGAGGGATAAATAATTCACGGAGGGGTGAAATAATTCACGGAGGGGGGTAAACAATTCACAGAGGGGTCAAATAATTCACGGAGGGGGGTAAACCATTCACGGAGGGGTGAAATAATTCACGGAGGGGGGTAAAAATTTCACGGAGGGGTGGAATAATTCATGGAGGGGGGTAAACAATTCACAGAGGGGTCATATATTTCACGGAGGGCGATAAACAATTCACAGAGGGGTCAAATAATTCACGGAGGGGGGTAAACAATTCACAGAGGGGTCAAATAATTCACGGAGGGGGGTAAACAATTCACGGAGGGGTCAAATAATTCACGGAGGGGGGTAAATAATTCACGGAGGGGTGAAATAATTCACGGAGGGGGGTAAAAAATTCACGGAGGGGTCAAATTCTTCACGGAGGGGGGTAAATAACTCACGGAGGAGTCAAATAATTCACGGAGGGGGGTAAATAATTCACGGAGGGGTCAAATAATTCATGGAGGGGTGTAAACAATTCACAGAGGGGTCAAATAATTCACGGAGGGGGGTAAACAATTCGCAGAGGGGTCAAAAAATTCACGGAGGGGTGAAATAATTCACGGAGGGGGGTAAACAATTCACAGAGGGGTCAAATAATTCACGGAGGGGGGTAAATAATTCACGGAGGGGGGTAAATGATTCACGGAGGGGTGAAATAATTCACGGAGGGGGGTAAATAATTCACGGAGGGGTGAAATCATTCACGGAGGCCGGTAAACAATTCACGGAGGGGTCAAAGAATTCACGGAGGGGGGTAAATAATTCACGGAGGGGTGAAATAATTCACGGAGGGGGGTAAATAATTCACGGAGGGCGGAAATAATTCTTGGAGGGGGGTAAATAATTGACGGAGGGGTGAAATAATTCACGGAGGGGGGTAAATAATTCACGGAGGGGTCAAATAATTCACGGAGGGGTGTAAATCATTCACAGAGGGGTCAAATAATTCACGCAGGGGGGTAAACAATTCACGGAGGGGTCAAATAATTCACGGAGGGGGGTAAATAACTCACGGAGGGGTCAAAGAATACACGGAGGGGGGTAAATAATTCACGGAGGGGTCAAATAATTCATGGAGGGGGGTAAACAATTCACAGAGGGGTCAAATAATTCACGGAGGGGGGTAAACAATTCGCAGAGGGGTCAAATAATTCACGGAGGGGTGAAATAATTCACGGAGGGGGGTAAACAATTCACGGAGGGGTGAAATAATTCACGGAGGGGGGTAAATAATTCACGGAGGGGGGTAAATGATTCACGGAGGGGTGAAATAATTCACGGAGGGGGGTAAATAATTCACGGAGGGGTGAAATAATTCACGGAGGCCGGTAAACAATTCACGGAGGGGTCAAAGAATTCACGGAGGGGGGTAAATAATTCACGGAGGGGTGAAATAATTCACGGAGGGGGGTAAATAATTCACGGAGGGCGGAAATAATTCTTGGAGGGGGGTAAATAATTGACGGAGGGGTGAAATAATTCACGGAGGGGGGTAAATAATTCACGGAGGGGTCAAATAATTCACGGAGAGGTGTAAATCATTCACAGAGGGGTCAAATAATTCACGGAGGGGGGTAAACAATTCACGGAGGGGTCAAATAATTTACGGAGGGGGGTAAACAATTCACGGAGGGGTGAAATAATTCACGGAGGGGGGTAAATGATTCACGGTGGGGTCGAATAATTCACGGAGGGGGGTAAAAAATTAACGGAGGGGGGTAAATAATTCACGGAGGGGCGAAATAATTCACGGAGGGGGGTAAATAATTGACGGAGGGGTCAAAGAATTCACGGAGGGGGGTAAACAATTCACGGAGGGGTGAAATAATTCACGGAGGGGGGTAAACAATTCACAGCGGGGTCAAATAATTCACGGAGGGGGGTAAACAATTCACAGAGGGGTCAAATAATTCACGGAGGGGGGTAAACAATTCACGGAGGGGTCAAATAATTCACGGAGGGGTGTAAATAATTCACGGAGGGGTGAAATAATTCACGGAGGGGGGTAAATAATTCACGGAGGGGTGAAATAATTCACGGAGGGGGGTAAATAATTCACGGAGGGGGGTAAATAATTGACGGAGGGGTCAAAAAATTCACGGAGGGGGATAAATAATTCACGGAGGGGTGAAATAATTCACGGAGGGGGGTAAACAATTCACAGAGGGGTCAAATAATTCACGGAGGGGGGTAAATAATTCACGGAGGGGTGAAATAATTCACGGAGGGGGGTAAAAATTTCACGGAGGGGTGGAATAATTCATGGAGGGGGGTAAATAATTGACGGAGGGGTCAAATAATTCACGGAGGGGGGTAAACAATTCACAGAGGGGTCAAATAATTCACGGAGGGCAATAAACAATTCACAGAGGGGTCAAATAATTCACGGAGGGGGGTAAACAATTCACGGAGGGGTCAAATAATTCACGGAGGGGGGTAAAAAATTCACGGAGGGGTCAAATAATTCACGGAGGGGGGTAAATAACTCACGGAGGGGTCAAATAATTCACGGAGGGGGGTAAATAATTCACGGAGGGGTCAAATAATTCATGGAGGGGGGTAAACAATTCACAGAGGGGTCAAATAATTCACGGAGGGGGGTAAACAATTCACGGAGGGGTGAAATAATTCACGGAGGGGGGTAAATAATTCACGGAGGAGTTAAATAATTCACGGTGGGGTGAAATAATTCACGGAGGGGGGTAAATAATTCACGGAGGGGTGAAATAATTCACGGAGGTCGGTAAACAATTCACGGAGGGGTCAAAGAATTCACGGAGGGGGGTAAATAATTCACGGAGGGCTGAAATAATTCACGGAGGGGGGTAAATAATTCACGGAGGGCGGAAATAATTCTTGGAGGGGGGTAAATAATTGACGGAGGGGTGAAATAATTCACGGAGGGGGGTAAATAATTCACGGAGGGGTCAAATAATTCACGGAGGGGGGTAAACAATTCACAGAGGGGTCAAATAATTCACGGAGGGGGGTAAACAATTCACGGAGGGGTGAAATAATTCACGGAGGGGGGTAAACAATTCACAGAGGGGTCAAATAATTCACGGAGGCCGGTAAACAATTCACGGAGGGGTCAAATAATTCACCGAGGGGGGTAAATAATTCACGGAGGGGTGAAATAATTCACGGAGGGGGGTAACCAATTCACAGAGGGGTCAAATAATTCACGGAGGGGTGTAAATCATTCACAGAGGGGTCAAATGATTCACGGAGGGGGGTAAACAATTCACGGAGGGGTCAAATAATTCACGGAGGGGGGTAAACAATTCACGGAGGGGTGAAATAATTCACGGAGGGGGGTAAATGATTCACGGTGGGGTCGAATAATTCACGGAGGGGGGTAAAAAATTCACGGAGGGGGGTAAATAATTCACGGAGGGGGGTAAACAATTCACGGAGGGGTGGAATAATTCACGGAGGGGGGTAAATAATTGACGGAGGGGTCAAAGAATTCACGGAGGGGGGTAAACAATTCACGGAGGGGTGAAATAATTCACGGAGGGGGGTAAACAATTCACAGCGGGGTCAAATAATTCACGGAGGGGGGTAAACAATTCACGGAGGGGTCAAATAATTCACGGAGGGGGGTAAACAATTCACGGAGGGGTCAAATAATTCACGGAGGGGTGTAAATAATTCACGGAGGGGTGAAATAATTCACGGAGGGGGGTAAATAATTCACGGAGGGGTGAAATAATTCACGGAGGGGGGTAAATAATTCACGGAGGGGGGTAAATAATTGACGGAGGGGTCAAACAATTCACGGAGGGGGATAAATAATTCACGGAGGGTTGAAATAATTCACGGAGGGGGGTAAATAATTCACGGAGGGGTCAAAGAATACACGGAGGGGGGTAAAAATTTCACGGAGGGGTGGAATAATTCATGGAGGGGGGTAAATAATTGACGGAGGGGTCAAATAATTCACGGAGGGGGGTAAACAATTCACAGAGGGGTCAAATAATTCACGGAGGGCGATAAACAATTCACAGAGGGGTCAAATAATTCACGGAGGGGGGTAAACAATTCACAGAGGGGTGAAATAATTCACGGAGGGGGGTAAACAATTCACAGAGGGGTCAAATAATTCACGGAGGGGGGTAAACAATTCACGGAGGGGTCAAATAATTCACGGAGGGGGGTAAATAATTCACGGAGGGGTGAAATAATTCACGGAGGGGGGTAAAAAATTCACGGAGGGGTCAAATAATTCACGGAGGGGGGTAAATAACTCACGGAGGGGTCAAATAATTCACGGAGGGGGGTAAATAATTCACGGAGGGGTCAAATGATTCATGGAGGGGGGTAAACAATTCACAGAGGGGTCAAATAATTCACGGAGGGGGGTAAACAATTCGCAGAGGGGTCAAAAAATTCACGGAGGGGTGAAATAATTCACGGAGGGGGGTAAACAATTCACAGAGGGGTCAAATAATTCACGGAGGGGGGTAAATAATTGACGGAGGGGTGAAATAATTCACGGAGGGGGGTAAACAATTCACGGAGGGGTGAAATAATTCACGGAGGGGGGTAAATAATTCACGGAGGGGTCAAATAATTCACGGAGGGGGTTAAATGATTCACGGAGGGGTGAAATAATTCACGGAGGGGGGTAAACAATTCACAGAGGGGTCAAATAATTCACGGAGGGGGGTAAATAATTCACGGAGGGGTGAAATAATTCACGGAGGGGGGTAAACAATTCACGGAGGGGTGAAATAATTCACGGAGGGGGGTAAATAATTCACGGAGGGGTCAAATAATTCATGGAGGGGGCTAAATGATTCACGGAGGGGTGAAATAATTCACGGAGGGGGGTAAACAAATCACGGAGGGGTCAAATAATTCACGGAGAAGGGGAAATAATTCACGGAGGGGGGTAAACAATTCACAGAGGGGTCAAATAATTCACGGAGGGGGGTAAATAATTGACGGAGGGGTGAAATAATTCACGGAGGGGGGTAAACAATTCACGGAGGGGTGAAATAATTCACGGAGGGGGGTAAATAATTCACGGAGGGGTCAAATAATTCACGGAGGGGGTTAAATGATTCACGGAGGGGTGAAATAATTCACGGAGGGGGGTAAACAATTCACGGAGGGGTCAAATAATTCACGGAGGGGGGTAAATAATTCACGGAGGGGTGAAATAATTCACGGAGGGCGGTAAACAATTCACGGAGGGGTCAAATAATTCACGGAGGGGGGTAAACAATTCACGGAGGGGTGAAATAATTCACGGAGGGGGGTAAACAATTCACAGAGGGGTCAAATAATTCAGGGAGGGGGGTAAACAATTCACGGAGGGGTCAAATAATTCACCGAGGGGGGTAAATAATTCACGGAGGGGTGAAATAATTTGCAGAGGGGGGTAAATAATTCACGGAGGGGTCAAATAATTCACGGAGGGGGGTAAATAATTCACGGAGGGGTGAAATAATTCACGGAGGGGGGTAAACAATTCACGGAGGGGTCAAATAATTCACGGAGGGGGGTAAATAATTCACGGAGGGGTGAAATAATTCACAGAGGGGGGTAAATGATTCACGGTGGGGTCAAATAATTCACGGAGGGGGGTAAAAAATTCACGGAGGGGGGTAAATAATTCACGGAGGGGTGAAATAATTCACAGAGGGGAGTAAACAACACACAGGGGTCAAATAATTCACGGAGGGGGGTAAACAATTCACGGAGGGGTGAAATAATTCACGGAGGGGTCAAATAATTCACCCAGGGGGGTAAATAAGTCACGGAGGGGGGTAAACAATTCACGGTGGGGTCAAATAATTCACGGAGGGGGGTAAACAATTCACGGAGGGTTCAAATAGTTCACGGAGGGGTGTAAATAATTCACGGAGGGGTGAAATAATTCACGGAGGGGGGTACACAATTCACAGAGGGGTCAAACAATTCACGGAGGGGGGTAAATAATTCACGGAGGGGTGAAATAATTCACGGAGGGGGGTAAACAATTCACGGAGAGGTCAAATAATTCACGGAGGGGGGTAAATAATTCACGGAGGGGTGAAATAATTCACGGAGGGGGGTAAATAATTGACGGAGGGGTCAAACAATTCACGGAGGGTGGTAAATAATTCACGGATGGGTGAAATAATTCACGGAGGGGGGTAAACAATTCACAGAGGGGTCAAATAATTCACGGAGGGGGGTAAACAATTCACGGAGGGGTGAAATAATTCACGGAGGGGGGTAAATAATTCACGGAGGGGTCAAAGAATACACGGAGGGGGGTAAATAATTCACGGAGGGGTGAAATAATTCACGGAGGGGGGTAAACAATTCACAGAGGGGTCAAATAATTCACGGAGGGGGGTAAATAGTTCACGGAGGGGTCAAATAATTCACGGAGGGGGGTAAACAATTCACAGAGGGGTCAAATAATTCACAGAGGGGGATAAACAATTCACAGAGGGGTCAGATAATTCACGGAGGGGGGTAAACAATTCACAGAGGGGTCAAATAATTCACGGAGGGGGGTAAACAATTCACAGAGGGGTCAAATAATACACGGAGGGGGGTAAATAATTCACGGAGGGGTGAAATAATTCACGGAGGGGGGTAAATAATTCACGGAGGGGTCAAATAATTCACGGAGGGGGGTAAATAATTCACAGAGGGGTCAAATAATTCACGGAGGGGGGTAAACAATTCACAGAGGGGTCAAATAATACACGGAGGGGGGTAAATAATTCACGGAGGGGTGAAATAATTCACGGAGGGGGGTAAATAATTCACGGAGGGGTCAAATAATTCACGGAGGGGGGTAAATAATTGACGGAGGGGTCAAATAATTCACGGAGGGGGGTAAATAATTCACGGAGGGGTGAAATAATTCACGGAGGGGCGTAAACAATTCACAGGGGGGTCAAATAATTCACGGAGGGGGGTAAATAATTCACGGAGGAGTGAAATAATTCACGGAGGGGGGTAAATAATTCACGGAGGGGTCAAATAATTCACGGAGGGGGGTAAACAATTCACGGAGGGGTCAAATAATTCACGGAGGGGGGTAAACAATTCGCAAAGGGGTCAAATAATTCACGGAGGGGTGAAATAATTCACGGAGGGGGGTAAACAATTCACAGAGGGGTCAAATAATTCACGGAGGGGGGTAAATAATTCACGGAGGGGTGAAATAATTCACGGAGGGGGGTAAACAATTCACGGAGGGGTGAAATAATTCACGGGGGGGGGTAAATAATTCACGGAGGGGTCAAATAATTCATGGAGGGGGCTAAATGATTCACGGAGGGGTGAAATAATTCACGGAGGGGGGTAAACAAATCACGGAGGGGTCAAATAATTCACGGAGAAGGGGAAATAATTCACGGAGGGGTGAAATAATTCACGGAGGGGGGTAAATAATTCACGGAGGGGTCAAAGAATTCACGGAGGGGGGTAAATAATTCACGGAGGGGTGAAATAATTCACGGAGGGGGGTACATAATTCACGGAGGGGTGAAATAATTCTCGGAGGGGGTAAATAATTGACGGAGGGCCGAAATAATTCACGGAGGGGGGTAAATAATTCACGGAGGGGTCAAATAATTCACGGAGGGGGGTAAACAATTCACAGAGGGGTCAAATAAGTCACGGAGGGGGGGAAAAAATTCACGGAGGGGTGAAATAATTCACGGAGGGGGGTAAACAATTCACAGAGGGGTCAAATAATTCAGGGAGGGGGGTAAACAATTCACGAAGGGGTCAAATAATTCACCCAGGGGGGTAAATAATTCACGGAGGGGTGAAATAATTCACAAAGGGGGGTAACCAATTCACAGAGGGGTCAAAAAATTCACGGAGGGCTGTAAATCATTCACGGAGGGGTCAAATAATTCACGGAGGGGGGTAAATAATTCACGGAGGGGTGAAATGATTCACGGAGGGGGGTAAACAATTCACAGAGGGGTCAAATAATTCACGGAGGGGGGTAAACCATTCACGGAGGGGTGAAATAATTCACGGAGGGGGGTAAATAATTCACGGAGGGGTCAAAGAATACACGGAGGGGGGTAAATAATTCACGGAGGGGTGGAATAATTCACGGAGGGGGGTAAACAATTCACAGAGGGGTCAAATAATTCACGGAGGGCGATAAACAATTCACAGAGGGGTCAAATAATTCACGGAGGGGGGTAAACAATTCACAGAGGGGTGAAATAATTCACGGAGGGGGGTAAACAATTCACAGAGGGGTCAAATAATTCACGGAGGGGGGTAAATAATTCACGGAGGGGTCAAATAATTCACGGAGGGGGGTAAATAATTCACGGAGGGGTGAAATAATTCACGGAGGGGGGTAAAAAATTCACGGAGGGGTCAAATAATTCACGGAGGGGGGTAAATAACTCACGGAGGGGTCAAATAATTCACGGAGGGGGGTAAATAATTCACGGAGGGGTCAAATAATTCATGGAGGGGGGTAAACAATTCACAGAGGGGTCAAATAATTCACGGAGGGGGGTAAACAATTCGCAGAGGGGTCAAAAAATTCACGGAGGGGTGAAATAATTCACGGAGGGGGGTAAACAATTCACAGAGGGGTCAAATAATACACGGAGGGGGGTAAACAATTGACGGAGGGGTGAAATAATTCACGGAGGGGGGTAAACAATTCACGGAGGGGTGAAATAATTCACGGAGGGGGGTAAATAATTCACGGAGGGGTCAAATAATTCACGGAGGGGGTTAAATGATTCACGGAGGGGTGAAATAATTCACGGAGGGGGGTAAACAATTCACGGAGGGGTCAAATAATTCACGGAGGGGGGTAAATAATTCACGGAGGGCTGAAATAATTCACGGAGGGCGGTAAACAATTCACGAGGGGTCAAATAATTCACGGAGGGGGGTAAACAATTCACGGAGGGGTGAAATAATTCACGGAGGGGGGTAAACAATTCACAGAGGGGTCAAATAATTCAGGGAGGGGGGTAAACAATTCACGGAGGGGTCAAATAATTCACCGAGGGGGGTAAATAATTCACGGAGGGGTGAAATAATTTGCAGACGGGGGTAAATAATTCACTGAGGGGTCAAATAATTCACGGAGGGGGGTAAATAATTCACGGAGGGGTGAAATAATTCACGGAGGGGGGTAAACAATTCACGGAGGGGTCAAATAATTCACGGAGGGGGGTAAATAATTCACGGAGGGGTGAAATAATTCACGGAGGGGGGTAAATGATTCACGGTGGGGTCAAATAATTCACGGAGGGGGGTAAAAAATTCACGGAGGGGGGTAAATAATTCACGGAGGGGTGAAATAATTCACAGAGGGGAGTAAACAACACAGAGGGGTCAAATAATTCACGGAGGAGGGTAAACAATTCACGGAGGGGTGAAATAATTCACGGAGGGGTCAAATAATTCACCCAGGGGGGTAAATAAGTCACGGAGGGGGGTAAACAATTCACCGTGGGGTCAAATAATTCACGGAGGGGGGTAAACAATTCACGGAGAGGTCAAATAATTCACGGAGGGGGGTAAATAATTCACGGAGGGGTGAAATAATTCACGGAGGGGGGTAAATAATTGACGGAGGGGTCAAACAATTCACGGAGGGTGGTAAATAATTCACGGATGGGTGAAATAATTCCCGGAGGGGGGTAAACAATTCACAGAGGGGTCAAATAATTCACGGAGGGGGGTAAACAATTCACGGAGGGGTGAAATAATTCACGGAGGGGGGTAAATAATTCACGGAGGGGTCAAAGAATACACGGAGGGGGGTAAATAATTCACGGAGGGGTGAAATAATTCACGGAGGGGGGTAAACAATTCACAGAGGGGTCAAATAATTCACGGAGGGGGGTAAATAATTCACGGAGGGGTCAAATAATTCACGGAGGGGGGTAAACAATTCACAGAGGGGTCAAAGAATTCACGGAGGGGGATAAACAATTCACAGAGGGGTCAAATAATTCACGGAGGGGGGTAAACAATTCACAGAGGGGTCAAATAATTCACGGAGGGGGGTAAACAATTCACAGAGGGGTCAAAAAATACACGGAGGGGGGTAAATAATTCACGGAGGGGTGAAATAATTCACGGAGGGGGGTAAATAATTCACGGAGGGGTCAAATAATTCACGGAGGGGGGTAAATAACTCACGGAGGGGTCAAATAATTCACCGAGGGGGGTAAATAATTCACGGAGGGGTGAAATAATTCACGGAGGGGGGTAAACGATTCACAAAGGGGTCAAATAATTCACGGAGGGGGGTAAATAATTCACCGAGGGGTGAAATAATTCGCGGAGGGGAGTAAACAATGCACAGAGGGGTCAAATAATTCACGGAGGGGGGTAAATAATTGACGGAGGGGTCAAATAATTCACGGAGGGGGGTAAATAATTCACGGAGGGGTGAAATAATTCACGGAGGGGGGTAAACAATTCACAGAGGGGTCAAATAATTCACGGAGGGGGATAAACAATTCACAGAGGGGTCAAATAATTCACGGAGGGGGGTAAACAATTCACAGAGGGGTCAAATAATTCACGGAGGGGGGTAAACAATTCACAGAGGGGTCAAAAAATACACGGAGGGGGGTAAATAATTCACGGAGGGGTGAAATAATTCACGGAGGGGGGTAAATAATTCACGGAGGGGTCAAATAATTCACGGAGGGGGGTAAATAACTCACGGAGGGGTCAAATAATTCACCGAGGGGGGTAAATAATTCACGGAGGGGTGAAATAATTCACGGAGGGGGGTAAACGATTCACAAAGGGGTCAAATAATTCACGGAGGGGGGTAAATAATTCACCGAGGGGTGAAATAATTCGCGGAGGGGAGTAAACAATGCACAGAGGGGTCAAATAATTCACGGAGGGGGGTAAATAATTGACGGAGGGGTCAAATAATTCACGGAGGGGGGTAAATAATTCACGGAGGGGTGAAATAATTCACGGAGGGGGGTAAACAATTCACAGAGGGGTCAAATAATTCACGGAGGGGGATAAACAATTCACAGAGGGGTCAAATAATTCACGGAGGGGGGTAAACAATTCACAGAGGGGTCAAATAATTCACGGAGGGGGGTAAACAATTCACAGAGGGGTCAAAAAATACACGGAGGGGGGTAAATAATTCACGGAGGGGTGAAATAATTCACGGAGGGGGGTAAATAATTCACGGAGGGGTCAAATAATTCACGGAGGGGGGTAAATAACTCACGGAGGGGTCAAATAATTCACCGAGGGGGGTAAATAATTCACGGAGGGGTGAAATAATTCACGGAGGGGCGTAAACAATTCACAGAGGGGTCAAATAATTCACGGAGGGGGGTAAATAATTCACGGAGGAGTGAAATAATTCACGGAGGGGGGTAAATAATTCACGGAGGGGTCAAATAATTCACGGAGGGGGGTAAACTATTCGCAAAGGGGTCAAATAATTCACGGAGGGGTGAAATAATTCACGGAGGGGGGTAAACAATTCACAGAGGGGTCAAATAATTCACCAATGGGGGTAAATAATTCACGGAGGGGTGAAATAATTCACGGAGGGGGGTAAACAATTCACGGAGGGGTGAAATAATTCACGGAGGGGGGTAAATAATTCACGGAGGGGTCAAATAATTCATGGAGGGGGGTAAATGATTCACGGAGGGGTGAAATAATTCACGGAGGGGCGTAAACAAATCACGGAGGGGTCAAATAATTCACGGAGGGGGGGAAATAATTCACGGAGGGGTGAAATAATTCACGGAGGGGGGTAAATAATTCACGGAGGGGTCAAAGAATTCACGGAGGGGGGTAAATAATTCACGGAGGGGTGAAATAATTCACGGAGGGGGGTACATAATTCACGGAGGGGTGAAATAATTCTCGGAGGGGGATAAATAATTGACGGAGGGGTGAAATAATTCACGCAGGGGGGTAAATAATTCACGGAGGGGTCAAATAATTCACGGAGGGGGGTAAACAATTCACAGAGGGGTCAAATAAGTCACGGAGGGGGGGAAATAATTCACGGAGGGGTGAAATAATTCACGGAGGGCTGTAAATCATTCACGGAGGAATGAAATAATTCACGGAGGGGGGTAAACAATTCACAGAGGGGTCAAATAATTCACGGAGGGGGGTAAATAATTCACGGAGGGGTGAAATAATTCACGGAGGGGGGTAAACAATTCACGGAGGGGTCAAATAATTCACGGAGGGGGTAAATAATTCACAGAGGGGTCAAATAATTCACGGAGGGGGGTAAATAATTCACGGAGGGGTGAAATAATTCACGGAGGGGGGTAAATAATTCACGGAGGGGTCAAATAATTCACGGAGGGGGGTAAATAATTCACGGAGGGGGGTAAATAATTCACGGAGGGGTGAAATAATTCACGGAGGGGGGTAAATAATTGACGAAGGGGTCAAAGAATTCACGGAGGGGGGTAAACAATTCACAGAGGGGTGAAATAATTCACGGAGGGGGGTAAACAATTCACAGCGGGGTCAAATAATTCACGGAGGGGTGTAAATAATTCACAGAGGGGGGTAACCAATTCACGGAGGGGTCAAATGATTCACGGAGGGGGGTAAACAATTCACGGAGGGGTGAAATAATTCACGGAGGGGGGTAAATAATTCACGGAGGGGTCAAATAATTCACGGAGGGGTATAAATAATTCACAGAGGGGTCAAATAATTCACGGAGGGGGGTAAAGATTTCACGGAGGGGTCAAATAATTCACGGAGGGGGGTAAACAATTCACGGAGGGGTCAAATAATTCACGGAGGGCTGTAAATAATTTACGGAGGGGTGAAATAATTCACGGAGGGGGGTACACAATTCACATAGGGGTCAAACAATTCACGGAGGGGGGTAAATAATTCACGGAGGGGTGAAATAATTCACGGAGGGGGGTAAACAATTCACGGAGAGGTCAAATAATTCACGGAGGGGGGTAAATAATTCACGGAGGGGTGAAATAATTCACGGAGGGGGGTAAATAATTCACGGAGAGGGGTAAAAAATTGACGGGGGGGTCAAATAATTCACGGAGGGGGGTAAGCAATTCACAGAGGGGTCAAATAATTCACGGAGGGGGGTAAACAATTCACGGAGGGGTCAAATAATTCACGGAGGGGGGTAAACAATTCACAGAGGGGTCAAATAATTCACGGAGGGGTATAAATAATTCACAGAGGGGTCAAATAATTCACGGAGGGGGGTAAACAATTCACAGAGGGGTCAAATAATTCACGGAGGGGGGTAAACAATTCACGGAGGGGTCAAATGATTCACGGAGGGGGGTAAATAATTCACGGAGGGGTGAAAAGATTCACGGAGGGGGGTAAACAATTCACCGAGGGATCAAATAATTCACGGAGGGGGGTAAACAATTCACAGAGGGGTCAAATAATTCACGGAGGGGGGTAAATAATTCACGGAGGGGTGAAATAATTCACGGAGGGGGGTGAAATAATTCACGGAGGGGGGTAGACAATTCACGGAGGGGTCAAATAATTCACGGAGGGGGATAAACAATTCACGGAGGGGTCAAATAATTCACGGAGGGGGGTAAATAATTCACGGAGGGGTCAAATAATTCACGGAGGGGGGTAAATAATTCACGGAGGGGTCAAATAATTCACGGAGGGGGGTAAATAATTCACGGAGGGGTGAAATAATACACGGAGGGCGGTAAATAATTGACGGAGATTTCAAAAAATTCACGGAGGGGGGTAAACAATTCACAGAGGGGTCAAATAATTCACGGAGGGGGGTAAACAATTCACGGAGGGGTGAAATAATTCACGGAGGGGGGTAAACAATTCACGGAGGGGTGAAATAATTCACGGAGGGGGGTAAATAATTCACAGAGGGGTGAAATAATTCACGGAGGGGGGTAAACAATTCACGGAGGGGTGAAATAATTCACGGAGGGGGGTAAACAATTCACAGAGGGGTGAAATAATTCACAGAGGGGGGTAAATAATTCACATGGGGGTGATATAATTCACGGAGGGGGGTAAACAATTCACGGAGGGGTGAAATAATTCACGGAGGGGGGTAAAAAATTCACGGAGGGGTCAAATAATTCACGGAGGGGGGTAAATAATTCACGGAGGGGTGAAATAATTCACGGAGGGGGGTAAACAATTCACAGAGGGGTGAAATAATTCACGGAGGGGGGTAAATAATTCACGGAGGGGTGAAATAATTCACGGAGGGGGGTAAACAATTCACAGAGGGGTCAAATAATTCACGGAGGGGGGTAAATAATTCACGGAGGGGTGAAAGAATTCACGGAGGGGGGTAAATAATTCACGGAGGGGTGAAATAATTCACGGTGGGGGGGTAAACAATTCATAGAGGGGTCAAATAATTACCGAGGGGGGTAAATAATTCACGGAGGGGTGAAATAATTCACGGAGGGGGGTAAACAATTCACGGAGGGGTCAAAAAATTCACGGCGGGGGGTAAACAAATCACGGAGGGGTGAAATAATTCACGGAGGGGGGTAAACAATTCACAGAGGGGTCAAATAATTCAGGGAGGGGGGTAAACAATTCACGAAGGGGTCAAATAATTCACCCAGGGGGTAAATAATTCACGGAGGGGTGAAATAATTCACGGAGGGGGGTAACCAATTCACAGAGGGGTCAAAAAATTCACGGACGGCTGTAAATCATTCACGGAGGGGTGAAATAATTCACGGAGGGGGGTAAACAATTCACAGAGGGGTCAAAGAATTCACGGAGGGGGGTAAATAATTCACGGAGGGGTGAAATAATTCACGGAGGGGGGTAAACAATTCACAGAGGGGTCAAATAATTCAGGGAGGGGGGTAAATAATTCACGGAGGGGGTTAAATAATTCACGGAGGGGGGTAAATAATTCACGGAGGGGTGAAATAATTCACGGAGGGGGGTAAATAATTCACGGAGGGGTCAAATAATTCACGGAGGGGGGTAAATAATTCACGGAGGGGTCAAATAATTCACGGAGGGGGGTAAACAATTCACAGAGGGGTCAAATAATTTACGGAGGGGTATAAATAATTCATAGAGGGGTCAAATAATTCACGGAGGGGGGTAAACAATTCACGGAGGGGTGAAATAATTCACGGAGGGGGGTAAACAATTCACGGAGGGGTCAAATGATTCACGGAGGGGGGTAAATAATTCACAGAGGGGTGAAATAATTCACGGAGGGGGGTAAACAATTCACGGAGGGATCAAATAATTCACGGAGGGGGGTAAACAATTCACGGAGGGATCAAATAATTCACGGAGGGGGGTAAACAATTCACAGAGGGGTCAAATAATTCACGGAGGGGGGTAAACAATTCACGGAGGGGTGAAATAATTCACGGAGGGGGGTAAATAATTCACGGAGGGCTGAAATAATTCACGGAGGGGGGTAAACAATTCACGGAGGGGTGAAATAATTCACGGAGGGGGGTAAATAATTCACGGAGGGGTCAAATAATTCACGGAGGGGGGTAAATAATTCACGGAGGGGTGAAATGATTCACGGAGGGCGGTAAATAATTGACGGAGATTTCAAAAAATTCACGGAGGGGGGTAAATAATTCACGGAGGGGTCAAATAATTCACGGAGGGGGGTAAACAATTCACAGAGGGGCGAAATAATTCACGGAGGGGGGTAAATAATTCACAGAGGGGTGAAATAATTCACGGAGGGGGGTAAACAATTCACGGAGGGGTGAAATAATTCACGGAGGGGGGTAAATAATTCACGGAGGGGTCAAATAATTCACGGAGGGGGGTAAATAATTCACGGAGGGGTGAAATAATTCACGGAGGGGGTAAACAATTCACAGAGGGGTGAAATAATTCACGGAGGGGGGTAAATAATTCACGGAGGGGTGAAATAATTCACGGAGGGGGGTAAACAATTGACGGAGGGGTCAAATAATTCACCGAGGGGTGTAAATAATTCACGGAGGGGTGAAATAATTCACGGAGGGGGGTAAACAATTCACAGAGGGGTCAAATAATTCACGGAGGGGGGTAAATAATTCACGGAGGGGGTCAAATAATTCACGGAGGGGGGTAAATAATTCACGGAGGGGTTCAATAATTCACGGAGGGGGGTAAATAATTCACGGAGGGGTCAAATAATTCACGGAGGGGGGTAAACAATTCACGGAGGGGTCAAATAATTCACGGAGGGGGGTAAACAATTCACGGAGGGGTCAAATAATTCACGGAGGGGGGTAAATAATTCACGGAGGGGTTCAATAATTCACGGAGGGGGGTAAATAATTCACGGAGGGGTCAAATAATTCACGGAGGGGGGTAAATAATTGGCGGAGGGGTGAAATAATTCACGGAGGGGGGTAAGCAATTCACAGAGGGGTCAAATAATTCACGGAGGGGGGTAAACAATTCACGGAGGGGTCAAATAATTCACGGAGGGGTATAAATAATTCACAGAGGGGTCAAATAATTCACGGAGGGGGGTAAACGATTCACAGAGGGGTCAAAAAATTCACGGAGGGGGGTAAACGATTCACAGAGGGGTCAAATAATTCACGGAGGGGGGTAAACAATTCACAGAGGGGTCAAATAATTCAGGGAGGGGTATAAATAATTCACAGAGGGGTCAAATAATTCACGGAGGGGGGTAAACGATTCACAGAGGGGTCAAAAAATTCACGGAGGGGGGTAAACAATTCACAGAGGGGTCAAATAATTCACGGAGGGGGGTAAATAATTCACGGAGGGGTGAAATAATTCACGGAGGGGGGTAAACAATTCACGGAGGGGTCAAATAATTCACGAGGGGGGTAAACAATTCACAGAGGGGTCAAATAATTCACGGAGGGGGGTAAATAATTCACGGAGGGGTGAAATAACTCACGGGGGGGATGAAATAATTCACGGAGGGGTGAAATAATTCACGGAGGGGGGTAAATAATTCACGAAGGGGTGAAATAATTCACGGAGGGGGGTAAACAAATCACGGAGGGGTCAAATGATTCACGGAGGGGGGTAAATAATTCAAGGATGGGTGAAATAATTCACGGAGGGAGGTAAATAATTCACGGAGGGGTCAAATAATTCATGGAGGGGGGTAAATAATTCACGGAGGGGTCAAATAATTCACAGAGGGGGGTAAACAATGCACAGAGGGGTCAAATAATTCACGGAGGGGGGTAAACAATTCACGGAGGGGTCAAATAATTCATGGAGGGGGGTAAACAATTCACGGAGGGGTCAAATAATTCACGGATGGGGGTAAACAATTCACAGAGGGGTCAAATAATTCACGGAGGAGTATAAATAATTCACGGAGGGGTCAAATAATTCACGGAGGGGGGTAAACGATTCACAGAGGGGTCAAATAATTCACGGAGGGGGGTAAACAATTCACAGAGGGGTCAAACAATTCACGGAGGGGGGTAAATAATTCACGGAGGGGTGAAATAATTCACGGAGGGGGGTAAACAATTCACGGAGGGGTCAAATAATTCACGGAGGGGGGTAAACAATTCACAGAGGGGTCAAATAATTCACGGAGGGGTCAAATAATTCACGGAGGGGGGTAAATAATTCACGGAGGGGTGAAAAAATTCACGGAGGGGGGTGAAATAATTCACGGAGGGGGGTAAATAATTCACGAAGGGATGAAATAATTCACGGAGGGGGGTAAACAATTCACGGAGGGGTCAAATAATTCACGGAGGGGGGTAAATAATTCAGGGAGGGGTGAAATAATTCACGGAGGGGGGTAAATAATTCACGGAGGGGTCAAAAAATTCACGGAGGGGGGTAAATAATTCACGGAGGGGTCAAATAATTCACGGAGGGGGGTAAATAATTCACGGAGGGGTCAAATATTTCACGGAGGGGGGTAAACAATTCACAGAGGGGTCAAGTAATTCACGGAGGGGGGTAAACAATTCACAGAGGGGTCAAATAATTCACGGAGGGGGGTAAACAATTCACGGAGGGGTCAAATAATTCACGGAGGGGGGTAAATAATTCACGGAGGGGTCAAATAATTCACGGAGGGGGGTAAATAATTCACGGAGGGGTGAAATAATTCACGGAGGGGGGTAAACAATTCACAGAGGGGTGAAATAATTCACGGAGGGGGGTAAATAATTCACGGAGGGGTGAAATAATTCACGGAGGGGGGTAAACAATCCACAGAGGGGTCAAATAATTCACGGAGGGGGGTAAATAATTCACGGAGGGGTGAAATAATTCACGGAGGGGGGTAAACAATTCACAGAGGGGTCAAATAATTCACGGAGGGGGGTAAATAATGCACGGAGGGGTGAAATAATTCACGGAGGGGGGTAAACAATTCACGGAGGGGTCAAATAGTTCACGGCGGGGGGTAAACAATTCACGGAGGGGTCGAATAATTCACGGAGGGGGGTAAACAATTCACGGAGGGGTCAAATAATTCACGGAGGGGTGTAAATGATTCACGGAGGGCTGAAATAATTCACGGAGGGGGGTAAACAATTCACGGAGGGGTCAAATAATTCACGGAGGGGGGTAAAAAATTCACGGAGGGGTGAAATAATTCACGGAGGGGGGTAAATAATTCACCGAGGGGTGAAATAATTCACGGAGGGGGGTAAACAATTCACGGAGGGGTCAAATAATTCACGGAGGGGTGTAAATAATTCACGGAGGGGTGAAATAATTAACGGAGGGGGGTAAATAATTCACGGAGGGGTCAAATAGTTCACGGAGGGGGTAAACATTTCACAGAGGGGTCAAATAATTCACGGAGGGGGGTAAACAATTCACGGAGGGGTGAAATAATTCACGGAGGGGGGTAAATAATTGACGGAGGGGTCAAATAATTCACGGAGGGGGGTAAATAATTCACAGAGGGGTCAAATAATTCGCGGAGGGGGGTAAATAATTGACGGAGGGGTCAAATAATTCACGGAGGGGGGTAAACAATTCACAGAGGGGTCAAATAATTCACGGAGGGGTGTAAATAATTCACAGAGCCGTCAAAGAATTCACGGATGGGGGTAAACAATTCACAGAGGGGTCAAATAATTCACTGAGGGGGGTAAATAATTCACAGAGGGGTCAAATAAGTCACGGAGGGGGGTAAACAATTCACGGAGGGCCGAAATCATTCACGGAGGGGGGTAAACAATTCACAGAGGGGTCAAATAATTCACGGAGGGGGGTAAATAATTGACGCAGGGGTGAAATAATTCACGGAGGGGGGTAAACAATTCACAGAGGGGTCAAATAATTCACGGAGGGGGGTAAACAATTCACGGAGGGGTGAAATAATTCACGGAGGGGGGTAAACAATTCAGGGAGGGGTCAAAAAATTTACCGAGGGGGGTAAACAATTCAAGGAGGGGTCAAATAATTCACCGAGGGGGGTAAATAATTTACGGAGGATTGAAATAATTCACGGAGGGGGGTAAATAATTCACGGAGGGGTCAAATAATTCACGGACGGGGGTAAACAATTCACAGAGGGGTCAAATAATTCGGGGAGGGGGGTAAACAATTCACGGAGGGGTGAAAAAATTCACGGAGGGGGGTAAATAATTGACGGAGGGGTCAAATAATTCACGGAGGGGGGTAAATAATTCACAAAGGGGTCAAATAATTCACGGAGGGGGGTAAATAATTGACAGAGGGGTCAAATGATTCACGGAGGGGGGTAAACACTTCACAAAGGGGTCAAGCAATTCACGGAGGGGTGTAAATAATTCACAGAGGGGTCAAAGAATTCACGGAGGGGGGTAAACAATTCACAGAGGGGTCAAATAATTCACGGAGGGGGGTAAATAATTCACAGGGGGTCAAAGAATTCACGGAGGGGGGTAAACAATTCACGGAGGGGTCAAATAATTCACGGAGGGGGGTAAATAATTCACGGAGGGGTGAAATAATTCACGGAGGGGGGTAAATAATTCATGGAGGGGTCAAATAATTCACAGAGGAGGGTAAACAATTCACAAAGGGGTCAAATAATTCACGGAGGGGTGAAAATAATTCACAGAGGGGTCAAAGAATTCACGGAGGGGGGGAAATAATTCACGGAGGGGTGAAATAATTCACGGAGGGGGGTAAACAATTCACGGAGGGGTCAAATAATTCACGGAGCGGGGTAAAAGATTCACAGAGGGGTGAAATAATTCACGGAGGGGGGTAAATAATTCACGGAGGGGTCGAATAATTCACGGAGGGGGGTAAACAATTCACAGAGGGGTCAAATAATTCACGGAGGGGGGTAAACAATTCACGGAGGGGTCAAATAATTCACCGAGGGGGGTAAATAATTCACGGAGGGTTGAAATAATTCGCGGAGGGGGGTAAATAATTCACGGAGGGGTCAAATAATTCACGGAGGGGGGTAAACAATTCACGGAGGGGTCAAAGAATTCACGGAGGGGGGTAAATAATTCACGGAGGGGTGAAATAATTCACGGAGGGGGGTAAACAATTCACGGAGGGGTGAAAAAATTCACGGAGGGGGGTAAACAATTCACAGAGGGGTCAAATAATTCACGGAGGGGGGTAAACAATTCACGGAGGGGTCAAATAATTGACGGAGGGGGGTAAACAATTCACAGAGGGGTCAAATAATTCACGGAGGGGTGAAAATAATTCACGGAGGGGTCAAATCATTCACGGAGGGGGGTAAATAATTCACGGAGGGGTGAAATAATTGACGGAGGGGGGTAAACAACTCACAGAGGGGTCAAATAATTCACGGAGGGGGGTAAATAATTCACGGAGGGGGTTAAATAATTCACGGAGGGGGGTAAATAATTCACGGAGGGGTCAAATAATTCACGGACGGGGGTAAACAATTCACAGAGGGGTCAAATAATTCGGGGAGGGGGGTAAACAATTCACGGAGGGGTGAAAAAATTCACGGAGGGGGGTAAATAATTGACGGAGGGGTCAAATAATTCACGGAGGGGGGTAAATAATTCACAAAGGGGTCAAATAATTCACGGAGGGGGGTAAATAATTGACAGAGGGGTCAAATGATTCACGGAGGGGGGTAAACACTTCAAAAAGGGGTCAAACAATTCACGGAGGGGTGTAAATAATTCACAGAGGGGTCAAAGAATTCACGGAGGGGGGTAAACAATTCACAGAGGGGTCAAATAATTCACGGAGGGGGGTAAATAATTCACAGGGGGTCAAATAATTCACGGAGGGGGGTAAACAATTCACGGAGGGGTCAAATAATTCACGGAGGGGGGTAAATAATTCACGGAGGGGTGAAATAATTCACGGAGGGGGGTAAATGGTTCATGGAGGGGTCAAATAATTCACAGAGGGGGGTAAACAATTCACAAAGGGGTCAAATAATTCACGGAGGGGTGAAAATAATTCACAGAGGGGTCAAAGAATTCACGGAGGGGGGGAAATAATTCACGGAGGGGTGAAATAATTCACGGAGGGGGGTAAACAATTCACGGAGGGGTCAAATAATTCACGGAGCGGGGTAAAAGATTCACAGAGGGGTGAAATAATTCACGGAGGGGGGTAAATAATTCACGGAGGGGTCGAATAATTCACGGAGGGGGGTAAACAATTCACAGAGGGGTCAAATAATTCACGGAGGGGGGTAAACAATTCACGGAGGGGTCAAATAATTCACCGAGGGGGGTAAATAATTCACGGAGGGTTGAAATAATTCGCGGAGGGGGGTAAATAATTCACGGAGGGGTCAAATAATTCACGGAGGGGGGTAAACAATTGACGGAGGGGTCAAAGAATTCACGGAGGGGGGTAAATAATTCACGGAGGGGTGAAATAATTCACGGAGGGGGGTAAACAATTCATGGAGGGGTCAAATAATTCACGGAGGGGGGTAAACAATTCACGGAGGGGTCAAATAATTCACGGAGGGGGGTAAACAATTCACAGAGGGGTCAAATAATTCACAGAGGGGGGTAAACAATTCACGGAGGGGTGAAATAATTCACGGAGGGGGGTAAACAATTCACAGAGGGGTCAAATAATTCACGGAGGGGTGAAAATAATTCACGGAGGGGTCAAATCATTCACGGAGGGGGGTAAATAATTCACGGAGGGGTGAAATAATTGACGGAGGGGGGTAAACAATTCACAGAGGGGTCAAATAATTCACGGAGGGGGGTAAATAATTCACGGAGGGGGTTAAATAATTCACGGAGGGGGGTAAATAATTCACGGAGGGGGTTAAATGATTCACGGAGGAGGGTAAACAATTCACCGAGGGGTCAAATAATTCACGGAGGGGGGTAAATAATTCACGGAGGGGTGAAATAATTCACGGAGGGGGGTAAATAATTCACGGAGGGGGTTAAATGATTCACGGAGGGGGGTAAACAATTCACCGAGGGGTCAAATAATTCACGGAGGGGGGTAAATAATTCACGGAGGGGTGAAATAATTCACGGAGGGGGGTAAATAATTCACGGAGGGGGTGAAATAATTCACGGAGGGGGGTAAACAATTCACGGAGGGGTCAAATAATTCACGGAGGGGGGTAAACAATTCACAGAGGGGTCAAATAATTGACGGAGGGGTCAAATAATTCACGGAGGGGGGTAAACAATTCACAGAGGGGTCAAATAATTCACGGAGGGGGGTAAATAATCCACAGAGGGGTCAAAGAATTCACGGAGGGGGGTAAACAATTCACATAGGGGTCAAATAATTCACGGAGGGGGGTAAATAATTCACGGAGGGGTGAAATAATTCACGGAGAGGGGTAAATAATCCACAGAGGGGTCAAAGAATTCACGGAGGGGGGTAAACAATTCACAGAGGGGTCAAATAATTCACAGAGGGGGGTAAACAATTCACGGAGGGGTGAAATAATTCACCGAGGGGGGTAAACAATTCACGGAGGGGTCAAATAATTCACGGAGGGGGGTAAATAATTTACCGAGGGGTGAAATAATTCACGGAGGGGGGTAAATAATTCACAGAGGGGTCAAATAATTCACGGAGGGGGGTAAACAATTCACGGAGAGGTCAAATGATTCACGGAGGGGGGTAAACAATTCACAGAGGGGTCAAATAATTCACGGAGGGGGGTAAATAATTGACGGAGGGGTCGAATAATTCACGGAGGGGGGTAAACAATTCACAGAGGGGTCAAATAATTCACGGAGGGGGGTAAACAATTCACGGAGGGGTCAAATAATTCACCGAGGGGGGTAAATAATTCACGGAGGGGTCAAATAATTCACGGAGGGGGGTAAACAATTCACGGAGGGGTGAAATAATTCACGGAGGGGGGTAAACAATTCACAGAGGGGTCAAATAATTCACGGAGGGGGGTAAACAATTCACGCAGGGGTCAAATAATTCACCGAGGGGGGTAAATAATTCACGGAGGGGTGAAATAATTCACGGAGGGGGGTAAACAATTCACAGAGGGGTCAAATAATTCACGGAGGGGGGTAAACAATTCACGGAGGGGTGAAATAATTGACGGAGGGGGGTAAACAATTCACAGAGGGGTCAAATAATTCACGGAGGGGGGTAAACAATTCACGGAGGGGTGAAATAATTGACGGAGGGGGGTAAACAATTCACAGAGGGGTCAAATAATTCACGGAGGGGGGTAAACAATTCACGGAGGGGTCAAATAATTCACCGAGGGGGGAAAATAATTCACGGAGGGGTCAAATAATTCACGGAGGGGGGTAAACAATTCACAGAGGGGTCAAATAATTCACGGAGGGGGGTAAATAATTCACGGAGGGGTGAAATAATTCACGGAGGGGGGTAAACAATTCACAGAGGGGTCAAATAATTCACGGAGGGGGGTAAACAATTCACGGAGGGATGAAATAATTGACGGAGGGGGGTAAACAATTCACAGAGGGGTCAAATAATTCACCGAGGGGGGTAAATAATTTACGGAGGGGTCAAATAATTCACGGAGGGGGGTGAAATAATTCACGGAGGGGGGTAAATAATTCACAGAGGGGTCAAATAATTCACGGAGGGGGGTAAACAATTCACAGAGGGGTCAAATAATTCACGGAGGGGGGTAAACAATTCACGGAGGGGTGAAATAATTCACGGAGGAGGGTAAATAATTGACAGAGGGGTCAAATAATTCACGGAGGTGGGTAAACAATTCACGGAGGGGTCAAATAATTCACGGAGGGGGGTAAACAATTCACGGAGGGGTGAAATAATTCACGGAGGGGGGTAAACAATTCACAAAGGGGTCAAATAATTCACGGAGGGGGGTAAACAATTCACGCAGGGGTCAAATAATTCACCGAGGGGGGTAAATAATTCACGCAGGGGTGAAATAATTCGCGGAGGGGGGTAAACAATTCACGGAGGGGTCAAATAATTCACGGAGGGGGGTAAACAATTCACGGAGGGGTGAAATAATTGACGGAGGGGGGTAAACAATTCACAGAGGGGTCAAATAATTCACGGAGGGGGGTGAACAATTCACGGAGGGGTGAAATAATTGACGGAGGGGGGTAAACAATTCACAGAGGGGTCAAATAATTCACGGAGGGGGGTAAACAATTCACGGAGGGGTCAAATAATTCACCGAGGGGGGAAAATAATTCACGGAGGGGTCAAATAATTCACGGAGGGGGGTAAACAATTCACAGAGGGGTCAAATAATTCACGGAGGGGGGTAAATAATTCACGGAGGGGTGAAATAATTCACGGAGGGGGGTAAACAATTCACAGAGGGGTCAAATAATTCACGGAGGGGGGTAAACAATTCACTGAGGGGTGAAATAATTGACGGAGGGGGGTAAACAATTCACAGAGGGGTCAAATAATTCACCGAGGGGGGTAAATAATTTACGGAGGGGTCAAATAATTCACGGAGGGGGGTGAAATAATTCACGGAGGGGGGTAAATAATTCACGGAGGGGTCAAATAATTCACGGAGGGGGGTAAACAATTCACAGAGGGGTCAAATAATTCACGGAGGGGGGTAAACAATTCACGGAGGGGTGAAATAATTCACGGAGGAGGGTTAATAATTGACAGAGGGGTCAAATAATTCACGGAGGGGGGTAAACAATTCACGGAGGGGTCAAATAATTCACGGAGGGGGGTAAACAATTCACGGGAGGGTGAAATAATTCACGGAGGGGGGTAAATAATTGACAGAGGGGTCAAATAATTCACGGAGGGGGGTAAACAATTCACGGAGGGGTCAAATAATTCACGGAGGGGGGTAAACAATTCACAGAGGGGTCAAATAATTCACGGAGGGGGGTAAATAATTCACGGAGGGGTCAAATAATTCACGGAGGGGGGTAAACAATTCACAGAGGGGTCAAATAATTCACAGAGGGGGGTAAACAATTCACGGAGGGGTGAAATAATTCACGGAGGGGGGTAAACAATTCACAGAGGGGTCAAATAATTCACGGAGGGGTGAAAAAAATTCACGGAGGGGTCAAATCATTCACGGAGGGGGGTAAATAATTCACGGAGGGGTGAAATAATTGACGGAGGGGGGTAAACAATTCACAGAGGGGTCAAATAATTCACGGAGGGGGGTAAATAATTCACGGAGGGGTGAAATAATTCACGGAGGGGGGTAAATAATTCACGGAGGGGGTTAAATGATTCACGGAGGGGGGTAAACAATTCACCGAGGGGTCAAAAAATTCACGGAGGGGGGTAAATAATTCACGGAGGGGTGAAATAATTCACGGAGGGGGGTAAATAATTCACGGAGGGGGTGAAATAATTCACGGAGGGGGGTAAACAATTCACGGAGGGGTCAAATAATTCACGGAGGGGGGTAAACAATTCACAGAGGGGTCAAATAATTGACGGAGGGGTCAAATAATTCACGGAGGGGGGTAAACAATTCACAGAGGGGTCAAATAATTCACGGAGGGGGGTAAATAATCCACAGAGGGGTCAAAGAATTCACGGAGGGGGGTAAACAATTCACAGAGGGGTCAAATAATTCACGGAGGGGGGTAAATAATTCACGGAGGGGTGAAATAATTCACGGAGAGGGGTAAATAATCCACAGAGGGGTCAAAGAATTCACGGAGGGGGGTAAACAATTCACAGAGGGGTCAAATAATTCACGGAGGGGGGTAAACAATTCACGGAGGGGTGAAATAATTCACGGAGGGGGGTAAACAATTCACGGAGGGGTCAAATAATTCACGGAGGGGGGTAAATAATTTACCGAGGGGTGAAATAATTCACGGAGGGGGGTAAATAATTCACGGAGGGGTCAAATAATTCACGGAGGGGGGTAGACAATTCACGGAGAGGTCAAATAATTCACGGAGGGGGGTAAACAATTCACAGAGGGGTCAAATAATTCACGGAGGGGGGTAAATAATTGACGGAGGGGTCAAATAATTCACGGAGGGGGGTAAACAATTCACAGAGGGGTCAAATAATTCACGGAGGGGGGTACACAATTCACGGAGGGGTCAAATAATTCACCGAGGGGGGTAAATAATTCGCGGAGGGGTCAAATAATTCACGGAGGGGGGTAAACAATTCACGGAGGGGTGAAATAATTCACGGAGGGGGGTAAACAATTCACAGAGGGGTCAAATAATTCACGGAGGGGGGTAAACAATTCACGGAGGGGTCAAATAATTCACCGAGGGGGGTAAATAATTCACGGAGGGGTGAAATAATTCACGGAGGGGGGTAAACAATTCACAGAGGGGTCAAATAATTCACGGAGGGGGGTAAACAATTCACGGAGGGGTGGAATAATTGACGGAGGGGGGTAAACAATTCACAGAGGGGTCAAATAATTCACGGAGGGGGGTGAACAATTCACGGAGGGGTGAAATAATTGACGGAGGGGGGTAAACAATTCACAGAGGGGTCAAATAATTCACGGAGGGGGGTAAACAATTCACGGAGGGGTCAAATAATTCACCGAGGGGGGAAAATAATTCAGGGAGGGATCAAATAATTCACGGAGGGGGGTAAACAATTCACAGAGGGGTCAAATAATTCACGGAGGGGGGTAAATAATTCACGGAGGGGTGAAATAATTCACGGAGGGGGGTAAACAATTCACAGAGGGGTCAAATAATTCACGGAGGGGGGTAAACAATTCACGGAGGGGTGAAATAATTGACGGAGGGGGGTAAACAATTTACAGAGGGGTCAAATAATTCACCGAGGGGGGTAAATAATTTACGGAGGGGTCAAATAATTCACGGAGGGGGGTGAAATAATTCACGGAGGGGGGTAAAAAATTCACGGAGGGGTCAAATAATTCACGGAGGGGGGTAAACAATTCACAGAGGGGTCAAATAATTCACGGAAGGGGGTAAACAGTTCACGGAGGGGTGAAATAATTCACGGAGGAGGGTAAACAATTCACGGAGGGGTCAAATAATTCACGGAGGGGGGTAAATAATTGACAGATGGGTCAAATAATTCACGGAGGGGGGTAAACAATTCACGGAGGGGTCAAATAATTCAGGGAGGGGGGTAAACAATTCACGGAGGGGTGAAATAATTCACGGAGGGGGGTAAACAATTCACAGAGGGGTCAAATAATTCACGGAGGGGGGTAAACAATTCACGGAGGGGTGAAATAATTCACGGAGGGGGGTAAATAATTCATGGAGGGGTCAAATAATTCACAGAGGGGGGTAAACAATTCACAAAGGGGTCAAATAATTCACGGAGGGGTGAAAATAATTCACAGAGGGGTCAAAGAATTCACGGAGGGGGTTAAACAATTCACAGAGGGGTCAAAGAATTCACAGAGGGGGGTAAATAATTCACGGAGGGGAAAAATAATTCACGGAGGGGGGTAAACAATTCGCGGAGGGGTCAAATAATTCACGGAGCGGGGTAAAAGATTCACAGAGGGGTCAAATAATTCACGGAGGGGGGTAAATAATTCACGGAGGGGTCAAATAATTCACGGAGGGGGGTAAACAATTCACAGAGGGGTCAAATAATTCACGGAGGGGGGTAAACAATTCACGGAGGGGTCAAATAATTCACCGAGGGGGGTAAATAATTCACGGAGGGTTGAAATAATTCGCGGAGGGGGGTAAATAATTCACGGAGGGGTCAAATAATTCACGGATGGGGGGTAAACAATTCACGGAGGGGTCAAAGAATTCACGGAGGGGGGTAAATAATTCACGGAGGGGTGAAATAATTCACGGAGGGGGGTAAACAATTCACGGAGGGGTGAAAAAATTCACGGAGGGGGGTAAACAATTCACAGAGGGGTCAAAAAATTCACAGAGGGGGGTAAACAATTCACGGAGGGGTGAAATAATTCACGGAGGGGGGTAAACAATTCACAGAGGGGTCAAATAATTCACGGAGGGGTGAAAATAATTCACGGAGGGGTCAAATCATTCACGGAGGGGGGTAAATAATTCACGGAGGGGTGAAATAATTGACGGAGGGGGGTAAACAATTCACAGAGGGGTCAAATAATTCACGGAGGGGGGTAAATAATTCACGGAGGGGGTTAAATAATTCACGGAGGGGGGTAAATAATTCACCGAGGGGGGAAAATGATTCACGGAGGGGGGTAAACAATTCACCGAGGGGTCAAATAATTCACGGAGGGGGGTAAATAATTCACGGAGGGGTGAAATAATTCACGGAGGGGGGTAAATAATTCACGGAGGGGGTTAAATGATTCACGGAGGGGGGTAAACAATTCACCGAGGGGTCAAATAATTCACGGAGGGGGGTAAATAATTCACGGAGGGGTGAAATAATTCACGGAGGGGGGTAAATAATTCACGGAGGGGGTGAAATAATTCACGGAGGGGGGTAAACAATTCACGGAGGGGTCAAATAATTCACGGAGGGGGGTAAACAATTCACATAGAGGTCAAATAATTGACGGAGGGGTCAAATAATTCACGGAGGGGGGTAAACAATTCACAGAGGGGTCAAATAATTCACGGAGGGGGGTAAATAATGCACAGAGGGGTCAAAGAATTCACGGAGGGGGGTAAACAATTCACAGAGGGGTCAAATAATTCACGGAGGGGGATAAATAATTCACGGAGGGGTGAAATAATTCACGGAGAGGGGTAAATAATCCACAGAGGGGTCAAAGAATTCACGGAGGGGGGTAAACAATTCACAGAGGGGTCAAATAATTCACAGAGGGGGGTAAACAATTCACGGAGGGGTGAAATAATTCACGGAGGGGGGTAAACAATTCACGGAGGGGTCAAATAATTCACGGAGGGGGGTAAAGAATTTACCGAGGGGTGAAATAATTCACGGAGGGGGGTAAATAATTCACGGAGGGGTCAAATAATTCACGGAGGGGGGTAAACAATTCACGGAGAGGTCAAATAATTCACGGAGGGGGGTAAACAATTCACAGAGGGGTCAAATAATTCACGGAGGGGGGTAAATAATTGACGGAGGGGTCAAATAATTCAGGGAGGGGGGTAAACAATTCACAGAGGGGTCAAATAATTCACGGAGGGGGGTAAACAATTCACGGAGGGGTCAAATAATTCACCGAGGGGGGTAAATAATTCACGGAGGGGTCAAATAATTCACGGAGGGGGGTAAACAATTCACGGAGGGGTGAAATAATTCACGGAGGGGGGTAAACAATTCACAGAGGGGTCAAATAATTCACGGAGGGGGGTAAACAATTCACGGAGGGGTCAAATAATTCACCGAGGGGGGTAAATAATTCTCGGAGGGGTGAAATAATTCACGGAGGGGGGTAAACAATTCACAGAGGGGTCAAATAATTCACGGAGGGGGGTAAACAATTCACGGAGGGGTGAAATAATTGACGGAGGGGGGTAAACAATTCACAGAGGGGTCAAGTAATTCACGGAGGGGGGTGAACAATTCACGGAGGGGTGAAATAATTGACGGAGGGGGGTAAACAATTCACAGAGGGGTCAAATAATTCACGGAGGGGGGTAAACAATTCACGGAGGGGTCAAATAATTCACCGAGGGGGGAAAATAATTCACGGAGGGGTCAAATAATTCACGGAGGGGGGTAAACAATTCACAGAGGGGTCAAATAATTCACGGAGGGGGGTAAATAATTCACGGAGGGGTGAAATAATTCACGGAGGGGAGTAAACAATTCACAGAGGGGTCAAATAATTCACGGAGGGGGGTAAACAATTCACGGAGGGGTGAAATAATTGACGGAGGGGGGTAAACAATTCACAGAGGGGTCAAATAATTCACCGAGGGGGGTAAATAATTTACGGAGGGGTCAAATAATTCACGGAGGGGGGTGAAATAATTCACGGAGGGGGGTAAATAATTCACGGAGGGGTCAAATAATTCACGGAGGGGGGTAAACAATTCACAGAGGGGTCAAATAATTCACGGAGGGGGGTAAACAATTTACGGAGGGGTCAAATAATTCACGGAGGAGGGTAAACAATTCACGGAGGGGTCAAAGAATTCACGGAGGGGGGTAAATAATTGACAGAGGGGTCAAATAATTCACGGAGGGGGGTAAACAATTCACGGAGGGGTCAAATAATTCACGGAGGGGGGTAAACAATTCACGGAGGGGTGAAATAATTCACGGAGGGGGGTAAATAATTGACAGAGGGGTCAAATAATTCACGGAGGGGGGTAAACAATTCACGGAGGGGTCAAATAATTCACGGAGGGGGGTAAACAATTCACAGAGGGGTCAAATAATTCACGGAGGGGGGTAAATAATTCACGGAGGGGTCAAATAATTCACGGAGGGGGGTAAACAATTCACAGAGGGGTCAAATAATTCACAGAGGGGGGTAAACAATTCACGGAGGGGTGAAATAATTCACGGAGGGGGGTAAACAATTCATAGAGGGGTCAAATAATTCACGGAGGGGTGAAAATAATTCACGGAGGGGTCAAATCATTCACGGAGGGGGGTAAATAATTCACGGAGGGGTGAAATAATTGACGGAGGGGGGTAAACAATTCACAGAGGGGTCAAATAATTCACGGAGGGGGGTAAATAATTCACGGAGGGGTGAAATAATTCACGGAGGGGGGTAAATAATTCATGGAGGGGGTTAAATGATTCACGGAGGGGGGTAAACAATTCACCGAGGGGTCAAATAATTCACGGAGGGGGGTAAATAGTTCACGGAGGGGTGAAATAATTCACGGAGGGGGGTAAATAATTCACGGAGGGGGTGAAATAATTCACGGAGGGGGGTAAACAATTCACGGAGGGGTCAAATAATTCACGGAGGGGGGTAAACAATTCACAGAGGGGTCAAATAATTGACGGAGGGGTCAAATAATTCACGGAGGGGGGTAAACAATTCACAGAGGGGTCAAATAATTCACGGAGGGGGGTAAATAATCCACAGAGGGGTCAAAGAATTCACGGAGGGGGGTAAACAATTCACAGAGGGGTCAAATAATTCACGGAGGGGGGTAAATAATTCACGGAGGGGTGAAATAATTCACGGAGAGGGGTAAATAATCCACAGAGGGGTCAAAGAATTCACGGAGGGGGGTAAACAATTCACAGAGGGGTCAAATAATTCACGGAGGGGGGTAAACAATTCACGGAGGGGTGAAATAATTCACGGAGGGGGATAAACAATTCACGGAGGGGTCAAATAATTCACGGAGGGGGGTAAATAATTTACCGAGGGGTGAAATAATTCACGGAGGGGGGTAAATAATTCACGGAGGGGTCAAATAATTCACGGAGGGGGGTAAACAATTCACGGAGAGGTCAAATAATTCACGGAGGGGGGTAAACAATTCACAAAGGGGTCAAATAATTCACGGAGGAGGGTAAATAATTGCCGGAGGGGTCAAATAATTCACGGAGGGTAAACAATTCACAGAGGGGTCAAATAATTCACGGAGGGGGGTAAACAATTCACGGAGGGGTCAAATAATTCACCGAGGGGGGTAAATAATTCACGGAGGGGTCAAATAATTCACGGAGGGGGGTAAACAATTCACGGAGGGGTGAAATAATTCACGGAGGGGGGTAAACAATTCACAGAGGGGTCAAATAATTCACGGAGGGGGGTAAACAATTCACGGAGGGGTCAAATAATTCACCGAGGGGGGTAAATAATTCACGGAGGGGTGAAATAATTCACGGAGGGGGGTAAACAATTCACAGAGGGGTCAAATAATTCACGGAGGGGGGTAAATAATTCACGGAGGGGTGAAATAATTCACGGAGGGGGGTAAACAATTCACAGAGGGGTCAAATAATTCACGGAGGGGTGAAATAATTGACGGAGGGGGGTAAACAATTCACAGAGGGGTCAAATAATTCACCGAGGGGGGTAAATAATTTACGGAGGGGTCAAATAATTCACAGAGGGGGGTGAAATAATTCACGGAGGGGGGTAAAAAATTCACGGAGGGGTCAAATAATTCACCGAGGGGGGTAAACAATTCACAGAGGGGTCAAATAATTCACGGAGGGGGGTAAACAATTCACGGAGGGGTGAAATAATTCACGGAGGAGGGTAAACAATTCACGGAGGGGTCAAATAATTCACGGAGGGGGGTAAATAATTGACAGAGGGGTCAAATAATTCACGGAGGGGGGTAAACAATTCACGGAGGGGTCAAATAATTCAGGGAGGGGGGTAAACAATTCACGGAGGGGTGAAATAATTCACGGAGGGGGGTAAACAATTCACAGAGGGGTCAAATAATTCACGGAGGGGGGTAAACAATTCACGGAGGGGTCAAATAATTCACCGAGGGGGGTAAATAATTTACGGAGGGGTCAAATAATTCACGGAGGGGGGTAAATAATTCACAGAGGGGTCAAATAATTCACAGAGGGGGGTAAATAATTGACGGAGGGGTCAAATAATTCACGGAGGGGGGTAAATAATTCACAGAGGGGTCAAATAATTCACAGAGGGGGGTAAATAATTGACGGAGGGGTCAAATAATTCACGGAGGGGGGTAAACAATTCACAGAGGGGTCAAATAATTCACGGAGGGGTGTAAATAATTGACGGAGGGGTCAAATAATTCACGGAGGGGGGTAAATAATTCACGGAGGGGTGAAATAATTCACGGAGGGGGGTAAACAATTCACGGAGGGGTCATATAATTCACGGAGTGGGGTAAACAATTCACAGAGGGGTGAAATAATTCACGGAGGGGGGTAAACAATTCACGGAGGGGTGAAATAATTCACGGAGGGGGGTAAATAATTGACGCAGGGGTCAAATAATTCACGGAGGGGGGTAAATAATTCACAGAGGGGTCAAATAATTCACAGAGGGGGGTAAATAATTGACGGAGGGGTCAAATAATTCACGGAGGGGGGTAAACAATTCACAGAGGGGTCAAATAATTCACGGAGGGGTGTAAATAATTCACAGAGGGGTCAAAGAATTCACGGAGGGGGGTAAACAATTCACAGAGGGGTGAAATAATTCACAGAGGGGTGAAATAATTCACGCAGGGGGGTAAATAATTCACAGAGGGGTGAAATAATTCACGGAGGGGGGTAAATAATTCACGGAGGGGTCAAATAATTCACGGAGGGGGGTAAACAATTCATAGAGGGGTCAAATAATTCACGGAGGGGGGTAAACAATTCACGGAGGGGTGAAATAATTCACGGAGGGGGGTAAACAATTCATAGAGGGGTCAAATAATTCACCGAGGGGGGTAAATAATTGACGGAGGGGTCAAATAATTCACGGAGGGGGGTAAGCAATTCACAGAGGGGTCAAATAATTCACGGAGGGGGGTAAATAATTGACGGAGGGGTCAAATAATTCACGGAGGGGGGTAAACAATTCACGGAGGGGTGAAATAATTCACGGAGGGGAGTAAACAATTCACGGAGGGGTCAAATAATTCACGGAGGGGGGTAAATAATTCACAGAGGGGTGAAATAATTCACGGAGGGGGGTAAATAATTCACGGGGGGGTCAAATAATTCACGGAGGGGGGTAAACAATTCACAGAGGGGTCAAATAATTCACGGAGGGGGGTAAACAATTCACGGAGGGGTGAAATAATTCACGGAGGGGGGTAAATAATTCACAGAGGGGTCAAATAATTCACGGAGGGGTGTAAATAATTGACGGAGGGGTCAAATAATTCACGGAGGGGGGTAAACAATTCACAGAGGGGTCAAATAATTCACGGAGGGGGGTAAATAATTCACGGAGGGGTGAAATAATTCACGGAGGGGGGTAAACAATTCACAGAGGGGTCAAATAATTCACGGAGGGGGGTAAACAATTCACCGAGGGGTCAAAAAATTGACGGAGGGGGGTAAACAATTCACAGAGGGGTCAAATAATTCACCGAGGGGGGTAAATAATTTACGGAGGGGTCAAATAATTCACGGAGGGGGGTGAAATAATTCACGGAGGGGGGTAAAATTTCACGGAGGGGTCAAATAATTCACGGAGGGGGGTAAACAATTCACAGAGGGGTCAAATAATTCACGGAGGGGGGTAAATAATTCACAGAGGGGTGAATAAATTCACGGAGGAGGGTAAACAATTCACGGAGGGGTCAAATAATTCACGGAGGGGGGTAAATAATTGACAGAGGGGTCAAATAATTCACGGAGGGGGGTAAACAATTCACGGAGGGGTCAAATAATTCACGGAGGGGGGTAAACAATTCACGGAGGGGTGAAATAATTCACGGAGGGGGGTAAACAATTCACAGAGGGGTCAAATAATTCACGGAGGGGGGTAAACAATTCACGGAGGGGTCAAATAATTCACCGAGGGGGGTAAATAATTTACGGAGGGGTCAAATAATTCACGGAGGGGGGTAAATAATTCACAGAGGGGTCAAATAATTCACAGAGGGGGGTAAATAATTGATGGAGGGGTCAAATAATTCACGGAGGGGGGTAAATAATTCACAGAGGGGTCAAATAATTCACAGAGGGGGGTAAATAATTGACGGAGGGGTCAAATAATTCACGGAGGGGGGTAAACAATTCACAGAGGGGTCAAATAATTCACGGAGGGGTGTAAATAATTGACGGAGGGGTCAAATAATTCACGGAGGGGGGTAAACAATTCACGGAGGGGTGAAATAATTCACGGAGGGGGGTAAACAATTCACAGAGGGGTCATATAATTCACGGAGTGGGGTAAACAATTCACAGAGGGGTCAAATAATTCACGGAGGGGGGTAAACAATTCACGGAGGGGTGAAATAATTCACGGAGGGGGGTAAATAATTGACGCAGGGGTCAAATAATTCACGGAGGGGGGTAAATAATTCACAAAGGGGTCAAATAATTCACAGAGGGGGGTAAATAATTGACGGAGGGGTCAAAAAATTCACGGAGGGGGGTAAACAATTCACAGAGGGGTCAAATAATTCACGGAGGGGTGTAAATAATTCACAGAGGGGTCAAAGAATTCACGGAGGGGGGTAAACAATTCACAGAGGGGTGAAATAATTCACAGAGGGGTGAAATAATTCACGGAGGGGGGTAAATAATTCACAGAGGGGTGAAATAATTCACGGAGGGGGGTAAATAATTCACGGAGGGGTCAAATAATTCACGGAGGGGGGTAAACAATTCATAGAGGGGTCAAATAATTCACGGAGGGGGGTAAACAATTCACGGAGGGGTGAAATAATTCACGGAGGGGGGTAAACAATTCATAGAGGGGTCAAATAATTCACCGAGGGGGGTAAATAATTGACGGAGGGGTCAAATAATTCACGGAGGGGGGTAAGCAATTCACAGAGGGGTCAAATAATTCACGGAGGGGGGTAAATAATTGACGGAGGGGTCAAATAATTCACGGAGGGGGGTAAACAATTCACAAAGGGGTCAAATAATTCACGGAGTGGGGTAAATCATTCACGGAGGGGTGAAATAATTCACGGAGGGGGGTAAATCATTCACGGAGGGGTCAAATAATTCACGGAGGGGGGTAAACAATTCACAGAGGGGTCAAATAATTCACAGAGGGGGGTAAACAATTCACGGAGGGGTGAAATAATTCACGGAGGGGGGTAAATAATTCACGGAGGGGTCAAATAATTCACGGAGGGGGGTAAACAATTCACAGAGGGGTCAAATAATTCACAGAGGGGGGTAAACAATTCACGGAGGGGTGAAATAATTCACGGAGGGGGGTAAATAATTCACGGAGGGGTCAAATAATTCATGGAGGGGGGTAAACAATTCACGGAGGGGTCAAATAATTCACGGAGGGGGGTAAACAATTCACGGAGGGGTGAAATAATTCACGGAGGGGGGTAAACAATTCACGGAGGGGTCAAATAATTCACGGAGGGGGGTAAATAATTCACAGAGGGGTGAAATAATTCACGGAGGGGTGTAAATAATTGTCGGAGGGGGGTAAATAATTGACGCAGGGGTCAAATAATTCACGGAGGGGGGTAAACAATTGACAGAGGGGTCAAATAATTCACGGAGGGGGGTAAACAATTCACGGAGGGGTGAAATAATTCACGGAGGGGGGTAAACAATTCACAGAGGGGTCAAATAATTCACGGAGGGGGGTAAACAATTCACGGAGGGGTCAAATAATTCACCGAGGGGGGTAAATAATTCACGGAGGGGTGAAAAAATTCACGGAGGGGGGTAAACAATTCACAGAGGGGTCAAATAATTCACGGAGGATGGTAAACAATTCACGGAGGGGTGAAATAATTCACGGAGGGGGGTAAACAATTCACGGAGGGGTCAAATAATTCACAGAGGGGGGTAAACAATTCACAGAGGGGTCAAATAATTCACGGAGGGGGGTAAACAATTCACGGAGGGGTGAATAAATTCACGGAGGAGGGTAAACAATTCACGGAGGGGTCAAAAAATTCACGGAGGGGGGTAAATAATTGACAGAGGGGTCAAATAATTCACGGAGGGGGGTAAACAATTCACGGAGGGGTCAAATAATTCACGGAGGGGGGTAAACAATTCACGGAGGGGTGAAATAATTCACGGAGGGGGGTAAACAATTCACAGAGGGGTCAAATAATTCACGGAGGGGGGTAAACAATTCACGGAGGGGTCAAATAATTCACCGAGGGGGGTAAATAATTTACCGAGGGGTCAAATAATTCACGGAGGGGGGTAAATAATTGATGGAGGGGTCAAATAATTCACGGAGGGGGGTAAATAATTCACAGAGGGGTCAAATAATTCACAGAGGGGGGTAAATAATTGACGGAGGGGTCAAATAATTCACGGAGGGGGGTAAACAATTCACAGAGGGGTCAAATAATTCACGGAGGGGTGTAAATAATTGACGGAGGGGTCAAATAATTCACGGAGGGGGGTAAACAATTCACGGAGGGGTGAAATAATTCACGGAGGGGGGTAAACAATTCACAGAGGGGTCATATAATTCACGGAGTGGGGTAAACAATTCACAGAGGGGTCAAATAATTCACGGAGGGGGGTAAACAATTCACGGAGGGGTGAAATAATTCACGGAGGGGGGTAAATAATTGACGCAGGGGTCAAATAATTCACGGAGGGGGGTAAATAATTCACAGAGGGGTCAAATAATTCACAGAGGGGGGTAAATAATTGACGGAGGGGTCAAAAAATTCACGGAGGGGGGTAAACAATTCACAGAGGGGTCAAATAATTCACGGAGGGGTGTAAATAATTCACAGAGGGGTCAAAGAATTCACGGAGGGGGGTAAACAATTCACAGAGGGGTGAAATAATTCACAGAGGGGTGAAATAATTCACGGAGGGGGGTAAATAATTCACAGAGGGGTGAAATAATTCACGGAGGGGGGTAAATAATTCACGGAGGGGTCAAATAATTCACGGAGGGGGGTAAACAATTCATAGAGGGGTCAAATAATTCACGGAGGGGGGTAAACAATTCACGGAGGGGTGAAATAATTCACGGAGGGGGGTAAACAATTCATAGAGGGGTCAAATAATTCACCGAGGGGGGTAAATAATTGACGGAGGGGTCAAATAATTCACGGAGGGGGGTAAGCAATTCACAGAGGGGTCAAATAATTCACGGAGGGGGGTAAATAATTGACGGAGGGGTCAAATAATTCACGGAGGGGGGTAAACAATTCACAAAGGGGTCAAATAATTCACGGAGTGGGGTAAATCATTCACGGAGGGGTGAAATAATTCACGGAGGGGGGTAAATAATTCACGGAGGGGTCAAATAATTCACGGAGGGGGGTAAACAATTCACAGAGGGGTCAAATAATTCACAGAGGGGGGTAAACAATTCACGGAGGGGTGAAATAATTCACGGAGGGGGGTAAATAATTCACGGAGGGGTCAAATAATTCACGGAGGGGGGTAAACAATTCACAGAGGGGTCAAATAATTCACAGAGGGGGGTAAACAATTCACGGAGGGGTGAAATAATTCACGGAGGGGGGTAAATAATTCACGGAGGGGTCAAATAATTCACGGAGGGGGGTAAACAATTCACGGAGGGGTGAAATAATTCACGGAGGGGGGTAAACAATTCACGGAGGGGTCAAATAATTCACGGAGGGGGGTAAATAATTCACAGAGGGGTGAAATAATTCACGGAGGGGTGTAAATAATTGTCGGAGGGGGGTAAATAATTGACGCAGGGGTCAAATAATTCACGGAGGGGGGTAAACAATTGACAGAGGGGTCAAATAATTCACGGAGGGGGGTAAACAATTCACGGAGGGGTGAAATAATTCACGGAGGGGGGTAAACAATTCACAGAGGGGTCAAATAATTCACGGAGGGGGGTAAACAATTCACGGAGGGGTCAAATAATTCACCGAGGGGGGTAAATAATTCACGGAGGGGTGAAAAAATTCACGGAGGGGGGTAAACAATTCACAGAGGGGTCAAATAATTCACGGAGGATGGTAAACAATTCACGGAGGGGTGAAATAATTGACGGAGGGGGGTAAACAATTCACAGAGGGGTCAAATAATTCACGGAGGGGGGTAAACAATTCACGGAGGGGTCAAATAATTCACCGAGGGGGGTAAATAATTTACGGAGGGGTCAAATAATTCACGGAGGGGGGTGAAATAATTCACGGAGGGGGGTAAACAATTCACAGAGGGGTCAAAAAATTCACGGAGGGGTGTAAATAATTCACGGAGGGGTGAAATAATTCACGGAGGAGGGTAAACAATTCACGGAGGGGTCAAATAATTCACGGAGGGGGGTAAATAATTGACAGAGGGGTCAAATAATTCACGGAGGGGGGTAAACAATTCACGGAGGGGTCAAATAATTCACGGAGGGGGGTAAACAATTCACGGAGGGGTGAAATAATTGACGGAGGGGGGTAAACAATTCACAGAGGGGTCAAATAATTCACGGAGGGGGGTAAACAATTCACGGAGGGGTCAAATAATTCACCGAGGGGGGTAAATAATTTACGGAGGGGTCAAATAATTCACGGAGGGGGGTGAAATAATTCACGGAGGGGGGTAAATAATTCACGGAGGGGTCATATAATTCACGGAGTGGGGTAAACAATTCACAGAGGGGTCAAAAAGTTCAGGGAGGGGGGTACACAATTCACGGAGGGGTGAAATAATTCACGGAGGGGGGTAAATAATTGACGGAGGTGTCAAATAATTCACGGAGGGGGGTAAATAATTCACAGAGGGGTCAAATAATTCACAGAGGGGGGTAAATAATTGACGGAGGGGTCAAAGAATTCACGGAGGGGGGTAAACAATTCACAGAGGGGTGAAATAATTCACAGAGGGGTGAAATAATTCACGGAGGGGGGTAAATAATTCACAGAGGGGTGAAATAATTCACGGAGGGGGGTAAATAATTCACGGAGGGGTCAAATAATTCACGGAGGGGGGTAAACAATTCACAGAGGGGTCAAATAATTCACGGAGGGGGGTAAACAATTCACGGAGGGGTGAAATAATTCACGGAGGGGGGTAAACAATTCATAGAGGGGTCAAATAATTCACCGAGGGGGGTAAATAATTGACGGAGGGGTCAAATAATTCACGGAGGGGGGTAAATAATTGACGGAGGGGTCAAATAATTCACGGAGGGGGGTAAACAATTCACAGAGGGGTCAAATAATTCACGGAGGGGGGTAAATAATCCACAGAGGGGTCAAAGAATTCACGGAGGGGGGTAAACAATTCACAGAGGGGTCAAATAATTCACGGAGGGGGGTAAATAATTCACGGAGGGGTGAAATAATTCACGGAGAGGGGTAAATAATCCACAGAGGGGTCAAAGAATTCACGGAGGGGGGTAAACAATTCACAGAGGGGTCAAATAATTCACGGAGGGGGGTAAACAATTCACGGAGGGGTCAAATAATTCACGGAGGGGGGTAAATAATTCACAGAGGGGTGAAATAATTCACGGAGGGGGGTAAATAATTCACAGAGGGGTCAAATAATTCACGGAGCGGGGTAAACAATTCACGGAGGGGTCAAATAATTCACCGAGGGGGGTAAATAATTTACGGAGGGGTCAAATAATTCACGGAGGGGGGTGAAATGATTCACGGAGGGGGATAAATAATTCACGGAGGGGTCAAATAATTCACGGAGGGGGGTAAACAATTCACAGAGGGGTCAAAGAATTCACGGAGGGGGGTAAATAATTCACGGAGGGGTGAAATAATTCACGGAGGGGGGTAAATAATTGACGGAGGGGTCAAATAATTCACGGAGGGGGGTAAATAATTCACAGAGGGGTCAAATAATTCACAGAGGGGGGTAAATAATTGACAGAGGGGTCAAATATTTCACGGAGGGGGGTAAACAATTCACAGAGGGGTCAAATGATTCACGGAGGGGTGTAAATAATTCACAGAGGGGTCAAAGAATTCACGGAGGGGGGTAAACAATTCACAGAGGGGTCAAACAATTCACGGAGGGGGGTAAATAATTCACAGAGGGGTCGAATATTTCACGGAGGGGGGTAAACAATTCACGGAGGGGTCAAATAATTCACGGAGGGGGGTAAATAATTCACAAAGGGGTGAAATACTTCACGGAGGGGGGTAAATAATTCACGGAGGGGTCAAATAATTCACGGAGGGGGGTAAACAATTCACAGAGGGGTCAAATAATTCACGGAGGGGTGTAAATAATTCACAGAGGGGTCAAAGAATTCACGGAGCGGGGTAAACAATTCACGGAGGGGTCAAATAATTCACGGAGGGTGGTAAATAATTCACCGAGGGGTGAAATAATTCACGGAGGGGGGTAAACAATTCACGGAGGGGTCAAATAATCTACGGAGGGGGGTAAATAATTCACGGAGGGGGGTAAATAATTCACAGAGGGGTCAAAGAATTCACGGAGGGGGGTAAACAATTCACAGAGGGGTCAAATAATTCACGGAGGGGGGTAAATAATTCACGGAGGGGTGAAATAATTCACGGAGGGGGGTAAATAATTGACGGAGGGGTCAAATAATTCACGGAGGGGGGTAAATAATTCACAGAGGGGTCAAATAATTCACACAGGGGGGTAAATAATTGACGGAGGGGTCAAATAATTCACGGAGGGGGGTAAACAATTCACAGAGGGGTCAAATAATTCACGGAGGGGTGTAAATAATTCACAGAGGGGTCAAAGAATTCACGGAGCGGGGTAAACAATTCACAGAGGGGTCAAATAATTCACGGAGGGTGGTAAATAATTCACCGAGGGGTGAAATAATTCACGGAGGGGGGTAAACAATTCACGGAGGGGTCAAATAATTCACGGAGGGGGGTAAATAATTCACAGAGGGGTGAAATAATTCACGGAGGGGGGTAAATAATTCACGGAGGGGTCAAATAATTCACGGAGGGGGGTAAACAATTCACAGAGGGGTCAAATAATTCACGGAGGGGGGTAAACAATTCACCGAGGGGTGAAATAATTCACGGAGGGGGGTAAACAATTCACTTGGGGGTCAAATAAGTCACGTAGGGGGGTAAATAATTGACGGAGGGGTCAAATAATTCACGGAGGGGGGTAAACAATTCACAGAGGGGTCAAATAATTCACGGAGGGGGGTAAATAATTCACGGAGGGGTGAAATATTTCACGGAGGGGGGTAAACAATTCACGGAGGGGTCAAATAATTCACGGAGGGAAGTAAATAATTCACAGAGGGGTGAAATAATTCACGGAGGGGGGTAAATAATTCACGGAGGGGTCAAATAATTCACCGAGGGGGGTAAACAATTCACGGAGGGGTCAAATAATTCACGGAGGGGGGTAAACAATTCACGGAGGGGTGAAATAATTCACGGAGGGGGGTAAACAATTCATAGAGGGGTCAAACAATTCACGGAGGGGGGTAAATAATTGACGGAGGGGTCAAATAATTCACGGAGGGGGGTAAACAATTCACAGAGGGGTCAAATAATTCATGGAGGGGGGTAAACAATTCACGGAGGGGTCAAATAATTCACGGAGGGGGGTAAACAATTCACGGAGGGGTCAAATAATTCACCTAGGGGGGTAAATAATTCACGGAGGGGTGAAATAATTCACGGAGGGGGGTAAATAATTCACGGAGGGGTCAAATAATTCACGGAGGGGGGTAAACAATTCACAGAGGGGTCAAATAATTCATGGAGGGGGGTAAACAATTCACGGAGGGGTCAAATAATTCACGGAGGGGGGTAAACAATTCACGGAGGGGTCAAATAATTCACCGAGGGGGGTAAATAATTCACGGAGGGGTGAAATAATTCACGGAGGGGGGTAAATAATTCACGGAGGGGTCAAATAATTCACGGAGGGGGGTAAACAATTCACGGAGGGGTCAAATAATTCACAGAGGGGGGTAAATAATTGACGGAGGGTGAAATAATTCACGGAGGGGGGTAAACAATTCAGAGAGGGGTCAAATAATTCACGGAGGGGGGTAAAGAATTCACGGAGGGGTGAAATAATTCACGGAGGGGGGTAAACAATTCACAGAGGGGTCAAATACTTCACCGAGGGGGGTAAATAATTCACGGAGGGGTGAAATAATTCACGGAGGGGGGTAAACAATTCACAGAGGGGTCAAATAATTCACGGAGGGGGGTAAATAATTCACGGAGGGGGTTAAATAATTCACGGAGGGGGGTAAATAATTCACGGAGGGGGTTAAATAATTCACGGAGGGGGGTAAACAATTCACGGAGGGGTGAAATAATTCACGGAGGGGGGTAAATAATTCACGGAGGGGGTGAAACAATTCACGGAGGGGGGTAAATAATTCACGGAGGGGTGAAATAATTCACGGAGGGGGGTAAATAATTGACGGAGGGGTCAAATAATTCACGGAGGGGGGTAAACAATTCACAGAGAGGTCAAATAATTCACGGAGGGGGGTAAATAATTGACGGAGGGGTGAAATAATTCACGGAGGGGGGTAAACAATTCACAGAGGGGTCAAAAAATTCACGGAGGGGGGTAAACAATTCACAGAGGGGTCAAATAATTCACGGAGGGGGGTAAACAATTCACAGAGGGGTCAAATAATTCACCGAGGGGGGTAAATAATTCACGGAGGGGTGAAATAATTCACGGAGGGGGGTAAATAATTCACGGAGGGGTCAAATAATTCACGGAGGGGGGTAAACAATTCACAGAGGGGTCAAATATTTCACGGAGGGGGGTAAACAATTCACAGAGGGGTCAAATAATTCACGGAGGGGGGTAAACAATTCACAGAGGGGTCAAATAATTCACGGAGGGGGGTAAATACCCCCCGCCCCCCTTGCAAAGTCCCGGGGTAGCGCGCGACGGTCTCCCGGGTGGGGGGGGGAGACGGTCACCAAGTGACGGTCTCCCGGGGGGGGGGGGGAGATTGCAAGGGTATCTCAAGGAAAACTGTGGTACCCTCCACTGACGCAAGCAAAGAGAACACGTGTGAAGCGACTTTCGCGTTGATGCGGTGCCAATGTGTTTCATCCAACACAAATGTTATTGAGGATCCAAAGGAACGGTAAAGAACTTCTGGGTACAAAAATAACACACTTTGAATTGTTGCACATGCTCGGTTTGCATGACAGGCACGGGGTGTGTTGCACTGGCCGAGGAGGAGGAGGCAATGGCGCGCGGGGCTGGTTTGGCAGCCGCTTTAGCGCCCGCTTGCACAGCCGAACCAGTCCGTTTGGCGGCTGGCTTTCCTCTTGGCTGGGGGGCATACATAGGTGCTTGATTTGTAGTACTGGGAAAGCAATGCAAGGCCATGCGTAAAGCAGATGGGCAACACAAACCAGCACAATACATGTTAACTAGAAAAAATGGAAGTGACGGTCTCCCGGGGGGGGGGGGATTGCAAGGGGGGGACTTTGCAAAGGGGGGGGGGGGTAATTCACGGAGGGGTCAAATAATTCACGGAGGGGGGTAAACAATTCACAGAGGGGTCAAATAATTCACGGAGGGGGGTAAACAATTCACGGAGGGGTGAAATAATTCACGGAGGGGGGTAAACAATTCACAGAGGGGTCAAATAATTCACGGAGGGGGGTAAATAATTGACGGAGGGGTCAAATAATTCACGGAGGGGGGTAAACAATTCACAGAGGGGTCAAATAATTCACGGAGGGGGGTAAACAATTCACAGAGGGGTCAAATAATTCACGGACGGGGGTAAACAATTCACGGAGGGGTGAAATAATTCACCGAGGGGGGTAAATAATTCACGGAGGGGTGAAATAATTCACGGAGGGGGGTAATCAATTCATAGAGGGGTCAAATAATTCACGGAGGGGTGTAAATCATTCACGGAGGGGGGTAAACAATTCACTTGGGGGTCAAATAAGTCACGGAAGGGGGTAAATAATTCACCGAGGGGTCAAAAAATTTACGGAGGGGGGTAAACAATTCGCAGAGGGGTCAAATAATTCACGGAGGGGGGTAAACAATTCACGGAGGGGTGAAATAATTCACGGAGGGGGGTAAACAATTCACGGAGGGGTAAAATAATTCACGGAGGGGGGTAAATAATTCACGGAGGGGTGAAATAATTCACGGAGGGGGGTAAACAATTCACGGAGGGGTCAAATAATTCACGGAGGGGGGTAAATAATTCACGGAGGGGTGAAATAATTCACGGAGGGGGGTAAATAATTCACGGAGGGGTCAAATAATTCACGGAGGGGGGTAAACGATTCACAGAGGGGTCGAATAATTCACGGAGGGAGGTAAATAATTCACGGAGGGGTGAAATAATTCACGGAGGGGGGTAAACAATTTACAAAGGGGTCAAATAATTCACGGAGGGGGGTAAATAATTCACGGAGGAGTGAAATAATTCACGGAGGGGGGTAAATAATTCACGGAGGGGTCAAATAATTCGCGGAGGGGGGTAAACAATTCACGGAGGGGTCAAATAATTCACGGAGGGGGGTAAATAATTCATGGAGGAGTGAAATAATTCACGGAGGGGGGTAAATAATTGACGGAGGGGTGAAATAATTCACGGAGGGGGGTAAACAATTCACAGAGGGGTCAAATAATTCACGGAGGGGGGTAAATAATTCACGGACGAGTGAAATAATTCACGGAGGGGGGTAAATAATTCACGGAGGGGTCAAATAATTCACGGAGGGGGGTAAATAATTCATGGAGGAGTGAAATAATTCACGGAGGGGGGTAAATAATTCACGGAGGGGTGAAATAATTCACGGAGGGGGGTAAACAATTCACAGAGGGGTCAAATAATTCACGGAGGGGGGTAAATAATTCACGGAGGAGTGAAATAATTCACGGAGGGGGGTAAATAATTCACGGAGGGGTCAAATAATTCACGGAGGGGGGTAAATAATTCACGGAGGGGTCAAATAATTCACGGAGGGGGGTAAATAATTCATGGAGGAGTGAAATAATTCACGGAGGGGGGTAAATAATTGACGGAGAGGTCAAATAATTCACGGAGGGGGGTAAACAATTCACCGAGGGGTCAAATAATTCACGGAGGGGGGTAAACAATTCACAGAGGGGTCAAATAATTCACCGAGGGGGGTAAACAATTCACGGAGGGGTGAAATAATTCACGGAGGGGGGTAAACAATTCACGGAGGGGTCAAATAATTCACGGAGGGGGGTAAACAATTCACGGAGGGGTCAAATAATTCACGGAGGGGGGTAAATAATTCACGGAGGGGGTTAAATAATTCACGGAGGGGGGTAAATAATTGACGGAGGGGTCAAATAATTCACGGAGGGGGGTAAACAATTCACCGAGGGGTCAAATAATTCACGGAGGGGGGTAAAAAATTCACAAAGGGGTCAAATAATTCACGGAGGGGGGTAAACAATTCACGGAGGGGTGAAATAATTCACGGAGGGGGAAACAATTCACAGAGGGGTCAAATAATTCACGGAGGGGGTCAAATAATTCACGGAGGGGTGAAATAATTTACGGAGGGGGGTAAATAATTCACGGAGGGGTGAAATAATTCACGGAGGGGGGTAAACAATTCACAGAGGGGTCAAATAATTCGCACAGGGGTGTAAATAATTCACGGAGGGGTGAAAAAATTCACGGAGGGGGGTAAACAATTCACGGAGGGGTCAAATAATTCACGGAGGGGGGTAAATAATTCACGGAGGGGTGAAATAATTCACGGAGGGGGGTAAACAATTCACAGAGGGGTCAAAAGATTCACGGAGGGGGGTAAATAATTCACGGAGGGGTGAAATAATTCACGGAGGGGGGTAAACAATTCAAAGAGGGGTCAAATCATTCACGGAGGGGGGTAAACAATTCACAGAGGGGTCAAATAATTCACGGAGGGGGGTAAACAATTCACGGAGGGGTCAAATAATTCACGGAGGGGGGTAAACGATTCACGGAGGGGTGAAACAATTCACGGAGGGGGGTAAACAATTCACGGAGGGGTCAAAGAATTCACGGAGTGGGGTAAATCATTCACGGAGGGGTGAAATAATTCACGGAGGGGGGTAAACAATTCACGGAGGGGTCAAATAATTCACGGAGGGGGGTAAATAATTCACAGAGGGGTCAAATAATTCACGGAGGGGGCTAAACAATTCACAGAGGGGTCAAATAATTCACGGAGGGGGGTAAACAATTCACAGAGGGGTCAAATAATTCACGGAGGGGGGTAAATAATTCACACAGGGGTCAAATAATTCAGGGAGTGGGGTAAATCATTCACGGAGGGGTGAAATAATTCACGGAGGGGGGTAAACAATTCAAGGAGGGGTGAAATAATTTACGGAGGGGGGTAAATAATTCACAGAGGGGTCAAATAATTCACAGAGGGGGGTAAACAATTCACGGAGGGGTCAAATAATTCACGGAGGGGGGTAAACAATTCACAGAGGGGTCAAATAATTCACGGAGGGGGGTAAAAAATTAACGGAGGGGTCAAGTAATTCATGGAGGGGGGTAAACAATTCACGGAGGGGTGAAATAATTCACGGAGGGGGGTAAACAATTCACAGAGGGGTCAAATAATTCACGGAGGGGGGTAGAATTCACGGAAGGGTCAAGTAATTCACGGAGGGGTGAAACAATTCACGGCCGGGGGTAAATAATTGACGGAGGGGTCAAATAATTCACGGACGGGGGTAAACAATTCACGGAGGGGCAAATGATTCACAGAGGGGGGTAAACAATTCACGGAGGGGTCAAACAATTCACGGAGGGGGGTAAACAATTCACAGAGGGGTCAAACAATTCACGGAGGGGGGTAAACAATTCACAGAGGGGTCAAATGATTCACGGAGGGGGGTAAATAATTGACGGAGGGGTGAAATAATTCACGGAGGGGGGTAAACAATTCACGGAGGGGTGAAATAATTCACGGAGGGGGGTAAACAATTCGGAGAGGGGTCAAATAATTCACGGAGTGGGGTAAATCATTCACGGAGGGGTGAAATAATTCACGGAGGGAGGTAAAAAATTCACGGAGGGGTCAAATAATTCACGGAGGGGGGTAAAAAATTCACAGAGGGGTCAAATAATTCACGGAGGGGGGTAAACAATTCACCGAGGGGTCAAATAATTCACGGAGGAGGGTAAACAATTCACAGAGGGGTCAAAAAATTCACGGAGGGGGGTAAACAATTCACGGAGGGGTGAAATAATTCACGGAGGGGGGTAAACAATTCGCAGAGGGGTCAAATAATTCACGGAGTGGGGTAAATCATTCACGGAGGGGTGAAATAATTCACGGAGGGAGGTAAAAAATTCACGGAGGGGTCAAATAATTCACGGAGGGGGGTAAACAATTCACAGAGGGGTCAAATAATTCACGGAGGGGGGTAAACAATTCACCGAGGGGTCAAATAATTCACGGAGGAGGGTAAACAATTCACAGAGGGGTCAAATAATTCACGGAGGGGGGTAAACAATTCACGGAGGGGTCAAATAATTCACGGAGGGGGGTAAACGATTCACGGAGGGGTGAAATAATTCACGGAGGGGGGTAAACAATTCACAGAGGGGTCAAAGAAATCACGGAGTGGGGTAAATCATTCACGGAGGGGTGAAATAATTCACGGAGGGGGGTAAACAATTCACGGAGGGGTCAAATAATTCACGGAGGGGGGTAAATAATTCACAGAGGGGTCAAACAATTCACGGAGGGGGGTAAACAATTCACAGAGGGGTCAAATAATTCACGGAGGGGGGTAAACAATTCACAGAGGGGTCAAATAATTCACGGAGGGGGGTAAATAATTCACACAGGGGTCAAAAAATTCACGGAGTGGGGTAAATCATTCACAAAGGGATGAAATAATTCACGGAGGGGGGTAAACAATTCACGGAGGGGTGAAATAATTCACGGAGGGGGGTAAATAATTCACAGAGGGGTCAAATAATTCACGGAGGGGGGTAAACAATTCACGGAGGGGTCAAATAATTCACGGAGGGGGGTAAACAATTCACAGAGGGGTCAAATAATTCACGGAGGGGGGTAAAAAATTCACGGAGGGGTCAAGTAATTCACGGAGGGGGGTAAACAATTCACGGAGGGGTGAAATAATTCACGGCGGGGGGTAAATAATTGATGGATGGGTCAAATAATTCACGGAGGGGGGTAAACAATTCACAGAGGGGCAAATAATTCACAGAGGGGGGTAAACAATTCACGGAGGGGTCAAACAATTCACGGAGGGGGGTAAACAATTCACAAAGGGGTCAAATAATTGACGGAGGGGGGTAAACAATTCACAGAGGGGTCAAATGATTCACGGAGGGGTGAAATAATTCACGGAGGGGGGTAAATAATTCACGGAGGGGTGAAATAATTCACGGAGGGGGGTAAACAGTTCACAGAGGGGTCAAATAATTCACGGAGTGGGGTAAATCATTCACGGAGGGGTGAAATAATTCACGGAGGGGGGTAAAAAATTCACGGAGGGGTCAAATGATTCATGGAGGGGGGTAGACAATTCACAAAGGGGTCAAATAATTCACGGAGGGGGGTAAACAATTCACAGAGGGGTCAAATGATTCACGGAGGGGTGAAATAATTCACGGAGGGGGGTAAATAATTCACGGAGGGGTGAAATAATTCACGGAGGGGGGTAAACAGTTCACAGAGGGGTCAAATAATTCACGGAGTGGGGTAAATCATTCACGGAGGGGTGAAATAATTCACACAGGGGGGTAAAAAATTCACGGAGGGGTCAAATGATTCATGGAGGGGGGTAAAAAATTCACAGAGGGGTCAAATAATTCACGGAGGGGGGTAAACAATTCACCGAGGGGTCAAATAATTCACGGAGGGGGGTAAACAATTCACGGAGGGGTGAAATAATTCACGGAGGGCTGTAAATAATTCACAGAGGGGTGAAATAATTCATGGAGTGGGGTAAATCATTCACGGAGGGGTGAAATAATTCACGGAGGGGGGTAAACAATTCACGGAGGGGTCAAATAATTTACGGAGGGGGGTAAATAATTCACGGGGGGGTCAAATAATTCACGGAGGGGGGTAAACAATTCACAGAGGGGTCAAATAATTCACGGCCGGGGGTAAATAATTGACGGAGGGGTCAAACAATTCACGGAGGGGGGTAAACAATTCACGGAGGGGTCAAATAATTCACGGAGGGGGGTAAATAATTGACAGAGGGGTCAAAAAATTCACGGAGGGGGGTAAATGATTCCCGGAGGGGTCAAATAATTCACGGAGGGGGGTAAACAATTCACGGAGGGGTGAAATAATTCACGGAGGGGGGTAAACAATTCACGGAGCGGTGAAAAAATTCACGGAGGGGGCTAAACAATTCACAAAGGGGTCAAATAATTCACGGAGGGGGGTAAATAATTCACAAAGTAGTGAAATAATTCACGGAGGGGGGTAAACAATTCAAAGAGGGGTCAAATAATTCACGGAGGGGGGTAAACAATTCAGTGAGGGGTCAAAAAATTCACGGAGGGGGGTAAATAATTCACGGAGGGGTCAAATAATTCACGGAGGGGGGTAAACAATTCACACAGGGGTCAAATAATTCACGGAGGGGGGTAAACAATTCACGGAAGGGTCAAGTAATTCACGGAGGGGGGTAAAAAATTCACGGAGGGGGCTAAATAATTCACGGAGGGGGGTAAATAATTCACGGAGGAGTGAAATAATTCAGGGAGGGGGGTAAACAATTCACGGAGGGGTCAAATAATTCACGGAGGGGGGTAAATAATTCACGGAGGGGTGAAACAATTCACGGAGGGGGGTAAACAATTCACGGAGGGGTCAAATAATTCACGGAGCGGGGTAAATAATTCACGGAGGGGTGAAATAATTCACGGAGGGGGGTAAACAATTCACAGAGGGGTCAAATCATTCACGGAGGGGGGTAAACAATTCACAGAGGGGTCAAATAATTCACGGAGGGGGGTAAACAATTCACGGAGGGGTGAAAAAATTCACGGAGGGGGAAACAATTCACAGAGGGGTCAAATAATTCACGGAGGGGGTCAAATAATTCACGGAGGGGTGAAATAATTTACGGAGGGGGGTAAATAATTCAGGGAGGGGTGAAATGATTCACGGAGGGGGGTAAACAATTCACAGAGGGGTCAAATAATTCGCACAGGGGTGTAAATAATTCACGGAGGGGTGAAATAATTCACGGAGGGGGGTAAACAATTCACGGAGGGGTCAAAAAATTCACGGAGGGGGGTAAATAATTCACGGAGGGGTGAAATAATTCACGGAGGGGGGTAAACAATTCACAGAGGGTTCAAATCATTCACGGAGGGGGGTAAACAATTCACAGAGGGGTCGGCATTCACGGAGGGGGGTAAACATTTCACAGAGGGGTCAAATAATTCACGGAGGAGGGTAAACAATTCACAGAGGGGTCAAAAAATTCACGGAGGGGGGTAAACAATTCACGGAGGGGTGAAATAATTCACGGAGGGGGGTAAACAATTCGCAGAGGGGTCAAATAATTCACGGAGTGGGGTAAATCATTCACGGAGGGGTGAAATAATTCACGGAGGGAGGTAAAAAATTCACGGAGGGGTCAAATAATTCACGGAGGGGGGTAAACAATTCACAGAGGGGTCAAATAATTCACGGAGGGGGGTAAACAATTCACCGAGGGGTCAAATAATTCACGGAGGAGGGTAAACAATTCACAGAGGGGTCAAATAATTCACGGAGGGGGGTAAACAATTCACGGAGGGGTCAAATAATTCACGGAGGGGGGTAAACGATTCACGGAGGGGTGAAATAATTCACGGAGGGGGGTAAACAATTCACAGAGGGGTCAAAGAATTCACGGAGTGGGGTAAATCATTCACGGAGGGGTGAAATAATTCACGGAGGGGGGTAAACAATTCACGGAGGGGTCAAATAATTCACGGAGGGGGGTAAATAATTCACAGAGGGGTCAAACAATTCACGGAGGGGGGTAAACAATTCACAGAGGGGTCAAATAATTCACGGAGGGGGGTAAACAATTCACAGAGGGGTCAAATAATTCACGGAGGGGGGTAAATAATTCACACAGGGGTCAAATAATTCACGGAGTGGGGTAAATCATTCACAAAAGGATGAAATAATTCACGGAGGGGGGTAAACAATTCACGGAGGGGTGAAATAATTCACGGAGGGGGGTAAATAATTCACAGAGGGGTCAAATAATTCACGGAGGGGGGTAAACAATTCACGGAGGGGTCAAATAATTCACGGAGGGGGGTAAACAATTCACAGAGGGGTCAAATAATTCACGGAGGGGGGTAAAAAATTCACGGAGGGGTCAAGTAATTCACGGAGGGGGGTAAACAATTCACGGAGGGGTGAAATAATTCACGGAGGGGGGTAAACAAATCACAGAGGGGTCAAATAATTCACGGAGGGGGGTAAACAATTCACGGAAGGGTCAAGTAATTCACGGAGGGGGGTAAATAATTCACGGAGGGGTGAAATAATTCACGGCCGGGGGTAAATAATTGATGGATGGGTCAAATAATTCACGGAGTGGGGTAAATCATTCACAGAGGGGCAAATAATTCACAGAGGGGGGTAAACAATTCACGGAGGGGTCAAACAATTCACGGAGGGGGGTAAACAATTCACAAAGGGGTCAAATAATTGACGGAGGGGGGTAAACAATTCACAGAGGGGTCAAATGATTCACGGAGGGGTGAAATAATTCACGGAGGGGGGTAAATAATTCACGGAGGGGTGAAATAATTCACGGAGGGGGGTAAACAGTTCACAGAGGGGTCAAATAATTCACGGAGTGGGGTAAATCATTCACGGAGGGGTGAAATAATTCACGGAGGGGGGTAAAAAATTCACGGAGGGGTCAAATGATTCATGGAGGGGGGTAAACAATTCACAAAGGGGTCAAATAATTCACGGAGGGGGGTAAACAATTCACAGAGGGGTCAAATGATTCACGGAGGGGTGAAATAATTCACGGAGGGGGGTAAATAATTCACGGAGGGGTGAAATAATTCACGGAGGGGGGTAAACAGTTCACAGAGGGGTCAAATAATTCACGGAGTGGGGTAAATCATTCACGGAGGGGTGAAATAATTCACAGAGGGGGGTAAAAAATTCACGGAGGGGTCAAATGATTCATGGAGGGGGGTAAAAAATTCACAGAGGGGTCAAATAATTCACGGAGGGGGGTAAACAATTCACCGAGGGGTCAAATAATTCACGGAGGGGGGTAAACAATTCACGGAGGGGTGAAATAATTCACGGAGGGCTGTAAATAATTCACAGAGGGGTGAAATAATTCATGGAGTGGGGTAAATCATTCACGGAGGGGTGAAATAATTCACGGAGGGGGGTAAACAATTCACGGAGGGGTCAAATAATTTACGGAGGGGGGTAAATAATTCACGGGGGGGTCAAATAATTCACGGAGGGGGGTAAACAATTCACAGAGGGGTCAAATAATTCACGGCCGGGGGTAAATAATTGACGGAGGGGTCAAACAATTCACGGAGGGGGGTAAACAATTCACGGAGGGGTCAAATAATTCACGGAGGGGGGTAAATAATTGACAGAGGGGTCAAAAAATTCACGGAGGGGGGTAAATGATTCCCGGAGGGGTCAAATAATTCACGGAGGGGGGTAAACAATTCACGGAGGGGTGAAATAATTCACGGAGGGGGGTAAACAATTCACGGAGCGGTGAAAAAATTCACGGAGGGGGCTAAACAATTCACAAAGGGGTCAAATAATTCACGGAGGGGGGTAAATGATTCACAAAGTAGTGAAATAATTCACGGAGGGGGGTAAACAATTCAAAGAGGGGTCAAATAATTCACGGAGGGGGGTAAACAATTCAGTGAGGGGTCAAATAATTCACGGAGGGGGGTAAATAATTCACGGAGGGGTCAAATAATTCACGGAGGGGGGTAAACAATTCACACAGGGGTCAAATAATTCACGGAGGGGGGTAAACAATTCACGGAAGGGTCAAGTAATTCACGGAGGGGGGTAAAAAATTCACGGAGGGGGCTAAATAATTCACGGAGGGGGGTAAATAATTCACGGAGGAGTGAAATAATTCAGGGAGGGGGGTAAACAATTCACGGAGGGGTCAAATAATTCACGGAGGGGGGTAAATAATTCACGGAGGGGTGAAACAATTCACGGAGGGGGGTAAACAATTCACGGAGGGGTCAAATAATTCACGGAGCGGGGTAAATAATTCACGGAGGGGTGAAATAATTCACGGAGGGGGGTAAACAATTCACAGAGGGGTCAAATCATTCACGGAGGGGGGTAAACAATTCACAGAGGGGTCAAATAATTCACGGAGGGGGGTAAACAATTCACGGAGGGGTGAAAAAATTCACGGAGGGGGAAACAATTCACAGAGGGGTCAAATAATTCACGGAGGGGGTCAAATAATTCACGGAGGGGTGAAATAATTTACGGAGGGGGGTAAATAATTCAGGGAGGGGTGAAATAATTCACGGAGGGGGGTAAACAATTCACAGAGGGGTCAAATAATTCGCACAGGGGTGTAAATAATTCACGGAGGGGTGAAATAATTCACGGAGGGGGGTAAACAATTCACGGAGGGGTCAAAAAATTCACGGAGGGGGGTAAATAATTCACGGAGGGGTGAAATAATTCACGGAGGGGGGTAAACAATTCACAGAGGGTTCAAATCATTCACGGAGGGGGGTAAACAATTCACAGAGGGGTCAGCATTCACGGAGGGGGGTAAACATTTCACAGAGGGGTCAAATAATTCACGGAGGGGGGTAAACAATTCACGGAGGGGTCAAATAATTCACGGAGGGGGGTAAACGATTCACGGAGGGGTGAAATAAGTCACGGAGGGGGGTAAACAATTCACGAAGGGGTCAAATAATTCACGGAGGGGGGTAAACAATTCACGGAGGGGTCAAATAATTCACGGAGGGGGGTAAATAATTCACGGAGGGGTGAAATAATTCACGGAGGGGGGTAAACAATTCACAGAGGGGTCAAATAATTCACGGAGGGGGGTAAATAATTCACGGAGGGGTGAAATAATTCACGGAGGGGGGTAAACAATTCACAGAGGGTTCAAATCATTCACGGAGGGCGGTAAACAATTCACAGAGGGGTCAAATCATTCACGGAGGGGGGTAAACAATTCACAGAGGGGTCAAATAATTCACGGAGGGGGGTAAACAATTCACGGAGGGGTCAAATAATTCATGGAGGGGGGTAAACGATTCACGGAGGGGTGAAATAATTCACGGAGGGGGGTAAACAATTCACGGAGGGGTCAAAGAATTCACGGAGTGGGGTAAATCATTCACGGAGGGGTGAAATAATTCACAGAGGGGGGTAAACAATTCACGGAGGGGTCAAATAATTCACGGAGGGGGGTAAATAATTCACGGAGGGGTCAAACAATTCACGGAGGGGGGTAAACAATTCACAGAGGGGTCAAATAATTCACGGAGGGGGGTAAACAATTCACAGAGGGGTCAAATAATTCACGGAGGGGGGTAAATAATTCACAGAGGGGTCAAATAATTCGCGGAGTGGGGTAAATCATTCACGGAGGGGTCAAATAATTCACGGAGGGGGGTAAACAATTCACGGAGGGGTGAAATAATTCACGGAGGGGGGTAAACAATTCACAGAGGGGTCAAATAATTCACGGAGGGGGGTAAAAAATTCACGGAGGGGTCAAATAATTCACGGAGGGGGGAAAATAATTCACGGAGGGGTGAAATAATTCACGGAGGGGGTTAAATAATTCACGGAGGGGTCAAATAATTCACGGAGGGGGGTAAACAATTCACGGAGGGGTGAAATAATTCACGGAGGGGGGTAAACAATTCACAGAGGGGTCAAATAATTCACGGAGGGGGGTAAACAATTCACGGAGGGGTCAAATAATTCACGGAGGGGGGTAAATAATTCACGGAGGGGTCAAAGAATTCACGGAGGGGGGTAAACAATTCACAGAGGGGTCAAATAATTCACGGAGGGGGGTAAATAATTCACGGAGGGGTGAAATAATTCACGGGGGGGGGGGTAAACAATTCATAGAGGGGTCAAATAATTCACGGAGGGGGGTAAATAATTCGCAGAGGGGTGAAATAATTCACGGACGGGGGTAAATAATTCACAGAGGGGTCAAAGAAATTCACGGAGGGGGGTAAACAATTCACAGAGGGGTCAAATAATTCACGGAGGGGGGTAAATAATTCACGGAGGGGTGAAATAATTCACAGAGGGGGGTAAACAATTCACAGAGGGGTCAAATAATTCACGGAGGGAGGTAAATAATTCACGGAGGGGTCAAATAATTCACCGAGGGGGGTAAACAATTCACAGAGGGGTCAAATAATTCGCAGAGGGGTGTAAATAATTCACGGAGGGGTGAAATAATTCACGGAGGGGGGTAAACAATTCATAGAGGGGTCAAATGATTCACGGAGGGGAGTAAATCATTCACGGAGGGGTGAAATAATTCACGGAGGGGGGTAAACAATTCACGGAGGGGTCAAATAATTCACGGAGGGGGGTAAATAATTCACAGAGGGGTCAAATAATTCACGGAGGGGGGTAAACAATTCACAGAGGGGTCAAATAATTCACGGAGGGGGGTAAACAATTCACAGAGGGGTCAAATAATTCACGGAGGGGGGTAAATAATTCACAGAGGGGTCAAATAATTCACGGAGGGGGCCCAAATCATTCACGGAGGGGTGAAATAATTCATGGAGGGGGGTAAACAGTTCACGGAGGGCCGAAACAATTCATGGAGGGGGGTAAATAATTCACAGAGGGGTCAAATAATTCACGGAGGGGGGTAAACAATTCACAGAGGGGTCAAATAATTCACGGAGGGGGGTAAATAATTCACGGAGGGGTCAAATAATTCACGGAGGGGGGTAAATAATTCGCGGAGGGGTGAAATAATTCACGGAGGGGGTTAAATAATTCACGGAGGGGTCAAATAATTCACGGAGAGGGGTAAACAATTCACGGAGGGGTCAAATAATTCACGGAGGGGGGTAAATAATTCACGGAGGGCTGAAATAATTCACGGCCGAGGGTAAAAAATTGACGGAGGGGTCAAATAATTCACGGAGGGGGGTAAACAATTCACGGAGGGGTCAAATAATTCACAGAGGGGGGTAAACAATTCACGGAGGGGTCAAACAATTCACGGAGGGGGGTAAACAATTCACAGAGGGGTCAAATAATTCACGGAGGGGGGTAAACAATTCACAGAGGGGTCAAATAATTCACGGAGGGGGGTAAATAATTGACGGAGGGGTGAAATAATTCACGGAGGGGGGTAAATAATTCACGGAGGGGTGAAATAATTCACGGAGGGGGGTAAACAATTCACAGAGGGGTCAAATAATTCACGGAGTGGGGTAAATCATTCACGGAGGGGTGAAATAATTCACGGAGGGGGGTAAACAATTCACGGAGGGGTCAAATAATTCACGGAGGGGGGTAAAAATTTCACAGAGGGGTCAAATAATTCACGGAGGGGGGTAAACAATTCACCGAGGGGTCAAATAATTTACGGAGGGCGGTAAACAATTCACAGAGGGGTCAAAAAATTCACGGAGGGGGGTAAATAATTCACACAGGGGAGAAATAATTCACGGAGTGGGGTAAATCACTCACGGAGGGGTGAAATAATTCACGGAGGGGGGTAAACAATTCACGGAGGGGTGAAATCATTCACGGAGGGGGGAAAACAATTCACGGAGCGGTGAAATAATTCACGGAGGGGGGTAAACAATTCACAAGAGGGTCAAATAATTCACGGAGGGGGGTAAACAATTCACAGGGGGGTCAAATAATTCACGGAGGGGGGTAAACAATTCAATGAGGGGTCAAATAATTCAGAGAGGGGGGTAAATAATTCACGGAGGGGTCAAATAATTCACGGAGGGGGGTAAATAATTCACGGAGGGCTTAAATCATTCACGGCCGAGGGTAAAAAATTGACGGAGGGGTCAAATAATTCACGGAGGGGGGTAAACAATTCACGGAGGGGTCAAATAATTCACAGAGGGGGGTAAACAATTCACGGAGGGGTCAAACAATTCACGGAGGGGGGTAAACAATTCACAGAGGGGTCAAATAATTCACGGAGGGGGGTAAACAATTCACAGAGGGGTCAAATAATTCACGGAGGGGGGTAAATAATTGACGGAGGGGTGAAATAATTCACGGAGGGGGGTAAATAATTCACGGAGGGGTGAAATAATTCACGGAGGGGGGTAAATAATTGACGGAGGGGTGAAATAATTCACGGAGGGGGGTAAATAATTCACGGAGGGGTGAAATAATTCACGGAGGGGGGTAAACAATTCACGGAGGGGTCAAATAATTCACGGAGGGGGGTAAAAATTTCACAGAGGGGTCAAATAATTCACGGAGGGGGGTAAACAATTCACCGAGGGGTCAAATAATTTACGGAGGGGGGTAAACAATTCACAGAGCGGTCAAAAAATTCACGGAGGGGGGTAAATAATTCACACAGGGGAGAAATAATTCACGGAGTGGGGTAAATCACTCACGGAGGGGTGAAATAATTCACGGAGGGGGGTAAACAATTCACGGAGGGGTGAAATCATTCACGGAGGGGGGTAAACAATTCACGGAGCGGTGAAATAATTCACGGAGGGGGGTAAACAATTCACAAGAGGGTCAAATAATTCACGGAGGGGGGTAAACAATTCACAGGGGGGTCAAATAATTCACGGAGGGGGGTAAACAATTCAACGAGGGGTCAAATAATTCACAGAGGGGGGTAAATAATTCACGGAGGGGTCAAATAATTCACGGAGGGGGGCAAATAATCCACAGAGGGGTCAAATGATTCACGGAGGGGGGTAAACAATTCACGGAAGGGTCAAATAATTCACGGAGGGGGGTAAATAATTCACGGAGGGGTGAAATAATTCACGGAGGGGGGTAAACAATTCACAAAGGGGTCAAACAATTCACGGAGGGGGGTAAATAATTCACAGAGGGGTGAAATAATTCACGGAGGGGGGTAAACAATTCACGGAGGGGTGAAATAATTCACGGAGGGGGGTAAATAATTCACAGAGGGGTCAAATAATTCACGGAGGGGGGTAAATAATTCACGGAGGGGTCAAATAATTCACGGAGGGGGGTAAACAATTCACAGAGGGGTCAAATAATTCACGGAGGGGGGTAAATAATTCACGGAGGGGTGAAAAAATTGACGGAGGGGGTTAAATAATTCACGGAGGGGTAAAATAATTCACGGAGGGGGGTAAACAATTCACGGAGGGGTGAAATAATTCACGGAGGGGGGTAAACAATTCACAGAGGGGTGAAATAATTCACGGAGGGGGGTAAACAATTCACGGAGGGGTCAAATAATTCACGGAGGGGGGTAAATAATTCACGGAGGGGTGAAATAATTCACGGCCGGGGGTAAAAAATTGACGGAGGGGTCAAATAATTCACGGAGGGGGGTAAACAATTCACGGAGGGGTCAAATAATTCACAGAGGGGGGTAAACAATTCACGGAGGGGTCAAACAATTCACGGAGGGGGGTAAACAATTCACGGAGGGGTCAAATAATTCACGGAGGGGGGTAAACAATTCAACGAGGGGTCAAATAATTCACAGAGGGGGGTAAATAATTCACGGAGGGGTCAAATAATTCACGGAGGGGGGCAAATAATCCACAGAGGGGTCAAATAATTCACGGAGGGGGGTAAACAATTCACGGAAGGGTCAAATAATTCACGGAGGGGGGTAAATAATTCACGGAGGGGTGAAATAATTCACGGAGGGGGGTAAACAATTCACAAAGGGGTCAAATAATTCACGGAGGGGGGTAAATAATTCACAGAGGGGTGAAATAATTCACGGAGGGGGGTAAACAATTCACGGAGGGGTGAAATAATTCACGGAGGGGGGTAAATAATTCACAGAGGGGTCAAATAATTCACGGAGGGGGGTAAATAATTCACGGAGGGGTCAAATAATTCACGGAGGGGGGTAAACAATTCACAGAGGGGTCAAATAATTCACGGAGGGGGGTAAATAATTCACGGAGGGGTGAAAAAATTGACGGAGGGGGTTAAATAATTCACGGAGGGGTAAAATAATTCACGGAGGGGGGTAAACAATTCACGGAGGGGTGAAATAATTCACGGAGGGGGGTAAACAATTCACAGAGGGGTGAAATAATTCACGGAGGGGGGTAAACAATTCACGGAGGGGTCAAATAATTCACGGAGGGGGGTAAATAATTCACGGAGGGGTGAAATAATTCACGGCCGGGGGTAAAAAATTGACGGAGGGGTCAAATAATTCACGGAGGGGGGTAAACAATTCACGGAGGGGTCAAATAATTCACAGAGGGGGGTAAACAATTCACGGAGGGGTCAAACAATTCACGGAGGGGGGTAAACAATTCACGGAGGGGTCAAATAATTCACAGAGGGGGGTAAACAATTCACAGAGGGGTCAAACAATTCACGGAGGGGGGTAAACAATTCACAGAGGGGTCAAATAATTCACGGAGGGGGGTAAACAATTCACAGAGGGGTCAAATAATTCACGGAGGGGGGTAAATAATTCACGGAGGGGTGAAATAATTCACGGGGGGGGGGGTAAACAATTCATAGAGGGGTCAAATAATTCACGGAGGGGGGTAAATAATTCACAGAGGGGTGAAATAATTCACGGACGGGGGTAAATAATTCACAGAGGGGTCAAAGAAATTCACGGAGGGGGGTAAACAATTCACAGAGGGGTCAAATAATTCACGGAGGGGGGTAAATAATTCACGGAGGGGTGAAATAATTCACAGAAGGGGGTAAACAATTCACAGAGGGGTCAAATAATTCACGGAGGGAGGTAAATAATTCACGGAGGGGTGAAATAATTCACAGAGGGGGGTAAACAATTCACAGAGGGGTCAAATAATTCGCAGAGGGGTGTAAATAATTCACGGAGGGGTGAAATAATTCACGGAGGGGGGTAAACATTTCATAGAGGGGTCAAATGATTCACGGAGGGGGGTAAATCATTCACGGAGGGGTGAAATAATTCACGGAGGGGGGTAAACAATTCACGGAGGGGTCAAATAATTCACGGAGGGGGGTAAATAATTCACAGAGGGGTCAAATAATTCACGGACGGGGGTAAACAATTCACAGAGGGGTCAAATAATTCACGGAGGGGGGTAAACAATTCACAGAGGGGTCAAATAATTCACGGAGGGGGGTAAATAATTCACAGAGGGGTCAAATAATTCACGGAGGGGGCCCAAATCATTCACGGAGGGGTGAAATAATTCACGGAGGGGGATAAACAATTCACGGAGGGGTGAAACAATTCACGGAGGGGGGTAAATAATTCACAGAGGGGTCAAATAATTCACGGAGGGGGGTAAACAATTCACAGAGGGGTCAAATAATTCACGGAGGGGGGTAAATAATTCACGGAGGGGTCAAATAATTCACGGAGCGGGGTAAATAATTTCGCGGAGGGGTGAAATAATTCACGGAGGGGGTTAAATAATCCACGGAGGGGTCAAATAATTCACGGAGGGGGGTAAACAATTCACGGAGGGGTCAAATAATTCACGGAGGGGGGTAAATAATTCACGGAGGGGTGAAATAATTCACGGCCGAGGGTAAAAAATTGACGGAGGGGTCAAATAATTCAGGGAGGGGGGTAAACAATTCACGGAGGGGTCAAACAATTCACGGAGGGGCGTAAACAATTCACAGAGGGGTCAAATAATTCACGGAGGGGGGTAAACAATTCACAGAGGGGTCAAATAATTCACGGAGGGGGGTAAATAATTGACGGAGGGGTGAAATAATTCACGGAGGGGGGTAAATAATTCACGGAGGGGTGAAATAATTCACGGAGGGGTGTAAATAATTCACAGAGGGGTCAAATAATTCACGGAGTGGGGTAAATCATTCACGGAGGGGTGAAATAATTCACGGAGGGGGGTAAACAATTCACGGAGGGGTCAAATAATTCACGGAGGGGGGTAAAAAATTCACAGAGGGGTCAAATAATTCACGGAGGGGGGTAAACAATTCACGGAGGGGTCAAATAATTCACGGAGGGGGGTAAACAATTCACGGAGGGGTCAAATAATTCACAGAGGGGGGTAAACAATTCACGGAGGGGTCAAACAATTCACGGAGGGGCGTAAACAATTCACAGAGGGGTCAAATAATTCACGGAGGGGGGTAAACAATTCACAGAGGGGTCAAATAATTCACTGAGGGGGGTAAATAATTGACGGAGGGGTGAAATAATTCACGGAGGGGGGTAAATAATTCACGGAGGGGTGAAATAATTCACGGAGGGGTGTAAATAATTCACAGAGGGGTCAAATAATTCACGGAGTGGGGTAAATCATTCACGGAGGGGTGAAATAATTCACGGAGGGGGGTAAACAATTCACGGAGGGGTCAAATAATTCACGGAGGGGGGTAAAAAATTCACAGAGGGGTCAAATAATTCACGGAGGGGGGTAAACAATTCACCGAGGGGTCAAATAATTCACGGAGGGGGGTAAACAATTCACAGAGGGGTCAAAAAATTCACGGAGGGGGGTAAATAATTCACAGAGGGGTGAAATAATTCACGGAGTGGGGTAAATCACTCACGGAGGGGTGAAATAATTCACGGAGGGGGGTAAACAATTCACGGAGGGGTGAAATCATTCACGGAGGGGGGTAAACAATTCACGGAGCGGTGAAATAATTCACGGAGGGGGGTAAACAATTCACAGAGGGGTCAAATAATTCACGGAGGGGGGTAAACAATTCACAGAGGGGTCAAATAATTCACGGAGGGGGGTAAACAATTCAATGAGAGGTCAAATAATTCACAGAGGGGGGTAAATAATTCACGGAGGGGTCAAATAATTCACGGAGGGGGGCAAATAATCCACAGAGGGGTCAAATAGTTCACGGAGGGGGGTAAACAATTCACGGAAGGGTCAAATAATTCACGGAGGGGGGTAAATAATTCACGGAGGGGTGAAATAATTCACGGAGGGGGGTAAACAATTCACAAAGGGGTCAAATAATTCACGGAGGGGGGTAAATAATTCACAGAGGGGTGAAATAATTCACGGAGGGGGGTAAACAATTCACGGAGGGGTGAAATAATTCACGGAGGGGGGTAAATAATTCACAGAGGGGCCAAATAATTCACGGAGGGGGGTAAACAATTCACAGAGGGGTCAAATAATTCACGGAGGGGGGTAAATAATTCACGGAGGGGTCAAATAATTCACGGAGGGGGGTAAATAATTCACGGAGGGGTGAAAAAATTGACGGAGGGGGTTAAATAATTCACGGAGGGGTCAAATAATTCACGGAGGGGGGTAAACAATTCACGGAGGGGTGAAATAATTCACGGAGGGGGGTAAACAATTCACAGAGGGGTCAAATAATTCACGGAGGGGGGTAAACAATTCACGGAGGGGTCAAATAATTCACGGAGGGGGGTAAATAATTCACGGAGGGGTGAAATGATTCACGGCCGAGGGTAAAAAATTGACGGAGGGGTCAAATCATTCACGGAGGGGGGTAAACAATTCACGGAGGGGTCAAATAATTCACAGAGGGGGGTAAACAATTCACGGAGGGGTCAAACAATTCACAGAGGGGTCAAAAGATTCACGGAGGGGGGTAAACAATTCACAGAGGGGTCAAATAATTCACGGAGGGGGGTAAACAATTCACGGAGGGGTGAAATAATTCACGGAGGGGGGTAAATAATTCACGGAGGGGTCAAATAATTCACGGAGGGGGGTAAAAAATTCACAGAGGGGTCAAATAATTCACGGAGGGGGGTAAACAATTCACTGAGGGGTCAAATAATTCACGGAGGGGGGTAAACAATTCACAGAGGGGTCAAAAAATTTACGGAGGGGGGTAAATAATTCACAGAGGGGTGAAATAATTCACGGAGTGGGGTAAATCACTCACGGAGGGGTGAAATAATTCACGGAGGGGGGTAAACAATTCACCGAGGGGTCAAATAATTCACGGAGGGGTCAAATAATTCACGGAGGGGGGTAAACAATTCACAGAGGGGTCAAATAATTCACGGAGGGGGCTAAACAATTCACGGAGGGGTCAAATAATTCACGGAGGGGGTCAAATAATTGACGGAGGGGTCAAATAATTCACGGAGGGGGGTAAATAATTCCCAGAGGGGTCAAATAATTCACGGAGGGGGGTAAACAATTCACGGAGGGGTCAAATGATTCACGGAGGGGGGTAAATAATTCACGGAGGGGTCAAATGATTCACGGAGGGGGGTAAATAATTCACGGAGCGGTGAAATAATTCACGGAGGGGGGTAAACAATTCACAAAGGGGTCAAATAATTCACGGAGGGGGGTAAACAATTCACAGAGGGGTCAAATAATTCACGGAGGGGGGTAAACGATTCAGTGAGGGGTCAAATAATTCACAGAGGGGGGTAAATAATTCACGGAGGGGTCAAATAATTCACGGAGGGGGGTAAATAATTCACGGAGGGGTCAAATAATTCACGGAGGGGGGTAAACAATTCACGGAAGGGTCAAATAATTCACGGAGGGGGGTAAATAATTCACGGAGGGGTGAAATAATTCACGGAGGGGGGTAAACAATTCACAAAGGGGTCAAATAATTCACGGAGGGGGGTAAATAATTCACACAGGGGTGAAATAATTCACGGAGGGGGGTAAACAATTCACGGAGGGGTGAAATAATTCACGGAGGGGGGTAAATAATTCACAGAGGGGTCAAATAATTCACGGAGGGGGGTAAACAATTCACAGAGGGGTCAAATAATTCACGGAGGGGGGTAAATAATTCACGGAGAGGTCAAATAATTCACGGAGGGGGGTAAACAATTCACGGAGGGGTGAAAAAATTCACGGAGGGGGTTAAATAATTCACGGAGGGGTCAAATAATTCACGGAGGGGGGTAAATCATTCACGGAGGGGTGAAATAATTCACGGAGGGGGGTAAACAATTCACAGAGGGGTCAAATAATTCACGGAGGGGGGTAAACAATTCACGGAGGGGTCAAATAATTCACGGAGGGGGGTAAATAATTCACGGAGGGGTGAAATAATTCACGGCCGAGGGTAAAATATTGACGGAGGGGTCAAATAATTCGCGGAGGGGGGTAAACAATTCACGGAGGGGTCAAATAATTCACGGAGGGGGGTAAATAATTGACGGAGGGGTCAAACAATTCACAGAGGGGGGTAAACAATTCACGGAGGGGTCAAACAATTCACGGAGGGTGGTAAACAATTCACAGAGGTGTCAAATAATTCACGGAGGGGGGTAAACAATTCACGGAGGGGTGAAATAATTCACGGAGGGGGGTAAATAATTCACGGAGGGGTGAAATAATTCACGGAGGGGGGTAAACAATTCACAGAGGGGTCAAATAATTCACGGAGTGGGGTAAATCATTCACGGAGGGGTGAAATAATTCACGGAGGGGGGTAAACAATTCACGGAGGGGTCAAATAATTCACGGAGGGGGGTAAATAATTCACGGAGGGGTCAAATAATTCACGGAGGGGGGTAAACAATTCACCGAGGGGTCAAATAATTCACGGAGGGGGGTAAACAATTCACAGAGGGGTCAAAAAATTCACGGAGGGGGTAAAGAATTCACAGAGGGGTGAAATAATTCACGGAGTGGGGTAAATCACGCACGGAGGGGTGAAATAATTCACCGAGGGGGGTAAACAATTCACCGAGGGGTCAAATAATTCACGGAGGGGGGTGAATAATTCACGGAGGGGTCAAATAATTCACGGAGGGGGGTAAACAATTCACAGAGGGGTCAAATAATTCACGGCCGGGGGTAAATAATTGACGGAGGGGTCAAACAATTCACAGAGGGGGGTAAACAATTCACGGAGGGGTCAAATAATTCACGGAGGGGGGTAAATAATTGACGGAGGGGTGAAATAATTCACGGAGGGGGGTAATATAATTCCCAGAGGGGTGAAATAATTCACGGAGGGGGGTAAACAATTCACGGAGCAGTGAAATAATTCACCGAGGGGGGTAAACAATTCACGGAGGGGTGAAATAATTCACGGAGGGGGGTAAACAATTCACGGAGTAGTGAAATAATTCACGGAAGGGGGTAAACAATTCACAAAGGGGTCAAATAATTCACGGAGGGGGGTAAATAATTCACAGAGGGGTGAAATACTTCACGGAGGGGGGTAAACAATTCACAGAGGGGTCAAATAATTCACGGAGGGGGGTAAAAAATTTAGTGAGGGGTCAAATAATTCACGGAGGGGTGAAATAATTCACGGAGGGGTCAAAAAATTCACGGAGGGGGGTAAATAATTCACAGAGGGGTCAAATAATTCACGGAGGGGGGTAAATAATTCACGGAGGGGTGAAATAATTCACGGAGGGGGGTAAACAATTCACAAAGGGGTCAAATAATTCACGGAGGGGGGTAAATAATTCATAGAGGGGTGAAATAATTCACGGAGGGGGGTAAACAATTCACGGAGGGGTGAAATAATTCACGGAGGGGGGTAAATAATTCACAGAGGGGTGAAAAAATTTCGGGAAGAGGGGAAAAAATTCACAGAGGGGTCAAAGAAATTCACGGAGGGGGGTAAACAATTCACAGAGGGGTCAAATAATTCACCGAGGGGGGTAAATAATTCACGGAGGGGTGAAATAATTCACAGAGGGGGGTAAACAATTCACAGAGGGGTCAAAAAATTCACGGAGGGAGGTAAATAATTCACGGAGGGGTGAAATAATTCACCGAGGGGGGTAAACAATTCACAGAGGGGTCAAATAATTCGCAGAGGGGTGTAAAAAATTCACGGAGGGGTGAAATAATTCACGGAGGGGGGTAAACAATTCATAGAGGGGTCAAATGATTCACGGAGGGGGGTAAATCATTCACGGAGGGGTGAAATAATTCACGGAGGGGGGTAAACAATTCACGGAGGGGTCAAATAATTCACGGAGGGGGGTAAATAATTCACAGAGGGGTCAAATAATTCACGGAGGGGGGTAAACAATTCACAGAGGGGTCAAATAATTCACGGAGGGGGGTAAGCAATTCACAGAGGGGTCAAATAATTCACGGAGGGGGGTAAAAAATTCACAGAGGGGTCAAATAATTCACGGAGCGGGCCCAAATCATTCACGGAGGGGTGAAATAATTCACGGAGGGGGGTAAACAATTCACGGAGGTGTGAAACAATTCACGGAGGGGGGGTAAATGATTCACAGAGGGGTCAAATAATTCACGGAGGGGGGTAAACAATTCACAGAGGGGTCAAATAATTCACGGAGGGGGGTAAATAATTCACGGAGGGGTCAAATAATTCACGGAGGGGGGTAAATAATTCGCGGAGGGGTGAAATAATTCACGGAGGGGGTTAAATAATTCACGGAGGGGTCAAATAATTCACGGAGGGGGGTAAACAATTCACGGAGGGGTCAAATAATTCACGGAGGGGGGTAAATAATTCACGGAGGGGTGAAATAATTCACGGCCGAGGGTAAAAAATTGACGGAGGGGTCAAATAATTCACGGAGGGGGGTAAACAATTCACGGAGGGGTCAAATAATTCACAGAGGGGGGTAAACAATTCACGGAGGGGTCAAACAATTCACAGAGGGGGGTAAATAATTCACGGAGGGGTCAAATAATTCACGGAGGGGGGTAAACAATTCACAAAGGGGTCAAATAATTCACGGAGGGGGGTAAACAATTCACAGAGGGGTCAAATAATTCACGGAGGGGGGTAAACAATTCACAGAGGGGTCAAATAATTCACGGAGGGGGGTAAATAATTGACGGAGGGGTGAAATAATTCACGGAGGGGGGTAAATAATTCACGGAGGGGTGAAATAATTCACGGAGGGGGGTAAACAATCCACAGAGGGGTCAAATAATTCACGGAGTGGGGTAAATCATTCACGGAGGGGTGAAATAATTCACAGAGGGGGGTAAACAATTCACGGAGGGGTGAAATGATTCACGGAGTGGGGTAAAAAATTCACAGAGGGATCAAAAAATTCACGGAGGGGGGTAAACAATTCACCGAGGGATCAAATAATTCACGGAGAGGGGTAAACAATTCACAGAGGGGTCAAAAAATTCACGGAGGGGGGTAAATAATTCACAGAGGGGTGAAATAATTCACGGAGTGGGGTAAATCTCTCACGGAGGGGTGAAATAATTCACGGAGGGGGGTAAACAATTCACGGAGGGGTGAAATAATTCACGGAGGGGGGTAAACAATTCACAGAGGGGTCAAATAATTCACGGCCGGGGGTAAATAATTGACGGAGGGGTCAAACAATTCACAAAGGGGGGTAAACAATTCACGGTGGGGTCAAATAATTCACGGAGGGGGTCAAATAATTGACGGAGGGGTGAAATAATTCACGGAGGGGGGTAAATAATTCCCAGAGGGGTCAAATAATTCACGGAGGGGGGTAAACAATTCACGGAGGGGTGAAATAATTCACGGAGGGGGGTAAACAATTCACGGAGCGGTGAAATAATTCACGGAGGGGGGTAAACAATTCACGGAGGGGTCAAATAATTCACGGAGGGGGGTAAATAATTCACAGAGGGGTCAAATAATTCACGGAGGGGGGTAAACAATTCACAGAGGGGTCAAATAATTCACGGAGGGGGGTAAGCAATTCACAGAGGGGTCAAATAATTCACGGAGGGGGGTAAAAAATTCACAGAGGGGTCAAATAATTCACGGAGCGGGCCCAAATCATTCACGGAGGGGTGAAATAATTCACGGAGGGGGGTAAACAATTCACGGAGGTGTGAAACAATTCACGGAGGGGGGTAAATGATTCACAGAGGGGTCAAATAATTCACGGAGGGGGGTAAACAATTCACAGAGGGGTCAAATAATTCACGGAGGGGGGTAAATAATTCACGGAGGGGTCAAATAATTCACGGAGGGGGGTAAATAATTCGCGGAGGGGTGAAATAATTCACGGAGGGGGTTAAATAATTCACGGAGGGGTCAAATAATTCACGGAGGGGGGTAAACAATTCACGGAGGGGTCAAATAATTCACGGAGGGGGGTAAATAATTCACGGAGGGGTGAAATAATTCACGGCCGAGGGTAAAAAATTGACGGAGGGGTCAAATAATTCACGGAGGGGGGTAAACAATTCACGGAGGGGTCAAATAATTCACAGAGGGGGGTAAACAATTCACGGAGGGGTCAAACAATTCACAGAGGGGGGTAAATAATTCACGGAGGGGTCAAATAATTCACGGAGGGGGGTAAACAATTCACAAAGGGGTCAAATAATTCACGGAGGGGGGTAAACAATTCACAGAGGGGTCAAATAATTCACGGAGGGGGGTAAACAATTCACAGAGGGGTCAAATAATTCACGGAGGGGGGTAAATAATTGACGGAGGGGTGAAATAATTCACGGAGGGGGGTAAATAATTCACGGAGGGGTGAAATAATTCACGGAGGGGGGTAAACAATCCACAGAGGGGTCAAATAATTCACGGAGTGGGGTAAATCATTCACGGAGGGGTGAAATAATTCACAGAGGGGGGTAAACAATTCACGGAGGGGTGAAATGATTCACGGAGTGGGGTAAAAAATTCACAGAGGGGTCAAAAAATTCACGGAGGGGGGTAAACAATTCACCGAGGGATCAAATAATTCACGGAGAGGGGTAAACAATTCACAGAGGGGTCAAAAAATTCACGGAGGGGGGTAAATAATTCACAGAGGGGTGAAATAATTCACGGAGTGGGGTAAATCTCTCACGGAGGGGTGAAATAATTCACGGAGGGGGGTAAACAATTCACGGAGGGGTGAAATAATTCACGGAGGGGGGTAAACAATTCACAGAGGGGTCAAATAATTCACGGCCGGGGGTAAATAATTGACGGAGGGGTCAAACAATTCACAAAGGGGGGTAAACAATTCACGGTGGGGTCAAATAATTCACGGAGGGGGTCAAATAATTGACGGAGGGGTGAAATAATTCACGGAGGGGGGTAAATAATTCCCAGAGGGGTCAAATAATTCACGGAGGGGGGTAAACAATTCACGGAGGGGTGAAATAATTCACGGAGGGGGGTAAACAATTCACGGAGCGGTGAAATAATTCACGGAGGGGGGTAAACAATTCACAAAGGGGTCAAATAATTCACGGAGGGGGGTAAACAATTCACAGAGGGGTCAAATAATTCACGGAGGGGGGTAAACAATTCAACGAGGGGTCAAATAATTCACAGAGGGGGGTAAATAATTCACGGAGGGGTCAAATAATTCACGGAGGGGGGTAAATAATCCACAGAGGGGTCAAATAATTCACGGAGGGGGGTAAACAATTCACAAAGGGGTCAAATAATTCACGGAGGGGGGTAAATAATTCACGGAGGGGTGAAATAATTCACGGAGGGGGGTAAACAATTCATAGAGGGGTCAAATAATTCACGGAGGGGGGTAAACAATTCACAGAGGGGTGAAATAATTCACGGAGGGGGGTAAACAATTCACGGAGGGGTGAAATAATTCACGGAGGGGGGTAAATAATTCACAGAGGGGTCAAATAATTCACGGAGGGGGGTAAACAATTCACACAGGGGTCAAATAATTCACGGAGGGGGGTAAATAATTCACGGAGGGGTCAAATAATTCACGGAGGGGGGTAAATAATTCACGGAGGGGTGAAAAAATTGACGGAGGGGGTTAAATAATTCACGGAGGGGTCAAATAATTCACGGAGGGGGGTAAACAATTCACGGAGGGGTGAAATAATTCACGGAGGGGGGTAAACAATTCACAGAGGGGTCAAATAATTCACGGAGGGGGGTAAATAATTCACGGAGGGGTGAAATAATTCACGGCCGAGGGTAAAAAATTGACGGAGGGGTCAAATAATTCACGCAGGGGGGTAAACAATTCACGGAGGGGTCAAATAATTCACAGAGGGGGGTAAACAATTCACGGAGGGGTCAAATAATTCACGGAGGGGGGTAAACAATTCACGGTGGGGTCAAATAATTCACGGAGGGGGTCAAATAATTGACGGAGGGGTGAAATAATTCACGGAGGGGGGTAAATAATTCCCAGAGGGGTCAAATAATTCACGGAGGGGGGTAAACAATTCACGGAGGGGTGAAATAATTCACGGAGGGGGGTAAACAATTCACGGAGCGGTGAAATAATTCACGGAGGGGGGTAAACAATTCACAAAGGGGTCAAATAATTCACGGAGGGGGGTAAACAATTCACAGAGGGGTCAAATAATTCACGGAGGGGGGTAAACAATTCAATGAGGGGTCAAATAATTCACAGAGGGGGGTAAATAATTCACGGAGGGGTCAAATAATTCACGGAGGGGGGTAAATAATCCACAGAGGGGTCAAATAATTCACGGAGGGGGGTAAACAATTCACAAAGGGGTCAAATAATTCACGGAGGGGGGTAAATAATTCACGGAGGGGTGAAATAATTCACGGAGGGGGGTAAACAATTCACAAAGGGGTCAAATAATTCACGGAGGGGGGTAAACAATTCACAGAGGGGTGAAATAATTCACGGAGGGGGGTAAACAATTCACGGAGGGGTGAAATAATTCACGGAGGGGGGTAAATAATTCACAGAGGGGTCAAATAATTCACGGAGGGGGGTAAACAATTCACAGAGGGGTCAAATAATTCACGGAGGGGGGTAAATAATTCACGGAGGGGTCAAATAATTCACGGAGGGGGGTAAATAATTCACGGAGGGGTGAAAAAATTGACGGAGGGGGTTAAATAATTCACGGAGGGGTCAAATAATTCACGGAGGGGGGTAAACAATTCACGGAGGGGTGAAATAATTCACGGAGGGGGGTAAACAATTCACAGAGGGGTCAAATAATTCACGGAGGGGGCTAAACAATTCACGGAGGGGTCAAATAATTCACGGAGGGGGGTAAAAAATTCACGGAGGGGTGAAATGATTCACGGCCGAGGGTAAAAAATTGACGGAGGGGTCAAATAATTCACGGAGGGGGTTAAACAATTCACGGAGGGGTCAAATAATTAACAGAGGGGGGTAAACAATTCACGGAGGGGTCAAACAATTCACGGAGGGGGGTAAACAATTCACAGAGGGGTCAAATAATTCACGGAGGGGGGTAAACAATTCCCAGAGGGGTCAAAAAATTCACGGGGGGGGGTAAACAATTCACGGAGGGGTGAAATAATTCACGGAGGGGGGTAAACAATTCACGGAGGGGTCAAATAATTCACGGAGGCGGGTAAACAATTCACAGAGGGGTCAAATAATTCACGGAGTGGGGTAAATCATTCACGGAGGGGTGAAATAATTCACGGAGGGGGGTAAACAATTCACGGAGGGGTCAAATAATTCACGGAGGGGGGTAAAAAATTCACACAGGGGTCAAATAATTCACGGAGGGAGGTGAACAATTCACTGAGGGGTCAAATAATTCACGGAGGGGGGTAAACAATGCACAGAGGGGTCAAAAAATTCACGGAGGGGGGTAAACAATTCACGGAGGGGTCAAAAAATTCACGGAGGGGGGTAAAAAATTCACGGAGGGGTGAAATGATTCACTGCCGAGGGTAAAAAATTGACGGAGGGGTCAAATAATTCACGGAGGGGGGTAAACAATTCACGGAGGGGTCAAATAATTAACAGAGGGGGGTAAACAATTCACGGAGGGGTCAAACAATTCACGGAGGGGGGTAAACAATTCACAGAGGGGTCAAATAATTCACGGAGGGGGGTAAACAATTCCCAGAGGGGTCAAAAAATTCACGGGGGGGGGGGTAAACAATTCACGGAGGGGTGAAATAATTCACGGAGGGGGGTAAATAATTCACGGAGGGGTGAAATAATTCACGGAGGCGGGTAAACAATTCACAGAGGGGTCAAATAATTCACGGAGTGGGGTAAATCATTCACGGAGGGGTCAAATAATTCACGGAGGGGGGTAAATAATTCACGGGGGGGTCAAATAATTCACGGAGGGGGGTAAACAATTCACAGAGGGGTCAAATAATTCACGGCCGGGGGTAAATAATTGACGGAGGGGTCAAACAATTCACAGAGGGGGGTAAACAATTCACGGAGGGGTCAAATAATTCACGGAGGGGGTCAAATAATTGACGGAGGGGTGAAATAATTCACAGAGGGGGGTAAATAATTCCCAGAGGGGTCAAATAATTCACGGAGGGGGGTAAACAATTCACGGAGGGGTGAAATAATTCACGGAGGGGGGTAAACAAAGCACAAAGGGGTCAAATAATTCACGGAGGGGGGTAAACAATTCACAGAGGGGTCAAATAATTCACGGAGGGGGCGGAACAATTCAGTGAGGGGTCAAATAATTCACAGAGGGGGGTAAATAATTCACGGAGGGGTCAAATAATTCACGGAGGGGGGTAAATAATTCACAGAGGGGTCAAATAATTCATGGAGGGGGGTAAACAATTCACGGAAGGGTCAAAAAATTCACGGAGGGGGGTAAATAATTCACGGAGGGGTGAAATAATTCACGGAGGGGGGTAAACAATTCACAAAGGGGTCAAATAATTCACGGAGGGGGGTAAATAATTCACAGAGGGGTGAATTAATTCACGGAGGGGGGTAAACAATTCACGGAGGGGTGAAATAATTCACGGAGGGGGGTAAATAATTCACAGAGGGGTCAAATAATTCACGGAGGGGGGTAAACAATTCACAGAGGGGTCAAATAATTCACGGAGGGGGGTAAATAATTCACGGAGGGGTCAAATAATTCACGGAGGGGGGTAAATAATTCACGGAGGGGTGAAATAATTCACGGAGGGGGTTCAATAATTCACGGAGGGGTCAAATAATTCACGGAGGGGGGTAAACAATTCACGGAGCGGTGAAATAATTCACGGAGGGGGGTAAACAATTCACAAAGGGGTCAAATAATTCACGGAGGGGGGTAAACAATTCACAGAGGGGTCAAATAATTCACGGAGGGGGCGGAACAATTCAGTGAGGGGTCAAATAATTCACAGAGGGGGGTAAATAATTCACGGAGGGGTCAAATAATTCACGGAGGGGGGTAAATAATTCACAGAGGGGTCAAATAATTCACGGAGGGGGGTAAACAATTCACGGAAGGGTCAAAAAATTCACGGAGGGGGGTAAATAATTCACGGAGGGGTGAAATAATTCACGGAGGGGGGTAAACAATTCACAAAGGGGTCAAATAATTCACGGAGGGGGGTAAATAATTCACAGAGGGGTGAATTGATTCATGGAGGGGGGTAAACAATTCACGGAGGGGTGAAATAATTCACGGAGGGGGGTAAATAATTCACAGAGGGGTCAAATAATTCACGGAGGGGGGTAAACAATTCACAGAGGGGTCAAATAATTCACGGAGGGGGGTAAATAATTCACGGAGGGGTCAAATAATTCACGGAGGGGGGTAAATAATTCACGGAGGGGTGAAATAATTCACGGAGGGGGTTCAATAATTCACGGAGGGGTCAAATAATTCACGGAGGGGGGTAAACAATTCACGGAGGGGTGAAATAATTCACGGAGGGGGGTAAACAATTCACAGAGGGGTCAAATAATTCACGGAGGGGGGTAAATAATTCACGGAGGGGTCAAATAATTCACGGAGGGGGGTAAATAATTCACGGAGGGGTGAAATAATTCACGGCCGAGGGTAAAAAATTGACGGAGGGGTCAAATAATTCACGGAGGGGGGTAAACAATTCACGGAGGGGTCAAATAATTTACAGAGGGGGGTAAACAATTCACGGAGGGGTCAAACAATTCACGGAGGGGGGTAAACAATTCACAGAGGGGTCAAATAATTCACGGAGGGGGGAAAACAATTCACGGAGCGGTGAAATAATTCACGGAGGGGGGTAAACAGTTCACGGAGGGGTGAAATAATTCACGGAGGGGGGTAAATGATTCACGGAGGGGTGAAATAATTCACGGAGGCGGGTATACAATTCACAGAGGGGTCAAATAATTCACGGAGTGGGGTAAATCATTCACGGAGGGGTGAAATAATTCATGGAGGGGGGTAAACAATTCACGGAGGGGTCAAATAATTCACGGAGGGGGGTAAAAAATTCACAGAGGGGTCAAATAATTCACGGAGGGGGCTAAACAATTCACCGAGGGGTCAAATAATTCACGGAGGGGGGTAAACAATTCACAGGAGGGGTCAAAAAATTCACGGAGGGGGGTAAATAATTCACAGAGGGGTGAAATAATTCACGGAGTGGGGTAAATCACTCACGGAGGGGTGAAATAATTCACCGAGGGGGGTAAACAATTCACCGGGGGGTCAAAGAATTCACAGAGGGGGGTAAATAATTCACGGAGGGGTCAAATAATTCACGGAGGGGGGTAAACAATTCACAGAGGGGTCAAATAATTCACGGCCGGGGGTAAATAATTGACGGAGGGGTCAAACAATTCACAGAGGGGGGTAAACAATTCACGGAGGGGTCAAATAATTCACGGAGGGGGGTAAATAATTGACGGAGGGGTGAAATAATTCACGGAGGGGGTAAATAATTCCCAGAGGGGTCAAATAATTCACGGAGGGGGGTAAACAATTCACGGAGCAGTGAAATAACTCACCGAGGGGGGTAAACAATTCACGGAGGGGTGAAACAATTCACGGAGGGGGGTAAACAATTCACGGAGCAGTGAAATAATTCACGGCAGGGGGTAAACAATTCACGGAGCGGTGAAATAATTCACGGAGGGGGGTAAATAATTCACAGAGGGGTGAAATAATTCACGGAGGGGGGTAAACAATTCACATAGGGGTCAAATAATTCACGGAGGGGGGTAAACAATTCACGGAGGGGTCAAATAATTCACGGAGGGGGGTAAAAAATTCAGTGAGGGGTCAAATAATTCACGGAGGGGGGTAAATAATTCACGGAGGGGTCAAACAATTCACGGAGGGGGGTAAATAATTCACAGAGGGGTCAAATAATTCACGGAGGGGGGTAAACAATTCACGGAAGGGTCAAATAATTCACGGAGGGGGGTAAATAATTCACGGAGGGGTGAAATAATTCACGGAGGGGGGTAAACAATTCACAAAGGGGTCAAATAATTCACGGAGGGGGGTAAACAATTCACGGAGGGGTGAAATAATTCACAGAGGGGGGTAAACAATTCACGGAAGGGTCAAATAATTCACGGAGGGGGGTAAATAATTCACGGAGGGGTGAAATAATTCACGGAGGGGGGTAAACAATTCACGGAGGGGTAAATAATTCGCGGAGGGCTGAAATAATTCACGGAGGGGGGTAAAGAATTCACAGAGGGGTGAAAGAATTCACGGAGGGGGGTAAACAATTCACGGAGGGGTGAAATAATTCACGGAGGGGGGTAAACAATTCACGGAGGGGTCAAATAATTCACGGAGGGGTGAAATAATTCACGGAGGGGTCAAATAATTCACGGAGGGGTGAAATAATTCACGGAGGGGTGAAATAATTCACGGAGGGGGGTGAATAATTCACGGAGGGGGGTAAATAATTCACGGAGGGGTGAAATAATTCACGGAGGGGGGTAAATAATTCACGGATGGGTCAAATAATTCACGGAGGGGGGTAAATAATTCACGGAGGGGTCAAATGATTCACAGAGGGGTGGAATAATTCACGGAGGGGTGAATTAATTCACGGAGGGGGGTAAACAATCCACAGAGGGGTCAAATAATTCACGGAGGGGGGTAAATAATTCAAGGAGGGGTGAAATAATTCACGGAGGGGGGTAAATAATTCACGGAGGGGGGTAAATAATTCACGGAGGGGTCAAATAATTCACGGAGTGGGGTAAATAATTCACGGAGGGGTCAAATAATTCACGGAGGGGAGTAAATAATTCACGGAGGGGTCAAATAATTCACGGAGGGGGGTAAATAATTCACGGAGGGGTCAAATAATTCACAGAGGGGGGTAAACAATTCACGGAGGGGTGAAATAATTCACGGAGGGGGGTAAATAATTCACATAGGGGTGAAATAATTCACGGAGGGGGGTAAATAATTCACGGAGGGGTCAATTAATTCACGGAGGGGGGTAAACAATTCACAGAGGGGTCAAATAATGCACGCAGGGGGGTAAATAATTCAAGGAGGGGTGAAATAATTCACGGAGGGGGGTAAATAATTCACGGAGGGGGGTAAATAATTCACGGAGGGGTCAAATAATTCACGGAGTGGGGTAAATAATTCACGGAGAGGTCAAATAATTCACGGAGGGGGGTAAACAATTCACAGAGGGGTCAAATAATTCACGGCCGGGGGTAAATAATCGACGGAGGGGTCAAACAATTCACAGAGGGGGGTAAACAATTCACGGAGGGGTCAAATAATTCACGGAGGGGGGTAAATAATTGACGGAGGGGTGAAATAATTCACGGAGGGGGGTAAATAATGCCCAGAGGGGTCAAAAAATTCACGGAGGGGGGTAAACAATTCACGGAGGGGTGAAATAATTCACGGAGGGGGGTAAACGATTCACGGAGCGGTGAAATAATTCACGGAGGGGGGTAAAGAATTCACGGAGGGGTGAAATAATTCACGGAGGGGGGTAAACAATTCACGGAGCGGTGAAATAATTCACGGAGGGGGGTAAACAATTAACAAAGGGGTCAAATAATTCACGGAGGGGGGTAAATAATTCACAGAGGGGTGAAATAATTCACGGAGGGGGGTAAACAATTCATAGAGGGGTCAAATAATTCACGGAGGGGGGTAAACAATTCAGTGAGGGGTCAAATAATTCACGGAGGGGCTCAAATAATTCACGGAGGGGGGTAAATAATTCACAGAGGGGTCAAATAATTCACGGAGGGGGGTAAACAATTCACGGAAGGGTCAAATAATTCACGGAGGGGGGTAAATAATTCACGGAGGGGTGAAACAATTCACGGAGGGGGGTAAACAATTCAAAAAGGGGTCAAATAATTCACGGAGGGGGGTAAATAATTCACGGAGGGGTGAAATAATTCACGGAGGGGGGTAAACAATTCACAGAGGGGTCAAATAATTCACGGAGGGGGGTAAATAATTCACAGAGGGGTCAAATAATTCACGGAGGGGGGTAAATAATTCACAGAGGGGTCAAATAATTGACGGAGGGGGGTAAATAATTCACACAGGGGTGAAATTATTCACGGAGGGGGTTAAATAATTCACGGAGGGGTCAAATAATTCACGGAGGGGGGTAAACAATTCACGGAGGGGTAAATAATTCACAGAGGGGTGAAATAATTCACGGAGGGGGGTAAAGAATTCACAGAGGGGTGAAATAATTCACGGAGGGGGGTAAACAATTCACGGAGGATTCAAATAATTCACGGAGGGGGGTAAATAATTCACGGAGGGGTCAAATAATTCACGGAGGGGTGAAATAATTCACGGAGGGGTGAAATAATTCACGGAGGGGGGTGAATAATTCACGGAGGGGTGAAATGATTCACGGAGTGGGGTAAGGAATTCACGGAGGGGTCAAATAATTCACGGAGGGGAGTAAATAATTCACGGAGGGGTCAAATAATTCACAGAGGGGGGTAAACAATTCACGGAGGGGTGAAATAATTCACGGAGGGGGGTAAATAATTCACATAGGGGTGAAATAATTCACGAAGGGGGGTAAATAATTCACGGAGGGGTCAAATAATTCACGGAGTGGGGTAAATAATTCACGGAGGGGTCAAAAAATTCACGGAGGGGGGTAAACAATTCACAGAGGGGTCAAATAATTCACGGCCGGGGGGTAAATAATTGACGGAGGGGTCAAACAATTCACAGAGGGGGGTAAACAATTCACGGAGGGGTCAAATAATTCACGGAGGGGGGTAAATAATTGACGGAGGGGTGAAATAATTCACGGAGGGGGGTAAACAATTCACAAAAGGGTCAAATAATTCACGGAGGGGGGTAAATAATTCACAGAGGAGTGAAATAATTCACGGAGGGGGGTAAACAATTCATAGAGGGGTCAAATAATTCACGGAGGGGGGTAAACAATTCAGTGAGGGGTCAAATAATTCACGGAGGGGGTCAAATAATTCACGGAGGGGTCAAATAATTCACGGAGGGGGGTAAATAATTCACGGAGGGGTCAAATAATTCACGGAGGGGGGTAAACAATTCACGGAAGGGTCAAATAATTCACGGAGGGGGGTAAATAATTCACGGAGGGGTGAAATAATTCACGGAGGGGGGTAAACAATTCACAAAGGGGTCAAATAATTCACGGAGGGGGGTAAACAATTCACGGAGGGGTGAAATAATTCACGGAGGGGGGTAAACAATTCATGGAGGGGTGAAATAATTCACGGAGGGGGGTAAATAATTCACAGAGGGGTCAAATAATTCACGGAGGGGGGTAAACAATTCACAGAGGGGTCAAATAATTCACGGAGGGGCGTGATAATTCGAGGAGGGGTGAAATAATTCACGGAGGGGGTTAAATAATTCACGGAGGGGTCAAATAATTCACGGAGGGGTCAAATAATTCACTGAGTGGGGTAAATAATTCACGGAGGGGTCAAATAATTCACGGAGGGGGGTAAATAATGCACGGAGGGGTCAAATAATTCACGGAGGGGGGTAAATAATTCCCGGAGGGGTCAAATGATTCACAGAGGGGGGTAAACAATTCATGGAGGGGTGAAATAATTCACGGAGGGGGGTAAATAATTCACAGAGGGGTCAAATAGTTCACGGAGGGGGCTAAACAATTCACGGAGGGGTGAAATAATTCACGGAGGGGGGTAAAGAATTCACAAAGGGGTCAAATAATTCACGGAGGGGGGTAAATAGTTCACGGAGGGGTCAAATAATTCACGGAGGGGGGTAAATAATTCACGGAGGGGTGAAATGATTCACGGAGGGGGGTAAATAATTCACGGAGGGGTCAAATAATTCACGGAGGGGGGTAAATAATTCACGGAGGGGTGAAATAATTCACGGAGGGGGGTAAATAATTCACGGAGGGGTCAAATAATTCACGGAGGGGGGTAAACAATTCACGGAGGGGTGAAATAATTCACGGAGGGGGGTAAACGATTCACGGAGGGGTCAAATAATTCATTAGGGGGGTAAACAATTCACGGAGAGGTCAAATAATTCACGGAGGGGGGTAAATAATTCACGGAGGGGTGAAATAATTCACGGAGGGGGGTAAACAATTCACAGAGGGGTCAAATAATTCACGGAGGGGGGTAAATAGTTCACAGAGGGGTCAAATAATTCACGGAGGGTGGTAAATAATTTACGGAGGGGTCAAATAATTCACGGAGGGGGGTAAATGATTCACGGAGGGGTGAAAGAATTCACGGAAGGGGGTAAACAATTCACAGAGGGGTCAAATAATTCACGGAGGGGGGTAAACAATTCACGGAGGGGTGAAATAATTCACGGAGGGGGGTAAAAAATTCACGGAGGAGTCAAATAATTCACGGAGGGGGGTAAATAATTCACGGAGGGGTCAAATAATTCACGGAGGGGGGAAATAATTCACGGAGGGGTGAAATAATTCACGGAGGGGGGCGAATAATTCACGGAGGGCGGTAAATAATTCACGGAGGGGTGAAATAATTCACGGAGGGGGGTAAATAATTCACGGAGGGGTCAAATAATTCACGGAGGGGGGTAAATAATTCACGGAGGGGTCAAATAATTCACAGAGGGGTGGAATAATTCCCGGAGGGGTGGATTAATTCACGGAGGGGGGTAAACAATTCACAGAGGGGTCAAATAATTCACGGAGGGGGGTAAATAATTCAAGGAGGGGTGAAATAATTCACGGAGGGGGGTAAATAATTCACGGAGGGGGGTAAATATTTCACGGAGGGGTCCAATAATTCACGGAGGGGGGTAAATAATTCACGGAGGGGTCAAATGATTCACGGAGGGCGGTAAAAAATTCAGGGAGTCAAATAATTCACGGATGGGGGTAAATAATTCACGGAGGGGTCAAATAATTCACCGAGGGGGGTAAATAATTCACGGAGGGGACAAATAATTCACGGAGGGGGGTAAACAATTCACGGAGGGGTGAATTAATTCACGGAGGGGGGTAAACAATTCACAGAGGGGTCAAAAAATTCATGGAGGGGTCAAATAATTCACGGAGGGGGTTAAATAATTCCCGGAGGTGTCAAATAATTCACGGAGGGGTGAAATAATTCACGGAGGGGTCAAATAATTCACGGAGGGGGGTAAACAATTCACAGAGGGGGTAAACAATTCACGGAGGGGTCAAATAATTCACGGAGGGGGGTAAATAATTCACGGAGGGGTCAAATAATTCACGGAGGGGGGTAAACAATTCACAGAGGGGTCAAATAATTCACGGAGGGGTGTAAATAATTCACGGAGGGGTCAAATAATTCACGGAGGGGGGTAAACAATTCACACAGGGGTCAAATAATTCACAAAGTGGGGTAAATAATTCACGGAGGGGTCAAATGATTCACGGAGGGGGGTAAACAATTCACGGAGGGGCAAAATGATTCACGGAGGGGGGTAAATCATTCACAGAGGGGTCAAATGATTCACGGAGGGGGGTAAATAATTCACGGAGGGGGCTAAATAATTCACGGAGGGGGGTAAACAATTCACAGAGGGGTCAAATAATTCACGGAGGGGGGTAAACAATTCACAAGGGGTCCACCGGAACTAACTAAGGAACGGAGTAACATACCTCCTATTTTTTTTTTGGGGGTTCGGACCTTGGTAAGCTGGCAAGCGGGAAAGCACTCTAATATAAAAGAAAACCTGAAAAAGAAAAACAGGCATACCCTCCCTAACCTCACCACACAAGAAGGAAAATGACAGGGTGGGAGGGAGGGAGGTAGGGGAGGGAGGGAGGGAGGGAGGGAGGGAGGTTCTCTTGGGCGGCCGTAGGGGCTCTGTTGTGCTCTATTGTGCTGTAATATGCTGTGCTATGCTGTATGTTGTGCTGTGCTGTGGTGTGCTGTGATGTGCTGTGATGTGCTGTGCTGTGCCGTGCTGTGCTGTGCCGTACTCGAAACCCACTACCCCCCCTCTCCACAGTTTCGGCCCAACCCGATGAACCCCGGCCCACCCACCCCACCAGCAAAACCGACTAGATTAGCTCAGGTGAGGTTGCTTGGGCCAGACATCAGGATTCTGTTCCCACTTGTCTTCGGTCACATATGAGCCCCCCGATTGGTTTGGGTCAGAGAGATGGGATGGGGTGGGGTGGGGTGGGGGTGGGGGGGGGCACCTACCATCATTGAAGGGGTTGCAAGCACTGGTTGGGTTTCAGACGCTAGGGTCGAGACCACAACCCACTTCTAAACCTTAGGGGTGTGGTGACAATGGACAAGTTTGATATTGGGGGGGGGGCATGGGGGGGGGGTGGCGAAGTCTGACACGGGGGGGGGGGGGGTAGAAAGGGTGTTGGGGTGGGGGGGGGGGGGTTAGGGGTGATGGTCCACAAAAGTCTGAAGTCTGAAGTCTGATAGCCCATTTGGTTACTATACCCATAGCTGTGCTCCCGCCGACCCGGCTGTCTTACGGGCCTTGGCAGCGAGCGAGGCCAGTCTCGCCACGTCCTTGGACACTTCCACGACTGCTGGCCTCTTTGCTCGCACCGGTTGGTGTCTCGACCTCGGTCTCGTGACCCCGACATTGAACTTCTGCTCCATCGGCTGATCCCCACCTTGGTTCCCACCACTGGACATCACTTTCCACTGTACCGGGACTCCATCTGTACCCCGTACTTTGGACCGATTGTCTTGGGCCCCTGTCTGCTCGGCTGGGGCCTTCCTCTTGACTCCTTGTCCCGGAACCTCCATGTCAAACCGAATGTCAGTGGTACCAGACTTTTCGTGCACTTCCTCAGCTCCGGAATCGTCAGGGACCCACTCCAAGTGTGTATCCCTGATAAAGTGTCTGGATGGCCACAGTCGGCGTGCGCCAAACTCCTTCCACTCATAGCGCCAGTCCCCCACCGACCCAGGCACAACGACCGGCCATGAGAGTTGTCCTTTAGTCCAGGGGACCCCGTCCCGTCCGGCGATGTACTTTCTGGCGACGCGCAGGGATTTCCAGCGTCCCCAGTGGAGTAGCTCCGGCATGGTACCGCTTGCCCCTAGGAACATGGTCGCCCCTGCGCGCCGCCACGCATGCCACGTGATCCCATGGTACTCGGTCCCCACCAGGATTTTCGCCATCGTGGCTGACAGTGCCCTGGCCCCACCCGCCACGATCAGTAAGTACGGGGACCTCCCCTGTATACGGACTTGCAACCGCACGAATCCAAATATTCTGTTACTACAGTCCCCAGAGGGCCTAGTGACCCATTGCCTTCGGGATTTTTGGTCGTAGAATCGGATAGTCGACGCACTTTGCTGGAGGTCAATCGCTCTAATGCTGGGTGCTTCATTGACGCGAAGGCAATATGCTGTCGATAGCAGTGCGAGTGCGACGACCATTCTTTCATGCGGTGACTGGGCCCTGCGCCCCATTGTCTCCAGGACTTCCAATGATCCCCACCTCTGGGACCTGCCGTGGCCAGCCATTCTCTCTTTACCGCGGACAAGCCGCCACACATTCTTGGGAACAAAGGGGGCACACAGGTCCAGTTCCTCCAGGAGTCGGCAGGCACTGATAACTTGTCGCATTCCTGACGCTGTCGTATGTCGTTGTGCCATGTTGAATAGGTATAGTCGCAGAACGACCTTGGGGTCCGATGTGCCACTCGTGAACTGGGTTGTAGCCATTGCCTTGACATGCGTGGTGTATATTTCGAGTGTCGACTGTGCCCACGACGCAAGTGCCACGGACCTCCAGTCAGCGGGATTCTCTTTTTCTCGTAGCTCCGCAAGTCTTAAGTGTGAGAAACCTTCTTCCAACTCTTCAGGGGGACACAAGCTCTGCCCGAGACCCCTTTCCACACCTTAGGAGCAGCTTCATCGTCGATGTCAACACTGGCACTTCCACTCCCAGTGCCTTCCTCCACAGTGGTCGCAATCCCCCGGCAGTGGACGATCCGTTCTCCGGCGTTTTCCGGATGTTGACACGACATACTCGATGCCATCGACCTCGCAGAATCGAAATTTTCCCCGGTAGTAGTACTCCATTTCCGAATCGGATCCCGACAACCTGGACACACTCACCGATGAAGCTGACCGAGATCTGGAGCGTGACTTGGTCCTGCGGCTCTTGCCCTTAGATGAATGGGACCGACGGCGCGATCGGGATCTCGAACTTCGCTTCTTCTTGGAACTCTTCGACCCTTTGTCAAATCGGGCGTACTTCCTCTCATACTGCTTTTGACTCTTGACAACCAAGCTCCAAATATCAGTAGCCACCAACATTGGCGGTTCGTCTGATATATTTTCTTCCACGGCTTTGCTGATCAAGTCCAGCGCGGACAGCATCCATCTTGTCAGCCCCGCAGCACTGTCCTTGTAGTCATCAACAGTCTGTTGAGTCAAGGGCATGGCCAGCCAGTCATTCGACCTCAACGCCTTCTCCTTAGCTGCCTTAGCCATACCCCTCTCCAGCTCCTCTATTTTGGACTCGAGTGCTTTGATAGATGCCTTCTTATCCCCCTCAGACGCCGATGATTTCCTGGAATCAGGCTTTGGTTTGATAGGCACAAATTTCCCTGTCTCACGCAAATACCTGGACTTGTGCACCTCTTCCCACGCGAACAGGATGTCCCGTATTTTATCATGTTGCATTTCAATAGCCAGCTGCGCCTCCAGTGCTGCTGCAACCTGAGGTACGTTATGTCCAGCTTGTATCCATCGGACCGACATTTCCGCCACTCCATTAGCCAGTTTGTCCAGTGATACCCTGGCCAAGCCAAGCCACAGAGGGTACGCATGTTCCACAAATGCCCGTACTGCTGCTAGCTCCGGCTCCTCCTTGGCAGGTCTCTTCTTGTTGTCGTTCGGCATAGTACTGGTTCAAGTACTTGGCGTCCTCTGGAACTTGTGCTGTGTAGCGGATAGGAGTGTTGGCAATTGTTGCCAACACAATCAGATATGGACTCGAGAACAAACAGGAAAGAAAAACACACTCAGGCCACTAGGCTTGCTAGCCCCGAGCTAAAAACAATAAATAAATCTGAGTAACAAACACAATCATGCTGGGATCCTGTACTGAAACCACCGTTTAAGGTGTAAACAATAGTTTTCCCCTGGGTGCTCCGACATATTGTGGAGTTGGAGCAAAGTGAAAGGAGGTAAAAGGATGCATTTTGACGGAGGTAAATGGATGCATTTTGACGTGCTGAATCCAAATATTGTGGTCCCATGTCCCAACTTGACAGCCTGTTTGAGAATTTCTGCCATCTTCGATTTCTTGCACTTGGTGAGCCTGATGCTGCAATTTGCACCACGCATCACCCGGGTGTCCAAGGTAGTTATTGGTCAAAATGATCAATATATTGGGGTCTTGAGGGGACCCATGTCGCACATGTCTTCTACACATCAAATGCAACAAATCCATCCGAATGACTTGACCCTCATATGCTCATATGTTGGAGTAATGGGGGTAGGAGTGCGGTGCAGCCTGTCTGAAACCGGATGAGAACAGGCAAAAAGAACCCAAACTGTCAACGGTAACGGCCAATTTTCGAAAAAAAAATATGGTTCCAGACCCCCCCCCCCCAACCCATACATCTCCGAAAAGCCCTATTCAAGGGCTTTCCGAATATACCCCACATACCCCCCCCCCTTTGGGACACTCAGCAGGCACAAATGAGGCAACAACGGCACCAACCCCTGAAAACGCTCCGTGTTGGCACCAAATTACGCGTCCCAGAGATATGCATTCAGCATCAAAACTTAGGTCTGCCACGGCATGCTGCAGCTGCACTTGCTTGAGCACGGCAAGCAAGACAAATGCAGGACATCGTATGCATCGGGCAGGGGCATTCATCAACAACAAGCTCTGCACAGGTAACCAACACTGCCACTGCATAATACAGTAGTGCTATGGTAAGGCATTGCTACACCACAGCAGTGCATTGCTGTACTGCTGCAAAGCATTGCTGCACTATTGCAGTGTGCTGTGTGACTGCAGACCCTTCTTGCACCGTGGCAGTAAGTTGCTGCGCCATTGCTGATCACTGCTGCACTATGGTAACACAGTGCAGTGCTACCATGAATATTGCTGCATCATGGCAGTGCATTGCAGCACATCGCACTTTGGTCACTGAGGGGAAAGCAGGATTGGGGCTTTACTACTTCTCGCTGAGGTTGTGGCATCCCTCCTCCAAACAAAGGATACAAAGGGGAGGTTCCCTACCACACTTTGCATGTTGAATGGGGCTGTAGTCTCTCCTTTGTAAAGAGCGATGGTGTCAACAAACCAATGTGTACTCTCCCTTCCCCTGTGCCATCCTCACAGTGCGCCAGTGGCCCACAAAAAGTGTTCTCCCAGCAGGTTGCCCAGTGGCCTTGTGCTGCAACCGTGCAACAAGGCTGCAAAGTGCCAAAAACCTCAGGAGGTTGTACGCACAACTGCAGATGCACAGATACCGGGCTGCACTTGCTTGGACCCCAATCTTGGGGTCATTGGAATCAAACAAAGTGATGGTGTGCGGACTGAGCATTTTGTCTTTCTCCTCTTTCGCCTTCTGACGTTTGGCCAAAATCCGGCGCTGATAATTGAAATACCGCACGATGTTCTCTACAGACAATAAGTACCTAAGACGGGGCCGAGGTGATGGAGTGTATTCGGTGTATTCCCCTGCCTTTGAGGCATAGGAAACAAAGCACCCTATTATTATTCATCTTCCCCGGGACCTTCTGTTGGCCAAACAAATACCCTTTGGCCAACCACGAAACACACACACACACGCTTGTAGTGCACCACGCAGTAAAATACAGACAGTGGGTGTACACTTGGGAGTATTTGCCAGAGCAATCTTCAGGTGCTGCAGCGCAAACTGCAGCTCAACCCGGGACCAGACATTTACACACCCAACACCAACACACAGACAGGACACATTCAGCAACTGGTGCTCGGAGCTCACTACAACCTGGGTTCAACCAAGTCATCCCTCTCCATTAGTGAGCACCTTGGTGTGGCGTCTCACGGACATTGCTAACTTCTTGGAAGGGTAAGCTGCTGCATTAATGGTCCAGTCGCTCAGCACATGCAGTACTATGGACAGGCAGTACTATGGACGTAGCACACCTGTAACACACCGTAACCGGTACGTTACCCTCCATATTGGTGTGGTCCCAATCGCAGGCATAGTCTGTTGTTGGACTGGTGTGCTGCCCGCCATGGGCTTCACGGGAATGGCACCTCAGCACCCAGTCACGTATCAAACACACACCAACACAGACCCGGCATACCCTGTGCACTGTCCACCCAGTGGCAGGTAGCAGCTGGTGCCAGCAACCCTGATTTTCATCCTTCTCAGCACTCCACGGGTGCCCCATCTAGCGGTTGACTAACAATGACCTGGCTTTATGATGGACCGTGATGGCAAATAGCACTTGGTGCCAGCAAACACACACACACACACACACACACACACACACACACACGTTGGGAACCGTGAAACAAGAACGAAGCAAGCTAAGCGGTTGAAAGAAAACTCCTCAGGAACAGCAGAGCTGTCCTAGAGGTCTTTCGGTAGTGTTTTCGCAGTCGTTGTATCGGGGCCTGACACACACACACACACACACACACACACACACACGCATACACACACATGATTGACTCAAACACTCACACATGCACGCACGCATGCCTGCACATAAGAAGGTAAGGGCTCAAACACGCACACATGCACGCACTTTGTTGGGTATTGGGGGCATTGTTGAATTCCCCGATTCATTCTAAGCATTTTGGAGATACACAAATGGGGTAAAATCTTCTTTTACCCTTCATCACAAATGAAAAACAAGGGTTTATACTGGCAGACGCACAACTGAACCAGCAAAATCACCCTAGCAAGCAACAGTGTAAGACACAAGGCGACATCGACAGTTGCAATTCCATTGTTTGCATGTAGTCCTTTCTACCCTCCTCCATCCTTCCATGTGCACACACACACACACACACACACACACACACACAAACACATAGATACATATGCATACATGCAATTGAACAAGTTGATGAGGCTATGTGATATGGGAGCCCACAGCATACTCACAACTACACTTTGGTTTGGGTAACCACAATTGTTGCAGTGGGTTAGGTTACGCCTGGCCATTACCTGCTCCCTTGCTTGAACATTGTGAGCCTATGCCTCAGCTTGGGCACAGGGCTCCCTTGGGGCCGGTTTGGGAGGTGGCGGTGCTTCTTCATACGCTACAAACTGCCTATGAGGCTGTTCCACATCGGAGTTGACACTCCATTCATGCAACTCACGCGTTACGCTCCTCTCCTTTTTCTTCTCCTTTGCAGGCATTGTGGTGCGCTTCCACATATTACATTGGCACCATAAATGCCACAATTGTGATGCCTACACCTGACACATCCTCATAGGGCACAAACTTTGAAGTACTCGACACACTACTTGTGCTACCCCTACTTGACGAAGAGGCTATTGTGCCCAAGAAGCTCGAGGAGCTACTAGAACTAGAGCTCAAACTTGAGTGAGAACTATTGTAAGACACATGAACTATTGCATCTTTAGGGGTTGTGAGGGCAGGAACGGACAACGGTGCTTCCTTCTTTGGTGCTTCCTTCTTGTGGCAGCTTGGCCTCGACGTCCCGCCACGCAAGCTTCTTCCAAGACTTCCCAAGGTTGGTATTGACACAACTGAACAATTTGTATCTGATTACCCTTCCTTGCTTTGTATGAAACTAACTTCCTTACCATATCTCTCGGCCTCATCCAAAAGCTGCCTACTTTGTGCATTTTGCCACTTTTTGGGATTGTTCACAATTTTTGCGCCGATGTGCAAACATGTCACTACGTAGGGGGTGGTATGTGTATACTTTTTGAAATCCGTGAGAAAAGGCCGTTTCAGAAATGTATGGTTTTTTTTTGGGGGGGGGGGGATGCTCACCTTTCTCAATACAGAGCCGCACATTGGATGGGGCACACAAACATGCATTGCACAGTTGCATCACGTGTATTCACAATCATTATCGTTATTTACATTGCCTTTTTCACGCAAGACTGGGACCCCGTTGGGACAAACATCACCCTGTTTGTGGACAAGGACAGATTTTTTCCCAATTGTGCAGCCTGCGTTCCTTCACTGGCACCCACCCTGTGTTAAGAGGCATAGCCCATAGGCCATCAGTGGTGAGTTCCACGTTTCGCTGTTTGGTCAACCGGACATTGCGCTGTGGAATGGCCTCGCTGTATCGTGATTTCACCCATACATCCCGAGGATGGGGCTGCACGTTCACGGGGTATGGTGTGCTACCAAAATCCTGCCACTTGACTTTTTCGGATGAACACAGGTTTTTGACGTGAATTTATATGACGACATGGTGGCTAACTGTCAACAAAACAAGGCAGTGAACCACACAGGCACCGTCCAAAATGGACAAAAATCTCAAACATATCGTTAGTACAGCATGCAAACTTGGGTGTTCCGAATAGCCCTTTTCAAGGGCTTTCCGAATATACCCCCCACACACCCCCCTACAGGACACGCAGTGGACACAAATGTGGCAACAAGGGCAGCAACCCTCCAAAACGCACAAGATTGGCAGATTCGGCACCGATGCCGAGAGATATTGCATGGCTTTGAACGCACTCCAAAACCCAATGGAAGCTGTGCCATCCACAGAGTAGTTGGTGAGGCTTGAAAGATTTGAACTCTCCATTGGGAATGGTGGATGCATAGACGAGGTTGTGGACAAATGTAGGCAGACATTCTAGTTTGCTACAATGAATCCCAACCCAGGTGCAATTGTTGACACTAGCATAGATGGTATGTAGTATGCTGACAATGGTTAAATTTGTGAGCTTGCCACCCTCGCAGCAGCGAAGGGAAGCTTAGCTACACACTTTATCAATGACACAACGAGGGCACCAAACATTCAAGCCAGGCACTAACAGCAACTCGATTGCATTTTGTGATCCAAGGGCATAACTCAAACCTTTTAGGCCCGTGCTGCATTGGTACTGTGATATGTCAAAGTGAGACGAGCCATCCTTCTTCTGCATGCAGATCTACGAACAATTCCATTTGTGAACCTGCTCATCAATGTAGCATATTCTGTTTTCTCACTTACCGTGCACAAATCATCAGAAGAAGTCGTCCTGCACCACATTTGCCGATGGTATGCACAAATTTGCTATTAATGACAGTGATTCTTGGTTTTGGATTGAAAGTTGGGACCTTTTTTTTGAATGGCATTCTTTTGAATAGCCCAAACACTGGAACTGCCGCAGATTGAATACATGTACAATGGTTGGCTGTTGGAACTGGGGGAGTGGGAACCAGGGGAACAGTTATGTGCCCCCCACAAAGGGGGGGCACACAGCACTCCATGCTACAAAGGTGGGGATTGGTGGGGGCTTCGGCACGAGATGAGACAGGAGGTAAAAACAACATGTCTAGGAATGGTGATGCCAACCACCAATAATTAGACACAAACCAAGCCATGAGCACCGAGTTCTGTCTTTTCCCAAGCCTGCACATGCTAACTGCTGCTTGCTGCCTTTTGCTTGTTGCCGCCCAAGGGAGCCTCCACCTCTACCTAAAGAATTTTGCTCAGTTACACACGCTCGGAGGCCCTAGCCATATCAATTTGACGAGGACTTCTTCACAGATTTTGGGCAACTTCATGGTTGAGGCTAGTGTTGGTGTGGCACGTGGCCAATTGGGCCAATTTGTTGACCCACTTGGTACACAGGCCGTCCATGTTGGGTGCCATCCACAAACCAACCTCTATTAAGATGCAAAGAGTATTGACTCACAGTTTGGATTTTTTTGCATCCAAATGGCATCCTCAGTGAGCTTTTTTTATGGCGTCAAAACTGGCTATCCAAGGGAGCTACAACGGACCAAAGATGCTTAGTTTTCCAACATCTAGCAATTGAGTTCCACAAATGGGCGCAGGGTATTGCAATATGCAAGAAGGACCCGTTTGCGGGGCAGAAGGGTTGGGTGGCAGGGTTGTGTATAAAGTCTGATGTCTGATGTCTGATATGGCATGTTGCTTTTGCAGTGTATAAAACAAGAGGTGTGATATGTCTGATATAGATCTGATGCTTGCAGGAAGGGGCGGGGGCGGGGGGGGGGGGGGGTTGGTGTCAAAATGGGTGTGCAAAAAGTTGATGCCCATGCGCCAATTCTTATTGGGGTCTAGACCCCTCTAGAAATGGGCACGTGCCCATGCGCCAATTCCTAGTGGGGTGTAGACCCCTCTAGGAATTGGCCCGTGGGCACGTGCCAATTCTTAGAGGGGTCTAGACCCCACTAAGAATTTGCGCATGCCCATGGGCCAATTCCTCGAGGGGTCTAGCCCCTGTTAGGTATTGGCGCGTGGGCACGCGCCAATTCCTAGAGGGGTCTACACCCCACTAAGAATTGGCGCATGCCCATGCGCGAATTCTTAGAGGGGTCTGGACCCCTCTAGGAATTGGTGCGTGCCCACGCGCCAATTCCTAATAGGGGCTAGACCCCTCTAGGAATTGGCCCATGCCCATGCCCCAATTCTTAGTGGGGTCTAGACCCCTCTGGGAATTGGTGCCTGCCCATGCGCCAAATCTTAGTGGGGTCTAGACCCCTCTGAGAATAGGCGCGTGCCCACGCGCCATTTCTTAGAGGGGTCTAGAGCCCACTAAGAATTGGCGCGTGGGCATGCGCCAATTCTTGGAGGGGTCTAGCACCCTCTAGGAATTGGCCCATGCCCATGCCCCACTTCTTAGTGGGGTCTAGACCCCTCTAGGAATTGGCGCGTGCCCACACGCCAATTCTTAGAGGGGGCTAGACCCCTCCAGGAATTGGCGCACGACCATGCGCCAATTCCAATGGGGGGGGGGGGGGCTATGAAATTGATGGGGCGGGGCTATGAAAGCGATTGGGGGGGGGCTATGAAATCGATGGGGGGGGGGGCTATGAAATTGATAGGGCAGGGGGCTATGAAATTGAATGGGGGCTATGAAATTGAATGGGGGGGACCTATGAAATGGAAAGGGGGGGGGCTATGAAATTGATGGGGGGGAGGCTATGAAATTGATGGGGGGGGTTATGAAATTGATGGGGGGGGGGTATGAAATTGATAGGGCAGGGGGCTATGAAATTGATAGGGGGGCGTATGAAATCGATGGGGGGGCTATGAAATTGATGGGGGGGGCTATGAAATTGATAGGGGGGCATATGAAATCGATGGGGGGGCTATGAAATTTATGGGGGAGGGGCTATGAAATGGATGGGGGCGAGGCTATGAAATAGATGGGGGGGGGGGCTATGAAATGGATGGGGGGGGCGGCTATGAAATGGATGGGGGGGAGGCTATGAAATTGATAGGGGGGCATATGACATCGATGGGGGGGCTATGAAATTGATGGGGGGGGCTATGAAATTGATTGGGGGGGCTTCTAACCGGCTTCGGACCTACGGAGACACACCACAACATTGCACAGCATAGCATGGCACACCTGCAAGTTGTGAAATGATCATTTTTATTGTTGTCATTTTTATTGCATGAAAAGAAACACCTGTGAGACAAAGAAAAGAACACCCTCCCGCACCGGTGACTAAACCCCGCCCCGGCAGTTCTCTCAAGTCTCCCCCCTCCCCGGTGAAAAACATGTAAAGAAAGGAGAGGCACCCCCCCCCCCCGAACCAAGGCTTGAAGCAAGGGCACCCCCACAGTGCCTATGCTATGTCAAAGTGTGTGTGTGTGTGTGTGTGTGCGTGTGTGTGTGTGTGTGCGTGTGTGTGTGTGTGTGTGTGTGTGGGGGGGGGGGGGGGGGGGGGGGAGGACATATGCCTATAAATGCGCCAAATCTGTTGGTTTACTTTGCAATGGTGTGTGATGGCCCTACAAAGCTAGGGTTGAGGCCACAGAACGAAAATCTACACCTCGAAGAGTGCAGTGAGTGGGTGCAGTTTCCATGCTTCCTACACACAAACACACAACACCAAGCGGGGGGTCTTTTCCGAATATTTTCCATACTTCTTTGATGCAAGAAAGCACTCATGAGTGGGGGGGGGGTGGAAGGACTAGGGAAGGGCCACAAGGGGGGGGCATCTTCCATTGGGGGGGGGGGGTGTACTACACCACAAGGGGGGATGGGGGAGGTGGGTGTATGGTTTGGGTAATGGCGGTCCATAAAAGTCTGATGTCTGATGTCTGATGGCCAACTTGGTCGCTATACACAACCCTGTTGGGTGGGCCATGACCCGGGGGAGGGGGGTGAGCAGCCGTGGTGTACGCCCAAAAAGAGCCGGGGGGGGTGGGGTTGTGGGAGAAGTGAGGCCTATTGGGGCTATGTTTGGTTTTGCGGATCCATAAAAAAGCTTCATGAAGGCATGAAACAACACGATGAAACAACACGACTATGTTTGTGCCACCGTGGTCGGTGCACAATAAACAACACATGCAAAGAGTGCAAGCATGTGGTCCCAAAAGGTGTTTTAGTAGTGTTCTAGCCGGTTTGAATTACAAAAGTGGTGCAACCATTGCACATTGTGCCGTGGGTTTGAGGGGAACTCAACCCTCGTGTTGTGATTCATAGTGGTTGGGATGCAAAGTGCCAAGGGAAAAAAAATCCTCTTGCGGGCAAGTAGTAGCAAGCAATACGCACACGTGAAATGGGAAAAAGAAGAACACCATCATGGTGGTTGGGATTTTGCCATAATTTTGGTGGATGATACTTACAAGTATGAAATGCAATCACCTGAAAATCGAGCAAGAAAGTCAACAGTGGTGGCCGCAAGCGGTACATGTACCTGGACACATTAGCATGGCATTTTCAAAAGATTCGGGCACGCTCACTTTGGAATATTGCCTCCTCGTGCTGCAATTTTGGGGGTAGTACACCGGGGTATATTGTTCGGTATGTAGGGCATATAGGGGGTTACGCTTGGGGTCAAGCCAACGAGGGGCGGGACGACTTCAACGAGACATATTGCCAGCTTGCCACCACGAATTGGCGGGAATTTGCCCGTACAAACGGGTCGGAGTTTTTGTTGAGAGTTGCTTGTACAAATAGGCCGGAGGTTAGCCGGCCAAGGAGCTTGGCATATCGGCATATCAGGGCCGCTCCGGCCGGGCGGCCTGGCCCCAAGGTGCCTTGGGATTGGCCTGTAGAAACGGGCCGGCATCCGGGCCAGGATTTGCCTCTACAAACAGGCCGGTGTTTGGGCCGTCAAGGAGGTTGGCATATCGGGGCCAATCTAGCCGGGCGGCTTGCCCCCTGGGAGGGGGGGGGGGGGGGTTGCCTAGACAAACAGACTGGAGTCTGGCCGGCCACGAAGGTTGGCATATCGGCGCCGATCCAGCCCGGCGGCTTGGCCCCGAGGAGCCGTGGAATTTGCCTGTAAAAAATCGCTAGGCCCGGCATATTAATCGCCATTTCGGTGGACAGTCCGGGAGGAAATCTACCCGTATTATTGGCTGGGCCACAACATTGGGTGCAATATACCGGGCAAATTTCAAACCTTGCTTGCCAATCCTGCCGACAATATGGTGAGCTCCAGTGCCTTGCCTTCCCCATATGTGGTGGGCCCCGGTTCCAAAATCTGACAAGAAGAACGAAAAAATAGGATTTTTTAATTGGTTTGGGTGTGTAGGATGTTTGTGGAGGGGGTCATTTGAATTGGAACTAACTTAGCTGATGGAGAACAAACGCCTTGTGGCATGGTCTAGTAGCTTTTGGACGTGACTAGTGGCCCCAAGGACCCATGCTTGGGGTCAAAAATGGCCAAAATCAGCCTTGAAAGTTGTTGTATATGCGTACTTTTTCAAGTATCACTTTCGTGCAGGGACGCTGCTTGCCTCCGACCAATGCCACCACCCTTCGCGCCTTTGCCAGCCCAACTGCGGGGTGGCCTGCAAGGTCGTTGCATCCAATTGCCATGTATTGTCCGACACCTTAGTGGTGATAAATGATGATGAATGGGAACACTTCCAAGCCATTTGCACACCACTAACACCCTTCAATGCCCCATTGGCACCAAATGGCAAAACTTCCTAGATCCTATAGGAAGAAGGGGGGGGGTATTTGAGAGGGTCCTTGAGGGGGTCTTCCGTGGCATCTTGTTGGGGGGTCCTTTATTGGGATTCATCACGGTCCCACAAGGGGTTTTTTTAGTGTGGTCCTTTGGGGGGATCCTTAATAGGATTCCCTAGAGAGGTCCTTCATCACGCTTCTTCACCGGGGTCTTTCTAGTGGTCCTTCATGGGGCTCCTTTGTGAAGTGCTCAAAGATTAACACCCCAACCAATAACCTCCAAACCAACACGTCCATGACTTGTGTAAAAAGTAGTTTGAACTTTTTTGGCAAGATTTTTCAATTTTTTGGCCGATTTGCTTTATGCCACGAAATTCAACCACCTTGTGGCAGTAAGAAACCCTCACTCAAAGAATTCCACAGCAAAGACAGTCTCTGATCGTTGGAAATCACGGTCAGAATCTGAACTTTATTACCCCTGCACATTGTCACCGGCCTGGCTTGGGCACGGAACACAAATCACAATTTTCTGACGGGCACAAACTGTTTGGGTATGGGGTTGGCAGCAGGTTTGGGAGGGGGGAGCGGAATGAAAGGGCTTTGCGGTTAATCATCCTCCAAGTACTAGATAGTCTTTTCCTTGCACAATTTGTGTTGCACATCGAAAGCCCCAAAGGGACCACAACCGGGAGGAAAGTGGGTTCAGTGCCCGGAGGGGGCCGCACCCCAACCTCCCCCACCCCCACCCCCCTCTAGACCCCCTAGCCCACACCAATTTGTGGCAATGGGGAATAGCCAATCAGGGCGCCAATGGCGTCCGAAAAAATTTTTGGGCCTTTGGTGAAAGGGTCCGAAAGTTAGTCCCACTCAATGTGTGTTTAAACCCAAAATGCTCTTCAAGGGACCCTGAGCAGTCACACATTGAATTGATTGGATTGAATAGATACTGAAGGTCTTGATGTCCTTTGTCGTGCTTTTTTTTAGTTGACAGAGCTCAATAGTTTTCCTGTGGGCTGTCAATTGCACTCCACTTTTGGCTGCCATGATGCTTAAATTTCGCATAGGGATTGAGGCTTTCCTTGTGGCTGGTAAATTCCTGAGTCCCCTAGAGCTGCTTGGTCTACCCAAGTGCCGGCATTGACCTGGGAGGGTCCCTGTGGGTGCTGCCACCTACAATCCTGTAGTTGTTGGAAGCAACATCGTGGCAAAATCTGCAGCTGAGTCCATTCCAGCAAATCACTCGTGCTCTCGTGGCATCAGGCATGCTGCTCTTTTCCCGGCCGGTCCCTCCATAGTTGACACAGATTGGCTGGCCCACCCCATTGCCCGTATTGGCCCCAGAGGGGGTTCCTGTGAGTGCAACCCTCTATATCTTTTTGAGTCACCCCCGCCATCACTTGCAACTTGACCTGTTCTTAAATTTGTAGGCAAACAAGAAGGCCAAGAGGAATGGAGGTTTATACATCTGGTGCAGCACTTTCTTTTTTGGTTTTTGGAGAGAACCCTCCACACGATTGGTGGTTGATGCTGAGTGCTACAGCATGCAACCCGCCCCCTGTTCGGGGCAAAAATTTTCCACTGTACGGGCCACTGTGCGGGGCGGACCCTTTTTGGTAAAAACCCTCAGCAGGGCACTGCCTGGTGACCCCAATCACCAAAATATGTTCAGACCCTATACCACCAGTAACCCACATATTACCACAGACCTGTCATACTTGAGTTGGTAGATGCATGTGCTCATAGCCGGGAGGTCCTGGGTTCAATTCCCACCTCAGGCACTCTTTCCCGGCGCTTTTTCTGGCGCTTCTGGCGCTTTTTCTGGCGCTTTTTCAGCAGTACAGGTGCACATGACATGCATTGAACACAATCGCAAACAACAACAAAAAAGCTGGGTACTTTTCTGGCGCTTCTTCTGGCGCTTCTGGCGCTTTTCCTGGCGCTTTTTCTGGCGCTTCCGGCGCTTTTTCTGGCGCTTTTTCAGCAGTACAAGTGCACATGACATGCATTGAACACAATCACAAACAACAACAACAAAGCTGGGAACCACAAATCTTTGCATCCAGCCACTCGCCGGCTGGGTAGTGTACCCTGAGGCACAAAGTGCAACACTACACAAAGGCCCATTGTGGGATGCGGTGGTTGACATCCCCATTCACCATGGCCAAAAGGTATCCAATTTGCGTGTCATGAGACATGCCCCGGCGGTCAGCCGTCAGGAGCCCCTTCATAATACGGAATGACCCCTCTGCAACAGTGGTGGTCACTGGCAAAGTTAAAGCAGTGATTGCACGGTCAGCCAAATCAGGCATACCCATATAAAGGGAGGCATTCTCCCACCAAGACAACAAACTAAAATCAGCACCAGCAACAATATTCAGTTTCCAATAGATGGTCCACTGTCCAGAGCGTTGCAACAGCTGCTGGGTGCTGGCATCAGTTTCAGCATTCTTGGAGTGGCATACATTACAGGGCATAGTCTGGTCAAGAGCATAGGGGAGGGCAGGAAAAAGAGACAAATGGGTGCCTAATATTGCCTATTTCTGTGCTATGGTTCTGAGAACCCAGTGTACGGGCCACTGTTCGGGGCTGTAAGGGAAATACGGGATTCCCGTACGGGGGGGGGGTTGAGCATGTGAGTTGCTCGCTGTGCATCTGGTGTGACTTGCATTGCTTTTCCTTGGGGTGTGTGCCCACAAGTACGATATTCCCATTGCTCACCAACACCATGCCACCCAGGCACCTGAGCTGACCTTCAACGTGGGTAAGGGGCATGAACCTGTCGTCTTTGTCCAGCTGTGCACTGCAATTCGGGCAAAGTGGGAGATGAAGAGGCATCTGGGGAACCTTGCGGGGGGCGCCGTGCTCATCCAGACGTGCGGGCGTGTCTGCAGAGACGAACATGGTACACACCAGGGGAAAAGAAGGGCAGGCTTGGACCTTGTGCTTGGTATGGAAGTAATAAATGGGGCTCTGGATGAGGGCTGGAGCAGGGCTATTTCTGATCCTCCTGGCCTGCCCCAATTGAGACACACTCACCATCCATTCTGAAGACCGCTGGCCCTCAAGCATGAACCGTAGGCATACATTTGTGATAAAAGCACCTCTGGAAATTGTTGGAAAATGTTGGCCTTGAATCCATCAATCCCTGGTGCATTACCACCATTCAATTGCTTCAGACCCTCCCTGCCTGGCTCCTCCTATTATTGGCCTGGACAAGGCCACACCATACTGCCGTATATGCTGTGAAACAGCAAGCGTCTCCAAAAACCGCTCACACTGCTACACAGTCACAAGGGTGGCTGCGAGACTTCATCCCAGTGTTCCTTGAATGCCTGAACCATCTGCTTGGCCTACAGTAGGAGGAAGGTTGTGACGTGCATTATTTGTGTGAGTGAGACAAAATGCCCACAATCGGAGGAAAAGGGGGTGTAATGCAACTTCCTGTGAATTCTGTTGTACTGGTGTGAGAGCTTTGTTGCTGTTGTTTTTTATTTGTCTCTGTTCGGTGAGGGGCAATGTTGCCATTGTACATGCTGACGTTCTCGCTTGTTGGCCCATCCACCATTGCGCCAGGAGGGAACAATGGGATCAAAGACAACTGCTGGGTTTCCTGTCACAGCTGTGTAAATTGATGAGGCGTGGTTCATCTCTGGAGATGGCCAGTCGGTCGCCCTATGCAGTTGCGCGTCATCACGTGGTGTGTCATCAGTTTCTTTCTAGCTATTGGGGTGGAGTCTGGATGGAAGCACATGCACCACATCTTGCCCCATTGGACTGTGGTGTACTCTTGCTTGGGTGTGAGGTACATGCATGATATATGCCCCCATTTCCTGCATTGGCAATGTACTATGTACCCATGATCATTTTGCTCAATCCCACATATCTCGTGGATTTATACATGGCGATTCATCCTTCACTCTTCTAAACAAAAGGTAGCTGCTCCCTGGGATAGGGTGTCCCATGCACAAAGAAGACGCTCATGTCAACTGTACATTCTGCAGCAAACTGCCACTCATCTAGGGTGCCCCCTTATGCAGAGTCACTCACTCACTGTTCTTGTCCTTTTTGGCTGTCCTCCGTGCAGAAAATATCAAGAAGAAACTGCTGGAATCTGTCACACAATTTCTAAAACGAAGAGCCTGCCAACCGCAAATGCGGTGGGTTACCTGCAACTGCTATCCATGAAGCAGCTATAAACCAGTAGCCGGCATCAGCTGACACCAACAACCATCAGTCAACCATCCAATATCGTTGGCTACCAACGGTCCTGCCACTCAAAGAAAGAAAAATGTCATCCCTGACAAACTGTCGTCAAACAAATATCACCAGCATCTGATCACACGTAAAAATGACCTACAAATTACCTCTGAACCAACTGTCTACTGATCCATGATCATAACGACGGCGGCTCAAGATGAGACAGAAACGGGGAACAAGATACTTGGAGTATTCACCACCGCATCTTGGGTGCTTTGCACTTTCGGACCATCCTTTGTCTTGCCGATGCTTGATTCCACTTGGGGAGCACTGCAAAGGGGCAAAATTGGAACAATGATGATGAAGCAAGCTATGGTGTCCAAGCTAAGGATCCAGGCAATTCATGCTCATAGTAGGTTGTGTCCGAAACGATCGAGGTGCAGTTCAAATCGCACAACCTAACGTGTGCTGCTGAATAGGCGGGCTTGCACCTGAAAAGCTGCGCAAGATTCAGGCGGACATTATTGTGGGACTGCTTATCATGCAGCCGCAAGCAATTGGACCACTGCAGCCAAACCTGATCAGCCTCATCAACTTTGAAATACAAGACCTGCAATGCAACATTCCAAGTCTCAGTGCAAAGACACTGCACACCGCGGGCATTACTCTCTTCCTCCCGGAACATGGCTCCAACAAATTGTGCAGTTACGGACATTCTGATGCCATAGGTCCCACCACCCATGAACTGACCATTTCCAAACTTGTTGTGACCTTTCACACAGGCAGCATCCTGCGCCATACTGAGGCAGAGTCAGCCACCATCCCGCTCCTTCTTGATACATTCAGCAAACATCCTACTACCTCCATCAGGCAGATTCAGCCATCATTATTGCATATCTTGGTGGATTCACCAAGCCTCCCACTGCCTGGACGGGCCTCCTCAATGTGGCCTTTCCTGGGAGGAAAGTTGTAGTTGCAGTTGTAGTTGTACCGGCGGGGGGGAAAAAATGTCGGGGGGAAAATGCAATTCAGCAAAACATACCGCTATTGAATGTGTCCCGATCCTTAAAAATTAGGGTATTAATTGTGCCCCGCTTCAGAAACTCCCCTTTGTCAAATCCAAGTTTGCTTCCTGTCACAGAGTTTTCAGTGTGCAGCACTGCAGTGCTGGACAGTTGCTGATATGTACCTGAGCTACGGTTTTTTGGGTGGTTTTTTTGAATCTAAATGCAGACCCAATTGGCAGGAAATCACTGGGAAGGAACAAGGGCACACTGTGGGGGAGACTCAGATTCCCACAACGCAGGAATGTGCACACTGGGAACCCCCGAAAAAATCGTATTTCATTCCACTCCATTCCATTCCATTCCAAAAAACCATGTGCAAAACTTGCACAGATATACTAAAGACTACGTCTGTGTACAAATATTACATGACTGACAGGCCAAAATCAATCAATCAATCAATCAATTGTGTCTCAATCTTTGGACATAATGAATGTTTTTAGAATTTCTGACGTATTTTTCTTTTCACCCTCCCAGTAGCTGTAATTGTAATTGTAATTGCAGTTGTACTTGTAGTTGTAATTGTAGTTGTAATTGTAGTTGTTAGATTTCGGCTAAACTCAGGAAAGGAAAAGCCATGGATAACTTCACATGCACGTCCGACCCAATACAGCAACAGACAAACTACGGCAGAATTCATGGCTGCTCTCAGAGTACCACCAAGTTTTCAACAGAAAAAGTGCTGATCTGTGCCAACCCCGATGTGTGTTTTTCAGAATACTAGATGCCGGTAGATGCTGGAAAGTCAGGGGTTTGGGTTGGGTTCTGCAGACAAGTTTTCAATGTGGACGTCCAGAACAAGCTTACCGGATTGAACCGGACATGGTCTTCGGCGGAAATACGACCTTGGCGGAGAAGCGGCCGCTTGTCAAGTTCGTTCCGGCAACCCCAATACGTGCAGTAATAGCAACCCCAACCCCAAACCTAACGGTAACCTAACCCTAGCCAGTCTGAATGTTGGGACCGAGCTGGTAGAGTGGGAACATCGTCTACTTCAACGACAAATGAGGTACGGAATGGAAAGTGGATGAGAGCGGCTCAAAGAGGGCTGAAAATGTATTCATCCGTTTTGGCACCACAACTGGACTAAACTCATTTTTGGAATATGATGGTTTTGACCTGTTTGTGAGCCATTTGTGGGCCCAAATTGGCCCATTTTCAAGGCCCTTTCGGCCTTGAGAGCGGCCCAAATTGCTCAACATGGGCTCACAATGGGCTCATTCCACTTGTTTGTGCACTCCAAATAGTCCAAAAGTATCTTTGGAGAAACACATTTTTGATCCTTTTTTGACTGATCGTTGATCGCTGACCAATTTTCAAGGCAATTTGTGACTTTGGAGGGGCCAAAATGGCTTGCAATGGGCTCACAATGGGCTCATTTCACTTGTTTAGGCACCCCAAATGGTCTGGGATAATTTTTGGAAAAACACATTTTTGACCCATTTTTGACCCAATTCTGGTCCCAAAATTGCCCATTTTCAAAGCATTTTGGGATTTTCGGAGGGCCAAAACGGGCTCAAAATATGCCAAAAACACTTGTTTTGGTATTCCATGTGGTCCAAGGTCATTTTTGAAAAAACTCTTTTTGTTTTGCACCCGGTGGACCTTGTTGTCCATTTTGGCGCCCAGCTCTTTGGGCTACCACTTGCAGCTTGCCGCAGCCCACTAGGCCTAGGTACGGGGGTCTAGGCGCCCGTTAAGGCAATTTTGAGGCGTGGAAACCACCAAAAGCGGGTGGTTGCACGTGGATTAGGTGCCTTCGAAATCGTGTTTTGAGCCACGTAGCCCAAGATATGGTCTGTTTTTGGTTTGGGGCTGTCGGCGGCCAATGTGCACAAATTCTGGGACTTTTGGGGGCCTTTTGGGGGCGGTTCGCGGACATATTGGGTAGTTAGAGGGCCCTAGAGGGCCCTTCGGCACAGCGAAGTCTAGCTGCATGTGTAGAGTAGCCACTATTTCCCTTCATTTGGCAGTTTTGAGCAGGTTCTAGGGCGCTTTTGGGCGAAAAAGGGCTGATTTTGGCCCCAAATTGTAGATTTTCAAATGGAGGTCCGGCACCTGCAACGCCTGTTCCCGGCCCCAACCGTTGAGGTTCTGGCTCATACTTTGTGTGGTTGTCCCTCACACCCATAGGTAGCATCCACCAAAATTTTGGCCATATCCGAAGAACCACCATGGAGCTGTGATTTTGGCCCATTTCGCGTGTGCTTGCTGCTTGCTTGCTGCTTGCTGCTTGCTTGCTGCTCATTGTTGGAATATGATGGTTTTGACCTGTTTGTGAGCCATTTGTGGGCCCAAATTGGCCCATTTTCAAGGCCCTTTCGGCCTTGAGAGCGGCCCAAATTGCTCAACATGGGCTCACAATGGGCTCATTCCACTTGTTTGTGCACCCAAAATAGTCCAAAAGTATCAAACAACCCATTTGCAAGGCAATTTGTGACTTTGGAGGGGCCAAAATGGCTTGCAATGGGCTCACAATGGGCTCATTTCACTTGTTTAGGCACCCCAAATGGTCTGGGATAATTTTTGGAAAAACACATTTTTGACCCATTTTTGACCCATTTTTGACCCAATTCTGGTCCCAAAATTGCCCATTTTCAAAGCATTTTGGGATTTTCGGAGGGCCAAAACGGGCTCAAAATATGCCAAAAACACTTGTTTTGGTATTCCATGTGGTCCAAGGTCATTTTTGAAAAAACTCTTTTCGTTTTGCACCCGGTGGACCTTGTTGTCCATTTTGGCGCCCAGCTCTTTGGGCTACCACTTGCAGCTTGCCGCAGCCCACTAGGCCTAGGTACGGGGGTCTAGGCGCCCGTTAAGGCAATTTTGAGGCGTGGAAACCACCAAAAGCGGGTGGTTGCACGTGGGTGGATTAGGTGCCCTCGAAATCGTGTTTTGAGCCACGTAGCCCAAGATATGGTCTGTTTTTGGTTTGGGGCTGTCGGCGGCCAATGTGCACAAATTCTGGGACTTTTGGGGGCCTTTTGGGGGCGGTTCGCGGAGCTAGCTGCATTTGTAGAGTAGCCACTATTTCCCTTCATTTGGCAGTTTTGAGCAGGTTATAGGGCGCTTTTGGGCGAAAAAGGGCTGATTTTGGCCCCAAATTGTAGATTTTCAAATGGAGGTCCGGCACCTGCGACGCCTGTTCCCGGCCCCAACCGTTGAGGTTCTGGCTCATACTTTGTGTGGTTGTCCCTCACACCCATAGGTAGCATCCACCAAAATTTTGGCCATATCCGAAGAACCACCATGGAGCTGTGATTTTGGCCCATTTCGCGTGTGCTTGCTGCTTGCTGCTTGCTGCTTGCTTGCTGCTCATTGTTGGAATATGATGGTTTTGACCTGTTTGTGAGCCATTTGTGGGCCCAAATTGGCCCATTTTCAAGGCCCTTTCGGCCTTGAGAGCGGCCCAAATTGCTCAACATGGGCTCACAATGGGCTCATTCCACTTGTTTGTGCACTCCAAATAGTCCAAAAGTATCTTTGGAAAAACACATTTTTGATCCTTTTTTGACTGATCGCCGGTCCCAAAACAACCCATTTTCAAGGCAATTTGTGACTTTGGAGGGGCCAAAATGGCTTGCAATGGGCTCACAATGGGCTCATTTCACTTGTTTAGGCACCCCAAATGGTCTGGGATAATTTTTGGAAAAACACATTTTTGACCCATTTTTGACCCAATTCTGGTCCCAAAATTGCCCATTTTCAAGGCATTTTGGGATTTTCGGAGGGCCAAAACGGGCTCAAAATATGCCAAAAACACTTGTTTTGGCATTCCATGTGGTCCAAGGTCATTTTTGAAAAAACTCTTTTTGTTTTGCACCCGGTGGACCTTGTTGTCCATTTTGGCGCCCAGCTCTTTGGGCTACCACTTGCAGCTTGCCGCAGCCCACTAGGCCTAGGTACGGGGGTCTAGGCGCCCGTTAAGGCAATTTTGAGGCGTGGAAACCACCAAAAGCGGGTGGTTGCACGTGGATTAGGTGCCCTCGAAATCGTGTTTTGAGCCACGTAGCCCAAGATATGGTCTGTTTTTGGTTTGGGGCTGTCGGCGGCCAATGTGCACAAATTCTGGGACTTTTGGGGGCCTTTTGGGGGCGGTTCGCGGACATATTGGGTAGTTAGAGGGCCCTAGAGGGCCCTTCGGCACAGCGAAGTCTAGCTGCATGTGTAGAGTAGCCACCATTTCCCTTCATTTGGCGGTTTTGAGCAGGTTCTAGGGCGCTTTTGGGCGAAAAAGGGCTGATTTTGGCCCCAAATTGTAGATTTTCAAATGGAGGTCCGGCACCTGCAACGCCTGTTCCCGGCCCCAACCGTTGAGGTTCTGGCTCATACTTTGTGTGGTTGTCCCTCACACCCATAGGTAGCATCCACCAAAATTTTGGCCATATCCGAAGCACCACCATGGAGCTGTGATTTTGGCCCATTTTATGTGTGCTTGCTGCTTGCTGCTTGCTGCTTGCTTGCTGCTCATTGTTGGAATATGATGGTTTTGACCTGTTTGTGAGCCATTTGTGGGCCCAAATTGGCCCATTTTCAAGGCCCTTTCGGCCTTGAGAGCGGCCCAAATTGCTCAACATGGGCTCACAATGGGCTCATTCCACTTGCTTGTGCACTCCAAATAGTCCAAAAGTATCTTTGGAAAAAAACATTTTTGATCCTTTTTTGACTGATCGCCGGTCCCAAAACAACCCATTTTCAAGGCAATTTGTGACTTTAGAGGGGCCAAAATGGCTTGCAATGGGCTCATTTCACTTGTTTAGGCACCCGAAATGGTCTGGGATAATTTTTGGAAAAACACATTTTTGACCCATTTTCGACCCAATTCTGGTCCCAAAATTGCCCATTTTCAAAGCATTTTGGGATTTTCGGAGGGCCAAAACGGGCTCAAAATGTGCCAAAAACACTTGTTTTGGCATTCCATGTGGTCCAAGGTCATTTTTGAAAAAACTCTTTTTGTTTTGCACCCGGTGGACCTTGTTGTCCATTTTGGCGCCCAGCTCTTTGGGCTACCACTTGCAGCTTGCCGCAGCCCACTAGGCCTAGGTACGGGGGTCTAGGCGCCCGTTAAGGCAATTTTGAGGCGTGGAAACCACCAAAAGCGGGTGGTTGCACGTGGATTAGGTGCCCTCGAAATCGTGTTTTGAGCCACGTAGCCCAAGATATGGTCTGTTTTTGGTTTGGGGCTGTCGGCGGCCAATGTGCACAAATTCTGGGACTTTTGGGGGCCTTTTGGGGGGCGGTTCGCGGACATATTGGGTAGTTAGAGGGCCCTAGAGGGCCCTTCGGCACAGCGAAGTCTAGCTGCATGTGTAGAGTAGCCACTATTTCCCTTCATTTGGCGGTTTTGAGCAGGTTCTAGGGCGCTTTTGGGCGAAAAAGGGCTGATTTTGGCCCCAAATTGTAGATTTTCAAATGGAGGTCCGGCACCTGCGACGCCTGTTCCCGGCCCCAACCGTTGAGGTTCTGGCTCATACTTTGTGTGGTTGTCCCTCACACCCATAGGTAGCATCCACCAAAATTTTGGCCATATCCCAAGCACCACCAGAGACCTGTGATTTTTGCCCATTTCGCGTGTGCTTGCTGCTTGCTTGCTGCTTGCTGCTTGCTTGCTGCTTGCTGCTTGCTGCTTGCTTGCTGCTTGCTGCTTGCTGCTTGCTTGCTGCTCATTGTTGGAATATGATGGTTTTGACCTGTTTGTGAGCCATTTGTGGGTCCGAATTGGCCCATTTTCAAGGCCCTTTCGGCCTTGAGAGCGGCCCAAATTGCTCAACATGGGCTCACAATGGGCTCATTCCACTTGTTTGTGCACTCCAAATAGTCCAAAAGTATCTTTGGAGAAACACATTTTTGATCCTTTTTTGACTGATCGCCGGTCCCAAAACAACCCATTTTCAAGGCAATTTGTGACTTTAGAGGGGCCAAAATGGCTTGCAATGGGCTCACAATGGGCTCATTTCACTTGTTTAGGCACCCCAAATGGTCTGGGATAATTTTTGGAAAAACACATTTTTGACCCATTTTTGACCCAATTCTGGTCCCAAAATTGCCCATTTTCAAAGCATTTTGGGATTTTCGGAGGGCCAAAACGGGCTCAAAATATGCCAAAAACACTTGTTTTGGTATTCCATGTGGTCCAAGGTCATTTTTGAAAAAACTCTTTTTGTTTTGCACCCGGTGGACCTTGTTGTCCATTTTGGCGCCCAGCTCTTTGGGCTACCACTTGCAGCTTGCCGCAGCCCACTAGGCCTAGGTACGGGGGTCTAGGCGCCCGTTAAGGCAATTTTGAGGCGTGGAAACCACCAAAAGCGGGTGGTTGCACGTGGATTAGGTGCCCTCGAAATCGTGTTTTGAGCCACGTAGCCCAAGATATGGTCTGTTTTTGGTTTGGGGCTGTCGGCGGCCAATGTGCACAAATTCTGAGACTTTTGGGGGCCTTTTGGGGGGCGGTTCGCGGACATATTGGGTAGTTAGAGGGCCCTAGAGGGCCCTTCGGCACAACGAAGTCTAGCTGCATGTGTAGAGTAGCCACTATTTCCCTTCATTTGGCAGTTTTGAGCAGGTTCTAGGGCGCTTTTGGGCGAAAAAGGGCTGATTTTGGCCCCAAATTGTAGATTTTCAAATGGAGGTTCGGCACCTGCGACGCCTGTTCCCGGCCCCAACCGTTGAGGTTCTGGCTCATACTTTGTGTGGTTGTCCCTCACACCCATAGGTAGCATCCACCAAAATTTTGGCCATATCCCAAGCACCACCATGGAGCTGTGATTTTTGCCCATTTCGCGTGTGCTTGCTGCTTGCTTGCTGCTTGCTGCTTGCTTGCCGCTTGCTGCTTGCTGCTTGCTTGCTGCTCATTGTTGGAATATGATGGTTTTGACCTGTTTGTGAGCCATTTGTGGGCCCAAATTGGCCCATTTTCAAGGCCCTTTCGGCCTTGAGAGCGGCCCAAATTGCTCAACATGGGCTCACAATGGGCTCATTCCACTTGTTTGTGCACTCCAAATAGTCCAAAAGTATCTTTGGAAAAACACATTTTTGATCCTTTTTTGTCTGATCGCCGGTCCCAAAACAACCCATTTTCAAGGCAATTTGTGACTTTAGAGGGGCCAAAATGGCTTGCAATGGGCTCACAATGGGCTCATTTCACTTGTTTAGGCACCCCAAATGGTCTGGGATAATTTTTGGAAAAACACATTTTTGACCCATTTTTGACCCAATTCTGGTCCCAAAATTGCCCATTTTCAAAGCATTTTGGGATTTTCGGAGGGCCAAAACGGGCTCAAAATGTGCCAAAAACACTTGTTTTGGCATTCCATGTGGTCCAAGGTCATTTTTGAAAAAACTCTTTTTGTTTTGCACCCGGTGGACCTTGTTGTCCATTTTGGCGCCCAGCTCTTTGGGCTACCACTTGCAGCTTGCCGCAGCCCACTAGGCCTAGGTACGGGGGTCTAGGCGCCCGTTAAGGCAATTTTGAGGCGTGGAAACCACCAAAAGCGGGTGGTTGCACGTGGATTAGGTGCCCTCGAAATCGTGTTTTGAGCCACGTAGCCCAAGATATGGTCTGTTTTTGGTTTGGGGCTGTCGGCGGCCAATGTGCACAAATTCTGGGACTTTTGGGGGCCTTTTGGGGGGCGGTTCGCGGACATATTGGGTAGTTAGAGGGCCCTAGAGGGCCCTTCGGCACAGCGAAGTCTAGCTGCATGTGTAGAGTAGCCACCATTTCCCTTCATTTGGCAGTTTTGAGCAGGTTCTAGGGCGCTTTTGGGCGAAAAAGGGCTGATTTTGGCCCCAAATTGTAGATTTTCAAATGGAGGTCCGGCACCTGCGACGCCTGTTCCCGGCCCCAACCGTTGAGGTTCTGGCTCATACTTTGTGTGGTTGTCCCTCACACCCATAGGTAGCATCCACCAAAATTTTGGCCATATCCCAAGCACCACCATGGAGCTGTGATTTTTGCCCATTTCGCGTGTGCTTGCTGCTTGCTTGCTGCTTGCTTGCTGCTCATTGTTGGAATATGATGGTTTTGACCTGTTTGTGAGCCATTTGTGGGCCCAAATTGGCCCATTTTCAAGGCCCTTTCGGCCTTGAGAGCGGCCCAAATTGCTCAACATGGGCTCACAATGGGCTCATTCCACTTGTTTGTGCACTCCAAATAGTCCAAAAGTATCTTTGGAAAAACACATTTTTGATCCTTTTTTGACTGATCGCCGGTCCCAAAACAACCCATTTTCAAGGCAATTTGTGACTTTAGAGGGGCCAAAATGGCTTGCAATGGGCTCACAATGGGCTCATTTCACTTGTTTAGGCACCCCAAATGGTCTGGGATAATTTTTGGAAAAACACATTTTTGACCCATTTTTGACCCAATTCTGGTCCCAAAATTGCCCATTTTCAAAGCATTTTGGGATTTTCGGAGGGCCAAAACGGGCTCAAAATATGCCAAAAACACTTGTTTTGGCATTCCATGTGGTCCAAGGTCATTTTTGAAAAAACTCTTTTTGTTTTGCACCCGGTGGACCTTGTTGTCCATTTTGGCACCCAGCTCTTTGGGCTACCACTTGCAGCTTGCCGCAGCCCACTAGGCCTAGGTACGGGGGTCTAGGCGCCCGTTAAGGCAATTTTGAGGCGTGGAAACCACCAAAAGCGGGTGGTTGCACGTGGATTAGGTGCCCTCGAAATCGTGTTTTGAGCCACGTAGCCCAAGATATGGTCTGTTTTTGGTTTGGGGCTGTCGGCGGCCAATGTGCACAAATTCTGGGACTTTTGGGGGCCTTTTGGGGGGCGGTTCGCGGACATATTGGGTAGTTAGAGGGCCCTAGAGGGCCCTTCGGCACAACGAAGTCTAGCTGCATGTGTAGAGTAGCCACTATTTCCCTTCATTTGGTGGTTTTGAGCAGGTTCTAGGGCGCTTTTGGGCGAAAAAGGGCTGATTTTGGCCCCAAATTGTAGATTTTCAAATGGAGGTCCGGCACCTGCAACGCCTGTTCCCGGCCCCAACCGTTGAGGTTCTGGCTCATACTTTGTGTGGTTGTCCCTCACACCCATAGGTAGCATCCACCAAAATTTTGGCCATATCCCAAGCACCACCATGGAGCTGTGATTTTTGCCCATTTCGCGTGTGCTTGCTGCTTGCTTGCTGCTTGCTGCTTGCTTGCTGCTCATTGTTGGAATATGATGGTTTTGACCTGTTTGTGAGCCATTTGTGGGCCCAAATTGGCCCATTTTCAAGGCCCTTTCGGCCTTGAGAGCGGCCCAAATTGCTCAACATGGGCTCACAATGGGCTCATTCCACTTGTTTGTGCACTCCAAATAGTCCAAAAGTATCTTTGGAAAAACACATTTTTGATCCTTTTTTGACTGATCGCCGGTCCCAAAACAACCCATTTTCAAGGCAATTTGTGACTTTGGAGGGGCCAAAATGGCTTGCAATGGGCTCACAATGGGCTCATTTCACTTGTTTAGGCACCCCAAATGGTCTGGGATAATTTTTGGAAAAACACATTTTTGACCCATTTTTGACCCAATTCTGGTCCCAAAATTGCCCATTTTCAAAGCATTTTGGGATTTTCGGAGGGCCAAAACGGGCTCAAAATATGCCAAAAACACTTGTTTTGGCATTCCATGTGGTCCAAGGTCATTTTTGAAAAAACTCTTTTTGTTTTGCACCCGGTGGACCTTGTTGTCCATTTTGGCACCCAGCTCTTTGGGCTACCACTTGCAGCTTGCCGCAGCCCACTAGGCCTAGGTACGGGGGTCTAGGCGCCCGTTAAGGCAATTTTGAGGCGTGGAAACCACCAAAAGCGGGTGGTTGCACGTGGATTAGGTGCCCTCGAAATCGTGTTTTGAGCCACGTAGCCCAAGATATGGTCTGTTTTTGGTTTGGGGCTGTCGGCGGCCAATGTGCACAAATTCTGGGACTTTTGGGGGCCTTTGGGGGGCGGTTCGCGGACATATTGGGTAGTTAGAGGGCCCTAGAGGGCCCTTCGGCACAACGAAGTCTAGCTGCATGTGTAGAGTAGCCACTATTTCCCTTCATTTGGTGGTTTTGAGCAGGTTCTAGGGCGCTTTTGGGCGAAAAAGGGCTGATTTTGGCCCCAAATTGTAGATTTTCAAATGGAGGTCCGGCACCTGCAACGCCTGTTCCCGGCCCCAACCGTTGAGGTTCTGGCTCATACTTTGTGTGGTTGTCCCTCACACCCATAGGTAGCATCCACCAAAATTTTGGCCATATCCCAAGCACCACCATGGAGCTGTGATTTTTGCCCATTTCGCGTGTGCTTGCTGCTTGCTGCTTGCTGCTTGCTTGCTGCTCATTGTTGGAATATGATGGTTTTGACCTGTTTGTGAGCCATTTGTGGGCCCAAATTGGCCCATTTTCAAGGCCCTTTCGGCCTTGAGAGCGGCCCAAATTGCTCAACATGGGCTCACAATGGGCTCATTCCACTTGTTTGTGCACTCCAAATAGTCCAAAAGTATCTTTGGAAAAACACATTTTTGATCCTTTTTTGTCTGATCGCCGGTCCCAAAACAACCCATTTTCAAGGCAATTTGTGACTTTAGAGGGGCCAAAATGGCTTGCAATGGGCTCACAATGGGCTCATTTCACTTGTTTAGGCACCCCAAATGGTCTGGGATAATTTTTGGAAAAACACATTTTTGACCCATTTTTGACCCAATTCTGGTCCCAAAATTGCCCATTTTCAAAGCATTTTGGGATTTTCGGAGGGCCAAAACGGGCTCAAAATGTGCCAAAAACACTTGTTTTGGCATTCCATGTGGTCCAAGGTCATTTTTGAAAAAACTCTTTTTGTTTTGCACCCGGTGGACCTTGTTGTCCATTTTGGCACCCAGCTCTTTGGGCTACCACTTGCAGCTTGCCGCAGCCCACTAGGCCTAGGTACGGGGGTCTAGGCGCCCGTTAAGGCAATTTTGAGGCGTGGAAACCACCAAAAGCGGGTGGTTGCACGTGGATTAGGTGCCCTCGAAATCGTGTTTTGAGCCACGTAGCCCAAGATATGGTCTGTTTTTGGTTTGGGGCTGTCGGCGGCCAATGTGCACAAATTCTGGGACTTTTGGGGGCCTTTTGGGGGGCGGTTCGCGGACATATTGGGTAGTTAGAGGGCCCTAGAGGGCCCTTCGGCACAGCGAAGTCTAGCTGCATGTGTAGAGTAGCCACTATTTCCCTTCATTTGGCAGTTTTGAGCAGGTTCTAGGGCGCTTTTGGGCGAAAAAGGGCTGATTTTGGCCCCAAATTGTAGATTTTCAAATGGAGGTCCGGCACCTGCGACGCCTGTTCCCGGCCCCAACCGTTGAGGTTCTGGCTCATACTTTGTGTGGTTGTCCCTCACACCCATAGGTAGCATCCACCAAAATTTTGGCCATATCCCAAGCACCACCATGGAGCTGTGATTTTTGCCCATTTCGCGTGTGCTTGCTGCTTGCTTGCTGCTTGCTGCTTGCTTGCTGCTTGCTGCTTGCTGCTTGCTTGCTGCTCATTGTTGGAATATGATGGTTTTGACCTGTTTGTGAGCCATTTGTGGGCCCAAATTGGCCCATTTTCAAGGCCCTTTCGGCCTTGAGAGCGGCCCAAATTGCTCAACATGGGCTCACAATGGGCTCATTCCACTTGTTTGTGCACTCCAAATAGTCCAAAAGTATCTTTGGAAAAAAACATTTTTGATCCTTTTTTGACCGATCGCCGGTCCCAAAACAACCCATTTTCAAGGCAATTTGTGACTTTAGAGGGGCCAAAATGGCTTGCAATGGGCTCACAATGGGCTCATTTCACTTGTTTAGGCACCCCAAATGGTCTGGGATAATTTTTGGAAAAACACATTTTTGACCCATTTTTGACCCAATTCTGGTCCCAAAATTGCCCATTTTCAAAGCATTTTGGGATTTTCGGAGGGCCAAAACGGGCTCAAAATATGCCAAAAACACTTGTTTTGGCATTCCATGTGGTCCAAGGTCATTTTTGAAAAAACTCTTTTTGTTTTGCACCCGGTGGACCTTGTTGTCCATTTTGGCGCCCAGCTCTTTGGGCTACCACTTGCAGCTTGCCGCAGCCCACTAGGCCTAGGTACGGGGGTCTAGGCGCCCGTTAAGGCAATTTTGAGGCGTGGAAACCACCAAAAGCGGGTGGTTGCACGTGGATTAGGTGCCCTCGAAATCGTGTTTTGAGCCACGTAGCCCAAGATATGGTCTGTTTTTGGTTTGGGGCTGTCGGCGGCCAATGTGCACAAATTCTGGGACTTTTGGGGGCCTTTGGGGGGCGGTTCGCGGACATATTGGGTAGTTAGAGGGCCCTAGAGGGCCCTTCGGCACAGCGAAGTCTAGCTGCATGTGTAGAGTAGCCACTATTTCCCTTCATTTGGTGGTTTTGAGCAGGTTCTAGGGCGCTTTTGGGCGAAAAAGGGCTGATTTTGGCCCCAAATTGTAGATTTTCAAATGGAGGTCCGGCACCTGCGACGCCTGTTCCCGGCCCCAACCGTTGAGGTTCTGGCTCATACTTTGTGTGGTTGTCCCTCACACCCATAGGTAGCATCCACCAAAATTTTGGCCATATCCCAAGCACCACCATGGAGCTGTGATTTTGGCCCATTTTGTGTGTGCTTGCTGCTTGCTTGCTGCTTGCTGCTTGCTTGCTGCTCATTGTTGGAATATGATGGTTTTGACCTGTTTGTGAGCCATTTGTGGGCCCAAATTGGCCCATTTTCAAGGCCCTTTCGGCCTTGAGAGCGGCCCAAATTGCTCAACATGGGCTCACAATGGGCTCATTCCACTTGTTTGTGCACTCCAAATAGTCCAAAAGTATCTTTGGAGAAACACATTTTTGATCCTTTTTTGACTGATCGCCGGTCCCAAAACAACCCATTTTCAAGGCAATTTGTGACTTTAGAGGGGCCAAAATGGCTTGCAATGGGCTCACAATGGGCTCATTTCACTTGTTTAGGCACCCCAAATGGTCTGGGATAATTTTTGGAAAAACACATTTTTGACCCATTTTTGACCCAATTCTGGTCCCAAAATTGCCCATTTTCAAGGCATTTTGGGATTTTCGGAGGGCCAAAACGGGCTCAAAATGTGCCAAAAACACTTGTTTTGGCATTCCATGTGGTCCAAGGTCATTTTTGAAAAAACTCTTTTTGTTTTGCACCCGGTGGACCTTGTTGTCCATTTTGGCGCCCGGCTCTTTGGGCTACCACTTGCAGCTTGCCGCAGCCCACTAGGCCTAGGTACGGGGGTCTAGGCGCCCGTTAAGGCAATTTTGAGGCGTGGAAACCACCAAAAGCGGGTGGTTGCACGTGGATTAGGTGCCCTCGAAATCGTGTTTTGAGCCACGTAGCCCAAGATATGGTCTGTTTTTGGTTTGGGGCTGTCGGCGGCCAATGTGCACAAATTCTGGGACTTTTGGGGGCCTTTGGGGGGCGGTTCGCGGACATATTGGGTAGTTAGAGGGCCCTAGAGGGCCCTTCGGCACAGCGAAGTCTAGCTGCATGTGTAGAGTAGCCACTATTTCCCTTCATTTGGCAGTTTTGAGCAGGTTCTAGGGCGCTTTTGGGCGAAAAAGGGCTGATTTTGGCCCCAAATTGTAGATTTTCAAATGGAGGTCCGGCACCTGCGACGCCTGTTCCCGGCCCCAACCGTTGAGGTTCTGGCTCATACTTTGTGTGGTTGTCCCTCACACCCATAGGTAGCATCCACCAAAATTTTGGCCATATCCCAAGCACCACCATGGAGCTGTGATTTTTGCCCATTTCGCGTGTGCTTGCTGCTTGCTTGCTGCTTGCTGCTTGCTTGCTGCTTGCTGCTTGCTGCTTGCTTGCTGCTCATTGTTGGAATATGATGGTTTTGACCTGTTTGTGAGCCATTTGTGGGCCCAAATTGGCCCATTTTCAAGGCCCTTTCGGCCTTGAGAGCGGCCCAAATTGCTCAACATGGGCTCACAATGGGCTCATTCCACTTGTTTGTGCACTCCAAATAGTCCAAAAGTATCTTTGGAAAAACACATTTTTGATCCTTTTTTGACCGATCGCCGGTCCCAAAACAACCCATTTTCAAGGCAATTTGTGACTTTAGAGGGGCCAAAATGGCTTGCAATGGGCTCACAATGGGCTCATTTCACTTGTTTAGGCACCCCAAATGGTCTGGGATAATTTTTGGAAAAACACATTTTTGACCCATTTTTGACCCAATTCTGGTCCCAAAATTGCCCATTTTCAAAGCATTTTGGGATTTTTGGAGGGCCAAAACGGGCTCAAAATATGCCAAAAACACTTGTTTTGGCATTCCATGTGGTCCAAGGTCATTTTTGAAAAAACTCTTTTTGTTTTGCACCCGGTGGACCTTGTTGTCCATTTTGGCGCCCAGCTCTTTGGGCTACCACTTGCAGCTTGCCGCAGCCCACTAGGCCTAGGTACGGGGGTCTAGGCGCCCGTTAAGGCAATTTTGAGGCGTGGAAACCACCAAAAGCGGGTGGTTGCACGTGGATTAGGTGCCCTCGAAATCGTGTTTTGAGCCACGTAGCCCAAGATATGGTCTGTTTTTGGTTTGGGGCTGTCGGCGGCCAATGTGCACAAATTCTGGGACTTTTGGGGGCCTTTTGGGGGGCGGTTCGCGGACATATTGGGTAGTTAGAGGGCCCTAGAGGGCCCTTCGGCACAGCGAAGTCTAGCTGCATGTGTAGAGTAGCCACTATTTCCCTTCATTTGGTGGTTTTGAGCAGGTTCTAGGGCGCTTTTGGGCGAAAAAGGGCTGATTTTGGCCCCAAATTGTAGATTTTCAAATGGAGGTCCGGCACCTGCGACGCCTGTTCCCGGCCCCAACCGTTGAGGTTCTGGCTCATACTTTGTGTGGTTGTCCCTCACACCCATAGGTAGCATCCACCAAAATTTTGGCCATATCCCAAGCACCACCATGGAGCTGTGATTTTGGCCCATTTTGTGTGTGCTTGCTGCTTGCTTGCTGCTTGCTGCTTGCTTGCTGCTCATTGTTGGAATATGATGGTTTTGACCTGTTTGTGAGCCATTTGTGGGCCCAAATTGGCCCATTTTCAAGGCCCTTTCGGCCTTGAGAGCGGCCCAAATTGCTCAACATGGGCTCACAATGGGCTCATTCCACTTGTTTGTGCACTCCAAATAGTCCAAAAGTATCTTTGGAGAAACACATTTTTGATCCTTTTTTGACTGATCGCCGGTCCCAAAACAACCCATTTTCAAGGCAATTTGTGACTTTGGAGGGGCCAAAATGGCTTGCAATGGGCTCACAATGGGCTCATTTCACTTGTTTAGGCACCCCAAATGGTCTGTGATAATTTTTGGAAAAACACATTTTTGACCCATTTTTGACCCAATTCTGGTCCCAAAATTGCCCATTTTCAAGGCATTTTGGGATTTTCGGAGGGCCAAAACGGGCTCAAAATGTGCCAAAAACACTTGTTTTGGCATTCCATGTGGTCCAAGGTCATTTTTGAAAAAACTCTTTTTGTTTTGCACCCGGTGGACCTTGTTGTCCATTTTGGCGCCCGGCTCTTTGGGCTACCACTTGCAGCTTGCCGCAGCCCACTAGGCCTAGGTACGGGGGTCTAGGCGCCCGTTAAGGCAATTTTGAGGCGTGGAAACCACCAAAAGCGGGTGGTTGCACGTGGATTAGGTGCCCTCGAAATCGTGTTTTGAGCCACGTAGCCCAAGATATGGTTTTTTTTTGGTTTGGGGCTGTCGGCGGCCAATGTGCACAAATTCTGGGACTTTTGGGGGCCTTTTGGGGGCGGTTCGCGGACATATTTGGTAGTTAGAGGGCCCTAGAGGGCCCTTCGGCACAGCGAAGTCTAGCTGCATGTGTAGAGTAGCCACCATTTCCCTTCATTTGGCAGTTTTGAGCAGGTTCTAGGGCGCTTTTGGGCGAAAAAGGGCTGATTTTGGCCCCAAATTGTAGATTTTCAAATGGAGGTCCGGCACCTGCGACGCCTGTTCCCGGCCCCAACCGTTGAGGTTCTGGCTCATACTTTGTGTGGTTGTCCCTCACACCCATAGGTAGCATCCACCAAAATTTTGGCCATATCCGAAGAACCACCATGGAGCTGTGATTTTGGCCCATTTTGTGTGTGCTTGCTGCTTGCTTGCTGCTTGCTGCTTGCTGCTTGCTTGCTGCTTGCTGCTTGCTGCTTGCTTGCTGCTCATTTTTGGAATATGATGGTTTTGACCTGTTTGTGAGCCATTTGTGGGCCCAAATTGGCCCATTTTCAAGGCCCTTTCGGCCTTGAGAGCGGCCCAAATTGCTCAACATGGGCTCACAATGGGCTCATTCCACTTGTTTGTGCACCCAAAATAGTCCAAAAGTATCTTTGGAAAAACACAATTTTGATCCTTTTTTGACTGATCGCCGGTCCCAAAACAATCCATTTTCAAGGCAATTTGTGACTTTAGAGGGGCCAAAATGGCTTGCAATGGGCTCACAATGGGCTCATTTCACTTGTTTAGGCACCCCAAATGGTCTGGAATAATTTTTGGAAAAACACATTTTTGACCCATTTTTGACCCATTTTTGCTCCCAAAAAAAAATTGCCCATTTTCAAGGCATTTTGGGATTTTCGGAGGGCCAAAACGGGCCAAAACGGGCTCAAAATGTGCCAAAAACACTTGTTTTGGTATTCCATGTGGTCCAAGGTCATTTTTGAAAAAACTCTTTTTGTTTTGCACCCGGTGGACCTTGTTGTCCATTTTGGCGCCCAGCTCTTTGGGCTACCACTTGCAGCTTGCCGCAGCCCACTAGGCCTAGGTACGGGGGTCTAGGCGCCCGTTAGGGCAATTTTGAGGCGTGGAAACCACCAAAAGCGGGTGGTTGCACGTGGATTAGGTGCCCTCGAAATCGTGTTTTGAGCCACGTAGCCCAAGATATGGTCTGTTTTTGGTTTGGGGCTGTCGGCGGCCAATGTGCACAAATTCTGGGACTTTTGGGGGCCTTTGGGGGGCGGTTCGCGGACATATTGGGTAGTTAGAGGGCCCTAGAGGGCCCTTCGGCACAGCGAAGTCTAGCTGCATGTGTAGAGTAGCCACTATTTCCCTTCATTTGGCGGTTTTGAGCAGGTTCTAGGGCGCTTTTGGGCGAAAAAGGGCTGATTTTGGCCCCAAATTGTAGATTTTCAAATGGAGGTCCGGCACCTGCGACGCCTGTTCCCGGCCCCAACCGTTGAGGTTCTGGCTCATACTTTGTGTAGTTGTCCCTCACACCCATAGGTAGCATCCACCAATATTTTGGCCATATCCCAAGCACCACCATTGAACTGTGATTTCTGCCCATTTCGCGTGTGCTTGCTGCTTGCTTGCTGCTTGCTGTTTGCCAAACCTGGTAGGACCACCCTAGACACTAAAGAGGGTTATAAAACCAAGACTGGTTCCACCAGCTCGGTGACCCTAATCCTAACCCTCCCCACCTTACCACCCATACCCCCTCCCCTCCCCCCCTTGCCCCCCCCTAATTCGGGGCCAATTCCGGCGCTCCGCGCCTTTGCGCATTACAACTGTTCATGGGTGCACGGGTAAACGATGTGAGCCACCTGTTCTTTCAGAAGGGGGCCAAATATTGTCAATTTGCGTCTACATCATGCCGCCAGCTTCTACAATTAGCAAACCGCGTTCACTTGTAGCAGACCGCGTCCACAGACTACAAGCCGCCTTGGTGTGGTGCACGGAAGAGGTGTTGTTTGTGTGTGGTGGACGGGGGTTATTGCAAGGGGTGTTACTGGAATGAACCGGACAGTCGGCTGGCCGACCGCTTGTCCACTGAGCTGGTATGTCCGCCAAGCTGGTATGTCCGCCGAACCATGTCCGGTTTAATCCATCAAGCCTCCATAAGGCCCTGCTTGTGGAAATGGACATAGCAAGTAGAGAGGTCGAATGGGGGCATGTCTTTACAACGTGCGCACAACATGCCCACGGCACGCACATGACTTGGAGAAATTGGGGGTTTTTGCTACAATGGGCAATATTCTTGCCTATATAGACCATACTACATCCGTTGTGCATGTCTTGCTCGTCATCACATTGCAGTATAGGGGCATTGGGGCATATGCCATGCTTGTCGCAGTGAGCATGGAATGCAACATTGCAATGTAAGCAGGCCATTTGGTAGCCTTGTTTTCACAAATGTAGCAAGGGCCGCACTTCAACTTCTTGGGCTCCGGGCTCTTCTTAGATTTCTTTGGAGGCATGTCCAATAACAAAAAAATGAAAGGGATGGTGGAGGCACACAAAAGAGGTGGAAGACCAGACACAACGAGCGGCTTTACAACTGCGCTTTGGAAACAATCCGACAATGCCTACACCCGTGGCGCCACAGTGAATGCTTTCTTGGGTGCCTACTCCCATATAAGCCATTAAATCCGTTGCGGGTGCATGCTTCACCTTGAAAAACAAAATGCAATGCACTAGAAATCAGAGCAAAGCATGCAAGCGACTCATATAAATGCATAACAAGGCTCATTGTGGTACCAATACTGGGGGGGGGGTGTTTGCCATGTGCATGCCCTGCGCGCTACTTTTATTATGACTTTACCAAATTCAATCCCCAAGTTCACCATTATCCAATGAAGCCTTGGGCTGGGGAATGTGATGACAGTCGTGTTGGGGAGCGACTGCGAACGGGGCTTCCATCAACAAGGGGGTCCAAAGGAACTTTCGGAGGGACGTCAATTGCGGGAACTGATGGGGATGGTGGTGGAGACTCAAGACTAGGGATACCAAAGGAGATGGAGTCCATGGTGCATCAATGATTGACAGCTTGCACACCACCTTGTTATGGAGTTGCGCATTGGGGATAGGGTGTTCTACACCAGGTCTACTGGGCTTTGGATACCCGCGAAGGTGGTTGGCCTTTTGCACGATGGGCATGTGGAGTTGGAGTATGATCAACAAATAGCAAAAGAGGTTTGAGGACACGAGGGGCAAAAAGTGATGATCCACAACAAACACGCTGAATGTATCACCATGTGCCAAGCTCAGCATGGTTGTTTCACAATACACATAGATGCATCTTGTAGCCCTGAAACACATCACACTAGGCGAACTCAGGGACATATATGGGTGAGGGAAAGGGGCCAGTCCATATCCTCAATTGGAAAGGGGCCGGTCCATATCCCCAACCGGAAAGGGGCAAGTCCACAAGGAGAAATCATCCCAAATTGCCCCATCCCACCCACCCACCCACCCACCCACCCAATCCACCCCAAAAACAGGGGTAGGAAAAAAATTGCCCTGGGCGCGCCCTGCGCACTAACGCTCCCTCTAGACACTACTATGCAGTGTGGGTATGGTCCTGTACAAGCTTTGTGCACAGCGCGCGCACAACGCGCACATGGCACCAATACGCCCCCAATGGCATCCCATCACATGGCGGAATCTTGGTGATCAACAGGCTAATCTTTTGGCCAATAAGGGGAGAGTGTTCAACCCTCTCGACCCTGGCTCCAGCCCTGTCAATGCCTGTGCCAATACCGTTCAGTGTCCCTTGAAGCCCTCACACACCATTCGAGATATGCACCTCCGCTCAGTCTCCAGGACATGATTCACAACGCCATCACAGATTTGACGCACCTGACGTTCCAACTTGGGGGCACAAAATGCCTGAAGGAGGAACGGCGGACAGATGGACGGTCAGATTGTGTTGGGGAAATTGCATGACGGACGGACGCGACTCGTTGGCGCCAGTAGGGGGCAGCAACCTGTTGTGAGTAGTAAAAGGGTCCCTCATAAGTCACTGCCCGCTCGAAGCGGGAGTAACGAGGGTCATTTAGTTTGTGGAGGTTGTGGCGGCGCTCGCAATGAAAAATGTGAGGGGACCAGATGGCCTGGATGGAACCGTTGCATGGGCCCTGTGCAGTGCAGGGGAAAGGGAGAGGGTGCGCTGGCATCCAGCAGGACATCGCACAAATGATGCTTCACCAGGCAAATCGATGGTCTGACCAAATACCCAGACTTTGACCATAGTATTGCAGTCATGCTTGACAGTAGTGTGATCATGCCTGTGCCTACCAGGGGGCGGGTTTTCCATACAGCGACAATCATGTTCAACACAATGCTGATGGCAAAAAGTAAATCCAAACCCAGGAGACTGCAATTCCTCCATTTCTGAATTGCACACCTTTGCAGCGGAAACTGGGCTCAAAACGTAATGGCGCATTTTAGTTGTGGTTGGCTGCAATTGTGATGGTGCATTTGTAATTTGAAAGACACACACAAATACATGTAGTCTGGTGCTACGCATCACAGGTTGCAGGGATGGAGCATATCAGCAGGTTACGTCATTGTGCCGGTCTGTGGCTAGGCATGGAATATTTTGATCTCTTTGGGTGAGTCACTGGACCACGAGAACATGTGTTCATTACAACCTAGCTGCCTAGCACGGCAACGTTTGTCCTGGGCAAATACCTTTGGGGCAATAAACTTCTGCAGCATAGATGCCCCTTTTTTCTCTCTTTTAGTCAAGAAAATGTCGAGTTCCTGAAAACACAAAGATGTCTATGGCACTACAGGATTGTGGACTCTACATGTCTGGAGACATGTATGCCAGGCGCATGCAAGGACTTTAGCAACCGCACCTTGAGACAATGTAAGCAGTGCACAAGCACAATGCACATTGCACATTCCACAATGCACCTTGCACGTTGTACAATCTGCACAATCTGCATGATGCAGACTGCACATCGCACTCTCCTTACACTGCATAGTGTACCCTCTGCACACTGCATTCTACGAAATTGTAAACTGCACATTGCACGTTCTCAGGAAAAAACAATCAAAACCTCAAAACGGGGTGCAAGCATGTCTTTGAACATCCTAAAAGCCCTGGTTTGCTTTAGGAAATGCACAATTGACCGATTTTTCACCTCCTTTTTGATCTCAAAATGGGGCATTTCCAAGGCTTTTTGGAACTTTCTGCACACTGACAAAAGGCAAAATGAACTCAAACCAAGTCAAAAATGACTGTTTGAGCTTCCCAAAAAGCCTGAGGTGACTTTGGAGAGACTCATTTTGACCTGTTTTTGATGCTATTTTGGTCGCAAAATGGCCTCTTTTGAAGGCTTTTTGTGAGTTTCAGCAGGCAGTAATGGGTCGGAAACCGCTCATAACAGCCTAAAACAACTTGTTTCAGAATCCCAAGTGGTTTAGGGACCACTTCAAGAAAATCACTTGGGTGACCGCTTGTAACCCTACCCTAGCATGTGCAAAGTGCACCACTCCCTGGTGCCGATGGGGCATTGAATGGTGTTGGTAGTGCGCAAAGGGCCCGCCAGCATTTCCATTCATCATTATTCATCACCACAAAGGTCCCTAGGGCAATACACTCAAAATAGGCAAAAGCAGGTGAATCTTGAAAAACTTCATATTGCAGGTCAATGTCAGGCTGTTTCTGGCCATTTTTGACAAAAGCGGGGTCCTTGAGGCGGCAAGTACAGTCAAAACGATCCCCAAGAATGTCGCAAAGAGTTTTTTCATCCTTTAGGTTGGATGCATATGCCCCTCCACATACACCGCATGCATCAAAAACTCTTAAAAAAACGGAATCTTGAGGTTTGCTAAGAATGAACTTTGTCCGGTGCAGTACCTACTGGCTGTCTCCTCTTGGCTTTTGGTGGCATGGGACACCAGTGCCGCCTTCCACATTGTGGCTCAGTGTCGCTGTTGCCGGGATTGTTGGTGTCTGCTGCCAGCAGCTATGCAGCACATGTCACATTTCAGGTTCCCACTTTCATGTGGGCTGCTGTGGCAAAAGTCGACAAAAGCGCTCTGGCTTGGCATGATTTTAAACTCTTATTTGGCATGATTTTGAAAGTGCATTGTGTGTGGTTAGGGATGCAGCAAGTCGCAGGTGGGTTGGCTGTGTGAATACGCAAAAGGACAACATGCAGCGGCGATCAAATATGAACACACACAAACACACACACACACACACATGCATGCAAATGCCTGGTTGCTCTCCAACATCGATCAGGTGCGACAGCAATCAGATACACGCACAGGCACACTATCACACCGCCTGTGACATGAACTCCACTGTCAAAATTTCTTCTCCATCATCAGTGAGGCCCGAACTGTACATGTACTGCGCCAGAATGTCGTGGCTTGCACGCCCCCCAGAGCGATCTGCACCCTCCATTCTGGAGAAATCGCGCTTAATTGACACAATGCTGACCTCCCGTAGCGCCTGCAGGAGCGAAATGCCTGGCTCTCCAAGCCAGCCCTGCAGCTACCAGTACACATTAGCAACCAAATAGTGCGGACTGCAGTGAAACTTGTTTGGTCTTATGCTCAGGCTGCTGATGTGCCTTTTTGCTGAATTCATTGCCTTTATCTCCCCCTCCCTGCCCGCTCACCATTCCATGGTATCTCAGCATCCTGGCAGAGACGAAGGCAATGGAAGTCGAGGGTGTGAAGATCATAAAAAGATGAGATGCTGTATTCGGCTCTCATGAAATCATGAAACAAAAGGCAGGTGTGTATTGGAGCATGGGGAAGGAAGGGATGCAGGCTGCGCCGAGCTTGAGACCAGTCAAGAAGGGACACATTTTCATTTCTGTTGCCTTCGCATTTCCCCTTCGGCTGTCCAGGTCACAACCACAGGGCATGGCTTGAGGCAAAATTGTGGAATTGAACAAATCAGCATTTTGGAGGTCAACTGGGGGCACAGTTTGAATGAATGCTGTCGAAAGTTGAGGATGGGGTGGGAGGGATCCACAAGGGTGTAAGGGAAGTCAGTATACATGGAGATTTTTTCAAGTCAGGGTGGACTGTTCTGTTTGACAGGGGTGGGTCCATGCAAATGGGGCACAATCATCATTCACACTGCATCAGTTCTGTGGTCCGAGGGATATGCTATGAACAATCTAGATGGAGTACGATGTATCCATCCTTCACTTGGTATCCATGTCTACATTCCAGTGTCATGATACTATAGGAAGATGTGTAAACTGGTCGACACTTTAGTTGCCTGCATATAACGTACTGCCTGTCCTGCCAGCCACGGTGACTGTGATCAAGCACTCCTTTGGCTCTTGGTACCCGTGGGTGTCCTAGTTTGTCCTAAGTGTGTTCTCATCGAAAATTAGGGGTGCAGTTATGAGCGAAAATGCCGGCGTGTCCTGGGGATTGAGACTTCAGTACTAGCGGCTGATACAAAAGAAACAGTGTTCTAGTCTGAGGCACTGTCATAGTTGGGGGTAGCACGACCAGAGGAGGTTGGGGTGTACTCCTCATGATTGAACAAATGCGGAGGTTTGGAAAGGATTTGCAAATCCAAAATAGACAATAGGTGAGCGGCTGTGCTGTCTGCCAGACTAAGAAAACGTGGTGATAGTGTGTACCTGACGGTGTTTGGTCGATCTGGGGAACATCGTGTCGCCGGTGCAGAGGCTGCAATATCATGTGCTGGCGGCTTAGTGTTGCATCGCACAGGTGTTCGGGGATGGAGAGTGCAGAAGACTCATCCCGAGATGAGTCCGACTCAAAGTCGGAAATCAAGATTGGTTTTGGGCGGGGCGGGAGACCAGCTCCCCTCTGTGGTTCTAGACAGCAGCGCAAACTACGCGCTTGTGGAGCCATAGATTGTCTGAGCAAAGATTGCTGCTCCATCTCTTGTTCCACCCATTGTCCTCCTTGGTCCACACTCTGGGGCACTTTCACACTGCTCCACTGCCTTAGGAGGTCTGTTATCCGGGTCCATGTGTTGTTAGCCCCTCGTCATAGGGCACGTTGGGACGTTGGTATTTCACACCTTTTCGACCAGACCACCACCGAGAGGGCATACCACACAATGCAATTGTCGTGGCTTCACTCCTATTATCTACAAACTTGGATGACTGCTATAGGCATAATGGAAAGGGCACATGTAGCTTTCGTTTCATGTTATGCACGAAGATGTGTACCCTTTGCGAATGGCCGCTAAGGGAACTTTTGAATGAGAATGCGAATATGGGTGTCCAAAACAACTATTTTGTCTGAAAAAGGCCTTTTTCAATGGGTTGGAATGGAGGATATGGTTTCAAAAATTCTAAAAAAAATAAAATACACGTCCCTGCGAGAAAAAACCACCCCTTTTCCACACACTTGGTGGCCATGGTGGCCGTTTAATGCCCTATTCGTATTGTGCCGTTCGCCTGATGTCTGCTGCGACCAGGGTTTTGCTTAGCCACCCTAGGGGGGGGGGGGGGTTAATTCAGGGACCCACCCACCCAGAATTTTGGCATACCCACAGACCGACAAATGTCCCACCCCCCCCCAGGGGGGGGGGGCTGACACCCACCCACCCACCCACCCATCCTAGCCCCTTTATGGGCGTGGGGCAGAGACAGGAACTGTGGGGTTCTAGCGTTACCCCCTCCGCATCCGGCACAAAGCACAAACAATCCTAGCCCCTTTATGGACGTGGGGCAGACACAGGAACTGTGGGGTTCTAGCGTTACCCCCTCCGCATCCGGCACAAAGCACAAACAATCCTAGCCCATGTTACACGGAACCTGCAACAGAAGAAAGAAAGAAGTGGCACTGGCTCAATAGACCCAAGGCCCCCACAAAGTCCCACCCTACCCTGGGGGGGGGGGGGTGGTTGGACACCCACCCACCCTGAAATTCTGCCAGACCCACCCACCCACCCCCCCCCCAGGGTAGGGTAGGACGGACATTAAGCAAAACCCTGGCTGCGACCCTTGCGAATGCGAATTTGGGCCAAATTCGCGCGAAATTCGCGCGAATTTGGCCCAATTTTCGCGTACGGGCATGCACATCTTCACCATAACAAAGCAAGTCCTCTTTGCCATGAACCGTCCAAACGTACTATGCTCGCTGTTTGCGGCGTCTGAAACATTGACTAAGGGTATGTACATAGTTGAGGTCACTAAGGGCCCTCTTGCGGGCCCGCCTAGCCAATTGTTGTACGGTCACCGGGCCTTGCCCACGCATGGACCTGTTTGTGGCGTCCCACCCCTCCGCACGGAGGCTGTCGTCTATGGTGTGGTTGTCAATGGCAACCTGCACACCTAGGCGCCCACGCATAAAGCTTAGGCCCCCGCTGTTGCGCAACATGCGCTTGAGCCTACGGTGGTTGCCTTCCATGGCGAGGCATAAAAATTTGGAGAGGGTTCTCCATTGGCAGGCAAAAGAGTACATGTGGTCAATCCACAAATGTGACCACAACAACTTAGGCCATTCCAAGAGTAAGTGGGCTTTGCCCATCGCTATACTACACTCACGTAACCTTCCTAGATCTGCCCCGGACAGCCAAGATGTCCGCCATGCATATATACACATCTTGGCAAAATTGTCCCACCACTGCCTACAAACATCCCCCCATGGTCTCCCCCCCACCCGCTTGTTGTTCATTCCCCCCTCTTCAAGGCACACGGCAATGAGTGCCTCCCACTTCCGGGTGCGCATGAATTGCACAACCGCGGCACACTCCAACCTAACGTTGCTCCTCGCGTTGGCGCTGCCATTGCCCTTTGCCATCCTACCCTTTGTTACCGTCTTGGCTGCCATGCGGGCAACATCTAGGATCGGTTGGAAAAAATTGCGGACAACGACCGCCGCGGACTTGCCAGTGGCAGCCGACACCGCATCCCTCATGCCGGAAATACCACAAATAGTTACTCGGAGCACCCCGTGCAACCCGTAGTTGGGAATGCGACGTTTGGCTGGGATGTGTCTATATATGGCTCCCATGTGCAACCTGTAGTCGGGAATGCGACGTTTGGCTGGGATGTGTCTATATATGGCTCCCATGGGGAGCACAACCTCCCACCACCCGTCAATGGTGGCTTCCAAGCCGAAGTTGGCAAGGCAGTCTGCCCTAGTGCGGCCGCAAACCCAACACACCATGGCTTGTGTAGCCTCGGCTTTAAAATTTTTACAATTGGCCATTAAAATTTGTGCCTTGCCATTGGCACAAAGGAAGAAAAGTGTTTCCCGGTCAGCACCGGAAGTATCTTGGAAGACAAACTTACTAGCATCCCACAACTGTTGGTCGAAGTCAACCTCTTGAGCAGCCGCGTACAAGGTCGCCCACTCCTCACTACCCCCCAGTAGCCACCAGCTTGCTAGTTGATCGGGGCTACTGGTTCCCCCGGGGGTGCAACGCGTACGAAGCCTCGTGCCGCGACGTGCCGTCCACTGCTAGTGGCATCCAATGCAGCCTTGGATTGCCCGGTTGTTGGACGTGGGCAGCTTCAACCGGTCCGCAACGGTACAGGTGTTGCAACCGCACCGGTAACGGGCAGAAGGCTCCGTATAGCTCCGTGCCATCCCCCGTCTTGGCTACAAACCCCTCCGATGCGGGCTACGCAAGCTGCTGCATGGTGACCCACACGTCCTCCCAGGGTACCCCCTCCACTAGATGGGGAGTGAGGTACTGCGCCTGTGTCCTGGACAGGTGTAGCGACCGGATGCGCCACACCGCGGCGACGGTCTTCTCCCACATGGATGGTGCGGTCGGCAGAGCACCACCCCCCCCCCCCCCCCCACGTCTACCGGCGTGAGGACAATCTGGCCCGTGTCCGGGAGGTGCTTCACCAGATACGCAGCTCCTAGTTCCCCCGAGACAACGTCCTGCAATGTCCTCAAGCGGCGGGCCCGGTGCTGCCTGGACTTGATATGGGCAAAGGCCTTCTTCCCCTTGTCGCCACTCCCACATCCCATGACAAAAAACTCTGACAATAGGCAATAGGCAATGCATGTCAATTTGCAATGTCGAGAAAGTCAAACAAAGTCAGCCCATTGGCAAACACCGCACAACAAAAAATTTGTACAAGCACCCCATGCGTTGGGAAGAAGCATTAAACACAAATACTGTATAAGTTCGCGCGAAGTTCGAATAAACCTCAGGACAGTGGTCGGCTGAGTTGTTCGCGCCTTTGCATGAAATCGCGCGAAGCTCGCACGAAATTTGCGGCACGATCAGGACAGTGGTCGGCCCCGTTGTAATTTACAATGGTGAAAAAGGCCGTTCGCAGGGCGACACTACGGGGTTGCAGTGCCTGTGGAGGTCCCAGACCCATGGGCTGCCGGGGGCCGGGGGGGCTCGAAGGCCGGGTTAGTGGCGGCCTCCACCAGGGCGTCCCCCGGGTACCGCCTCTCGACAGCCTCATGGTTGTCCAAGGCAGCTTGATACCCCGGCACTACCGACTCGAAGGTCAGCCCCTCCCTCTGGTGAAGCAGCAGGCGCGCGGTGCTGGCCACTGCTGAGAGCTCCCCCTGCACCTTCTCTGCCTGGGCCTTAGAGGGCTGGCTCCCCGCCATAAGGTACTTCGTACGTACCCCCCCCCCGCCCCTTCCCCCCCCCTTCCGTCAGCTCTTCCTTCTGCTGCCCATGCGCGCCCGCCTTCGGCTTGGGTTTGCGCGCCTACGCCCGGAGAAGGTCCCGCTCCCGCTCCGCCGCCGTTGCCCGCCGCTCCGCCTCCTGCGCCCGCTGCTCGGCTTCCTGGAGCTTGCCTCGCAGGAGGAGAACCTCCCCCTCCGCCGCCACCGCCCGCTTCTACCACTCGGGCATGGCCCCCGCCTGCGCCGCCAGCCAAGCGTCCACATGCGGGGGCCTGCTTTGACGGCAGGGGCTTTGCACCCGAGGGCTGGCCACCCGACTTGGCGGGAAGTTTGGGGGCCTTACGGGGCCGGCCCACCTTGCCCTTGGACCCGCCGCTCTTGGAGCTCGGCATGGAAGAGGCATCGTCCCCCTCCCCCCCCCCCCCCTCCTCCGCATCCACGTTCACTGCTCCCCCCACCTCCCCCAAATGCCGGCGCTGCTCCTCTTTTGCCCGCGTGAGCATTTGGAGTCAGCCATAGCTCATGTGCTCCTCCGCCCGGTCCCCCCATCCCCTCACCCCCGTCAGCGGCAACGTTGCCAACCGCCTCATCTGCCCCTCCGGCACCCGCGCCCTACCCTGCACGCAACAATCCATTCTCCAATGCCCTCCGCGCAGCCAGTATTTGTAGAGGGCAATAATCGTCTCCCCCTCCTTCCACCCTCCCCCGGGGTTGGGGAACGTCATGGCAAAGGGGAAGGTAATTTTCAGGGGCGGCTCCCGCGGCCCATCCTACGTCTCCAACTCGACCTCCAAAGTCGTCGCCACGAACTCCTCCCTTGCCCGCTTCCGTCCCGGGAGGTCGAGCTTCCATGCGAACGGGGGCTGGGACCGCAGCATGGAGAGGGAGGTGATGGGGTGGAGGTAGGCGGGGTAAGCCGTGGCCCCCGTCCCCGACACAGGGTTTGCGACGACCACGGGGCCTGGGCCGCCGGGTGCAGGGGGCTGCGGGAATGGCCGCCCGGGCGTCTGCGGGGGTGGCGCCGGCCGAACTCGAGGGCATGCAGACACGAATTTCGCGCAAATTTCGCGCAAATTTCGCATGAATAGTTACACTATTCCACTTCCTTTCATTCTCAGGCGCAATGGCACTGCTTGCTGCCCGATCCCCGTGCGGCCATGCACGCCCACAAGCAATTCTGCCCGGCCGGGCACACTGATGCTCCGGCACCGTCGGGCACAGTTGGCCACGTGACCTTCGACGTGCCTGACCGAATCTGAAGCATTTGCGAATGCGCAGCACAGTGTCACGAAGTTCCCGCGTACTTCGCACGAATACGGGGTAGAAAACAATGCATACCTCACATTCACACGGGCAGGTCACTGTCCACGTCCCTTTCTGGGACTCCTTTGCCCGCTTCCACTCCCGCACAGCGCGGAGCAGCTGCGAGGCGGGGGCCAGGCGCGTGGGGGGCAGTGTAGCCCCAAGTGCCCACGTCACCTCCACGTCCCCGTCCGTTGAATCCCCCTTCACGACCTCCATCTCGTACGCCCCATTCCACATCAAGATTTCCCCTGCGTGCACGATGACGGGGGAGATGTCGTGGGCAGAGCGGCTCAGGAAGAGGGGGTGGTGTGTGCACACGGGGGGGCCTGGTTCCACCTCGGGGGGGCTGAAGATGTCTTCCACCATGTCCGGGATGGCCAGCCCCACCCGAGCCTCCAATCCAACCCCCAACAGCAACAGTTGCCCAAAAATTGGCACGTCCTCCCCGCCCTCCCCGTCCAGCAGGCCGAGGCAGTCCTTGACCTCCAGGGGGAGAGGGGGGTCAAGATGCGTTGTATTCGGCTTAACCCCCGAATGACGCCCATCGGGGGTCCATTGCATGAACACTGCCCCCTGCATCTCTTGCCCGGGGGGGAGGGGAGCCCGTGGTGCCGGGCAGTGATGACGAGGACGAGGACCTCCCCCTGTTGGAGGAGGACCTCGTCCCACCTCTCCTCCGTGGCCTCCCCAAGCGCCGTTCCCGCCTTGACATTGATGCGGTACTAGGGGGAAAGGGCGACGAAGGTGCAGATGTGGCAGCTCGAGGGGTTGCGGTCACGGGGGGGGGGGGGGGGGCAGCATGTCTGGGGCAGTCGCAACATCCGTGTAGGGGAGCTGGTCCCCCGACTCATCACCCGACACCATGATGGAACAAGGCATGTCAAACAAGTCTTCAAACGGATTGGGGACACGGTCGTTGATGCTATTAATAAATTTTTTAATAAGGGCACTTGCTATTCCCCCGGTTTTGGGGGGCTTGGACTGGTACCGTTGGGGGAGGGTGGGGTCCTTCCTCTACTCCTCCACCGGTTTCACATTGAACACCGGGTCAAAATGTTGAGGAACTTGGTTCCCGGCCCCCGAAACTTTTTCCACCCTCCCCCACGTGGTCTTGCACTCCTCCGCGAGAAGAATAATGCGGTGAACTGTGTAGCCGAGGCCGTCCACGAAGTTACCAGCCATCGGGGGGGCTGGGCGGTCAGCCATCACGGAGGGGTTGGCGGTGGCATACGAGGGGGGGTCCTGCAGGGGTGCCCTGCGCAAGGGGGGCTCGGGCGTAATGAAGGGGGGGAGGAGTCCGCGATTCCCCGATACCAACTGAGCCCAGCCCCTTCATCCTATGGAGAGTGGGCACAGTGATATCGGGGATGTGGTGGAGAGGGGGCACGGTCGGGTGCCTGGGCAAGATGCCCAGATCGTCCCACCACTGGGCTTGCACTACCTGCCATTCAAAAGGAAGGTTAGAGTGGTCAGCCTGCGGCTCACCGGCAGGAAAGTAGTTATTGATGGCAATCATGTCCATCCGCATGGGGCAGTGAACGAGGTTAGTGGTGGGGTAGATGGCACAGAGGCCGGGCTTGGGTTTGCCCATAGTGTGCGTGGCCATGATTGCCAAAAGGCTGTCCACAGTTGAACCGGTGGGAATGAGCCGGACGGCCCGCAACCCCGGGAGGGCCACCTGCAACTCCCGAAAAAGGTGAGTGGCCCAACCTTTTTTCACAAACCTTCCCGCCCTTTCGGGTGTTCGCATGTCAACATGAATAAACTGGGAGGGAATGACCAACCCCTTCGCCCAACCCACCACCTCCTCCACTGCCAGCCCCCCCGTGTACGTGGCCTCCTGCAATGTGCCGGGGCGAAGGGGGATGCCCTAGTAGTGGCCCAAGGTGCCAGCGGACGGGTCGGGGAGTGAGAGTGACCCAATCTGGGAAAGGGGATGCGACTGTTTATTGGACATTATCACAAAGAAAGCGAAGGTGAGGTCCGAACAAAAGACATACGACAACAACAACATGCTCATGCACAAATCAAAGAATATTCGTGCGAAGTTCGCGCGAATGTGAATACAGATACCGATGCGAACACGATTGCGCACGAGGTTGCGAATTCGAACGCGAATTCAGTTTTTTTTTTGTGAATATAAACTACATCATGACCGATTCAAGCTATAATTCATGTCATTTGAATTTTTATGATTTTTAGGTGAAGTAAGCACCGCAAACAGGCACAGAGACAAGGCACCACGGGGAAAACGGGCAAAAAATCAACAAAGTGAGTGTACTCATTCAAAAGTTCCGTTCGCAGTGGGTACATGCATGTTATACACGTCTTGGAAATTGTCGCTATTCACCCTCATGATGATTCGCATCAACAATGCTCTCTCTTACCCATTTTCACGAAGTATATACTCGTCCACGATGCACTTATTGTACCAACTATCGGATAAGGGCATTGCCAGTATTAAGCTAAATGTGGGGGCCGTGGGAGGGGATGGGTGAAAGATGGCTGGCCACGGCAACATCCCAAGATTTGTGGCATGGGGCGAGACTCCATATCCCGGAATCCTTGGTTGCAACCATCCCCAAGGATGAGATGCCTAATTTCCGTTGGAGTGGCATGGCATCCGTACCACTGCACAGTACCTGAGAACGGATTCCCCTTCCTTTGGGGGTTTCTTGGGGCATGTGGTGGTCCGAAGTCAAGAAGACGGGTCCCACCTGTTTGAACCATCGGCTATGCGGGTTTTTCCAGCTAACGTGCGGAATCAATTTTTCCCTGACCCGGCTTCACTTAAGCAAAAACTGAAAGAGATGTCCACAGCGCTCAATGAGCTAGTTGTCTCTCAAGTTTCAGCGGAGAAGTGTAAATATGAAAGCAAAAGGGATTTTTGAGACTAGAATTGTCAAAAAAGCCGAGTCTATTCTGTGGGCGACGATGAAAAAAACAGTGGAAGCAGGCATTGAGTCGGCCCCATGGCTGAATGGTGCACAAGTTTTCAGTCTCAGGTATGATGCGAACGAGTTTAATCTCCGAGTCACCATGTGGGATAAAAGGCTCACCAGACTCGGAGGACTCTGCTCCGTCTTATACGATCAACAAATGCTGGAATCCACTCTTTTTGGATCACGTTTCAAAATTTGGGGGTGGGCCGAATCCCCCGCGGTGTTGCGAAGCTGGCCATTAAAGACATGATTTTACATAAAGCAAGAGAACAGGGGACTATCAACGACATGCTGCACAGACGTATGGGGCGTAGTGCCTAGTGCTGCAGGAGGATACAGAGGATTTTCTGTTGGAATGCTTTATGGAACCCATCCCCAACAAGTGGCACCCTAAGGCAGCTGCTGTGTTTTCATTGCCAAAATGGAACTCTGCAGAATACAGCGCTGCAGAGCCACTGCCGAAGGGGCGAGATATTGTATCATACACTTCCTACAAACCTATAGTCGAGTGGTATCTAGGGCACTACAGCTGCTGTGTGCCCACTTGCATAGTTCTGGTGTGTGCCTCGGGTTCCCAAACATGGTGGGGGTACGAGACCAAGTAAAGGTAGTCCGGAGGTTGGCCTCCGGCGCAGATGTGGTTAGCTTCAGGGAAAGAGACATGGACGATATGTTTTGGCTGATTAAGCGGTCTGATGCTTTGAGAGCGATTCAATGGGCAGTTGACGGTGCGCGATCCATGTGTGCGGTAAATCGCTGTAGGTTAGCATTGCATGAGGCCTGGAGAAAGGCCTCAACAGATTTGGCAAGAACTCCAAAAGTCCTTTGTAACTCTATCTGAAGAGGAGGTGCTACGTTTTGTGGAGTTTGATGTGACTGAAAATGTATTTTTGACTATTGGACCTACTACATTACGTCAAGAAGCGAGGGGGATACCTATTGGTGGTTTCCGCTGTTCTCGGATTCCAGACTTCTCGGCGTGTTGCAGATAATTCATGTGCCTGTTTGGCGATTCAATTCCACGGGTGCAGTTGTCTGCGAATGCAGCTTGTGCCGCCTCTACCCAAAAGCATGAAATCTCGATCAGGTGTGATGTCCCAAGGGCCGCTGCGGTGGTTTGTCATAACCCTGCTCACGAAGTACTTGCTCATGATATGTTTGTTTCAAAAAATGTAAACACTGCGACCCGAGAAGCACTGGGCCAGTCCGGCTTCGCAGGATGGTGGTCACCGGCTGATAGAGTTTTTGCCACTACAACCATTGCAGACAAGACTTTTCGGTTTATCCACACCACGCCATGCGATGGGGCTTGAGGGGGGTAGATTGCACAGTACTGTCTGGCATTCCACGAGAAAGAACAAGCGCTTGCTAATGCAAGGTTTTCAAAATTTGGATGCCCTAAATGGTGTAGTGGGGGAGATTCTGTCAGCAGCAACATTGGGTGCCTGTGCAAGCCCCAAGCCTCTTCCTCAACTTGTTGTTATCCTGTCCACATATAGGGATAATATCTACATTGCACTGGTCGCAGTCTCCCCCTGTTATGAGGCGCCACTAACCTTCCTTATTGAGCAATTGACCACGGTTATTTACGGGATACCCATGAAGTGGGAACCTCATGCGAGGTCACCACATGGGGTGAGGCTGCATTGATTCTCTCACACAAGAGTAGTGTCTACCTGCATCCCTTGGTACACGCTAGAACACCCAATCTCGTTCTAGCCTAGAACGCGCTAGAGCGGCTAGAACGAAAAAAAGAGGGGGGTACGCCGACCCCTCGGCATAGGGGGGCAGGGGTATGAAGGGTGCGAATTGGACCCCTATTACCATACTAGGGAGTCCATACGTTGTTTTTCAGAAAAACACATTTTTGACATGAAATTCAACAAGAACAAAAAAGTGTTCTAGGAACGTTCTAGCGGCGCTCTAGCGCCGCCCCGCTAGAACGTCGCTAGAACGCCGCTAGAACAAAAACATACACACACATTTGGCAAGTAAAATACACCAATGTGGCAAGGGGGGGGGGTTCCATGACACATAGACACATAGAAACTATCACATTTGGTACATGTCTAGTCATATGTGCGCGCGCACGCACACACGCACACACACATGCACGCACAAATTTCCACATAGGCACAAGCACTGTGGGGCTGCCCTCCCTTCAAGCCCTTGGTTGGGGGGGGGGCTTTGCTTTTGTCAAACATTTTTCAAAAGGGGGGGGGGGCTTGAGAACTACCTTGGAGGGGGGGGTTAACTCAGGGGTCAAGGAGGGTGTTCTTTTTGTTGTTTCACAGGTGCATTTTTATTCGATTTTTTTGCTATTGGATTGACGAAATGCACTTTTGAAGTTGCACGTATGCCATGCAATGTTGTGCAGTGTTGTGCAAGGTTGTGGTGTGTTGTGGTCTCGTAAGGTGTCAAGTGGTGTCATGTAGTGTGGTGTGGTGTGGTGTGCTGCGGTTTGCTGTAGTGTGTGATCTAATGTGGTGTGATGTACTGTGCAGGGGGGGGGGGTAGTGTGTTGTGGTCACATGACGTGCCCTTTGGTGTGCTGTGTTGTCATGTGGTGTGGTCGGCCGTCGTGTGGTGTGGTCGGGTGTCATGTGGTGTGGTGTGGTGAGGTGGGGTATCGTGCGATAGGGTTGCGTGTGTGGTTGGTTGAAGGGTGTTGGTTGCTTGGCAGGTTGGGTTGTTTGGCAGCTTCGGTTGTTTGTTGGGTGTTTAAGGTTGCGGCATGCTGTGTGGTGTCTGCACCCTGTGGTGTGTGGTGCGGTATGCTGTTGCGTGCTCTGTGATGTCATGTCTGTGAGTACACATGTATTTGCTGCCATTCCAAGGGAGGGGGGGGGGGGCTGGTAATATTTTTGTTGTAGCGCCGTTCGCGGGAACTGTTCTAGCGGTGATCTAGCGGCGGTCATGGCATACCAGCAACTTCAAAAGTGCATTTCGTTAGTCCAATAACACAACAATCGAATAAAAATGCACCCCTGAAAAAAGGAAAAGAACACCCTCCCTGACCCTTGAGTCCAACCCCCCCCCCAAGGTAGTTAGTTCTCCAGCCCCCCCCTGAAAAATGTTTGACAAAAGCAAAGCCCCCCCTCCCCCCCAACCAAGGGCTTGAAGGGAGGGCAGCCCCACACTGCCCGTGCCTGCGTCAAAATGTGTGCCTGCATGTGTGTGCGTGTGTGTCTCTGTGTGTGTGTGTGTGTGTGTGTGATAATTTGTTTTTTGTGTTCTACCCAGGCTGTTATATCGTTCTAGTTTTGATCTAATCTAGGCTGGAACATCTAGGCTAGAGTGTTCTAGGCTAGAACGAGATTGGGTGTTCTAGCGTGTACCTAGAGATAGTCTTGCACTGCACAAAAAAGGCGTGGTGCATGATCTCTACACATGGAAACAGGGTATGATAGACGCCGAGTGGGAAAAATGGGTCGACACCCGTTCGCCTAATGCACGAACAGTCCTGAAATCACTTTTGCCTTCGATTTTGTAAAAGTCCCTGCTCTATGCTCTGAACAAACATCATGTTTTCTTTAACTTGCGGTCACTGCTGTGGGGTCCGGGTGTAGGTCTCTCTACCCAAGCCAGGGGCACAAACCTATGCTACTGAGATTTTTCAAAAGTTTCAGGCTGCACAAGATCCTGGGTTTCAAAACTAGGATGCGATGGTTTCAAGAGGGACAAATTTTGGTACCAAAAGACGGCTAAGTAGAAGCCCTAGTTGCATGAGTGATATTTGTTTGGTTGAATTTTTGCACGACAGGTGTGCACTTCGGGTGAAAACCTCCAAGAGGTGTATGTTAGAAATACTCAGGAGCATGAAAGACAAGGATTCTGACCCTCGTGGTTGTAAACTTTGCTTACAATCACTGTTGTGTGCAGTCTTTGATCACTAAAAATTTTTTTCGCTACTTGTGTAGTCCCTGTTTCTCTTGAACGAACAAGAGAGGTCTTTATCCCCCACTTGGAGACTCATTTGTGTTGGAATTGTCCGGTTGTCAATGTCACCACCTTCATTGTGGTAAAAGCCGGTACGGTGGATGTGAAAAAAAAAAGTGTGTTGGCACCCGGACATTACCCTCAGCTATGTGACTGTTCCGGACCAACACCATTTGATTTGCTTGTTCCCGATGTTCCACTCCACACCCAATGATGGGTTTGCTGGGGATTTTGTTGTTTCATCACACATGGGACTCCTGGACCCTTGGTTGGTGGCCCCATTGGCACCATTGGCCGTTGAGGATGTATGGTTGGGGAATGCACTTGTTGTGCATAAAAGAGGTGTTTGCACTTCCACTCACCCCAATGAGCCCGGTGTTTTTGGTTTCATTTCCGTTGGTACCTCGAGGTTTGACTACAACAACACCTGCCCCGTTGTTGTTCCCCCTTGGGCAGACAATGAACCCGCAGCCCCCCAGGGGTCTCAAGAACCCAATGCCACTTGTGGTGCGGTTGGCTGTGAGGTGTTGGTTGATGTCAGTGATGAGGCCGCCACGGTTTTTTTGTGTTACACGTGGTAATGTTCCGTTGCGTGCCGAGCTCAGCATGGAGGGGCACTGTGGTGCATTTTAGGAGGGTGCTTGGAATCAGGGTGACTTGATGACGTACGCAACACTGTGGTGTTGCATGGGGTCGTTTTCTTGGCCATCTGCAGTTTTTCATGCCAATGGATGGGGCAACATTTTATGCAATGCATGAGAGGTTGAGCGCCTGTCCCCTTCATGTTGGTGTAGAGGGTCACCCTTCAGATGAGGAGTGCCCGTTGCGGCAAATGCATACAAACCCCTTGCACTTTGTGGGCTCTAATAGGACTTTCCTTGCTTGTTCCCCTGGTTCCTTGGTGGTTGCACGGGCTTTGATTGCTAGTGTTGCTTTGACATCAACCGATTCCACAATTGGTGGGGTTTTGCAGTGGTTTGCTCTTGAGGACAAGCACCACCTCATGGATGTTGCACTAGCGGAGAGCTACGGATGCGTGAAGTGGTGGCCATTCAAGACCATCACTCGGAAGAAGAAGGCCAAGCCAAAGGCCAAGCCCAAGTCAAGGAAGGGTTGCATTTGCGAGTGTAGCGTGCATGCTTCTCACCCACCCGGTGCCATGGCCTTGCCATACGGCCATATACCTTGCATATACCGCCGTATACTTCGAGTATGGGGCCGTATAATCAGAGTATACGGCCGTATACTTCGAGTATACGGCCGTATACTTGTCCACCCATTCACGGTATACGGGTTGCGGTGTACCCTTTGTGAACTGCACTTTTGAATGAACATGTGCACGTCGCTGACTTTTGGTCGATTTTGCCCGTTATTCCGTGCCTCTGTGCCTGTTTGCCGTACTTACTTCGCCAAAAATTAAAGAAAATTGCAAACACGCAAAATGTTCGAGTGGTTCAAGTGGTTGCTAACGCGGCTTAGATTCGCAAAAAAAAATTGTTAAGTTCGCGCGCAAATTCGCTTTGCCGTACGCCTGTGTCGTTCGCATTCGCATGTCATTCCCACTCGCACGAAGATCGCGCGAACGTCGGGCGAATATGCCCAATGTTTTCTACTTTGGCACCTTTACATGCTTTCGTCCCCCTGTGCACCTCGGATTTCTCTTGCAACGGCCCTCTCGCAACATGGTAGCTTGCCCAAGCGAGCCGCCGACACCCACACCGACTTCCTGGCCCTCCCATGCCGCCCGCACACGCTAGAGGAGGCCACATTCGCGGGGAGCCTGCTTGTCGGGGAGGTAACAGAGTGTACAGAGGGTTTGGACCCCGCCCCACCCTCATCCATATTGACATGAAGGACATCGTACGTGCAAGTACCCTTCGCAAAAGTGGGTGGGCCACACCCCTGTAGCAACGGCTGCAGCTGCCCGTCCATGAGTTGAGGGCCGTGCGCTTTCTCCCCGCCCCCAAAACGGTTGACTCCCTTTTGGGCGTCATGTCTATGCACGGGTCCGGCAAGTTGAAATCAGGCGATTGCACCATCTACCCCACCACTAACGTCGTCCACTGCCCCCCGCGCATGGATATGATGGCCCCAAACAAGTACTTCCATGCTGATGATCCGAATGGGGACCATTCTTCTTGCCCCTTTCAGTGGCCACCGCCACTGCTCAGTGGTGGGACGACGTGGGGTCTTTCCCACCCACCATGAGATGCCCCCCCTCCACCACGTCGCCAATATCACTCTTCCCGCGCTTCATTAGATGTGTGGGTTGAGTTGGTATCGGGGATTGGCCGAACCCCGCCCCCCTTCATTACCCCCGAAACCCCCTTTGCGAACCGCCCCGGGGCCGGACCCCCCCCATCTGTGCAACCCCTAACCCCTCCCTCCACCCTGACCGTCCGGCAGCAGCTCATCAACGACGCGCCGCCGTTCACGAACGCCAAGCAGGGAAAGAAAGGGGGATGGACTATTCGACGTCCATGTGAATGTGAGGAATGCAAACAAAAAGCTCTCTTCCAAACCTCAAAACCGCGTAATTTTCGTGCGATTTTAACGCCATTCTGCTCTCCGTGCGCAATGCGTTGTCGATTCGCTAGTTGCTGTTTGCGAACTTCGCGCGGTTTGTGCTCCATTTTAGATACTATAATTGTGCTTGCTCTTCCACTCCTTGGTTTGTTTATCACAGACGTAGCACTGTTGGAACCTTGACCCCCGTGCGTTGCGCCGTACGCAGCACTCGTGCCCCCGTGCTGTGGGGATCCATGGCGCCGCAGACCGCACCGTTGGCACAGCGGATCATGTCTGCCCCCCCGCGGACGACATTCCCTTGAGCAGCGCTCGGGATGTCTCTGCCTCCCCTGGACCGGGTGTCACGACACCTTCGCAAACTGCATTCATGGCTCACCCCGATGCCAAGACGGGCGCCACCAGATACCCGCCCAACGCCCCCGCCATCGCAATCCTTTCGCTGCTGCGTGTGCAACCCCCCTTCGCCTGGAAGTTGGAGCTCCCGTGGCGGAAAAGGGCGAGGGGCCGCCACGTGGGAAGTGGACACGCATACGCAAGTTGGGCAGAACCCCCACCCCTCCGCATTTCATTCACCCAGCTGAAAGAGGCGGCGTAGCTCGTGGCACTGCACGCGTACCGGTTGCGGAGGGGCCATTGGACCTGGAGACGGCGGTCGGGGGAGCCAAGGAATGGCTGAGGGACAGTTGGTATGGCAAGGAATGTAGCCGATCAACGGGGTGAGGGGGTGGGGGGATCACATGGAGGCGCACATGGACCATGCCTCGCTCATGATATGCTGCCATGCGCGGGGGGAGACCCGGGTGCACACCGGGGAGTTGGGGGCGGTGGAGGTGGGGGGGCGCACTCCTCACTACAGCCCAGTAGCCACTAGCTTGCAAGTTGTTGGGGGCTGCTGTTCCCCCAAGCGTGCAATGGACGTACGATGCCTGATGGCGTGATGCACCATCCACCTAGTCTCGGATCGCCGGGTTGTTGGATGTGGACAGGTTCGACCGGTCTACAACTAGATACGTGCCTCAAGCGCTTTGGTAACGGGCAAACGGCACCATTGAGCTTGACACCCTCACCCATTGTGGCAACCAAGCCCTCCGCCGCAGGTTGTGAAAGCTGCTCAATCGTGGCCCACACGTTCTCCAAGGGCACACCTTCTACTAGATGAGGAGCGAGGCCCTGCACCTCTGTCGTGGATAGATGGAGTGACCAGATGCGCCACACCGCCCCCACGGTCCTTTCCCACAGGGATTGTGCCGTACGGTCTGCAACCCCCCCCCCCCCCGCTGCCATCGTCAACCCAATCTACCCTGTGTCCGGCAGGTGTTGCACCGTGTAGGGTGCACCTAGCTCCTGGGAGACGACATCTTCCAACGACTGAAGTCGGTGTGCCTTGTGTTGTCTCAACTTGATATGGGAGAGGCGCTCCTTCCCTTGGCTCCACTGCCAGGGGGCATGAGAATAACACAGCAGTGGCAAGAAACAAGAGGTGGAACATTGCAGGTCATATTGTGCAAAGTGCAGCCTGTGGCAATTTGCAGCGGACTCCAAGTGCAACTCAGATCCATCTTGAAATGCACAACAAAATTGTTCAAAAATGGTTTTCAAATTGCGCGAAAATCACAATTGTCTGAAAGGCCGAGTTAGAAGTCGTGGTGCATGGAAGGCGCGATTTTCGCGACATTGTTCCCATTGCAACCTTTGCAACACCGCTCAAATGGAACGCAGAACAATTAAAAGCTAGCCACGGGGAATTGTGGCTCCCACTGCTGCCCGTCCCCCGTCCCGCCGGTGGTTTGGGGATTGAAAAATGGAGGGTGCGGGCAGCCTTTACCATGGTCTCCGTGGGGTAGTTGGAGGCCACAATGTCATGGGGTGACATTATCTTCCCTCAGTCGGGAGGGACACAATCCGGATTGGCCCCCCTGCCTGCTTGGTGCGACAGCATCAGTCACACGGTTCAACCCACCGCAGACAGCTGGCCCTTGGCGGCCTCCGCCTATGGTCGCCATTCCTAGGCAGCACCGAAGAGGTACTGCAAGGCCTGCCCCTTCCCCCCCTTGGTCCTTACCCCATGTTGCTGCTACTACTGCTGCTGTACCGGCCCCTTTGACTTGCGTGTCTCAAGCTGCTTCAAGCGCGCGCACAGCTGGTCCCTCTCCGTTTCCGCCACCTTCGGCGCGTCCGGGGCCCGCTGGGGATCCTTCTAGGCCTCTTACAGCTTCCTCCTGAGATGCAAAACCTCCCCTTCCGCCACCGCTGCCCGCTGTTGCCACTGTGGCTGGGCCTCTTGCTCCTATAGCCCATCCGTCACTTGGGCAGTGGGGGGGACGGCGGGGACACTGGTGAGAGGGGGACGCGACCTCTAGGCCTGGCGGGGCCGCCCCACCCCCTTTCCCCCCGAGCCCCTGGAACCCAGCTGCTGCGCAAGCGGGCGTGGTTATCCCCCGGTTGTCGTCATCACCCGTTGTAAGCGGCTGCCCAAGAGGTGGACTTCGACGAACAATGGTGCGACGCAAGTAAGGCTGTATTCCAAGGTACCGGCAGTTGTGACCATGAAACCTTTTTTATTCTGTGTGCCGATGGCAAGGCACAAATTTTAATGGCCAGTCGCAAGAATTCGAAAGCCGACGCTCCTCAAGCCTTAGTGTGTTGGGTGTGCGGGTGTAACAGGGCATAATATCTTGCCACCTTCGGCTTGGAAGGCACCATCGGCCGGCGGCAGTGATGCTCCCAATTGGAGCAAAATATCGACACAGTGCAGCATTTCGGACTACACGTTTGCACGGGGTGCTGTGTGTCACTATATTCCCTTGGCTACCGTTCCGCGGGCGCGTAGGACGCCGGACACCCTCTACAGGCAAAAGTGGAACTTGGGGTTTTCGAGGGTGCCCATCGCAATGGTTTAGTCCGTTTTTTCTAATTTTGAGTTTTTCCAGGGTAGAACCACTTTTGGGGGGTGGCTCCAGTGTGCTGCATGTCCCGCATGTTCTCTTATTGCCTTGTGTGTGCCCTGCATGTCGCGCGCGTTCCGGACATCTCGCCTTTGGCTCTACTTGTGGCTTTGGAGTAGGATTTTGTGTTCTGCGTGTTCTGCGTGTTTTGCAGTGTGCAAGGGCAGGGGCGGGCAACACTGAGGGCGGTGGGCACCCCTGAGACCTAAGGGCGATTGGTAGGCCTTGCAGGGACCGGTTGCCACCGACAAGTGTGACTTCTTGTAGCATTGTTTCTTTGCTCTCATGGCTAGAGGAAAACACAAGCGCCGGTGAGGAAAGCGCCGAAAGCACGTGGGGACGGCAGAAGCAATGGCCCGGAGGCAGGCACATGCCACAACGTTGCAAACTAGGCTGCAGGCTGCTGTGGGAAGGCTGCCAATGTGCCGTGTCATTTTTCGGAACGGCGTGCGTTTGTACCCTAGTGGCCCAAATTAAAGTCAATACGTTAATTTTTAATTTTTAATATATGAAGGCGTTAATATATTAATCTCGCAAATATTAAGAGGTTAAAGCCAAATTTTTGCGATTGGGCCATTCGTACCCATTTTTCCATGCACATATGCGGACCTAAGGGGTGTTACGTGGTATATTGTTGCACAACGGTATAGTAGAGAGGGTCCAATGTTGTGTTGGTGAGTGTCTTGGACACCCCCCCTCCGGTTGCCCGCATTCCCCCCCCCCTCCACACCACCATGTTCCCTTGTATAGCCGTGGTTATGCCTTTCTCTCGGGACACCCTTACCGAGCTTAACATGACGCTCGTGCGTTTGAGTGAGGAGCCCAATGGAGAGTTGTCTCCAACTACCACCGGCGCACGGGTACGCAATAATAATCCCCACGCACAATGAAGGTGAGGGGCCCTGTCCAATCGATGGCGTCCACTAGCGATGGGCGTGATTGGACGTACCGGGCCCATGAGGGTAGCGGCCAAAAACGCCCACTCGCGGGGGGATCAGGGACGGACACGGGTGGTCGTAGGTCAAGGGGGCTGACCAACTCCTTCCATGTGTTCGTGAACGTATCCCGAGTGGGGATGGGGCGGGAGAACGGGAGGCCCGTTGCGGCCGTGTAGGCCGACCCCCGGCGGCTCATGTACTCCGACACGTGCCGGAAGCCGAGCTTGGGGACGTTCAAGTCCATGAGGAGGCAGATGAGTTCCGGGGCCGGGAAGAGGTGGAAGGCATATTGCTTCACCGCCTCCACTTGCTTAGTACGAATAAGGGAGGGGTAGCCAACCTCCATGGCCTCGGACCATCGGGCCCGGGCCAAAGGGGATGAGGCCACCCACTCACCAAGGAGTTGGGAGACCAAAGGGTCCCGCAAACTCTTAGCCCCACAACCACGGCGCACGGGGCCGCACACCCGCGTACTTGTGGGTGATAGGGATGGCAGTGTGCGGGGACAAGGACATGGCGGCACCTGCAACGATATGGGCCGACAACTTGAAGGTTTGTGGCCCATTCGTTGTTTGTTAATTTTTGCATTAATTTCTCGAGATTAATATCCAGATTTCAGTTAATATTAACGCCGACTGAAAAATTAACTTAATATTAATCTCGAGAAATTAATGAAAATATTAACACATGGTTTTTTTGGAGGTGTTGAAGTCTATTGATGACCGCAAGGGGTTCTAGTGGGCAACACCTAGGGAGCCCGGTGAGCTAGCCATTCGGGATGACCACCCCCTAGTGCACCGCTTCATTGGCGCCTCTAGATGGCCCATAGTGGGCTCTACATACAAAGTATACAACATCAATGCACCTTTTCTTGTATGGAAGGGGAAGAAACGCGCACGCACGCACGCACACACACACACACACGCGCGCGCGCGCGCGCGCAAACAATGAGGTCGGCACCCCCCCACACACCCAACCCCTCCCACACACATCCGTCCTTGCTCCTTCCTCTCTCCTCCCATTGCCCTTGCGCTTAAGGTTTGAGAGGGTATTCCCTTTCTTTCCACAGGTCATATGTTTGAAGAAACGATTGAAAATTGTTGAAGATCGTTGAAAATTGAGCAAAGAGAAAAAGGTTATAGGTATGTGTGTGTGTGTCTGTGTGTGTGCATGCATGTGTGTCCATTGTGGCTAGTTTCTAGGTTGTAGAATGCCCCAAAGGAGATAAAAGGGGCTAGTTCAGGGTTATGGTTCCTAGGGTTGTGGTGTGTGGGTGTGTGGGTTCGTGGGGTTGTGGTGTGTGGACCTATGGTACGTCTCGGTGTGGTTTCTAGGGCTGTGGTGTGTGGGGGTGTGATGTTTGGGGCTGTGCTGTGTGGGGCTGCGGTCCCCCCCCCGCGCCAATATGCAACACCCCCACACCCCTAAAGCCCCCCCCCCCCCCCCCGGAAGTCTCCCGCCCCCCCGGGTGCCTGAAGTGGTGAGGTGGTTGTGCGTTATGCACTTTTTTTCACGTTAATTTTTGCGTCGCTTTCGTTAATTTTTCAAGATTAATATTAACGCTCGCGTCCATTAATAATTAATATATTAATTAATTTTTGGCTTGATAATATTAATTTCCAGAAATTATTTCAAGGGGTCAAAAATTAACTTTTGGTTTTTTGTGCTTTTTTTGGACTGCACACCCCCAACAACCCACAGCCCCACACCCTACACCCCAACAAACCATGGCCCAACACACCACAGCATCCCAACCCACAGCCCCATGCCCCACTGCCCCACACAGCAAAACCGCACACACAGCCCCATGCACCACAACCCTGCACACCACAGCCCCAAACGCACCGCCTTGCATCCCACAGCGCCACAGCACGCAGCTCCACACGCCACAGGCCCACACCCCGCAGGCGCAAGCACCACAGCCCCAAACATGCCACAGCCCCACACCCTGCAGCCCAACACACCACAGCCCTACACCCCACAAGGCCACACGCCGAAGCCCACACGCCACAGCCCCCACACACCACAACCCCACAGGCCACGGCCCCACAGACCCCCGCCCTGTACACTACATCGCCGCACCCCACAACCCCACACACCCTAGCCAGACACCCCAAAGGCCCACACACCACAAGCGCACACACTACAGCCCCACATTGCCCCCATTGTTTCCGTTTAATCACCTCGCAGAGGTTGTTAGATCAAAGCCAGGCAGGCGTATATAGGGGAAAATGCCACATACCCCCCCATTTGGGCCTTTTTGGGCCTATTCGCGTACCCTACCCCAAGGGGTTGAATTGTTAGTTTAACCCCTTGTAAAATCATTAATTTGTCCAATAAATGCATCTCCCAATGAGTTTTTGGTCCGGACACCCCCAGACCCCCCCACTTGAAACCCACTTTTTTGATGTTTTGAGGGAGGGGGGGGGTGGGGGGGGGGGGTGGGGGGGGGGGGTGGGTGGGTCGAAAATCATGAATCTTTTGGTTTTTTTCGATTTTGAGCCGAAAAAGTGTTTCCGGCTCCCGACTCCATGGGGTTTGTATGGGGCGGAGTGCGACGAGCGCTTGTGCAGTTTATGCACTTTTTGGCCTTTTTTGGTATGTTGGCGGTTTTGGCGACCTCAGTGACCCTGTGGTACCCACTCTGAGGGATGTGAGTGGGGATGTTGTGACAGTATATGCCTACTAGGATACGGAAGGACGTTTTTTGCAGTCACTAGCCTTGCTTAGGGCTGTCCACAACCCGTGCCAAAGACGCGAAATGGCCGGTTTTGCCAATATTCGCCTCGTGAATGGGCCGGGACACACCCTGCTTATGCAGTTTTTCACCCCGGACAGCTCAAAAATCGAAGTTTCCGAAACTTGTGTTTTTGATATTGTGACCACCTAAAATGACCATCCAAGCTATGTAAAGTATGTTTTAGGCCGTATTTACGTGTTTCTCACCCTATTTGGGTATCAGGTCCGGGGGGGGGGGGGGGTCCTAGGGGATTGGTACACAACCTGCTTATGCCGTTTTTCACCCCGGACAGCTCAAAAATCGAAGTTTTTCAAACTTGTTTTTTTGATTCCATGACCACTTAAAATGACCATCCAAGGTATGTAAAGCATGTCTTAGGCCGTATGTACATGTTTTTCACCCTTTTTGGGTATTAGGTCCGGGGGGGGGGGGGGGGTGGGGGGGGCTCCCAAGGGATTGGTACACAACCTGCTTATGCCATTTTTCAGCCCGGGCACCTCAAAAATCAAAGTTTTTGAAACTTTTTTTTTGATATTGTGACCACCTAAAATGACCATCCAAGCTATGTAAAGCATGTTTTAGGCCGTATTTACGTGTTTCTCACCCTATTTGGGTATCCGGTCCGGGGGGGGGGGGGGGGGTTCTCTTAGGGGATTGGTAAACAACCTGCTTATGCATTTTTTCACCCCGGACAGCTCAAAAATGGAAGTTTTTCAAACTTGTTTTTTTGATATTGTGACCACCTAAAATGACCACCCAAGGTATGTAAAGCATGTTTTAGGCCGTATGTACATGTTTTTCACCCTATTTGGGTATTAGGTCCTAGAGGGGGGGGGGGGGGGCTCCCAAGGGATTGGTACACAACCTGCTTATGCAGTCTTTCACGCTGGGCAGCTCAAAAATCGAAGTTTTCGAAACTTGTTTCTTTGATACCGTGATCACCTAAAATGATCATCCAAGGTATGTAAAGGATGTTTTAGCCCGTATTTGTGTAGTTTCCACCCTATTTTGGGTGTGTGTTGCTTGGGGTAGATTCTCTGCGAGGTGGACTTGCCGAAGGCAATAGAATTTTTAGACCGCCGGTCTTAATTTCTTGAGATTAATATTTAATTTTTGGACCGGCGTTCCAAATATTAAAAATTAGCCGATAATATTAACTTACCAGAAATTAAAAAGTCGTCCCAAAAATTAATTATGCCCCCCAGTCCCTCGTGCACTGATTTTGTTCACCCACAATGCACCACAACCCACCACAAGGCTGCAATGCACCCCCACAGCACCCCCCCCGCCCCAGCCCATGCAACAGCCCCACACACCACAGCACGTGACACCAAACCGCACACATGTCCACCACACACCCATATACCACAGCCGTACCCACCACAACCCCACACCACATCCTCACAGACCACAACCCTAGAAACCTTAGCCCCGCACACCAAAATCCTAGAAACCACTCCCCCACACAGCACAGCCCCAAACATCACACCCCCACACACCACAGCCCTAGAAACCACACCGAGACGTACCATAGGTCCACACACCACAGCCCCACAAACCCACACACCCACACACCACAGCCCTAGGAACCATAACCCTAGACCCCATAGCCCCAAGAATCACACACCACAATACCAACGGGGCTGGGGTGGCATTGCCAATGAAACCTGAACTAGCCCCTTTATCTCCTTTGGGGCATTCTACAACCTAGAAACTAGCCACAATGGACACACATGCATGCACACACACACACACACACACACACACACACATACCTACAACCTTTTTCTCCTTGCTCAATTTTCAACGATCTTCAACAATTTTCAATTTTTCCTTCAAAAAAATAACCTCTGGAAAGAAAGGGCCCTCCCAAACTTTGAGAGCAAGGGCAACGAGACGAGAGATGAAGGAGCAAGGAGGGATGTGTGTGGCAGAGTTCGGGTGTGTGGGGGTGCCAATATCATTGTGTGTGTGTGTGTGTAGGTGTGTGTGTGTGTGTGTCTGTGTGTGTGTGTGTGCAGAAAAAGGGGAAGGGGGGATATCCATTTTGGTAAGGCACAACAATTATGCATGCCCCCTAGCATGTTTGGCTTGTTGTTGTGCATTTTTATGGAGGGTTAATATTTGGAGAATAGGGTTAATATTTGTGAGATTAATATTAATGCTGGCGACTCTTTAATTTTTAACTTTTCAAATATTAATCCAAAAATTAAAAACAAAAATTAATACCAAGAGCCATTTTAACATTTTGAAACAACCACATGGACAGAACCCCCCCACCAACCCCCGGGGGGAAATGACACCCAAGCCTGTAAGGCAACCCATGGGGGTCATAATTTTCACAGCAAACCCCCGAACCCCCCCTAAAAAAATTGAAACTTGAGATTAACGTGTTAATTTTTGGCCAAATATTAAATACTTTGACTTTAATTTGGGCCACTAGGGTACGTCCTAGCTGCTGTGTCGCAAGCAAATGCGGCAAACGTTCAGGCCCTTGCATCCAAGGATAATACGTGTCGTCTGAAAGGGTTGATGGACAACAAATCTCGGATGAAGGCGGCTCAAATGTGAAGGTTGCTGGCAAACACGCGTAATGACGTTCGGGAAGTGAAAGTACGCATGGACTGCGCAGTGTTGTCTTTCACCAATATCAACGTTGGACGCTTGAGCCAAAATCCTTACATCTGAGTGCAGGGTCCAATGGCCCTAACTGTCACGATTGCCTACCTGTTGAATGCCTAACGTCCACCGGCGATGTGGCCTTTGTGGCTGTCGAGCGCTGGCAGGTTTTGGGCGCGGTATTTGTGCGTGTCTTGGCACCCAGCTATTTCTGATGTGAGGATGGCAAGTCCGTTGTATCCCAAAAAATTTCAACTAGCGGGGATACATTAGGAAATGCTGGACACCATCAGCATGGAGATAGTGACGCCGGAGTCCAATGCAATAGTGGTTTTCCAGATCCAGCAACGGACGAGTATGTGCCTCGGGCTATGGGTTCGCCCCGGTATTATTTCATGGTGTTGCATGTCCTCCACGTTCCGGATGGCTTTCTCTGCCCTGTACGTGGGGCCACAACTACTTGTCACGGACGTCCCACACGTCGCCCCAACTTCTATCCACTCCACCCACGTTGCAGTTGATTGGAAGGGTGCATGGTCCTCAAACCCCGCATAGGGCGGAGGTCACGGGGATGTATGTGGAATCCCACTTGGCATAAGAGGAGGACGATGTGGTTCTTGACAACTATGTGGCATCGGGTTGGGCTGTTGAGGCGTCCATCCTTTGCAAGGGAGTCGGCCTCCTTATTTCCTTGCATGCCCACGTGCGAGGGCACGTTAATGCATTTCATTGTACAATTGGGGGATTCTATTTCAGAGAGCAATTCTTTCTAGAGCTCCACGTTACTCAATGGGCCTTTGGAGCCGACCCGGCCGTCAACTGCCCATTTCTTGGCTTTTCTTGTTGCACCGAGGTGCACCAGCGACGAGTCCGTGAAGACAACGACTTTCCCTGTTGAAAAAATTTCCAACGTTTGGATGGCTGCATAGATCTCAGCTGTGTTGGTAGTTTGACGTAAATGTGTGGGCTAATAGGTACAGATGGCAAGAGTGCCTTCAGAATACATACCATATCCCCCTACATAGCCTACCCTTGCCACTTTTTCGGAGGAACCGTCTACATACACATCGTGAAACCCCTGTCCTCAAGGTCGCTCAGGTAGGCATCCACTTTGTGGGAATCCTTGGCTGCTTTGTCCAACTTGTGTTGTTTCCCGAGCTGAGCCTTGGAAATGGATGGGGTGGGTGGAGTGGATGAAATATTTTTTGTTCTGGTGCCACATGAGTTCAGAGTTCATTCGAAGAGCTATGAACAAAGAAAACGCACTTAGGCGTCTGCCGAGCGTGTCTACAACCGCTGCAGCCATAGCCGCAAAATTCATGCACGTGATGCATTTCCACAAGTGGACATTTGTGGGGACACCGTCCTCCAAATATGGTTGTCATTGCAACGCAGGCAATGTCTGCCACAGACACCATGTGTCCAACCAGTAAAGTCAAACACGGAAGTCACCAGACGTTCTGCTGAGGTCACAGTGTGCGGTTGTGTGTTTTCTCTCGTTGTCCCACCACACCTTGTCACAGTGTGCCTGCGGCCCTGCCAGGCACGTGAGTCCCCTTGTCGCATTGCCACGTCCGACCATTCCCCTATCACAGTGTCTCGGCGCCCGTCTTGCTAGCAGCGTCACTCTCCTCCTTGGAAGACACCCACGGTGTCCGTGCACCTCTATTGGTACCGTGTCCCTCTGCTTGGCACCAGGCATAGTCCTATTCTCCGTCTGCCCTTGACAGGTGTCCACCTCCACAGGCACTTGGCATTGTTCACGGTGGCCCACACATCTTGGTCGTCACCATGTCACATAACTATAGATGAGGTCCATTCCGGTCGCGATACGTCCCACCATGCACGTCAGATCAAGAGACCGCCACAGGTGCTCACCGGGCCACATATTGGGGCCATGTGCCTTCCGGTCGTCTCACTGCAACGTCCCACCACACCTAGCCACGACGTGTCGGTGTCTTGGTCGGTGGTGACAGCATATCGTTCACTCCACCGGGCATCAGCGGTGTCACTGCACATTCATCGGCCATCCGGCACCTTGCTCGTTGACTTGCACGACCATACTACTCATCTTCCCCTGGTACGTGCCCACTTTCGCTGAGCAGGATTGGGCACACATCATTCTCTCCGCCTTGGTTCGGGTAGTGCGTTCGCCCGGCACTTCGTTTGGCTTCACGGCCGTTGATGGACGCGGCTACCGCTGCTCCACCTCGCCTGCCTTGGACTTGGGGTAAAGGATGGTGTTATCTATTGGCAGTGGGAGGTGGGTCGTCTTCTCACGCTTCTGTGGCCTCAGGGGTTCCTCACGGTACACTGAGCGTCGCGGTGTGCAGGCATGTACGTCATGGCCGCGTTGTCCGCCCCGCCTTAAGAGCTGCAAGGGGGTCACCCGTTGCTGGTTCCCCTGCCGCCACACGCCGGGCGGAGAATTGGCATGCGTTGCAGTGTGTGCGTCCGGACTAGTTGGCGTTGCTGCAGTGTGGGCACAAGCAGTCTCCAAGGGCCATTATCAAAAATGTTGGCCGCCCGGCACTACGGCATGGGGTCTGGCGGGCGTAATTGTAATATTCCTTTGGCTACAATCTGTACGTTTCTGGCCGGAGGCGCGCTTTTGTGGCCCACGGTGTTGCACGTAAGGTTTTGAAAACGCGTAGAGCGCGCACAACGCGTACAACACGTACAGACCAAGTAACACGCACAGAACGCGTAGCACGCCGAACACGTGCCTCCAGAGGCACGTGCAGAATTGGAATACCGGACCGCGCAGAACGCGCAGACGAGCAGCACGTCGCTTTGCACACGGGCGCACATCGAGGAGGGGCCGCGTCCTCACAGTTGGGTATCCAGCCGACGCGGTTGTCCCCCAGGGTTCGCACTGGTCCGATGGGTAGGGATAGCAGAGGCTCCGCCTCCATGATTGTCTCGTTCAAGCCCCCCATTCCACCACACTACTCCTCATCCTCCTCATCCTCCTCGTCCTCCTCGCCTTCCTCGTCCTCCTCGCCTTCCTCGTCCTCCTCGCCTTCCTCGTCCTCCTCGCCTTCCTCGTCCTCCTCGTCCTCCTCGTCCTCCCCGTCCTCTTCGTCCACCTCCTCATCCTCCTCGTCTACCTCCATGTCCCGTGCGACTTGCACACCTCCATAGCCATGTCCCGGTGCAAAGCACAACACGTGGAATGCCTTTCCGCAAGCGGTACATTCATAGCCGGTTCTTCCCCTCTTGCAAAAGTGGCACACACGCCGCCGTTGTGTCGCCACCGGCACGTGTACCTCTTGTCGTAGGCGGTGGGCAAAGTACCGCCGCCGCAACACTTGCCATTGCCATTCCCACATACTAGTGGTCTCCTTGCAAAGTCCCAATTGCCGCCAAATTGCGAACACATTCACAACCGCGTACCGGAGCACGAACGCACGCACCGCGTGGGCCCATGTCATCTGGCGGCAAACCTACCTCATCTGCAGGGCCATCTGGTTCACACCATCGACACCGCGCGACAGTGTGCGGTACGCCGCCACCACGGGGTTCTTCCCGCCCGCTTCGCCGGTGAGGTGGTCCCTTTCGGGCAAACCACACATTCGTCAACATCGGCACAACGCGGGGGGGTTTGTGCCCGACCTTCGGAATCTTGTACGGCCACAGACTGTACTTGAAATCCGCAACAGTGCACACCGCCGTCTGCCCCTCCTGCACCTGCTCCCCGGCCCATGTCACGCCGTACGTGGACCTCTTCGTCATCATGAGGAATGGCCGCTTGTTGGCGGCCAATTCCTTTGCAAGGCCGTGGGACCCGAAAAAGGAGTCGGCACATAGCACCGTCCCCTCGGGCAGCAATGATGCCCACAACTTCATGATGTTTTTGGCATCGAAGTTTCCCGCCGCAGTGCCGTAGCGGCGTAGCCGGCCACGTACACCGGTGTACAAATACATGTCCACCACGTACCCCCATGTTGCATCGGCCAGGCAATACAACTTTGTCCCGGTTGGGTGCGGTTTCCGGGCTATGAACATTTTCAAGGGGCCCGCTAGCATCCCCTTGTGGGGCACCACGGACTCATCGGCGCAGGCCCCACCCCCCATGCACCACGCTCCCGCCCATTGGCCATTGCAGTCCTCCAGTAGCGAGACGACATCGGTACGTAGCAACCGTTGCAGCAAGTAGTATTGGCGACGCGTCAGCATGTTTGCCATATAGGGATTGTATAATAGGCCCTTGCGGTCCCAAACCCCGTCCACCTGCATTGGTCGCACCATCCCCAATAGAATTAGAAATGCATTGTACCTAGGTACTAGAGGTAGCAGGTCTGGCCTTCCGTGGTCCCGTAGGGCTTGGCATTGTAGATTCTCTATGGGGGCCATGATATGGTCCCACACCTCGTCCTCAGTATAGCCGATGAGCCAAGATTCCCCGGGCCGGATACCGTACTGGATATCGGCCGCACAGCAGCTATGGGTATAAAGTCTTAAGTCTGAAGTCTGATTTGGCATCTCCTGTCAAGGACATAAAACAGAACACATCTAAGCAAAAGTCTGATAAAAGTGTGGTACCCGCCCCCTCCCTTCCTTCCTTCCTGTCAGAAAGGGACAAGAAAAAGTCTGGCACTCCCCCTCCCCCAACGCAGCCACCCACCACAAAAAAAAAACATCATGAAAATTGAAAGTTGGGAAGAATGGGAGTCCATGCAACACAGGGGAACACCCCCCCGCCCAAAAGAAAAAAAAGGGTGGAAAATGGGGCATTGGGGAAAATGGGAGGCGGAGAAAAATATTCCACTGAGGTGGTGTACCCCCCCCCCCCTTGCGGATTAATATTCCATTGAGGTGGTGTACCTCCCCCTCTAGATAAATATTCCACTGAAGTGGTGTACCCCCCCCCCCTGTGAATAAATATTCCACTGAGGTGGTGTACACCCCCCCTCTGGATAGATATTCCACTGAGGTGGTGCACCCCCCTGCTATGCGCCAATTCCTATGGGGGTCTGGACCCCCAAAATAATTGACGCGACCCTATGCGTCAATTCCTATGGGGGTCTAGACCCCCAAAATAATTGACGCGACCTTATGTGTCAATTCCTAGGGGGGTCCAGACCCCCAAAATAATTGACGCGACCCTATGCGCCAATTCCTACGGGGGTCTAGACCCCCAAAATAATTGACGCGACCCTATGCGTCAATTCCTAAGGGGGGTCTAGACCCCCAAAATAATTGTACGACCCTATGCGCCAATTTCTATGGGGGTCTAGACCCCCAAAATAATTGACGCGACCCTATGCGTCAATTCCTACGGGGGTCTAGACCCCAAAAATAATTGATGCGACCCTATGCATCAATTCGTATGGGGGTCTAGACCCCCAAAATAATTGACGCAACCCTATGCGCCAATTCCTAGGGGGGTCTAGACCCCCAAAAAAATTGACGCGACCCTATGCGTCAATTCCTAAGGGGGGTCTAGACCCCCAAAATAATTGCACGACCCTATGCGCCAATTCCTATAGGGGTCTAGACCCCCAAAATAATTGACGCGACCCTATGCGTCAATTCCTACGGGGGTCTAGACCCCAAAAATAATTGATGCGACCCTATGCATCAATTCGTATGGGGGTCTAGACCCCCAAAATTATTGACGCGACCCAATGCGTCAATTCCTAGGGGGGTCTAGACCCCAAAAATAATTGATGCGACCCTATGCATCAATTCGTATGGGGGTCTAGACCCCCAAAATTATTGACGCGACCCAATGCGTCAATTCCTAGGGGGGTCTAGACCCCCAAAATAATTGACGCGACCCTATGCGCCAATTCCTATAGGGGTCTAGACCCCGAAAATAATTGACGTGACCCTATGCGTCAATTCCTAGGGGGGTCTAGACCCCCAAAATAATTGACACACACACAGGGGTCAAATAATTCACGGAGGGGTCAAATAATTCACGGAGGGGGGTCAAATAATTCACGGAGGGGTGAAATAATTCACGGAGGGGGGTAAATAATTCACAAAGGGGTAAATAATTCACGAAGGGGAGTAAACAATTCACGGAGGGGTGAAATAATTCACGGAGGGAGGTAAACAATTCACGGAGGGGTGAAATAATTCACGGAGGGGGGTAATTAATTCACGGAGGGGTAAAATAATTCACGGAGGGTGGTAAACAATTCTCGAGGGGTGAAATAATTCACGGAGGGGGGTAAACGGTATTTGGGGCCCCCGTGGGCCTTATAAGCCCGCGGAGTGTGCTGAGGCGTGGCTACCAGCACTTAAAGTCTCGCCTGCCATACCCATTGCTGGGCTCGCCTCAGCACGGCCGGTCGGGTCCGGCTCTGGGGGGTGCGCACGAAACTAGCCCCGGGAGAAGGGCCTTTTACCCGGTTAAGCATTAGTTACAGCAGTAAGCACTATTTATTACGTTAGATGTTTACTAAGCGCATGCTTTTACCCCGCAGACATGCCCCTTCCAGTGGTGCGCTCACATTTGGGGCTGCCGTTGGGGGGTCCGGGGCTTTTACCCGGACCTCCGGCCCTCCCTGGCTGTTGTCCGGAGGCGTACATTATACAATACTGTGGTTCTTTCAGTAACGTACCTACATTACTTGATACATACACATCTGGGGCGTGGGGGGGATGGCGCCCCCCCTTGGTTCCAAACAAATTCGTCTCCGGGGGGGCTCCCCTTGATTCACTATCGTCTCGGGACCGTTCCGAGGTCGCCTTGCATGGCAGAGGCAGGGACGGGGGGGCCACCCCTTATTTCTGAACTGTATCGGTGCATCAATGTCTTTCCAGCCTGTCAGGGCGGAAGACCAGGGACCGGGGGGCCACCCCTTGTTTCAAAACTGCATCGGCATATCAAGGTCGTTCCACCCTGCATGGGCGGAGGACCCGGGACCGGGGGGCCCCCCCTAATTTCATCCCCGCTCTGGCATCTCGAAATTCCTCCGCCCCTTGTAGGCCGAGGTCCAGGGATCGGGGGGCCTCCCCTTATTTCAGTACAGCCATTCAGGTACGGGTCTGGGGGGTCTCCCCTTATTTCAAACCACAACTCCAAGTATCGGTTCCTCGCCCCGACGGGCAAATGACCAGGGACGGGGGGCCTCCCCTTTTGTCACAGCACTTCCTAGGGAGCCAGACGTCGAGGCTGCAGGCAGGTTCCATTACCCCGGCGCAGTGAGCACCGTAGCGGCAGGCGCTGGCCCTTACCTCCGCCCCGGCGCTGACTCCCCTTTATTCCACCGCCTCCCTATTCCGGTCCCGTCGGATAGGACGAGATCTCCACCCCATGATGTACCTGTGCAAAACACAAGGAACAGTGGGTTGCGGTAGGGGAGCGCACAAGAGCCCTAGAGAGGGCTGGGTCACAGGGGGATCCAGGTTACTCCTGCATACCGCCACCCCCCGGTAGAGCCCGCCCTGTGCCATCGTGGCTCCCAGTGCTCACTGGGTAAGTGGTTTTAAGGTCTGATGTCACGGTTGTCCCGCATTGCACCACAGGGCAGGACCGGTAGCCCCCAGTGACATCAGACCCCTGACGGAAGGCCATTGTGTTGTAACCCCAGACCTGGCCGGGGATTCTCGTATGCGGCCCCCACCCATGACGTACCTATGCAGGGACGCACGGTGTCGTGGGTGGGAGCATTGTGGGGGGCGACACACAAGCCCTGGAGAGGGCTGGGCCACAGGGAGACCCGGGGCTCACTTGCTTACCGCCACCCCCCGGTGGAGCCCGCCCTGTGCCATCGTGGCCCACCGTGGTCGGCGAGGGGTGAGGCGCTGAATCCCGTGACCCGGCCGCCGCGGCTGGGCCACGTCACCGCCCAGATTGTGTGTTAGCCCGGGGGGGAGAACCCCGACACCACGGTGAGGTCACGCGCCCCTGGGCAGCAGTGGGGGTCACAGCACATCACATCACATCACATCACATCACATCACATCACATCACATCACATCACATCACATCACATCACATCACATCACATCACATCACATCACACCACACCACACCACACCACACCACACCACACCAGACCACACCACATCACACCACACCACATCACATCACATCACATCACATCACATCACATCACATCACATCACATCACATCACATCACATCACATCACATCACATCACATCACATCACATCACATCACACCACACCACACCACATCACATCACACCACACCACATCACATCACATCACATCACATCACATCACATCACATCACATCACACCGCATCACATCACATCACATCACATCACATCACATCACATCACATCACATCACATCACATCACATCACATCACATCACATCACATCACACCACACCACAATACATCACATCATATCACAGGTGCAAGTTGATGACATGCACATACCAAGCAGTTCGAAAAAGGGGGGGGGGGGGTTACTATAGCCAAGGTCCCTGACTTTCCCGCATGTTGAACGTTTTCCTAGGTTCCATATTTTCCCATTTTCCACTTGTTCCCAGTAGCATGGCAGTTTCTTGTCCGACCTCGCCCCCCAACAGCACTTGGTGGGTCGGTGGGGGGGGGAGAAAAGCCTGATGGGGGGTTTCGGGTTGAGCGTTGGAATGGCCCACCAGCAAAACTGACCTTGTTGTTATTCACATACCTAGTTCATGCCTACGGCCATGGTCAAGGAAGCAAGGTGCAGAATTGGGCAAGAGAAAAGGGGGGGGGCAAGTCTCATATGGGGGGCAAAGCGCATGTCTGAATTGGGGGGGGGGGGGGCAAAGGCCTATCATGGGGGGCTTGGGGGGTTGGGGGTTGGGGGTGATGGTCCATAAAAGTCTGAAGTCTGAAGTCTGATAGCCTATTGGGTTACTATACCCATAGCTGCCGCACAGTCCTCCCGTGGGAGCCTATGGTCGTACACCGGTGGTTGAAATTTTGATGGCATCACAAACAAAGATTGTTGAGAAATGAGACTCTGTAGAACACGCAACACACCAGTGGCAGTTCCAGAGGCAACAGCAGAGGCAGCAAAAGCGGAACGTGCAGAACGCGCAGCACACGCAGAACGGGTAACACGACCTCCAGAGGCAGACACAAAAGCAGACACGTAGAGCGCGTATTACACGAAACACAGGCAGGACAGGGCATGGGGCAATGGGGGCGGCAACACGAACAAGTCAATTGTTGCTTTCTTGAAACGGTGTCCGTGCACCCTACATGGTCCACGCTGAGCAGCGGCCGCAGCCGCCACCATTCATCCTAACGTCGAAAAAGTATTCACAACACAATAAATACCGGCGTCGGTGCCCCAATGGAAGCGCCGCCTACCGATGCCACCACTGTGGGGTTGGCTGTGAATCTGCTTGCTGGGCCAACGGCACTCGCCTGGAAAGAAAGAGGGGTTGTGAGGTTTGTCTGCCGCGGACCTCATCGGGGTTGGGCCACTCATCCCCCTCCTGTGTATTTGAAAAAATGCTGCCTGGGCTGCTCCAACTTAGGTCGGCCGGATTTACGAAATTTGCACTATCTCGTCCTTCTCCTCCATCTCCTCTCCCGCCGCTGCGGCTTCCTCCGGGGGCTCCTCTCCCATTTCCGCATCGCTCTTCGGCGCCCTAGCGCTCTCTTCCTTGGCTGCCTCCGGCTCCTGCGGTGGATCCATTGGCGCGGTCGACTCCTCCTCCGGCTCCGCTTTGATTGGGTGCTGCAGAACACCGAACACGCGTGAAACATGCAACCCACCTCTGGAGGCAATCCTAGAGGCACCAAAAAGAAAATGTGTGGAACGCGCAGAACGCGGAGAACACGGGGCTCGCATCCAGAGGCACACCCGGAGGCTACGCGCAAATCCCCTAGAACGCATAGTACTAATGTGCAACGCGCACCTGTGCACCTTCCGTGTGCGGGGGTCCCGTCTCCGGCCCCATCTCCGGCCTGCCTTGCTGCTCCCCGGACGGTGGCGGTGGTGGCGGACGTCCTTGCGGTATTGGCTGGGGTGGTGGGAGTATTGGCGCTGGTGGGTCCCCCGGCGGTGGCGGTGGCTGCGGCATTCCTTGCGGTGGAGGATACGTGGGTGGCGGCGGATAATCCGGGGGCCGGTACCTGTACGGGTCGGACCCATACGGGAGGCTCCCGGAGCTCGAAGGCATTTCCGGATCAGTCTTCATCGGCTGGTACTCGTACCGCGGCTCATACTCGTATCGCGGCTCATACGGATACCCATGTTGCTGCGGATACCTATACTCCTCCCAGGTTGTCTGCAGAACATGCAGAGCGCGCAAAACAGGTAAGACATGGGAAGGCAAATCCAGAGGCAGTCACGAGATCGAACGTGCAGACCGCGTGGAACGCGTAGGACGCCCAAAGCAGACAGGAGGCAACTCCACAGGCAAGTGAAAAGACCCGTGCCACGACACCCAGCACAGGAATGCACACCCGCTGCCTCTTTGCATCCTTTCTTCTCACGAGTGTCCATGCCCCTGTGTCGGGGAGGACGACACCTATGTCCTCCGTTAAGGTGTAGGCCATGAGGCCAGCCATCCGGACCGTGCGCGACAGCTTCTCCTGTACAGACCACGCAAAGCGCGTGCAACACCGGAAGGCACCCCCAGAGGCAACGAAGAGGCGCAACGTCGGGAACACGTAGCACGCGCAGAACGCCGAAGACGCGCTACACGCTGCACTGGAGGCGTTACAGAGGGAACACGCAACACATGCAGTACACCTGCAAAGTGTCAGTGGGCATGTCGACGATGTCCTCCGCACCTAACGCACTCAGCTGGTCCATGGTGCGCCGTGGTCGGTATCCAGACGACAGGGGCTCCCCCTTCAATTTCGCCAACGGCAGGCCTGCAGCTGCGGGGTCACCAAATTCCGTAGGCCAGTCCGGGGCTCCGACACAGTTCGTGCACACCGACACCCCCTTGATCAACCCGGTTGCGACTTGGCGGGGTATCGCTCCTCAAACAGGCCTCTGGCAGCGGCTGTGCTTTGTGCATTCTTCGTGCCACAGCGGAGGACCATCTGCACACTGTACGCCCGCACGTCCGTCACCAGAAGCAGCGCCAGGCCCAATTCGCGGCGCGCTTGTGTTTCCTCGGCCAAACACACTTTGTAGTGTTGGCATACTCGTCCGAGTGACACTTCATATTCCGACTCCAGGGTGCGCCGCATGACCTGCACATCGTTGTCGTAGGCGGCCCCGGCTTGGTACTTCTCCCCTCGGGTTGCACCTGTGGGCATCGTCCTGTGCGGTTCGCCTTCCACTGCATAACGCACATGCTTGGGCCTCTCCTCCACCTTCTTGCCCTTGCTGCTCTTCTTCTTGGGTGGACTCTTCGTCTTTTCCTTCTTCTTCTTGGACAGCTCCTCTGGCTGTGGCCTTGCCTCTGGCTTTGCCTCTGGCTTCGCCTTCACAGGGGTCCCCTTTGCGGCCATGCGGGCAACCACCTCGAGGTGGGTGCTTCGGGGTGCGCGTTGGGCGAGGGAGGGCTCGTCCTCATCCTTCACACTGGCAGCATCACTGCCCTCCTCCTCCTCCTCCTCCTCCGACTCATGTGCCTCCTCCGGCTCCTCTTCGGAATCCTCTTCCGACTCGTCCTCATCCGAACTCTCCGTGGTTCCCTCATGTTGGATCCACGTCCACAGCCGGTCGCGCGGAATCTGTAGAACATGCAGAACATGCAAGACACATGGAGGCAACCCCAGAGGCAATGCCAGAGGAAGCACGCAGAGCGCCAAGAACGCGCAAAACGCATAACACAGATTCAGAGGCAGATCCAGAGGCAACGGAAAAGGGAACGGATAAAACGTGCAGAACACATAAAACACCTTTTTGTATTTCCAGTAGCCATCCTTCTTGTTGCAGACGTCCTGCACCACATGCGGCGCATGTGGCTTGCCCTTCGGGGCCTTGACCTGTGAAAGAGTGCAAGAGGCGGTAGGGGACAACAGGCAGCGCAAAATAGTGGTCACATGAACCGCAAACCCGTGAACGTGGTACACCTGATACGTTGTGAGGTTCGTCAACCAAAATTCTTTCTCCTGCTTGTCCTTGGCCCCTTTCTTCTTCCGATTGACCCATCCGGCATGCCACCCCGCTGCGACACAAGGGGGTGAGGAGGACAGCGGTGCAAGGCGAGAAGCGAGATGAAAACGAAGACACACACACACATACTCGTGGCTTGTTTAATTTGAAAGACAACGAAGGCGTCGTGCTTCAGTTTCTCCGGATCCTTCCACTCTCCCAGCTTCCCACCCTTCTGCAACCATTGAGAATGTGTAGCGGGGTACAGGGGTGCATGCATGGCTCCTGCACCATAAAAGCAAAGCGGCCTATGAATGTTGGGACAAAAACATGCTGCAGAGCACGTAGCACGCGTAGAACGGCTCCAGAGGCAACGTCAGAAGCGAAAAAGGACAACACACAAAACACCCAACACACGTGGGCAATGTAGCACCAAGGCAAACGCATAGGCAGAAGGCAATTGTCGTTGGAATACGCACGTTTCAGTTCCATTGCGAACCAGTGCAGGTGTGTGGCAGAGTACACGGGTGAAAGCATGGCAAAAAAAAAATCGGGGGTGGTATGATAGGTGTGAAGCGCTTAGCCCCTGCAGAACGCGTAGAACGCGTAGGAAGACTTCCAGAGGCAGACTCAGAGGCACCGGACCGAAACACGCAGGACGCGCAACACACGCAGCACGCGTAGCACCAAGACAGAGGCAGAGGCAGGAGGCAATTGTGCTTCTCTGCTCGAAAATGGTTGAATTGAGCTAAACGGATAGTTCCATTGCGTCGGGCACCCTCGAAAACCCCCCGGAAGCACAAAACAATCATAAAAGCAAAAATGCGACAAAATTTCGTGCTATGCGTTCTACGCGTGGTAGCCAAAGGAATACGCACATTGCGTGCACACCCCATCCCCCGGGCGGGGTTGGCGGTGGTGTACCAATTTTTCCATGCAACGCATGTGAAATACCGTTTGGAAGGACAACGGTGAGCACCGGGCACAACGGGATGCCATGCATGCAAACTCACAACGAATGCCTATGACTCCGTTCCCAAGGCTCCCCCATGTCCAGGTCACAGTCAGCACCAGTACACATGGCCCGCCGTGGGTTGTGATGCGGCAATGTTTCAAGCATGTTGTGGTGGAGAGGCAGCCACACTCTGTTATCCGACATTTCCTGCTCGCCAACGGTAATCTGCATTCCTGCCGCATGGACTCCAGCCACTGCGTACGAGAGGGCAACCAGTCATCTGCTCGAAGCACTGTCTCCGCCACAACCTCTACTTGCCATTTATGCACAACTCTGTGGCAACACGCACGGTCAAGTCGAAGTGTGTCACACATGGCCGCCGTCAACCATCGCCCTGTGTCACGCACACGGTACGCAACTATGGCCGCCCACAAGAGTATATGTGGTGCGCCAACAGGAGATGACTGAGGTGCGCGCCTGCAATGGTTGCCGTCAACGCCACCGAGCTCCTGCAATTGGACTCCAGGGTCCTGATGTGGGTCGGTACCTTGTGGCACAACCGGCGCAGTACAGACATTGAGGCCGTTAGAGCCCGTTGCTGCACACGGTGCGCAGCATACAACCTTAGGCGGATGGTGTTGACGAACCACAAACATACACTGGACTGGGCCCGGGCGAGTGTTTCCTCACACAAGCCCAAAAATGGGTTCCACGAACAGCCCACCGCCACACTGTGCCACCTCATGGCCAGCGTTCCAAGGAGGGTGTTGAGGATCAGGATCTTTGCTGTCCGCAAGAGGTGACGTGGTGTCACGTACCGATGCCCCGTCACTGGACACCACATTTTGTTCATTGTCTAGGACGCCCTGAACCGCATTCCCCCTTCCAATAAATTCAGCACCTGTGTCACTTGCGCCGGGTGCAAGTCCGCTAAAACCTTGATGGCCGAGGAGACCCGAAGCTCGGTGTATGGTTGCAGAAGCACTGCATCGACGCGTCGTTGTTCCTCAAGCCGTCAGTCACATTTCGGTTTTGCCTTGTAGATGCGCGTATATGCATGGCGGCTTTTTTTGGGGTTGTAGTGGCATTGCTGAACTAGGCATTCCTCCGTGGGAGCCAGGGTTTGGGCTCACCGAGAAATGCCGTGTACCATATGTCCCACCACTCGGGTCCCGTGGCGTCGTTGATGGTTCGTGCGGCACAGGGAAATTGCGACGCAAATCTGCCGCCAATTGCATGTAGTGGTGGAATCCTTCGGGTGTCGCAAAGCGTTCCATTTCATCCTGAGATTTCAAACTCCCAGTCATGACCGACTTCTAGAATTTAGCAAGCTGAGTCGCAATACGCAGCTTGCCGTGCACCACACCACCGGCCGGCAACCGCAACCGTTGTAAAGTTTTACTGTCTTGGAGGTGCCTCATCAGTCTACCAATTTCCTGCTTGCGCAGTGATTTTTGTTGCGCCGTAGACGCTTCTACGTGAAGCTAATGTCGGAGATTGTCCAACACCGTGTTTGTTGCACTATTGTCAAACTCCAACTCCATGAGCCACACCAAAGCCATGTTCTGCTCACGGCAACATGATACAACATACCTATATGGACAAAGCAATGCCACCTAGGTAGAACAAACATAGTCTGGGCACCAAGCACGAGCGCACGCCGCCACCTCAGCTATACCAACAGCCGTATGCAAAGCACGATAGGAGTTCACCACCCGGGCAATATGCGCCTGTGCATGCTCCCAACAAGACTCAAAGTCAAGGAATTCACATAAGCTCTTTCGCTATGAATCACAGGCCGCATCATTTTGCAAAAATTGCACAGCGTACTTCCAACGGCGCAACCTACGCTCTGACCACACATTAAGTTGCACGGTAACAGCCTTGTTATTTGACCCTCCAACAAACCGAGTGTAGGCACCTCTAACTCACAAACACAACACTTTAGACACATGTATCCGGTCTATAGGACGCAGCCCAACACGACACTTAGCCTCCAGTGGCGCTAGGGAGTCTAATTTGACCACGGGAAATCCCCCCGTGGACCCTTTCAGTCGCCACTCATCAGGTGTGTCCTCCATCCAATGTGCAAGTGTCCAGGCATAAGAAACACCCAACCTGGCAAAGAACAATACCTCCTCAATCATGTGTCGATGTCTTTTACAAATCGTAGCCATGCGTGACCATCGCATTGCGATCAAATTACATCAAGATTGGCTCGGTGTCACTCCAAGGGAGGAAGTTCCTATCCTGCCACATACACTCACGTGTCTTCTCTTCATGATGAAAATGCCGGACGAAAACGTGTAACACTTGACCTGTTTTGGTGCAACAGCTTCCCTTCATCCACCAGGGCAAAAAGGGATGTGAAATTCGTACGAATGCTGTACGAATTTCGTACCAATTTCGTACGAATTTCCGTGGATTTCGTGTAATTTGTTCGTTTTATCATTGCATTGCTCCATCTTTGCTCCCCCTTCCTCCATTGGTGCCTTGCACACTTCTCCCTGTGTGTAGGTCCCGTTTCACGCCTGGTAGCCGGACGTTGCGCACCACACCGGGCGCCGATTCGCGCCCCGGCCCCGTGTGCAAGCGCCCGAGTAGCAGAGCGAGGCGCGGCACTAGTCGTGGACGGGCCCCGAGCGAGGGCGGCCGTGCGCGCACCGAGGCCTTGCGGCGCTCGGGACACACTGCACGGGGCCACAGCGAGGCCAGCTCCGGTGCGGGGCATGCCGTGCGCGAGGTGGTCGTCCCCATGCCGTCCCGCGAGGACTTGGGCACCGCCCAGCTACACCCCCCCCCTGGCCCGGGTCACCCTTGCCGCCAAGCAGCCGCATCCGGCCCAACCCTAACCTGGCGCAGAGGGCGGCAGCATCTCTCTGCCGTGTCGGACCTAGCCTTGGAGGCCGGAGGGGTGCAGGCCGCCCTCCGCATCTCCTTCCCCTGCACGATTGTGCTCATGGGGGGTTCCAACCTGCCCGAGGGGCAGGAGTTGGTGGGCATGTTTGCCTACCGGCTTGTGAGCGGGCACTGGCGGGTGCACACGGGGGTGGCGCGGATTGGGGAGGAGGAGACGGTGACCACGGTTGGGGTCCTTGGGCTGAATGTGGTCACGGGGTGGGAGCAGCGGAAGCCGGAGTGGCTGGACGCGGCATGGCTTGCCATGCGTGTCCATGTGGGGATGCAGCGGAAGGGGGGGTTGATGTCATTGACGTCGAGGGACAGGAGGAGGCCGCCCCCACCCCCTCCGCCCGGAAGCGGAAAGCCCAGCCCCCCCCCCCGCAAGGAGACACCGATGCCCCCCCCCCGAAGGCCCCGCGTACGGCCATCCCGGCGGAGCGGGCGGAACAGGCGGCAGGGCAATGGCAAAGGGGGGCGGTGGGGGAGGGGGTGGAGCAGCAGCATAAGCTGCACCGGGCGGGGGTGTGGGAGGTGCCCGCAATGAGCTCGGAGGCCGCCAACCGCGACCTCGAGACCCGCCCGTCGGCCATCGAGGACAGGCGGGCCGCCAAGACGCGGTTGGCGGACCTCACCAAGGAAAGGGACCGCCTCGCCGCCAGGCCGAAAACCCCGGAGCGCGACTTCGGGACAGCGCGCAAGGCCGCGGGGGCACAGGCAAAGCCACCGGCAAAGACAGGGGAGGGTGCTGAGGGTGCCGAGGGCCCAACAGTCGAGGGGGCGGGGGGGGGACCAATTATGTGACATCCTGACTATTGATGGGTGGGTTCGGTAGAACGGTCGAACGCTTGACACGAGCCGCCCATAGACGGACAAGCTAGTGCCATGTGGGTGGTCCATGGAATTGAGGGTTGGAGGGGTCAGGAAGAGGGGCTTAGTTGAGGTAAAACACGCACCTAGCACGTGCCCAACACACCAAACGTCCAAAGAAATGTTCCGGCCATCTCTCACAATGCTTTACCCCAAAACATCACTCCCTCCTTTAGCCCAGGAACCCCAAAACCAAGCACATTGTATGACACTTGGCAATCAAATACCTTCCCATTTTTTCGCCCAACAAATGAAACGATGACATGCACCCTACCCTTGTAGGCCCCATCATGGCCACCCACCTCCAAATCAAAGAATCTCCCTCTTGTGCGTGAAGGACCACTCAAGTGGCCACACCGAAGTGTGGGAGTCCTTAACCCCAACTCGAGGGGCCACACCCAAGCGTGGGAAAACTTTGCCCGGCGCGCTAACTTACTCTGCTAGATTCCCTTGCAAATTCAATCTCGTGGTGCTGCTCTTCGTAGAAGGAACGGGGGGCGGGTGCCATAAAAGTGCAGTGAGTTTGCCAGTTTGGTATTTCTGCTTTAACCCACTTTGTTCTGCTTGTGCACGGGAGGTGGGGGGGGTCAAATCCAATTGCCAAAAATTGGGGAAAATGGCGGGGAAACTGTGGCAAATTGCGAAAAAAATTGCGATACACTACACAACCCTCCTAAACCCTCAAGCTGCAACAGTTCTACACAGGCGGATCAGATTTTTTCTTTTGTTCATTCAAAGGGTCCACGGGCAGCACAGCTACGGGAGGCGCCCCTCAATATCACCATGGAATTAAAGCATGAACCGAAGGTGGCGGATGTTGTCATCCAATTTGTGTTACCACTTTGGACCTGTCCCACAGTATGAGAAAAAGTGTTCCACATCACCACCAAAAGTGGGCTATAATCAAGAGTAGCACCCTCACTTGGAAAGAACAAGTATTGTTTGTTCTTGGCAAAAACCCGAACCTCAAATGGCTCATTAGAGAATTGTTGGTTCCTTTGCCACAGGGACATGCTGCAATACTTGCCCCTCCACACAACAACGGAGGGGGCATAGGAAAATCAAACACCGGTCCACCACAATGTGAGCTTCCGCTATGCACCACCCATTATCCAAGCTGTGACCCGTCACCCGATATGGCTGCCGGGCCTCCGCCTCGGCAACCAATGTCCACTGCGCATGCACCCACACCCACGTTGCTGCCGCCATGTGCCACACCCCCATATTGTAAATACAGCCCACCTTGGGCGACGTAGAAACCCTGATGAGGTGGCCATCGGCCGCCTTCCGGTGGCGTTCATTGAGGTGTGCCTAGACGCACTCCCCAAGGAAAACGCCGAGGCCGTGCAACGCTTGTTGCACCGGGCATGCACTAGCATGAAGCTAGGTGCTGCCGCCGCACCTGATGGGTGGAGGCCACGGCCCTCTTCCTTGCTTGGGAGAAGCTGGGGCTGTTGTTGGCCTATGCCCCGGAGGACCTCGAATGGCAACTCATTGTTGCCGTGCGGGATCTGCTCTGGGACTTGTATAGTGACACGTCCTCCACTATTGACCTGCGGGTGCCGGCTGTAGCGCGGAAATATCGCGCACATTGATGCAGATCAGCTTGCCAGTCCAACTACCTCCTGTATTTGGAGGAGCCCTAGAGACCCACGTTAAATCCAATGTGTTAAATTTTCAATTTAAATGTTTGAAGGTCATTAAAGTTCCAACGAAAAGTTTTAACATGTTACACCAAAATTTCCAAATCTTAAACCTTTGCAATCCTATTTCCATGCGGATGCTAGGGTCCCATGGTTGTTTTATGTGTTACAATGTTAGACAATGGGTTTGTTGAGATGTCACATTGCCTGGGGGTTGGGTTTCAACCCCTAGTACCTTTCTTTGAGTCCACCTCCAACCCCACTCTGCACCCACTTTTCTGCTGTGTAGCTCTTCTTTGTTATGCCTTTCTCCCGGGATACCATTCTCGAGATTAGTATGACGCTTGTGTGTTTGAGTGGAGCCAAGAGTTTGCGAGACCCATTGGTCTCCGGACTCCTTGGTGAGTGTGTGGCTTCTGTAAAGTACAATACATTGCAGTACAACACAGTACAACACAGTATAGTCCGATACAATAAACCCCCGCCCCAAAAATAGGAACCGGTTCTTATTTTTGACCCAGTTGGTGGCGGTAGCAGGGGGGGTTCTTATTTTTGGGGGCGGTTCCTATTGCGTTTGACACCTCCTCCTGCCTTCAGAAAAAATGGACATTTTTGATGGCTTGCACCCACAGTGTGCGGACTCCATTGACGTGGAAAAATCAGACTCATCTGAGGACTCGGATATGGAGGTGACTGAGCAGTTGATTGAGCCTGCGGAGGCTGATCTGGCAAGACTCATTGTGGACGTTGCGGAGAGTGAGCTGCCTACTCGAGATGCCGCTGTCCCTGCAGATGTTGCAGATCCTGGAGGTGCAGATGCTGGGGACCCTGTGGAACCTGAAGGTGCAGATGTTGTGGACCCTGAAGGTGCAGATGCTCTTCTGCCTGGAGGTGCAGATGCTGTGGAGCCTGGGCCTCCTTCTATTCCTGAGGCTGCTGGACATGGTGGTGGTGATGTCCCTGGTGCTGTTCTTGCCAGTGCAAGTCCAAAGGAGCAAGTTCAAAAGGTGATTGAGCGCTTTGCTCAAAAGATGGAGGGAACCCGTCAAAAGAGGCGCCGACCTGATGTTCTAGAACAAGCTTGTATGGTTTTGCACTACGAACAGTGCAAAAATTACCATGCCACTGCCCGGAAGTTCCGTCTCTCAAGCAACAGTGGTGTAAAGCAAGTGTCAGGATATGTCAAAAAAAAGGCCACCATCATGGAACTTCTGGTGGAGCTTGAACAGGCACGAAAGGCGTTGCGAAGCCGAAAATCTGTGAGCTGGAGCGGACGCCATGCCCTGCACAAAGACCTGGAGAGCACCGTTGTTGAATGGAGGTGGCAGGAGATTGCAAATGGAAACAAAATTCGCCCCTCCGTGCTGTGGCGAAAGGTTCGAGAAGTGACGGGCAACCTGGGCATCACTGCCAAGCTGGGTCGTACTTGGAAAAGGGGGTTCTGCCGGCGGCACAATCTGCACATTGTGCGCCAAAAACGATCAATGAAGATCTCAAAAGACGAATTGGTTGCCCGCATGCGTGCATTTCACACATATGTGCAAGCTATGCATCGTTTGAAGCCGGTGTCAGTGGTTGGTAATTTTGATGAGGCCCCTGTGAGTTTCAATGGCAATTTCTGCAGCTGTGGGTCGTAGCAAAAGGAGAGATGGAGGAGGGAACAATTGCATTCGAAAGCAATGCCGCAGCCGAGTCCAAGAGAATGTTCACATACCTGCCCCTTGTGCTGGTAAATGTGGACGGCACTCCCATTGAAAAACAGCCAAAGCCCAGTGTGATTTTCAAGGGCGAAGGGAATGTGTTCAAACACGAAAAACCCCTATACCACCCTGATGTGTCTGTGTATTTGCAGTCCAGTGGTGTGGTGGATGAAGATGTGATGTCTCTTATTTATGCCGAGTGGGACAGATTTCTTGGCGATGTGTCCCGCATGCTGGTTGGGGATGTAGCCAAACCACATTGGACCCCCAAAGCCAAATGCAATGTATCGGATAAGACGTTGTTTGCCCGTTTGAAGGAATCAACAACATCTGTTGGGCAGTACCTGGACACAGATTTCAACTTCCTGTTCAAAGATAATTATGCTAATATTTTTACCACAGAGGTGGAGCCTAAGCTAAAAGGGCAAGGGTTGTCAGCCAGAGACAGACGGGTGTTGGTGACACGCATTGTCGCCAAGGCCCACAGCTTAACCATCAGTGCTGGCAATGCCGACCGACATCAGGTCTTCAAAAAGATGGGCTATCTCCCTGCTAACCCATCTGACATCAAGGTGCGGGTTCTGCCCTCTTACACTTTTGTTCCAATGTCTGAGGTGGAGCAGCATGTTCAGCAAATGGTAGGTGCAAGGGCTGAGGCAGTGCCTTAACCTGATCCTGTCTGCAACCTGCCACCAGCAAAGCGCCAAGCTACCATCACTTCGTATTTCCGCAAGTAACTGATGCACAAAAAACTCTTCAGTGTTCCCCGCTTTTGTCTTGCTTGTGTCCAAGGTGGTTCTTATTTTTGACCCGCTCGGTGGAAAGCCCCAGGTGGTTCCTATTTTTGGAGCGGTTCTTAGTTTGGGGCCAGTTCTTATTTTTGGGACAGGGGTTTACAACACTGTAAAGTACAGCAGTACAACACAGCACAGTACAGTATAGTACAGTACAGTACAGTACAGTACAGTACAGTACAGTACAGTACAGTACAGTACAGTACAGTACAGTACAGTACAGTACAGTACAGTACAGTACAATACAATACAGTACAATACAGTACAATACAGTACAGTACTGTACAATACCTACAACATAGTACAGCATAGTACAAGCATAGTACGGTAAGGACAGCAGACCAGAGCATAGTAGAGTACAGTATAGTGCAGTACAGTGCAATACAACACAATATAGTATAGCATAGTACAGTACAATACAGTACATCTTCAAAACAAGCAAAAAAAACAAACAACTGAAAATTTAAACTGGCTTAAAATATCTGGTTTAAATTTTAATGGGTGCGTTTTTCTTTAATTTCTAAAAATGAAACGGGCGCCGCGATTGAAATTTGAACAAAAAAAATGACGATGTGATTAAAATTTAAACGAACACAATCAAAATAAGCAGGCTCAAAAACAGTCAAGAACACGTTGTGACCCTCTGTGGGTCTGAACCCAAGGTCCGGTCGTGTCAACGGAGCCCCTAGATGACTTGTCCTGTTTGACTGCCCTAGGACAAAGGTTTGCTGCCCCTCCCTTGTTTGCACCAAGCAAGTGGAGGGGGTGAAGCCTGTGACCGCCCGTGACTATCCCCGCCCGCTAGTGGCCACAAATGGCCCGTGCACTTGTGGGCCTAGTACATTCGATCGCGTCCACCACAAGTGGCGGCCATTGATTGGGGGCGGCCCCTCCCGTTTATTGTCTGTGGGGATCCATTTACGCGCGCGAGTGGGAGTTGGACCCCATTATCCATTGTGCTCCCCAATCATGGCAAATGGGGCACACACCCGCCTATTCGTGGGTAATTGGGATGGCCGTGTGCAGGGATAAAGAGATGTCCGCTTTGTCCACTATATGGGCCGAGAACCTTTCGGTATTTGACCCTCTCGTGTTGCATTAATATTCGCCGCATTTCGTGTAAAATTTGCTTTGCTGAAAACCCAAAAATTCCATTAAAATCCAAGAAAAGAAGAATTTCAGCGAAATTATAAACGAAAAAGATGTGCTCGGAAATCGGTGCACACATTTTTTCCTGGATTTTGCAGTAAACTCTCGACTGCACGCTGTTATTGAGCAACACATTTGGTGCCCGGTGAAGTCCCCCTACTATCGCCTCTGTGACGTCACTACATCGCCATAGTGGGCTCTATAGACCTAAAATCGCCCCGAAATAGCCTGCCTATTACACATTTTTATTTTTCCCTAGAGAAAAGGTCTTGTTGCACCGGGGGTGGGGGGTGGGAGGGGGTTCTCCTTTCCATTTTCGGCTTCTAAAACATCCCTAGGGCCACTGTAGTAGTACCCCCTAGCCCCTTATGTACACACACACAGCACTTAAGGTTTGGGAGGGTATGCCCCTTTTTTGCTGCACGTGGAGGCTAAACCAAATGCAATGATGAAGAACCTACAAAAAAAGGTTGGAGGTATGTTTCTCTCCGTGTGTGTGTGGTGTGTGTGTGTGTGTGTGTGTGTGTGTGTGTGTGTGTGTGTGTGTGTCTATGTGTTCCTTGTGGCTGGGTTGTGGGCCGTAGATTGCCCGTGGTATCGTGGTGTGTGGGGTTACTTTGCTGTATATACTTACTGTACTGCTATGTACTGTATATATTGTACTATGATGTACTATACCGTACCCACTGTACTATACTGTGCTGTGCTGTACTGCTTCCTGTGTTGTGCTCTGCTGTGCTGTGCTGTACTACCGTCCTTTACTGTGTTCTACTACACTGTATTGTACTGTGCTGTACTGTAATGTACCGTACTGTGTTGTTGTGCTGAGCTTAAAATTTGCGCCGCTTCGTTTCAACTCTTTGGTTTAAAATCTGAAATTTAAAGAGTCCAAAAATTAGCTTAAAAATTAAGCGAAGGAAATGAAAAACGTTGTCCAAAAAATTCATCCCCACCCCTTGTGACACCACACCCCAAAGTCCTAGAAACCACATCCCCGCACACCACAACCCCACAAACCACAGCCACACACACCCTGGCCCTAGAAACCACACCTCCACACACCACTACCCCATACACAACACACCTAGATACCACAGCCCCACACCCCACAACCCCACACACCACAGCCCCAAACACCACAATAGCAGCCAAGCAAAGTGTGAACTAGCCCCATTACCTGCTTTTCGGCAATCTACAACCTATAACCTAGCCACAATGAACACACACAAACACACACATTGACACACACACACACACACACACACACACACACACACGAACACACACACACACACATACAAACATACCTCCAACCTCTTTCTGTTGGTCGGCGCTTGGCTATCCATTGCAGAAAAACGGCATACCCTCCCAAACCTTAACCGTTGTGTGTGTTTGTTTGTGTGTGTGTGTGTGTGTGTGTGTGTACATAATGGGTGGGGGAGGTATAAGGTAAGAGGGGTACAAGGTAGATGTTCATGAGGATGTGTGTGTGTGTGTGTGTGTGTGTGTGTGTGTCCGCATTGGGTTGGTTCTGGTTTCCCTCTCAAAGTGTCTTTGTGTGTGTGTGACGTCCAAATCTTTCAAATCATGCTCAAACTGCGAGGTTCAACAATGATGCGACGAAACCATGAGTTCTTTTGTCCGAGTGCCCTGTCGCCGGGCTTCAGGAACTGGGTTGAGATGACACACAGCATGCAACAAGAGGGAGTGGGGCTCGTGCTCCTACCACGTCCCGCATCCGTGGTCCGTTCTCCCGTGCTTCCCTGCGTGGAGGCCCCACTGGGCGAGTCCGATGTGCTGTTGGCGGACGCAGGGGCGAATAACCCACGGGTGCCGTTGGAGCTCGTGTGCTGGGAGGGGTGGAAGGGGTGGATTGGCGTTTGGTTCTGTTTCCGCTGATCGTGTAACCAGCTGATATAACTGGTTTGATGAGGGCTGGCGGCCCTCTACCCTAGTTTTTGGCCGTGTGCCGCAGCGGCAGCGCAGCCTGTGTGTGTGTGTGTGTGTGTGTGTGTGTGCATAAGGCGGAAAAACAATATTAAGCGGGAGCATGGGTCCATGGCCTCCAGTGGTCGCCTAAGGCGCCAGCTTACAAGACAAGTGGTGCGGTCCTATCGGCCTGTGCTCCTGTCTCTGGTGCCTGCTCGGGTCGTGGTAGGGGGCCTCGCCTGAGCCAGAACCTCTGGGGCTGGGGGTTTATGTCACCTTTGACCCTGCTCTGCCATGCCGTGCACCGCCTGGCGACGGTCTGCGCATCCTCTTGGCTGGGGGGGGGGGGGTCGCGTCCACCCTCCCCAGCTTGTGGGGCCGCCCCCGTGTGAACTCTAGTGGCCCTGTGTGTGTGTGTGTGTGTGCATAAGGCGGGGGGGTATAAGGTACTACAGTGGCATGGATGGTCATAGACACGGCCTAGGACCCCCAAACCGAGCCCGTTAACCCCCAGGGTGACCCCCAAGAAAACCCTAAACCCAACCCAACTCACACCGGCGAGGCCCATGACCCAGCCAACCCAAGCCAAGGTACCCCCGCATTATGGGACCCGAAGACGGGGTCCCAAGAGGTCTAGGCCCCAGACGCTAGGCCAAATGTCCTCGAACCTGGGTTGTGAGGGCCAATGGGTATGTGCCTTGTGCTCTTTTGCTTGTGTTTGAGGGTTTCATTTTTTTCAAGTTTCGTTTAAACTTTAATGCCGGTGCTCTTTTTTGGTTTAAGTTTTAATGCTGGCGACCTTTAAAATTTGTGACGTTTAAATTTTAAAGCAAATTTTAACGTCAAAATTTAAAGGCGAGACCCATTTTAATATTTTTGCCCATGTACACCGGCACGCCCCCCCCCCCCCCCGGCTAACAAACATGATAAAATGACAGCCACACACACAAGGCACCCCGTGGGAGTAGAAGTTTTTCCAGGCAACCACTCTATCCCCCCGCAAAAAACGGCAACTTTCGTTTAACAAATTAATTTTTGGTCAAATATTAAATATATTGGCTTTAACGTGGGTCTCTAGAGGTATGTCACCACGGTGGTGGCCAATGCACAACGTTTGGGGGTGAGGTTGGAGTACACCCCCATGACCAGCCCCTCATCTTCAAGCATGGACAAAATTGAGTCTCATCCCTCTACATAATTGTCCACACTAGTATGGTTCACCATTCACAGCAACAGGCACCAACAGGCACGTAAGATGGGCAAGTCACAAAGATTGCGAAAGAATTGCGGAAAACGACAATAAACTGCGGAAAATTGTGAAAAATTGCGGACCTCAATTTCCCCCCCTAGCATGTGGAGGCATGCCGCCATGCTGTGTGTGGTTTAAGGGGAGCATGCATGTTGTAAAGGGGAGGTGTGAGTGGGGGCAGGGAGATTGCAGGGAGATTGCCGTAAGGGCTGAGTAGGCACGCCGGTTGGTCCTTCCACGTGTACGCGCTGGATGAGTTTCAGGAGGAAATTGTCTACACTGCCTGCCCCAAGCAACCATCAGCGATGTGCTTGCCGCCCCCCTTAGAGGACGCGGTGGCTGGATGGGCTGGATGGCACGTAATGGCGCAGGCCTGAGATGCCCCCATCTCTTGACTGAGTGTTTCATAGGCATTGTGCGCCTTGTTCCATGAGGCACAAACCCGGTGAGCCTCGTGAGTGCCAACTATAGCAAAGACACAGCTTCCACCTGTACTTCATTTCAGCTGGGAAAAGTATTCTAAGTAGGTGAGAGGGGGGACATTTGTCCCTCTGCTCACAAGTGTTGCTTCTGCCACTTGGTGTGCCTGCATGAAGCATGCCTCATATTCAGTTATTCCTCTGACTGGGAAGTGTGGCAACTGCTCGCCACCACTCATGTGGGGGGGGGGGGCGACAATTTTGTGGGTCAGAGTGGAATGTCCATCTCCTTGGTCATTCCGCACTCCAGGTGTTCACTGACCTTGCAAGTGCTGACAAGCTTTACATTTAGTCATCGGCAGACCATGAAGTTTGGAGGCTGCTCTCCACCGCTGTGCTGTGGGACGTGGCAACATAGGGGAAGAGGATTCCAAGCATTACAAATCGATTGGGCATTTTGCCCATGGCGTCGTTTGACCAAGCTTGCATCTCTGTCCTTAAGGGTGGTCCTATTTGAAAGGAAAGAATGTGGTTCCTCCCATGCAGCCCAAAGCCTGCGGCAGGGGGTTTACAGGCCACAAAATGGGTCGCACTGCCAACAATGGAAATGTCATTGCACTGTGTGCGCATCCCAAATATGATAAAACCCACCAGATAGGAAACCCTCTCAAGCTACCCACAACCTCTGGTGCTCTCAGGGGCTTGTGCACTTGGCCAAGCACAAAGAGGCAAAAAAACCCCTCTTTGCTGCCATGTCACAAGTTGGTTCAGGCAAGCCAGAGGGCACAACAGTAGCACTTGGCAAAGACATAAGAGATACAGAAGAATGTGCAAATTTGGTCCTTTGACCGGGAACTGTTGGGGCTCACGAAATATGGACTGAGCAGCTGGGTTGCTCCCTCCCAGAAAATCATCATCACTTTGCTCATCACCGTGCTCTCGTCTGGGTTACAAGCAAGGGTGGCTGCGTTGGGCTTGACATTTGGTGACATTGCTGTCAACTGTGTCGGCCGAACTCCTCAACAGCCGTCACCCTTTCAAGAATGCCCTTCCACACAAATTCTTATCACATGGATGCCATCAATAGAATTCAACTCACTCCACCCAAGAAACCCAGCAGCTTGTGGAAAAGGCCCAGAACTAGGATTCAGGTAGTTGCTGATGTACGAAATATTGGTCTGTGTGCGCAATGTGTATGCGCTGCTGCGCAAATGACTTTCCCATAGCACCTGCTGGCTGGGGCCTCCTGACCCCAGGCCCCAATCCCCAAGCCCCCACAAACTTCAGTGCTGATGGCAAGGTCTCTTGAGAAAGTGTTGTGGCCTTCACAATTCTACTGTCAGACAATGACCAAGCCAACTCCCCAAGTACTAGGTGTGCGACGCCAAGTTTGGTGGTATGTGACACTGCATGTACCTTCTTCTTGATTTCCTGGTTCTTTTCATCATACAGGTACCATGCACGAGGCATCATTCCATCGAAGATCACAGTATCTGGAACCCTGACTGGGCATCCCTGCAAATGATGGGCACATTGAAAACCACACAAATGTCTGGGGCATGAAGCAATACATATGTCATGGGTGTCCTTGAGCATCAGCTTTTAAGAAATTGGACCTGCAGTGCAGGCGCCTTGGAGCAGGCTGGGGATTAAAGGGCACAAGCCTGTTACACCCGCTTCAGAAAGCCCACAAGGATCGACAGAAATGCCAAGCAATGTACATGTTGGGATGGGAGGTGTGTGGAAACTGCTTGCAGGCGTAGAGACCTGGAGAGCAACTAGCCAGCCACCACATGCCTACTTTGCACAAATGCCATCTGCAAAGTGGCACATCTTAGTGGTGCTGTACCAAAACTCGTTATGACCGTGCAGCGTCACTGTCCTGCGCCACCTTTTCCTCCCACCTCAAGAGTGATGACCATCCCTACGTCTGACAACACACCTTCAGATCACGATTGCGTTTCGACAGGTAATAGTACAAGTTGACCAAAGACAGGCCATCACCCTCCAAAGGATGATGGCCCAGGAGTTTATTTGTCTGCGCAATCCCTATGGGCGGCTTGAATCACGCTTAGACAGGATGTGCCACCAACGGCCCGCTGCAAAAGGCATGAAGGAACCTGATCCCACCGCCACACCAAGGCTCGGTCTGGCCTCCTGCACAAGCACAGTACCACCCCCCTTGATAAGTCTGGCCATGCGTGACGATTCCCTCATGCCCCCTTGTCCCAACATGCGCCCTCGTCTGTGGCCCCTTCCCATCCTGGCACATGAAGCAGGAGAAAATGGGTTTCTGAAGGTTGTCTCCATCGCTGCGCTTGTTCGTCCTAGAAGACTCTGTTTCTCATGGGAGCGATTCCCATGTGGACACCACCACAAGGGTGTATCTGGGGTTCTACTGAACCATGTACACTTAGGGTGATCCCTGCAGCACCAGATAGGCCCACCCTTCAACAGGGCTTTCTTGTGTGACCCCTGGGGTCTGTTGTGTTGTGCCCTACATACCCTATGGTCCCTCAGGGATGTGCTTGCTAGCCCCCTGGGGGGTGGCAGGTAATGGCACAGGCCTGAGATGCCCCCATCTCTTGACTGAGTATTTCACAGGCCTTGTGCACATCATTCCATGAGGCACAAACCGGGCACCAACCACCGGTGCACCTCATGCGCACCAATTGTGGCAAAGACACAGCTTCCGCCTGTGCCCCATTTCACGAGGTGTACCCTGGGTTAGCGTGCACAAGTCACAGACTGGGACCAAGTCTGCATCTCGTGGAACGAGGCACTCACCTCCTACAAAGTGATGTACACAATCCCCGTTTGAGGAGTTGCAAGGCTCTGGTCGCGCCTGCCTCACGGTTGTCATCGCCTTCTATCCATCGTGCCAATTTTTGGCGTTTCACAGTATGAGGTTTGAAGGTAGGTTCATCCCTTGATTCTGCTTCTGCTACCCCTACCAGCGCTCTGGGCTCTACTGGGTCTGGGTCAAGCGTACATCCAAGTCAGAGGTCATCCCTTCCCATGCTGCTGTGTTTGCTGGCCCCATTCGGCAACACTAGGTTGGGCTTTGACGAGGCCTTAGGTTGCCCAGTGGGTTCAGGACCGGTTAAAGTTAGAGGACACACAGCCATACAACATTCAAGGGGTGAGGCAACGTGCGCCTTTGGTGCTGCATGACCATTGAAGCCGTGGAGGGAAAGTCCGGCAAGGAGTCATCCGAGTAGGTCCCTAGGGCCCTGTTGACGAAGCCTCAAAGAGCAGTGTTGACTACGGGGAAGGGGGGGCTTCACCATCCATTGCCACCAACTCCAACGATGCCAGCAGCTGCAGGGCTGCGGGGCAAGACATGGGAGACAATGGGTGCGGTGTTTGAAATGTGGTGCACACTAGTCCCACTTGGTATGGGGTTGGCGTCACACAGCTGACTGTTGGTGTGGCACTAGACTGTGGGCCTGCCATCAGTGACCATAGGAGTATAGGAATCGGGACTTGGGGTTCCAGAGCTTCAACCTTTCGGCTGGTTGTACTGGTGTGCACACTTCTGTCTCCCACAATGGGGAGGGGGGAGGTTGTCCCATTGGCGTCTTCATAGGGGTGCACATCTGTGCCGTGCTCGGGTAGTCCTGTGGGGCCGCCGCCGGCGTGAAGGGCTAGGGATGGGCATTTTCTTCCCATCCCTATGCAATTCTTTGTTGTTTGGATCAAATGGGCCAAGTTCGAAATTGGTACTTCCCACAAGGTGGGATCCCAGTCGTCCCGTACCCTTTTGCGTATGAAGTACATGTATTGCCTGGTTGTCTTGGTGGTGTGCATATACAGGGCTAACTTCTGTTGGTATGTTTGTGCCGTGGTGTTCTGCAGGTGTGCTAGTTCATAGTGCTGTTGGAGCATGTACTTCGCCTGGTGGTGGTGCATGTTCGGGTACCCTGTGGCGCGCTGGGTCAATTGCCTGTATCGTTCTTGCAGTTGGAGTGAAGGCAGTGCTGGAGCTAAGTACGGATTTCGGCAAAGCTAGGGTGTGCATACGGAATTCGGCTCTGGGCTGGTTCCCCATGGTTTCCCGTAGAAGATGGGGTGGTCATGCGAGTTGGATTTCCCACTCCGTCGGATCCCAGTGTGCCTTTTGTCCTTTGCGGAGAGGTTGTAGAGAGCGCTGGGCAGCGTCATATTGGAGTCTTGTTGCCATTTCTTAGGCGGCTCTTTACGCACTTGGCCCGAAACGCAAAGAGCGTTCCGGCAAAAACGTAAAAAACGGGTGTTAAAAACGGAGATTGAAATTCCCCCTTTTTTGCTTTTTGGAAACCATGGTCCAAAAACAGGATTTCCTTTAATTACCCCATTTTTCGCCACGTTTAGGACGGTGCTCAAAATCTGTCTTTCCATGTGGTTTTTCACAACCCAGCTGAATCACCTGCATATTTATCATCATTGAAACCTCACTCCTTCACTCTGTCCTTGACACCACCTGCACAGACAATGGTAGGGATAAAGGCATGCAGGACACAACTAGGTGACCCAAATTTCACACTGAAGAGTAATCGCTGTGTTGGAGGACTGTCATGGGTGCCTACAAACACGTAGGCCTTCATCGTGCGTGTAGTGCAGTACAACATTACACACAGGTAGGACAGGTGACCTCTAGTAGTAAGAACAGTACAGTACAACAAGTTCAAGGTATTGTTCAAGCAAACAGGGGGTGACATAATGGATTTGTAAAAAAAAAACGCGCCGCAGCGCGTTCTTTCACAAATATGCGACTATAGACGGCCCTCAGAGAGGAATCAGGAGCAGCAGAAGCAAACCACTTTACAATACCTGTGTCAAAACATACAGCTATTGTTGCTTAGAAACGGCAAACCACTTTTTCTTTGTTGCTGGCTGGCTCAGCCCCTTTCGCCCTTTCCACACGATTCTGAAATGTGGTGGTTGGTGTGTTGTCCTTCTTTTTTGCTTTACGATTTTTTGCCTTAACATCCTCCACTTCATCCTCCTCACTAGTACCCAAGTCTTGAGGCTTGGGACGCTTATTCGGGGACTTCTTGGTGCTGGCGGGTGTTGCAGGGGTCTGCGCGGCCTGGGCACTGTCAAAGTCCCCTTCACCATCATTGTCACATTCCTCCTCATCGCGAGGCTTCATGAATGACACAGGCATGCAGTGAGCCAATTTGGGAAACTAGTCTTGCCAGCTAATCACGTACATTGCATCCATGTCCCGAACATTTGCTGTCACTAGCTCAAAAAAATGCGGAAACAGACCAGCACGACCCGTGTAACATGTGGCAATGTTCGGAGCCTCGGACAGACATGAAATCAATTGAGCAGGCAGGACAGGGCTGCTAGTCATGCACAACAGCCACAACTCCTCAGACTTGTCTCGATCCGGATTGGGAATTATGTTCAAAGCACGGAGGGCCGAGCCTGCAGCAACAATTCCCATTTGGCTTTTGTATTGGCCTGAGTCTGTCATGAACACATTGGGCACTTTGTAGGCAAACTTCGTGGGGATTGCAAAAGTACATATCCGCTCCTCGTTGTGTACACAACGGTCGAATGACCGAAACCCCTTTCATAAATCTCCATTGCTAGCCAGCCAGCTCATCTGCATCCCTCAACTATGTACGCAAGAACTTCACATCACTCGCCGGGCCTGCCACAGCGATGGGGACTTCTTTATTTGCCAGTTTCAGTATTAGAGGGTATACATCATCCAGTTGCTCCTGGTTTGTCTCCAGAAACACCTGAGATCCAAAATTTTCAAATTAACGCGCTGCAACGCGTTCCCGACACGAAATCGAATTATTAGGGGCTGTTTCCACCACAGTACAATGCAAACAACAAACCATTGCATAGTTCCGCAGTGCCATCTCGTAGGGCAGGGCCTTTCCAGCGATGATGGGCAGCGCCTCAATATGTGCTCCGCTTGGCTCTTCATTCCCCTGTGGTGCTGCCAACTAGACCCGTGTAGTCTTCTCCTTGTATGATACTTCCACCTTTGGTGTCCTGCAAGTAAGGCTGTTTTGGAAAGGCCCAACCAGTAGCTCTCACCAGAACTTTTTATAAGTCATTTGCTCACACCAGGCCTCGGATTTGGAGTCTCGAAAAGTGCTCTACTATCCGCCCCCTTTCAAGGGCCCACTGTTTAAGTTTCCTGCAATTGAGGATTCTTTGGCAAGCTCCGACTAGTAGCTCTCACCAGAAGTTTGTTTTAGGTCATTTGCTCACACCCACACAGAGATTTGGAGTCTCGAAAAGTGCTCTAATATCCGCCCCCTTCTAGGGGCCCACTGTTTGAGTTTCTAGCAAACAAGGCATTTTTGCAAGACCCCGACCAATAGCTCTCATCAGAACTTGATTTTTGGTCATTCGCTCACAACAAGCCTCAGATCTCGAGGCTCGAAAAGTGCTCTACTATCCGCCCCCTTCGAGGGGCCCACTGTTTCAGTTTCCTGCAACTGAGGCTTTTTTGGAAAGCCCCGACCAGTAGCTCTCACCAGAACTTTATTTTGGGTCATTTGTGCACACCATGCTTGAGATCTGCAGGCTCAAAAAGTGCTCTACTATGTACCCCCTTCCAGGGGCCAATTATTCAAGGTTCATGCAAACAAGGCATTTTTGCAAGTCCCCGAGCAGAACCTCTGACCAGAACTTTATTTTAGGTCCTTTGCTCACGCCCACACAGAGATTTAGAGGCTCGAAAAGTGCTCTACTATCTGCCCCTTTCCAGGGGCCCAGTGTTCCAGTTTCTAGCAAACAAGGCATTTTTGGCAAGCGCCAACTAGTAGCTCTCACCACAACTTTATTTTACGTCATTTGCTCACACCCACAGACAAATCTGTAGGCTCGAAAAGTGCTCCACTATCCACCCCCTTCCAGGGGTCCACTGTTTCAGTTTCTTGCAAACAAGGCTTTTTTGGAAAGCCCCGACTAGTAGCTCTCACCATAAATGTATTTTGGGTCATTTGCTCACACCGGGCCTGAGATATGGAGGCTCGAAAAGTGCTCCACTATCCGCCCCGTTCTAGGGGCCCACTGTTTCAGTTTCTTGCAAACAAGGGTTTTTTGGAAAGCCCCGACTAGTAGCTCTCACCAGAACTTTATTTTGGGTCATTTGCTCACACCGGGCCTGGGATCCGCAGGCTCGAAAAGTGCTCCACTATGCGCCCCCTTCCATGGGCCCACTGTTCCAGTTTCTAGCAACAAGGCATTTTTGCAAAGCCCCGACTAGTAGCTCTTACGAGACTTTTATTTTAGGTTAGTTGCCCACACCAGGCCCGAGATCTAGAGGCTCGAAAAGTGCTCCACTATCCGCCCCCTTTAAGGGGCCCAGTGTTTGAGTTTCTAGCAAACAAGGTATTTCTGCAAAGCGCCGACCATTAGCTCTCACCACAACTTTATTTTAGGTCATTTGCTCACACTAGACGTGAGATTCACAAGCTTGAAAAGTGCTCTACTATCCGCCCCCTTCCTGGGGCCCACGGTTTCAGTTTCTAGCAAACAATGCATTTTTGCAAAGCCCCGACCATTAGCTCTCTCCACAACTTTATTTTAGGTCATTGGCTCACACCAAGCCTGAGATCTGGAGGCTCGAAAAGTGCTCTACTATCCGCCCCCTTCCTTGTAAAAAGTTCTGGTGAGAGCTACTGGCTGGGGTTTTCCAAAAAAGCCTTACTTGCAAGACACTGAAAATAGTGGGCCCCTAGAAGGGGGCGGATAGCACAGCACTTGTCGAGCGTCTAGATCTTAGGCATGGTGTGAGCAAATGTTGTAAAATATAGTTCTGGGGAGAGCTACTGGTTGGGGCTTTGCAAAAGTGTCTTGTTTGCAAGAACCTGAAACAGTGGGCCCCCAGAAGGGGGCGGATAGTAGAGCAGTTTTCGAGCCTCTAGATCTTAGGCTTGGTGTGAGCAAATGACGTCAAATAAGATTCTCGTGAGAAATTCTGGTCGGGGCTTTGCAAAGTTGCCTTCTTTACTAGAAATTGAAATAGTGGGCCCCTGGAAGGGGGCGGATAGTACAGCACTTTTCGAGACTTCAAGTCTCTATGTGGGTGTGAGCAAATGACCTGAAATAAAGTTCCGGTGAGAGCTACTGGTCGGGGCTTTCCAAAAATGCCTTACTCGTAGCAAACTGAAATAGTCGGCCCCTGGAGGGGGCGGATGGTAGAGCACTTTTCGAGCCTCCAGATCTCTATGTGGGTGTGAGCAAATGACCCGAAAGAAAAGTCTGGTGAGAGCTATTGGTCGGGGCTTTCCAAAAAAGCCACAGTTGCACGAAACGGAAATAGTGGGCCCCTCGAAGGGGGCGGATAGTAGAGCACTTTTCGAGCCTCCAGATCTCTGTGTGGGTGTGAGCAAATGACCTAAAATAAAGATTTGGTGAGAGCTACTAGTTGGGGCTTTCCAAAAAAGCCTCGGTTGTAGGAAACGGAAATAGTGGGCCCCTCGAAGGGGGCGGATAGTAGAGCACTTTTGGAGGCTCCGGATCTGAGCCCTGGTGTGGACAAATGACCCAAAATAAAGTTCTGGTGAGAGCTACTAGTCTCGGCTCTGCAAAAATGCCTTGTTTGCTAGAAACTCAAACAATGGGCCCCTGGAAGGGGGCGGATAGTAAAACGATTTTTGAGCCTCCGCTTGCGGATGATTGGCTGAAAGTACAAACTTGCACGCCATAACTTGTTTCGTGCTTCCTTGGTGGTGAACACCGGTATTTCAAATGTTTTCAGCATGAGCCTTGCCAACAATATATTTTTGGATTTGGATTCACTGTTCCAATTCAGGACAAGTATATATTCTTTTCTTTTTTGCATGTTGCTTTATTGAGGTCAGGTATACGGGTGGACAACATTGCAGTGTCTCAACGTAGCAAATTTCAATGGATAATCACCCGGAAAATTTCAAAGTTGCCCGGAAAAAGCATCGGAGGTTTTGGCAACCAGCGCGGGACCCAAAACGCAACCAATATCGCTTGGAATGTTCTATGGCGAACCGTCCCCGGGTAGCTCGGAAGAAATTTTGGTGCCGAAGTCTGAAATGTACCGTGTGATACGAGTCCCATTTGGTGACCATAAGTGCTAAGCGATTCCAAAAATCTCCTGCAAAATACCCAGCTTTTTCCTGCCACTATTTACTTTCTATGCTGTGCGTTCCAGCGCCATGTGGGGAACGAGTTGTTGCGGTTTTAGTGCATGTAGCCTACCGTTGGAAGGATAGTCTACACCACAAGCTACGTAACTTGTGCGGCGTCCCGCCACCCCATTCTGCTGCACATACTGCCTTGCTGATGCAAGTGGAGGATATGATTGACTTGTTGTATGGTTATGTACCCGCTCTGTTCATTATTGGTTGTCAAGTGAGACACTGTTCAGGGGGGGGGGGGAAAGTGCAAATGAACTATCCAAAAAATGCAGTGCAAAAAAATGCAAAAAAGTGCAAATATGTGCAAAAAAGTGCAAAAAAATGCAACCATAAAAATGCAATGACAAGGCAACACAATACACAACACTGCACTACACAATGCGCTCCAAACGAAACATTGAATAGTGCTCTTGGTTTCGGCATTACGCCACTTTGAACCTACCTTCCACATCACCATTGAACATCAACATCGTTGTCAAGCGGCGGATGTTATTTGGCAGACCACGCCAATACTTCGTATCCATATTGCCAGCCAAACTGAAACTTCTCTCGACACTTGCAGAAGTTGTTGGCACATGGATCAAAAAGAATCGCCCGCTTTGCAAGATCACCTCCACGGTTGGCCCAAAATAAAGCCAAAGCACTCGCACTGTCAATGGAATGATTCTCAACCCGACAATATGTATGCCACTCAGCCCTAAACTCAGCATCATCGATGGGAAACTGGAGGGCTGTCAGGTTTTTTAAATCGTGGTCCAAATCAGCAAGCTCATGTTTTTGGCTTCTTTGCCTTGGGCTCATCATCATCACTGTCACTCTCCAGCAAATCAGGTTCATTTTCCTCTTCCTCATCATTTGTATGTCCCTGCGCACCAGCTTCTGGCTGCGTCAGAGACATCAAAAAAGCGAAAACAACTGTGACAGGGTAGTGGAAACAAGTGCAAAAAAATGCAAAAAAGTGCAAAAAGTGCAAAAATTGGCTCAAAGTGAAAAGTGCAAAAAAATGCAAAAAAGTGCATTTGCACTTTTTTCCCCCCCCTGCATTGTCACTGGTGTGGTCACACCAATTCTAATATGAGTACTATGTGATACTCTCGGTGTCTACATGTACTCATATGTCTTACTCTTGGATATGAGCACAAAGTGGAATGTGCACGCACCTTGATGGTTGCACGGCTTTTGAATCATCAACCGTGGTTTTCACGGATTCCTAGTCTGCCATTCGGTGACGAGCCATGCGAAGCTATGCTTAGTCGCGCGGTGGCCAAAATGGCCAAATATCTGCACATGGACTCTTTTGAGCAAGTTCACGACTTGTTTGCACTTGTCCCCCCTCCCCCATGCACGAAAAAAGGATCTCCTATATTGTAATATCCCAAAAGGGTTACCACAGCTTATTAACGGCAGACTACGAAGACTTTGTCCACGTTGGTACCTTAGGATGATACCTGCCCTGTAGTGGTCCTCTGACAAGCAGTCCAAGGTTGAGGGAGAGTGGCCTCACACCCTAAAATTCCTCGGCTCCATTCGAGCTGTCGTGGATGTTGACCATCTGAATGACTTGTGTGTTAAGACGTTGCAAACTCTGGTACGGCCACTGCGTGTGTACCCTTCGTGAACGGCCGTTAAGTGGCCGTTTGAATATTTGCGTGAATTTCACGTGAATTTACCCAAATTTTGAGGTTTTTTGGGGAAAATGCCATATTCTTGGTTCATTCCGAGGGATTTGAGGAGCCAAAATTTCTCACCCAGCTTTGTTACGCATCATCCAATGAAAGTCCCGCCCCAAAAGCATCCATCATGTCCGAACCGTGCCCAAAACGAGAGGTGCCGAAACCCGGCAAGCCTGTAGCCGATTCACAGCCGTGAATTCACGTGAATTTGTACGAAATTCGTGCGAATTTCACATTCTCGTGAATCTGTGAGTCTACCGTGAATTTATGCGTGAATCTTGGTGCGTGAATTTCAAATTCACGCGAATCTCACCAAATGTGTTGAACCATGCGGGGACTTCAAACCTCTAAATTGCACATATTTGTTGGATCTTACTTTGGGCGAAGGTAGCACGACAAAAGCACACGATAGCACCAAGTTACGAGCAAAACACAGCAAAATTGGGTGAAATTCACGGTACCCTGAATCTCGGATTCAAACGGCCGTTTCACGAAGGGTACATGTGTCATACGATGCGGTGGCTACCCTCACTCAACACGTCCCCCATCGCCCCCCCTCATGGCGGCTACTGTCGAGGAAGCCCAGAGCATGCTCCGACGCTGCTACCCAGCACGATACCAAATGCGTGGGCGTCGCATGGCAGCTGCAGATGTACGCTACATGAGGGGGAGGGGGGGGCGACAGGATAGGCGAATCAGAAAGTGACTTGGACAACAACAGTGGTGATGAAGCAGATGAGAGAGACCCAGAGGATGCTGAAGAATACTAGGGGGACAATGGACATAACGATGCGAATGTACATGTAGATGTTGTGTCTGTTGCCTCTGATGCGTCGGATCCTCCCGTGCAAGTGATGGCTGAGCTGTCGGAGTATGATCCAGCCGTTGTATCAGTTGATTTGCATGGTGAAGTGCCGTCAGTGGTTTTTGTGGAGCCGGATGCATAATTGACCCTTTTTCCTCAATGACTGCCTTCATCCACTGGTTTTCATGGTTAAGCCCCATCTTCACACTGTCTTAATCCCCCACTGTGGGAGCACCATGTCAGGGAGACCAGACGCGGACAACAGCATGGATGGGAGGAGCCCGCCTACCATCTCACAAGCTGTCAGTGCAAGCCAAGCGCAGAGCCAACGCGCAGCAGCAGCCGCAGCAGCAGACAAAGCAGATGTTGGGACGAAGGTGCAGAAGGATGCGATGGAGGCACATCTGGCAATCTGCGTACGCAAAGAGATGGTCAAAGTGGCGCTGATGAAGCTCAAGGTCGATGTGCAGATGGTAAAGGGGCGGACCAGGCCGCGGGACGAGGACACAGCTGTGCAACGACAACAAAGTCTAGCGGTGAATCCTCTGAATCGACCCCTGAGCTATTTTTTGATCTGGCAAGATGAATGTTTGTCAAACATGGGCCTTAGAAGCACATTTCCGTTGGTAACGCGCTGCAGCGCATTCTTTCGTCAACATCGGTGATCAGTCCCTTTAAATTGCCCGTTTCTGCTCAGATGGAGGTCGTTATGTACTGGGAGGTGCCCACGTGGCTAGAGCCCTACAAAGGCTTCAAAAGGAGTACACAAGGGCACAGAAGGCCTTGCGCGACTACTTGCAGTTCATGTATTCCGAAGAGGCCAAGCCAGAGACACTAATGGAGGTGCGGGAGATGATGTCGGGTGACCATAACGCCATTCAGCACAACGTCACGAAGCTTACCCTCGAACAGATTGCGTCCAGAATATGGGTGAGGGTACAAAAGCCTGGCAAGGCCAAGGATCATTTGATGGTGGCCTTACACAAAGCTGGGCGGATGACAGCAAAGATCATACCGATGTGGAAGTGAATCAGCCATTGTCGGTGGTTTGACTATTGCAGGCACTCGGCATACCTCCATTCCGTCTGTTTTGGCCCATGCTGCATCTTTTGACACCTGTCCCTTGTGCAGGATGCCGCATGGAAACACTGGAAGCCATTGGTTACTGTGGTGTAGATCAGCAATGGTGCGATCGCCGACGCCATCGACAAGTTCGATCTGCCCATTCGATGTCACTCCACAGTGGCGCGTTGCTTACCGATTCCCAACTGGGATATGGATCTTCCTCTGACCGGTTCCAACTGCCCAAATTCAACTTCGTTGCACATGAGGCCCGACCCATTAGTTTCCTTATGCGCCGTATCTCGTGGTGGTTGACTGTAATAGCAGTGGTAGCAGTTTGCGACACTCTGGCACTACAACACGACCGAAAAATGCATGTGTGAAAACAGGGGCACATATGTCTGGACTGGTGAACAATCTTGTTGTCCGGGTGCAAATATAGCATTTCCCACAGCCTGTCGTTCTTGAGGTTGCGCACTTTGCTTTGGAGCACTCAGAGTTTCGTCTCGGACCCATTCATATAGCCAACAATTTCCTCAATTTGATCCCCATGGAGCCCAGTGAGAGGTCGCAGTGCAAATGGCGTGAGAACTGCACCAAAGAGGCAATTTTAAAATCAGACAACACGCTGGAGCGCGTTATTTTACCGACAAGTCGAAGAATGGGGTTTGAGCAGGCCAAATTGCATGATTGTACAACGACGGACCTTCTTTGCATGAATGTTCGAGTTTTGACCCTGGAAGGGGGCTGATAGTAAAGCACTTGTCGAGCCTCCAGATCTCAGGCCTAGTGTGAGCAGATGACCTAAAATAAACTTCTGGTGAGAGCTAGTGGTGGGGACTTTCCAAAAAAGCCCTACTCACAGGAAACTCAAACAGTGGGCCCCCAGGCCCAGGCACTCGTCTTGCCGGATTGGGCCTCGTGTTCTTTGGCATAGGAAAAGGACATCCACATAGTGTGCATTTGACAGTGGACACAAAACAAAATTCTTGTTGACAAATATTTCTAAGTGTAGGCAAAGCAAAGGAAAAATGCATGTGAATGTGCATGTGTGCCTCCTTCTCAGGCCGGGGAGTAGCTCGAGGCACGGATCTTCACTCGTCTTGCCGGATGCGGCAAATTGACTGCATCGCCCCACAACCTTTGCAACATCTTTGTTCATGGACCACCTTGCAGGCAAAGCAGGCACCAAGCATCCAACTTTTGTTCCCATCGCTTCAGTTCCACAGATGCCACCAAAGTTTCTTCCGAGTGTTCCATGGAACCTCGTCCGGAAGGTCCCTAGAACATTCCAAGCGATATTGGTTGCGTTTTGGGGCTTGAGCTGGCTGCCAAAACTTCCAAGCGGTTTTCCGGGGGTCGTACCCAGCCGTATCTAAAATGGGGGAAGCGACCCAACCGAAGCATATAGCACGCACATCGACGGGTATCCCCCCAAATTGCACCTGGTGATGGAAGAATATTGCTCTCTCTTGCAATATTCTATGCTAGGCACCGGTGGTACATGTGAGGCGGGGGTAAAAGAATGAGTAGTCCACAATGGAGAGATTAGCTACATAACCCCTACAATCTTGGGGGGGTCCCCAACGCTTTAGATCGGGGGAGAAAGTTAGTGCTTTTTGGCATTTTGGCTAATTACCTAATGCTTCTTGCAACTTCATTTGCGCTTCCTATTTGCTTGAGGTTGTTTCCATCCAAATTGCCTTGATATACACACTACTCTTTATTTCCTTGTGTTTTTTTGTCAAAGAGTGTAAAAAAAGACTAATCATTGTTTTTAACTGGTGACCGAAGTTGAACGAAGTGTCTATTGAGAGTACACATAGCAGGTCTTGGGTCAGTGACAGGGGCGGCTTTGGTTATGGGTTTGGTACTGCTATGGCTTTTTGTCAAGAAAAACAAAAAATGCTAATTACCTGATGCTTTTTGCAAATTCGTTTGCGCTTCGTATTTGCTTGAGGTTGTTTTCATCCAAATTGCCTTCACATACACACTACTCTTTATTTCCTTGTGTTTTTTTGTCAAAGAGTGTAAAAAAAGACTAATTATTGTTTTTAACCGGTGACCGAAGTTGAACGAAGTGTCCATTGAGAGTACACATAGCAGGTCTTGGGTCAGTGACAGGGGCGGCTTTGGTTATGGGTTTGGTACTGCTATGGCTTTTTGTCAAGAAAAGCAAAAAATGCTAATTACCTGATGCTTTTTGCAAATTCGTTTGCGCTTCGTATTTGCTTGAGGTTGTTTTCAACCAAATTGGCTTGGACTTGCCAAATTGATACATTGCTTGATGTGGCGGGATCGCTTCACGCGAGAGTATTGTAATGAGCACTATTGAGCAGGCTCCGCTTTGCTTGGTCCCACACACTCGCCGCGGCGGGAAGTGGTTGCCCGTCCAACCCCCCGGGAGGTATTCGAGTAGGCGGGGCCATCGCACTACCCAGAGGTGCGGTTTGCCACCCGACAAGAGCCTCCACGTATACACCTGCGCTATCTCCACGATGCCGTCTACTCCTGCTTGACTGGGGCACTGAGCCGATGCAATCACCAATCGCTGCCCGCCTGACTAGGCCTCCTTACCACCAGCTCTCGGTTTAGGGGATCCAACGTGAGATGGGTGTCTGCTAACACATTATCATCGCCATCTGGCAGCGACAGCAGCACCGCCGTGACGCAAGCATGAATCAAGTACTGGCCAGGCCACTGGCCAAATGGCAAATAAACGCGTTTATGCGTTTATTTTTCGAAAAATGCCCTTTTTGGGGGGATAACCGTTGTTTATCGACGCTTATTGGTGTTTATTGACATTTTTGCATTCAGCGCCGATGGTTTTTGTACCTTGTGTGACGTTTTTTTAGAGCTTTGTGCGTTTGTGCATGTTTGAGGGTATCAAAGTTGGCTGGAACCAACCCGGGATACTAACACACAGGGGCATGTCACTTGAATTACGGCTCCCGGGTAATTGCACCCTGTCCTTGCTATGCTTCTCCACAGCCATTGAGCTCACAGTGGGCCTCACATGGCGCTGGAACACACAGCACAGCAGGTAAAAAATGGCAGGAAAAAGCTGGCCATTTTGTAGGGGATTTTTGGAAACACTGAGCACTTATGGTCACCAAATGGGACTTGTATCGCACAGTACATTGAAGACTTCGGCACCGAAATTTCTTCCGAGCTACCCGGGGACGGTTGCCTGGAAGGTCCATAGAACATTCCAAGCGATATTGGTGGCGTTTCGGGTCCCGAGCTGGCTGCTAAAACCTCCGATGCTTTTTCCGGGCAACTTTGAAAACTTCCGGGCGATTATCAATTGAAATTTGCTACGTTGAGAGAAGGCAATGTTATCCACCCATATACGTGACCTCAACAAAACAACACGCAAAAAAGAAAAGGATACTTGTCCTTAATTAGAACTATGAATGCTGTACTCCCCTGCACTAAGCATATGCACGGGGCAACCATCACTTGACATGGCGTCCACATCCAACACCCGCTCCCCCAAACTATGTACAGCGGTACGCCCATGCTTCTTGGGTTGCGGTTGAGGTTCGGGGCTGTCATGAGAGGATGATGAAGAATCTGACCATGCGGCACTTACTGTAGAGCCGCCAGACACGTACACATCATCATCCTCAGAATCATCATCCTCGGGATTGCTACTACTTCCATTGTCACTGCTGCTGCTGCTGTTGCTGCTGCTGCTGGCGCTGCTACTGCTGCTGCTGGTACTGCTGCTGCCGTTGGGAAACACCAGTTGGTGCTGAATGTCGCTATCAACAATGGGGGCGCGCAACAACTTTGCCTGCCTCATTGGCTGTACGTGCTTGTGGTCGCTCACATCACTTGGACCTTGAAATGAGGCAGCACTGTCCTCCGCCTCCAAAGCACCAACCACAAGAACGGAACTTGGGTTAGAATCCACTGGTCTGTGCATGGGCCCCACATCAGATTTACCCTTACACTTACCCTTGCCCTTGAAATATTTACGCCGTGCGGCACAGGATTTGAATTTGGACCGGGTCTTCAAAGCCATGGTAGGCCAATTTTGGAGAGCTTCCACCTCAAGTGGGACCCATTGAGATATACCACGCTTTGAGCCACGACTCCCACACACACAAACCACATCACTTTCCGGTTTTGCACTTGGAAAAGAGCATTCAACCGAATTGGTTGCTGGGTGCATATATAACTTGCAGCCGCCTGCTTCTTGACAAGTCATCAAGTGCCGTAACAGCGTTGGAAGATTGTCTGCCACAGTGCATTGGCAGCAACCATGCAAACCTCCAAAACAAGGTTCCGATGGATAGGGGCCCAAATTTTGGCAGTGGGGATCTTCTTTTTCGTATACAAAAACTTTTCATACAGCCCATGCTTCAAAATTTCACTAATACTGGCATCCTGCCTAGTACTAGTCACGGGGGCATATCTGTTGGCCACCCGGAGATCCAGGTCCCCTGCCTCATCAAAATATAGCATGGAGGTCCGCGGGTTAAACCAGTTGTGGGACCACCCATTCATACATAGGGTTGCAATGCAACCTTCTTCCGCATATTCCGAAATGATGTGCACAATATCCATGTACATCGAACCCATAGCTTGCCGTGCTACAGTTGCCAATGTAGTGCAACCATAGCACAGGTGTACTATGTGGAAGAAGGCCAAAACCAGAGAATGGAAGGGCAATGGGAGGACCATGCCCCCCGCCAGTCTTCCCATCACAGTGCGGGCCTCGCGGCCACTTGAGCTGATGCCTGCTTGGAACCTTCCTCGCACAAGGCGCTGGTGCTCCCTGCTATCACGAGGCAAAGATCCAGGGTGGTATCTCCTAGCAACTTGAGCAATTACTTTCAACAACTCATGCTTGCACGGCCCGGGTACCGTCCGGCAAATAGCACCAAGGAGTCTGGAGGCTCCTCCTTTGGTGTTGTGTAATACTGGTTGTATAATGTAAACTTGTGCTAGGTTGCATACACCCTGGAACTTGTGGGAACCGCGCACGTAATTTCGACAGCGTCCCTTGTGCACAAACAATGTGGAAGCCCCATGCTTATTGACCCAGGAACATGCCAAGCACCCCTTCTGCCGACACTCTGCCCACAAATGGTGGTGATCTGCAGTCAGACAACCAAACTGTACGTGCAGTGTCGTAGTGTACTCTGCACCACCATACCCCATGCGTTGGTTGAATTTACAAAAAGGCAGGGCCTGTAGGGCCTCTGCCCGTTTGGGTAGCCACTCTCCATCAACAACTTTGGGAAGTTCCATCCAGGTTATCATGTCTGTGCACCTGGGCACATGGCCACCCCTTGGGAACCAGTCTCCCACACAATCAATTATACAAATCCTAGTGTTTACATTGGGACGCCCTCTGGGCTGGTATGCATCACCATACAGGCCCAAGGTTAGGGTGGCTTGTTGGGGGGGAGGGTCCCTGCGCCCTTGTATTGCTAGGGTGCTGGACTTGTGCAGAAGTAGATGGCACAGTTCTGGCAACAGGGTGCTTTTGCTCAGGGAGTACTCCACTGCCGGAAGATGTAGTAGCTCCTGCTACCGTAGTGCCACCATAGACCACGCGGCACCTAGTTGTAGGCGATCAAGGGTTTGCAGCACTGCTGCTGGCACAACATGCTCATGCCGCAGAAGCATGGGAGCTGGTGCCTTGGGACACTGGGGTCGCCAGTGTCCCAGGCTGGCGGTGTTGGGTGGTAAAGGGCCCATTGGGCGCCGCACAACCCGGATTGTGCCAGTGGGAGGCCTTGAAAGGTTGTCTAGCTCCTTGCAGTCCAAAGGGGTGGCCCCAAAGAAGATCAAGATGAAAGCTGACACCATAACTTGATTGGCAGGCACAGGGCTGATGCTGGCAAGCACCTCCAATTTGGACACGTCCCCATTGACCCATACAGTAAAATTGTCCACGATGAACTCGTGGTGGAACATTGTGATTTTGCAAGACTGTGGTAGAAAGCATGAATGGCAAACATTTTTTTGTGCCTGAACCTATAGCTTTCACCAGAACATGTTTTTGGTCGAATCGGTCATAGTGGCTCTGAGATCCAGGTCCTCCAACTGTGCTTGACTATCAGCCCCAGAAAAAGGGCCCCATATGACAGATTTTTTTGAATCAAGCATATTTTGAATGCCCCAACGTATACCTTTCACCAGAACCTGTTTTTGGTCGAATTGGTCACAATGGGCCAGAGATCCAGGTCCTCCAAGTGTGCTCGACTATCCGCCCCAGAAAAGAGGCCCCATATTTCAGATTTTTTTTTGGACCAAGCATATTTGGAATGCCCCGACCTATACCTTTCTTAGGCGTCACAAGTTGCCCACCCCCCACCTCGCGCTATGGCCCACGGAAGTCCATGTTGTAATGAGGGGAAAAGTATGTGAAAAGGGGTGTTATTTTTTGGGTATCCAAACCCCCCTGGTGGCAACATGCAAAAACAAGGTGTGTATTTCAAATATATGCCATTATTTGCATTTCTGGAAACACACAGATTTTCAAAATAAAGACATTCAATCACCAAAATATAGTGTTGTTTTACATTTAGACCACTGCATTCCAGTGTGGGGGGGGGGGGGCTGCCTATTTTTCTCTCCCCTTTGTTCGAGCTTGATCACAGAACCCCCCTATACACCACAGATGAGGGAACCCCAAACATACCTTTCATTGAAGCACATAGAAAACTATCCCAAAGCATGTACTTGTATTTCCTATTTTAACCAACCTGGCCGAAATTTCGGCCAGCTCTTCGAAAAATGTCCAAACACATGGTCCTATTTGACAGACAGGCCTAAGCTGGCCAAAATTTCGGCCAGGTCCATCGAAACTCCGAATATGATCACTGAAATGGGTACCTAAGACAATAGAAATGAGCAAGGAACACAGGAGCAGTGACATTTGAACAGGGTGTGCAACATAATATACTCAATTACAAGCAAATACCACCTGACGAATCAAAGCAGACTTTTGCAGTGCCTATGGGGAAACACAATAATAAAAGGCTGAAGAGGCTGAGGACTGCATGCTGGCCGAAATTTCGGCCAGACTTCATACGGACAGGCAATATAAGCAGCGGGACTAGCATTAGCGCTTGCGCAGACCAGATGCACGGGGCTTCTTAGCACCTGTGTTAGCAGGAGGCTGGGCAAGGGCTGCAGCACCAGGCTTGGCAGTGGCAGAGTTCTGTGACTGTGTGTTTCCACCCTAGGATGGTGAAAAATGATTCACAAAAGTATTCATACCTTTGCCAGTAGGGGCAACAGTGCCTGAGGAGGAAGCTGGGGTGGCCTCAGCGCACTGCGTGCCACTGGGTGAGGGGGCAGGGGCAGTTTTGGGTTTCTTCTTTGGAGTGTGTGTCTCTGGTTGCGACTCTGCCTCCCCATCTTGCTCCTCAGGATCCTCATCTACATACCTAACCCCAGAACAATCCACAGGAAAACCTGCCCCCAAGTCGTGGTACACATCCTCCCATGACTTGGGGGGGCACGTGTCGGCGTTGGTGATAGCTGCTCTGATGGACTGAACAAACTCATCAGGCACAACAGTCTCCTCACCCAAAAGGGCACACACAACATTACAGTCCTTGGAAAACCTGGTAGACATCATGCTTGCAAAATACACAGGCAGAGTCCCCAGCAAAAACCAGTTGCCTGCCCGTTCTGGGACCGGAACCAGGCTCAAAAGAAATGAGAATATCTCAACAGGCATCACAGACGACATGGGTCCTTCAGTAAAAGCCACGTAACGGGGCAGCCTGTTATCAAAGGCAGTGGCAGAACAAACGGAAACCAGATGGGACGTAGAAGTGTACAGCGGGGTCTTGCTTGACAAATTGTAAATGGCAACGTCACACTGATACATATACTCAGCCACAGTGGCCTTCAAAGCAGCAACAGTGGCTTTCACATCAGCAGACTCACCCGCCATGAACACAGGCACACCGGACAAAAGCAGCTGCGCAACCAGGTTATGCAAACCAGCTGTATAGAGGCGGGGCACCTCAATGACACAAGCAGCAAAGGGCAGTGAACTAATGATACTGGGACCAGGGACTCCACAACGCATTGCCATCAATTCCACACGGCCTGACTCTGCAATGAGTTTGCCTGTGCTTGACTCAACGAGGGACTCCCTAGCACACTGGATACTGACCAGACCAGTATCAGATTTTTCACAAACAGGCTTAGCAACAGTCTTCTGCAACAATCCCCGCAACCCCTCATATTTGGGATCCTTCCAAAGAGGGGCCTTAATTACTGCTGACCACGGGGGCCAGGGGTTTTCTTCAGTCCAGGTCCAACTGCCATAGGCTACCTTCAGGTGTGATGCAATAGCGCACTGCCTTTTGGCCATCTCAATAGTACCAAGTGTAGCTGCAGACAGGTGGTGTCACAGGGTGGGCTCCTATTGTGCATTAATTGAACGACACACAAGCTGGCCGAAATTTCGGCCAGGTCGGTCGATTTATTCGAATACAAATCCCTGTTTGACCAAAACATACCTCTGGTGTTGGTCACAAGCCCATTGGTAACCGCCTCGGGATGAAGAATGTGCCAGGACCACATCTGGGCCTTTTTAACATCTTTTATAATTTTTTTGAGACCAGGTAGGGTACTTTTTGTCCCATCCATGTAACCTACGATGTCGCGAAGTCGGTCAGGCGTGATGCCTTCCACTTCCTTGAACGTACCCGGTGCAGGATGTAGTCCGCGCTTTTCCATGGCTGCCATGGCGTCTACTGAAGCAAGACCCACAAATTTCACCAAACGCCCAACGCCACCCCACCGTTTGGCAACAGCACTGTGCACAGGAGAACACGTGGAACACAGAAGCTGGCCGAAATTTCGGCCAGGTCAATCGACAAAACCGAATTAATAAACGAAACACACCACAGTGCCTTCCTCGGCAGTAACACCACACTCCTCAAGCATAACATTACTGTGATGGTACAGGGTGTACTCATTGGCATCCTCATCCTCAAGCCTATCCAGGAGTAGGGACATTCGCTCCGATGTGGTGGATGCTGAGCCAGCAGTGGTCTGGATTTGATGTAAGCCTGCAAGCCGGCGCCTAGTCCGCAGGGGACAATCCTGTTTGACTTCATAACCACCAAATACCAGGGTGGGATCCGGAGTCTCCATATTTGTCATTTCAAATTCGGTCTTGTGTTTTTGGGCAGCAGTGTAAACATGCTGACCCCCCAACAGAACCCAGCGAGTGGCTGTGCAACAGGAATATTCGTAATAGCAGGGTCGAAAATTCAGACGCGAAAACGGTACTATCGAGAAGAATACCACAACACACATACGAGTGACTTTATAAAAAAGAAGATCCTGGATGTAATCCACAGGCGGGGCTGCCTTCAGATCGTCGTAGCGGCGTTGCACGCGATCATCCGAAATCCTACGGACCTGCCCAAATTTTCGGTTGTGGTCGATAATAATCTGATCCCACCGAACCTTTATTTTCGTCGTTGACGTAACCCAGTCGGATAACTTGATGGAGGATGATGAATTTTTCTTTGGTGCGGCCTTAGGCTTCTTTTGAAGTCCCTCTGTGCTCGCCTGGTCCTCTTGAGACTGGGATTGCACTTGAGATTGCCCATTGTCTGCTGCAGGCTCACCATCTGGCGAAACAGCCATGTCCTGTGATACCCCTCCAGGCTCAGTCATAAAATAAAGGGCTACAGGGCAACATTTCATGAAGGGGAGAGTTCCCGGATAGCAAACAACAAGCACAAATCAACCAAAAAAGGACCAAAACGGACTGCCTGACAGGAAAATCGGATAACCTGGCCGAAATTTCGGCCAGCACTGCTCTGCATGTCAAACCACTGTGTACAAATACCATTCTGAGAGGCTGGCCGAAATTTCGGCCAGAACCTTATGTCATTTGTGTTCTGGGGTTAGCCATATGACAAAGCAACAAGTCTGGCCGAAATTTCGGCCAGAAAAACATGAAACAGCAAATAGACACACCAAAATCACTGGCAATGCGTGGGAGAACCCATACCACAGTGACAAACACAGCTGCAAACAGAAATCAGTCCCAGTCCTGGGTATCCACACCGATGTGTTCCGCCTCATCTAGGGCTTCAAAGGAGGCAACGCTGTCTGCATCACAATCAATATCCTGGTCACTATCACAAGAGTCGACAGCAATGGAATCATCAGGGGCGGGGGGGGGGGTACTGGGTGGGGGGGGGGCGGGGGGGGTACTGGGGGGCCTCTGGCTCGAGGCTTCGGGGGTGGCTTTGGGGGCAAGGCAATTCCACCAGGAGCAGCAGCAGCAGCAGCAGGCGGTGCACGGTTGGCAGCGCGAATAGAAGCATGTGCAGTACGCAACACCCCTTGCTCGGCAGCAGTGCGGGCAGGTGCATTTGTCTGTAAAAAATCCTCAACACCCTCAGGAACCCTGGTACGCGCAACCAGATTTTGCATTGCATGCAACAGAACCACTTTTAAACGGTCTGTGGTGATTCGTGTCCTAGACATGGTACCGGGGAACGTCAAATCCTCAACTGCATCCAGTCTTCTCACCTCAACTTTATAGTCCGGAACGGGAACACAAATGGGCAGGCTCTGTGTATGGGCTGTCAAGATGAATTGTTTAAGATTGGCAGAGAACATTGCCACGGATCTCTCAGTCAGCACACCACGCAAAACTTTCTCTCCCGGTTGGACAGGGGGAAGTGTCGGAAATAAATCAGACCACTGTTGGACACTAGTACAAACAGTGTTGCGGCAACAGTGGGCTGAGAACCGACTCAGAAGTGCCTCACCCAGCTCCTCAGAGTGGATACACCCTAGGGAGGCGGAATGCCACTGACTCCAAAACAAAAGAGCAACAGCGGTGGTTTGCACATACTCCGTGGTTCACTGTTCCTCGGGCTTTAGGATGTTCAGCATGAGCAGTAGGGACATCTCAAGTGCCTGCTTAGCTACAATACCGGAACCTGCCCCCCGTCCCTCCCAGTTGCACTCACGAACCAAAGTCCCAATGCTGAAAGCAGCTGGACAGTATGTCTACATCAAAGCCTTAAGGGCCAATAACATACGCAAACCCTTGCGCTGAATGGGTGTCAAGTCCCGCTGGCTATTGAGCACGGAGGTGACGCGCTCATCTAGTCTGCCTCTATTGGACGATGTGGCTAGCATGAGTCCAAGCGACGTCTTTTCCATATGGATGACCTTGACCTTGCGAGGGAGGATAGACCCAACCTGAAGGCTGTTCCCCTGCTCCAAAAACTTAATGAACGGCAGGAACGCCCTGTAGATCAATTCAACGCAATACTTATAGCTATGCCATACTCACCCAACAGTAATTGTGGTACATTCCAGGGAACATAAGCAGCACCATAACACAGCTTAAGTAGGGCAAAGTGTATTTTCATGTCCACAAGCAGCGGAACACAGTGTCTGGTGCGGTGTTCCACACATGACAAATCAACCACGAGTTGCAAAAGCTCTTTGTGTGTGCCGGAGCGGAGCTCAGACAGGAAAAAGGGTCTCCAATTGAGGGAACGGACATTTTTTCTGGCAATATCCAAAGGAGCACAAACCCAAACTCTCTGAATACCTTGGTTGGCAACATCAATACGATCAAACAATGCTCTATGTGAGCGAAAGATGTCATGAGCAACCTTTGGTACCGTGGCCTCAATTTCGGCCAGCTCCGGCACACCCCGGTATGCAAGTAGGGCAGTAGTGTGCAAAACAGCAACAGCTGTACAGTTTAGGGTTAAGTCGGGTGAATGGGGATCAGCTCCCGACCTGTAACGCCTCAAGTTATCAAACCATATACAAACTTGCCTACGGTGCATAGTGTTCCACAAGTTGTGTGCTGCTAGTCCAGCACGATGGTGAATGGACTCCTGCTTAGTGTTACACTGACCAAGGACTCCTACCTTACGGCGTTGGCGGCAGGACATAATACCCCAGTTGTAACCAGACCCACACTTAGAGTATGGGAGGGCCATACGGCGCAGCAGCCAGTATAGGGCATGGAACTGTGACAAAAATGTCATGTACCATCGTGGGGGCTTCTTCTCAGTGGCGGCAGCCTTCAACTGTGTCAGGGAGTGCCGGCTCCTGCGATTCTTCCGCAACAAGAGGCAGAATTGCAAAAGCTTTTGCACAGTCCCACCACGTAATGCATTTCGCAACAGCCCTTTGGCTGTAGTAGCAAAAGCACCAGTAACTGCAGCATGTACAACATTGATAGTAATAGCAGAAGACATTAATGCTAAGACAAGAAAACAATTATGTGGGAGTGTATGGTGTAATACTCATGAACAACGACAATTGCAAGCTGGCAGAAATTTCGGCCAGGTGTGTTCAAGAGAGAAATAATTGCTTAAATGTTCAAAAGTAGGAAAAGCTGGCCGAAATTTCGGCCAGACCGCCCAAAAACCAGAATATAAGTGCTTGAATAGTGAACAGACCAAAAAGCTGGCCGAAATTTCGGCCAGCCCTAAGAAAAATGAAAATAACTATGCCTATTCACCAGGAAACCAAAAAGCTGGCCGAAATTTCGGCCAGAAGGGTCAAAAACTGCATATACACATAGTTGTTTGCAATGTTACCCAAAAGCTGGCCGAAATTTCGGCCATCTTCAGAAAAACGTCAAATAGAACACACTAGAAGACGGGGATACACAAGGCTAACACATCAACACGTATTTCAACGGGTGTCACACAGCTGTGCCAACATCTTTGGTCCCATACGTCAAATAACATAGTCAAAGTAGATATGTAGAATATTGTCAAATCGCGTGTATACGGGGTCCTAGAGGGTGGGCAACTTGTGACGCCTAAGCCTTTCACCAGAACTTGTTTCTGGTCGAATTGGTCATAGTGGCCCGGAGATCCAGGTCCTCCAAGTGTGCTCGACTATCCGCCCCAGCAAAAACACAGGCACACAAACACAGAAACACCAAGAGAGGTAGATGATGACATCTGGCATTGCTTCGTTGTACATAGCATATGACCATTGTGCGAGCTGAACTTATAACATACACTTTCATTCGATTCGCGACGTGCAACAGTCCTCAATCCTACATCATCACATATATACATATATATGTGTATTAGTCAGAGTCAGAGTCAGAGTCAACCTCCTTAGCTTGGTGGAACCCACTAGCTTGGGTCCCTGGAGGGACAATCAGGAGAATGAGCTCCCCTTGACCGGCTGGGCTTCCATCCAGCAGGGGGAAGGGCTTCATCCACGTCTTGGGGCGGTGCCCCGTGCCCCGCACGTGGTCGTGCAGCGTGCGGGGCGACGTCAAAATTCTAAGGGGGAGGGCCCCCTTTGGCCTCTCCCCTCCCTCCCCCAGCCGTGCCCCATGGTCCCACTCCAGGAAGTGTAGGGGCCCGGGGCACCAGCCCCCTTCCTCTTCTTCCTGGACCCCCCCCGCCCCTGTGCCCTCTTGCTCTTCCCCTTCACCCCTGTGAAGGACACAGGGGCGTTGGGGTCTGACGCAGACTCAGTATCAGAGTGAGTCTCAAGGGAGGGGGGGGGGGGGCAGTCGCTAAGGTGGGGTGTTTGAGGTGCCATAGCACGACCCGCACTGCAATAGACATACATTTTTTTTTATTGCAATGCGGGGGGCTGGTGTGCAGGCTCACCCGAACACCCGCGGCGCGAAGTTCCGCGCCAACTGACTTGGAGGCATGAGTGGCTGCCAGGTCAAAAATTTCAACCCCCCAGCATGCACGGCCGTGCAGCCGCTCTGCCCCCTCCGAGTCACGTCCCATTTGCCAAAAGGTGGCAGGGTGGAGGCAGGCATTTTGGGCAGGGGGGACTTGAGGAGATGCCGCTTTCTGGCTTCGCCCATGGGGCACGCATTTGCGCCAACAACCCCCTCTGCCTTTTTGCTGTGGGCAGTGGCAGTGTCCCTCAGCTTGCGCTCCTTCTCCTTAAGACCAGCCCCCCCTTGCCTCTTCCCCCCGCACGATTCCCTAACCTTAACCTCTGCGGCCTTAAATTTCCTCAACTCATCCTCGAACCTCGCCTTAAGTGCCCTTACCTCCTCAGCCGGCTTCCTAAACTAGGTTACCACGCAGTTGCGCACCTGGGTGGTTAACCCCAAAAAACTGCAAACCCCCACGCCATTTTCCCGAATGGCCTGCTCCAGCAGGGCCATCGGGAAGGCGGGGGGGAGAACCCCAAATGTTTCAACCCACCCCAAGGTTCGCTTACTGGTGATGGCAGCCTTGGTCTGCCAGACAACCCCAAGGCTGGGGCTGAACCTGGTCTGGACAGCCACCCAGTGTCTGATCTTCTTGGTGCAGAGGTGTAGCTATTGCTGCACTTGCACTGCTGCCACGGCCATGCCCGCCACTGCCACCACCAACACTTATGGAGCTCCTGCTTCTGCTGCCGCGGCCTCTTGTGGAACAGCGGCTTCTCCTGCTGCTTCTTCTTCCGCTGCAGCCCATGCTGCCTCTTCGGAAGCTGCTGGTGCTGCTTCGGGGGCGGGGGGTGCCCATAGGGGGGCCGCGATGGGGCTGAAGAGGGGGACTGGGAGGCGGCCGGAGGGTGGCCGGAAGAATTTGTGGGCCCGGCGCCAGGGGCAGAGTTGGAGCGCGAAGGGATGGCAGCAAAGATTGTAGACATTTAGAAAAGTGGCCTTACCAAAACGGTGCATCTTTGGGGGCCATGAGGCAACGGATACTGGGCTGGCATACGCCCCCGTGTCACAGGCGCATGGTCATCACCACATTGTTCAATGTCTTGCTTGCTGCACTGCAGCGCAGACAAGTTCTGTACCACACGAGGTGGTCTTTGGGGGGGGGGGGGGGGCTACAGGGACCGAGACAAAAACACACACTTACCCCGTGGCTGGGGGTGTGGACTGTTCACCCTTGGCTTGCAACCAAGAGTCCATAAATGACAGTTTTGCCCTTTTTGGTGCAGACTGGATTGGCTTTGGGGCGGGGGCCAAAGAAAACTCCATACCCCACAGGGGGCCATGGGGGTGATATGTTGGTTGCAGGTCTGTCCAGAATACCTCGCCCTCGGGGGGGGTCGCCACTTTTTCCCAAACCCCCGAGGGGGCTTGGTCCCATACCTGCCACCCCTAAGTCTCTCCCATCACCTCAGTGACATGTGTGCCAGTGATAGTGGCTTTCAGCGCACTATTGCTGGGGGCGTGGGGTGCTTGAAATATGGTGTCATTGATGATGACCCTTAACACGTCAAAGGGGATGTGTATAAGAGAGAGGGGGAGGAACTGAAAATTGCATGTGATAATTTTTTTACTACGCTTTTTGACCTTCGCATCTTTAAACCAGGACAACACATCACTCTGCGTCCACTTCAGCTCGCGAATTATTGGCTCAGGGTGGGTTGAAAATACAGACTTGAGAAAATTATAATGGTCACCGAGACGCTCATCTTCCTCTTCGGCAAACGTGTGCTCTGTGTTGTATTTGGGGTCCGGGCCAACTATACAAAGATTGCTATACCGAATGCCGTAACTTGTTCTATGCTTGGAGGGGGTTGTCTTGCCAACGGCTTCCCTGATGGTTAAAATCAAGACTTCAAACTTTTTATGCATGACCCTTGCCAACAACGTATCTTCGGCTGAAATGGCATCGTGCTTAGGTGTGACCGTATCTAGAAAAACCCTTAACATTCGGGGCTCCATTGTCTCAGATGGCTTATGCCTCAGACATAGTGCCGCCAAGGCATGTTGAAGACGGGACTGCATGTCCCCGGGTTCAGATAATTCCATATTGACAACGCCAGCATCAATCATCTCTGCCGCAAACTCCAAACTTCCTCCGTCCTTGCTTGGCCCTTGGGGTCTTGGCGGCCCAAAGAGGATGCACTGCCTTGGCTGGCGTTGCACATGTCTATTGCGAATGCCGGAGCAGAAAGCCCAACGTCAAACAAGAGCACAAGGTGCAAAGAGGCGCAACCAACACAATGGACACAAATCTTGTTCACAAACATTTGTAAGTACCGTGAATGGCACACAAAGCATGTGGAAGCAAGGAACGAAAGAAAGCCCCTGAATGCCTCCTTCTCGAGCCGGGGAGTAGCTCGAGGCAGGGATCTTCCGTCGTCTTACCGGACTTGGCCTAGTGTTATCTGATATAGGAAATGGAGATCCATAGAGTGTGCATTTGACAGTGGACACAGGACACAAATCTTGTTCACAAATATTGTTCACGGACAACCTTGCAGGCAAAGCATCCAACCAAAGTTCCAATAGGTTCAAGTTCGACAGATGCCACCAAAATTTCTTCCGAGCGTTCCATGGAACCTCGGCTGGAAGGTCCCTAGAACATTCCAAGCGATATTGGTTGCGTTTTGGGGCTCGAGTTGGCTGCCAAAACTTCCGAGCGGTTTTCCGGGGATCGTACCCAGCCGTATCTAAAATGGGGGAAGCGACCCCACCGAAGCATATCGCACCCACCTCGCCGGGTATCCCCCTAAATTGCACCCGGTGATGGAAGAATATTGCTCTCTCTTGCAATGTTCTATGCTAGGCACCGGTGGTACATGTGTCGTATGCCTTTCAGCGGCCTCCATATCACCCAGTGCACCCCGTTTGCTTCATGTTGTCGCCATAGCTTCAGGATCCACTTGCGTGCAGTCCCTGGCGCCTCCCCTCCTGGGATGCTAATACTGGCCGGTGACGTACAGACTATGTCGTGCGGTGCCAGTGTGGCCGCTTGTTTGGCAAGCCCGTTTGTGACATTGCTGTACATGATGTCCTGCTTTTCCGCCACATCAATGGCCTCCGTTTCCGTGCGATGTCCTTTGATCCGGTCCACTATCATTGATTTGTGCCGCACAGTGTCGGCCAGGTTAGTATCCGATGCTTTCCTCACCGGTGGTGTTCCTACCACCTTTGTGACGGCCTTATTGTCCGGTTGGGATGTCTGATGATGTCATGTGGCTAATGAGGTGCATCCCGAACATCTCCGCTCGGTACGACTCTTGTCCCCCAGACACTCGCGCCAAAATCCATGCGTCAGCCAGCGCGACTCCCGCTTTTGCCCTATAGTCATGTAGCCGGATGCCCTCCGAGTAGAATGGACCTCGGGTACTCATGGGCCTGTTTGTTCAACAGTGGTACCCAACCATCTCCACTGGTCGGTAGCCCGCCGGCGGTGGTGATGGGCTGGTGCCGGAGTCCATGCTTCGGTTTTCGCATACTTCTTTTGCACGTGTGGCCTTGTTAGCTGCCTGTGTCTTGCCACCTCTTCCGATGTGTCTTCCTCGCCAAATAGGTTGGGAGGTGTACTGGAAATGGCGTACCACAATGGTGTCCACAGTTCAGTCCATGTTCGGCATACAACTCTTCCAGCTAACTCGAACGAGGATAGTGTCCCTTTACACAAAAGGCGTCACGCAATTAAGGTCGAAAGTGCCACACTAGAGGGCTGTTGCTATCCTCATGGCCTTTTTGCGGTCACCAGCTTCCCCACACCCCTTTTGAGACACATGCCCGGCCTGGTGGTGACACAGTGTCGGGTTCGTTTGTAAATGGTGCACATCGTCCTATCATTCAATACCAGTAGCCACTTATAACACCACCTCGGGACCAAGGTCGTGGAGACTACTTCCGCCCTCTCCCACCCCAAGCACATCCTCATAGCGTTTTAGGTCCGTTGTGACCGTTTGCAGAATGTCTAGCTCCACGCACGGGCGTTGGGACTAGTGGGCAAACAGGTGTCTCACCTATTGTGCAAATTCCGGGAGCACCGGGACCGTGACCCTGTGGAAGTCGACGGAATCGATTGATGGTTTGGATCTCCAATGGTGCACTTTCGTTTTCCATGCGTTGATCATAAAACCCAGCAGGCTCCCAATGCCGTGTATCGTTGGAAGTGCTGTTTGGCTTCTTGTGCGGTGGTTACTACGTGTGCCATGTCGCCCATGTATGCGTACACCATCACCTGGGGCAGCCGTTCTTTGAATTCACTTCGGAACACATTTTAATAGAACACGAAGAGTGTGGGGGGTAGCTAACACCCCTCCTTCACTCCTTTGGTGGCCTGGTAATCAAAACCTCCTTGTGGTATGTGGTTGTGGACTTTGTACAAATGTAATGCAACATGGCAAGTATATGGCCGGGGAGTCCCCTCAGTTGCAGGATGTGGAGTAGTATTGGGTGTGGCACGCTAGGAAATGCCTTGGCTACGTAGATGGAAACACTGTGTCGGCTCCTTCCTTGCGAGTGAGTCCATCGTGGAGTAACATGGCATGCTGCGTGGCCGTCTTTCTCTTGGTGCCTCATTGCTCGGATACTAGGCTCCCATTGAGCTCAAGGGCGATTGCTTCTAAGTTTTCTTTTGTTAGCACCACATACATGGCGGGCGCTATCGATATGGGGGGATACTTTCTTCCTTCCATTGGGTCCCCAGATTTACACAGCAAGGTGACGCATTGTTGAGCCACCTGCTCGGTATCTTCTATGTACCCCCTAGATGAGACATATGTGTTTGTATATGACCCACTGCACTCTTTGGCGAGGTGCCAAAGCAATCCAGGGGGCACTGCATCCTTGCCCTTTGCCTTGTTCACCTTGCGCCGCATGGCTTTTTTGGAATGCTTACCATGTGGGGGATGGGGCTTGTACTGGTGTGCTGGGTATGTGCTTGTCACTTGTCTGGCGGCTGGCTCTTTCATCTACCGGTGGGTCGCCACAGAAATTTGGCATCACTACTGCCGCGGACTCTAGGGACAGTTGAATGTTTGTCTTGTGGAATGGCGCTTTGAGCCGTGACGTGGAGTCTTGGTGAAAGGCTTCCCACCCCAGCGCTGCAGTATTTCTAAATTTCCTTTGCTGCTTTTGTGCCTTTTGCCGTGCCTTGGTCCCGACAAAATCTAGGTGTTCCTTTTTGGCTTTCGCACTATGTTTTTGCGCCACTGTCTCGGACAGCAAGTGGGCCTCCGTTTTGTCTTTGCGGGGCGCACATGCGCGGTTGTGCACATATTGGGCTATTTCTTCCACAACTGTTTGCACTACGTCCGTCACATGGGTTCTTGGCTATGCGGCGTACGAGTGTTGCATATGCACGGTAAAGTCCGCTGTTTTCTAGTGTGATATGAAGGGGTGCGACGTTGGTGGTATTTGGTCTAGAAGGGACAACTGCACCCTGCACACCACCATCTCATGGTCCACCCCGTTCTCTATGTGTTGCATGTCGTAATGTAGTGCGCGGCTTGCGTGCGACAATGCCATCCCCAGTAAGATGCCGGGTCGCCTGGTGTGTTGGACTGATGACCGCGGCATGAGAGGTACTGGGTCAAGCAGTGTACGTGCATGCGGTTCGCGTTCCCATATCGGCACCCGCTTGGTCGATGCATTCCGATGATGGCGTTAAAGTCCCCCATGACCACCTGCCGTTTGTGTCGTGTCTATATGCACTAGTCGAGTTCCTCCCTTAGTGCTTTGGTAAAGGGCCGCTGCAAATTGATGACTTCAAATGGTTTTTGACCCCGGAAGTCCATTTCCACCACAATACCCACGCGCCCCACTGAAGATACCAGCTTGGCATATCGGGCCACTTGTTGCGGTAAGATCACGACATCCCGTGGCTTCACATTAGCATATAGTATCCACGACGACGCCTCCAAACAGGACCCTGCTTAAAATACACACAACAATAGAAACTCCACAACCAACCACGTCGTTTAGGTGCTCGTACGTGATACACAAGGCACCATGCCCTTGGAGGTACCGGTGGATGAAACGGTAGCGCACCTAAAGAGAACTATCCATCACACGAGGAGCTACCCCCTCCTTTTTTTTTCTCACCGGGGCTGGGAACGTAGTGGATAGCACATCCGAAATTGCCCCTTGCCATGAAACGTACTGGTCGTCCATCCTCATTGTAGGCGTGCTCCTTAGTTCCTATGAACTCCGGCATAGCAATGTACTTAGTATTAGGGGGAATCTTTACACTCACGCGCACTGCGCGCTACTTTTGGACTATTTTCCCCCGAAGAGCCCTTAGGCACGCCCCTTGGAAACGCCCTCAGAATTAGGTGACCCAAACTGCCCAAGCTCAAGAAAGTTGCAAACTACCTTCCCTTCACATAACACACATCATGCACATCTAGAAAAGCCATGAACAGTGTATTGGTTGCCACCCTCAACACCCTCTAATGTAGAGGGGGAGGCGGCCCGGGGTACCTCCTTTCGTATGTGCATCGAAACCTTTGTCGACATAATACGACGACCGTTGTAGCGACAGCCCCGCGGAGGCAACTTCCGCTACGGGATTATTCGGAGTTGAACTACTCACCCTCTGGCGGGTCTTTCGCTTCACCAGCCACATCAACCCTCGTAATTTGATGCGACCGGCCCGACGAGAATTTGATGGCGAGTTAGAATGCAACTTGGCTTGGAATCACAAGCATAGCACAATTCAAAGAGATGCGTAGTATCCTACACAAAGATATGGTCCAAATAGCCCTTGCAAATACAAATAAAGTGTGAAAAGGGGTGGAAAATGGGTGAAATGGGATGAAAATCCCAAAATGTTATATCCCCGATGTGGAAAAAGCATCAAAACCTACGTAACAGGGTAACAATGCTGCCCCTATGATCTAAAAGCATGGGTCTCCAGTACGGCCAGACGCCCAAATAGTTGCACTACGGGCGCGCAGTGCGCACTGCACTTAAGGCGCCCCCTTAGTGTCTACTACCTCTGTTTTCAGGGAGTTCCACGCAATCAGTTGTGGTATGCGGCTCGTTGTTCCACAAACCTTAGGTGCAGCCGCCGTGACCCCGTCAGTGACTTCCTGATGCCATGGCTAAACCCCCCCGCCCTTCATTATCATGCGCGTGATAAGATTTCGGTGCGTGATAATAGGGGGTGCGTGATATTATTTTGACCGCCACCCAGGGATGCGCAAAAGATTCGTGCAACTGTGACCCCTTGCTCTGGGGGGGGGGGGGTTGAGGTCCTTTGCTATCACGCTCACCCTCACCCCCCTTTGCTTTCTCCCCCTTCACAGGTATGCTGCTGCTTGTGCCTCCTGTGGCTTCCGGCTTCGCATACATTTCGATGGAACTGTTAGATATAGGTCTCAGGATCAAGCTTGCCACGGACATGGAGGGATGTGAATGCCAAGCTGGGGGGTTAATGGGCCGTACTAGGCCAATTTCGGGTCATTTTAAGGGTTATTTTGGGGGTATTTATCTTGGGGCTTTTGTGTTAGTGCCCAGGGCTGCCAAGCGGCTTGTGGGTTGTCTTGGGCTCTTTGTGCACCCCCAAGGGGAGATGCATCTGCTCCTAAACCCAAGCCCAAGCCCAACCCTAAACCAGTTTCAAGGCAATTGTCAATGTCTGCATTTCTCTCCAAATAACCGGACCAAGTCGCAATGGTGTTGCAAGAAATCCTGGTTTCCGCCTTTTGTGTTGCTACCTCTCACGTCAAGAATTGCATGCGTGATATTATTTTGGAGGTATAAAACAATATCATGCATGCGTGATATTATTTCGGATGTGTGATAATGAAAGGGGGGGTTAGATACTCCACATGGCCTTGGATAGGAGATGTTGGTGGCGTCTCATCTCGGTGTTGTATTATTTGTGCTTTACTTGGGCATCCTCGGGGCTGGCTTGCACGTTCCAGGCCGTCAACGGGCCTTTGGCAAATTCCTCCAAGAGCCACTGACTTAGGTACTCCTAGGGCGTAGCCTGCTGCACTTGCGGCACGCTTTACACCTTTTTGTGTGCTGGCGGCGACGTGTGCACCGCCTTAAAGGGCCCCTTGACGACAGTTCCTGTCTTCCCCGGAGTGGCGGTTGTCCCGGGGCTACGTCTGTTGCATGGTTCTCATCTACAACCACATTTTCTTATGAGTGTGGGTCGGTTGTTGAGGAGGGGGGGGTTGTCTGGTGTACCCGTCCCATATACCTTGGTTTCCGATCCTGGTGTTGTTCCCGGGTCCTCGTCCATGGGTTTCATCTCAGGGCAGTCGTTTTCGATAAACGGCCGGTACTCGTTGGCACTCTCTCGCCCGCGGGCATCGGCCAACATAACTCCCCGACCTCGATGCGGGACGTGTACGACAGTGTCTTGTGAAATCCAAGGTTTATCAACATCCTCTGACTATTCATCACACTGGACAAGCATGGTGTATGCTGCGCAGTGTGTTAGGGGCTCCCTTAAGCCAACAGAGCCAAATATATTTCCCGTAAAAGAAACACCGTGGATTCACACCTGTGCCCATCACCATCCCAATCCCAGGTGGGAACAAAGGAAGAGCAAAGAGCGGCGGAGAATGGTGCAAGGGGTGGGTGGAAGGAAACAAGAGATCACATTCATGTGCTCCGTATTTAGCACCACAATATTGTCCGTATGTCCAGCACGTCCTTGTGTCCTAGGCCTGTGCTACACTTTTCTTACCCAAGAGAATGAAATTGTTTCAGAATTTGTGCCCATTTGTAATCTTGAAACCTCTGAAAAATCTAACTACACTATTTAGAGTAAGTTCCCTATGAACTTTGTCGACATACACGCGTGCATCGCAGGATTCAAACAGAGTGACAATATTTGATGTCCATTTGGTCTAATTTATTTTAAATTCTGCTCAACATGTGATATTTGTTTTTGGGCTTTGTGGTGTAGAATAAAACTTCTCTAACAGATTTATTTCATTGTCCACTATGACATATTGCTTCCTCATTGTGATTTCCATCATTGATTAGGGTCTAATTGACACTAAAATGCGTATACTTTGGCACTTAAGGAATGCATCAACCGGAGTTCAACCATTGTGCCCATGAGAACGCTTTCGGCATGCCGCAGGCGCGCCGCAGGGTTTGAGAAACCTGTTTTATTGCGGACTGTTCCACAAACAAACCAAATACCTGAGAAATAGCACACGTTGATCTTGTGACACCATCGCTCCATCAATGTGAAGACGACGGCCCTGGCTCAACGTGCAAAGCGTGGTAGGGAAGTCTCACCCTTCTACTGTGGTTAAGGAGGAGGGGCTCCCAATGCTCAGCACGGGGACAAAATCAGAAATGGCGCACATGTGGGCATGGTGGCTACCTAACCCCTACCCCCGGGTTGACACCCCATAACATAACCGTGCCTTCTCGAAGTCCCCATGGTAGGGAGAGATCAATATGGCTACATAAAAGGGCCATACTATATGGTAAAAACGGGCCCCAAGCCCCCCGGGGAGCGCAATAAGGTGGAATCTAAAAAGCTCCACAAATTAGGCAAGTTTCCCAAACTGCGCGCCACAGGGCGCGCCGTAGAAAAGCATGCTCTATTGAGAGTCCTTGCATGCTTCCGAGTTAGCAACGAGGACCTGAAAAAGTTTTGGCTATAGCATGTTGTTAAAAAAGAGCCACACCTGGCCTGTTGCGTTGCAAATAAATGAGGACACTCCTGTTTACACTTTTTGCTTCCTTTCCCTTCTTCATTTTTTCTGCATGATTTTATTTTTTGCGTGATTTTGTTTCACCCTTGCATGATTTTATTTCTGCTTGCCACAGACACGATGGGTTTGCCCTTTCATTCTTTACTTGCTGATGCATGTGACAATGATGAGCTTGGGGTTGATGATTGTTGGGCAGCTGAAACAAATTCTGATTGTGTTACTTCAAGCTCAACAGACGGCCATTCAGATGGACCTGAAACTGCTGTGGAACCAATTGCTAGACCAGCTGCTGAACAAGTTGCTAAACCAGTTCCTGAACAAGTTGCTGAACCAGTTCTCCACCAAGTTCTTAAACCATTTGCTGAACCAGTTCCTGAACCAATTCCTTAAGCAGTGCCTCTCTGTGTTTCCTTTGCCTTCATCTTCCAGAATTGGTGCGTGATTTTATTTCCAACGTTTTCAATTCAATCCGGCATGTATCATTTCTTTTTTTTTTTGCGTCACTTTATTGAGGTGTGGGGGTCAACCACATATCCAGCTAGATACAACAGCGAAAAAAGGCACTTTGCTCCCCACGCCCCAACACTGCTCAGCAAGCTATGGCTCCCAGCAATAACAACGACAAGGACCCGTCAGGTGACCTTCAAGAGACCCTGTGGAAAGTGATGCTGTGTTGAATCATCACACACACACACACACACACACAGAGAGAGAGAGAGAGAGAGAGAGGAACAAGCCGCGGAATGATCAATTTATCTTTAGCACAATGGCACAGTGACAAGTTGGCTCGTATACCGATCTTCTGTAAGTGTACAACGAGAGTCAAACAGAAAAGGTTGCTTTTTTAAAAAAAAATCCTGGACATGCCTCACGACCAATGACTTGAAGCACAAATCTGTGGCAAAAAAATGCTTTGGTTAGGCAAATGAGAAAGCATAACCCACAGTTCCACAAACCGCTGTTTCAACAGTGACGACGCCAAACTAAGTTCCTGCATCTGCTGTCGGTTAGCTGTAGGTGTCCAGCAAGCATGCAGGCTGTAGGTGTCCAGCAAGCATGCAGGGACACACGCATGCACACACAGGCACACACACACACACACACACACACCATGTGAATCCCTGGATCCCGGATACAAAGTAGGAGGAGGTGTCAAAGGCCTCCATGAGCTATGGCTCCACCAGAAGGTGGAGAGGCAAGGGGTGCCCCGGGCCACCCACAACAGGCTGCTGCCTGATCAAGGGCCAACAGGTCTGCACAGGGATGGCCAAGCACCGCTACCAGCCCCCATAGCAGGGTTGAAGACCTAGCTCAGGGTTAGGTTGAGGGCGCACTCCAGTTCCCATTGGTACAACATCCTGGCCATTGCCTTTTGGTAACAGCGCCTTTGGCACACACACATGATGCGGACACGCCAACACCCAACAACAACCAGCCCCCTACACGACGAGCACAACGAGGAACTGGGCGTGGACGTGATGACTCCTCGTCAGGCCAGAGACAATGTTGTGTCATGTGGCTAGGCGCCTTTCTGCAGGGCACAGGCATGGAGCAGCGCGTGTGTGTCCCACGGGTGGACAGATGCTGCTGCGCTCTGGACCGCCCCACCGACTGTGCTTGTGATCGCATGCGCCCGCAAACACACGGCCCTAGGAATGTGTAGTCGAAAAAAACAGGACACTCAGAACAGCTTCCGTGCGCGCACACACACACATGCACAGACACGTCTGGTACACACACACACACACACAAGCCTCTGTCTGCCTCCAGTTCAAAGACAAAGGGCTTCAGGCTTCCCTTATGATGACTGAATTTGTACTTTAGGACTCTACCGTAATACAGAGGTTGTATGAAGGGTAGTGATGCAGAATTACGACTTGAATCGACGTGGTGAAATTGATGTGTACAGTGCAGTGGTCAGGGGAAGGAGGCCAGGATCAGAGTATTTCCCTCCCTGCCCTGCCAAACCACTTTGAAGGTTGTAGATTGCTCTGAACAAATCTTGGCCCCACACTGCCCAAGGTGGAAAAGAAGTGGTGGGGGTGGGGGAGACTTCTCCGGTTGAAGCGCAGAAAAGTGACTGGTTTCCACTGGATTCTCACCCCAACCAATAGTGTGGTGCGATATGATGCAGTGTGGGGTGGGGTGCGCTGTGGCGTAGTGTGTCGTCGGCGTCACTGCGGGTCTGGTGTGGTGTGGTGTGCCAAAAGCACTGTTACCAGAAGGCAATGGCCAGGATGTCTACCCATGGGTACAGGTAAACGGGAGGGCTGTGTGTATAGCGCGCGCGCTGTGTGTAAGTGTGTGGATATCGGCGGAAAGAGGGGAGTAGGGGAAACCTGGATGCCACCCACCAGGCGACTGCTACCAGCCCAGAAGCTCCCGCGGCACTCCCTCTCTCTCCGCCTGCTGGTGCAGGCGTAGCTCCTGCAATACCCACGCCATCGTGCTGTTGGGGCCAGGCGGGCCTTCAGCAACGTGGCACGCGCCTTGGCGTGGGTGCACCAAACTCTGATGGACTCCTCGATGACGTGGCGTATGAACTCAGTCCCCAGCGTGTGGGGTCCAGAGCAGGGCCCGCTGCATGGAGGGGGTGCGCAACGCTGCCGCCCATTGTTCCAGAACAGCCGGCTCCCACAGTTGGTTGCGCACCAACACCGCCCGACTTCCCACCTTCTTGTCTAGCCACTCCGCGAGCCGCCTGCGAGCCGGCCCCTACTCGTGGGACTGGGCCGAGCAGGCCGAGAGGTGGGGCGCCGTTTCGGGCTGTGCCCCACAGAGGAGGCACGTGGTGTCCGGCACCGTGTTATGGTGGGATGACCGGTGCGCTAGGCAAGTCATCGTTGGGATGTTGTCCATACGGTGTGCCGATATATGGCGCTGCTGGTCAGTGTCAAACCAGTCGAGGGGGAGGCCACTCCCCGGCACGCAGTTCGCCCCCAAACGGGCCTCATATCCGACCCGCGCCAGAATGGAGGCTTGATCCTGCAACCAGTCACCCAGCGTTGTGGGGGAAAGCTGGCACTGGTCCCGGTAGACCACCAAGGGAAGAAAGGAGAAGGGGCGGCGGAGGAGCCATGTGAGGTCCACCTCCGGAGGCTCCTGCGTCGCCGCATCTACGCGGATGTTGAGGTCCGTGACCCAGTGCGACGGCGTGGTGACCACATTGATAGCTGAGGCTGGGGAGAGGCAGTGGCCCCCCACGACCGTGGCATACAGATGGTGCAGGCCATCCCCACAGTGGCCCCCCTCTTGGTGTGTTCGGGGCCCCCACCGCCGCCTCGGAGTCCGGCACCAGCCCGAACACTCCTGGCTGCTTGGCCAACCTCCGGACATAAGACAGGAGGATCATGGCCTCCCCCTCTTGGGAGGTACCCACTCCGGAGGCAACGTGGGCCCGGTAGGCCTCTTGCCTACTTTGGGGGACCCGTGCCATAGCCATGCCCGCCGGCGTGGTCCCTGCATCCACCGCGGCTATGGTTCCGCGGAGGGTTGCCAGCGCAGGCAAGTCATGGAACCACATTCCTAGTTAACGTTCGGGGCCAGGACCTACAGGGGGGTTGGTGGCCAGGCCGTGAGGTGCCACGAGGGCCAGGTCCCCATGGTGCTCGCGGAGCTGGGTTTTCGGGGCCGGGTGGAGCTCGGCCGGCAACTTTCCCACCGTGTTGAGCGAGTAGTACAAGGGCCCCTTGTACGGGTGCCCTGGGCATCTGTGCGCCACGCACTCCCCAAGGTGCTTGAACTTTGCCACTGCGGCTAGAGCGATGGCTATCCACCGCCACGGCAGCACTGCCATGGTTACTGTTACCAGGGGGGCAGGCAACGCCTGCGCCCACTGCCAGTGCGCCGACGATGGTGGGCGCCCGCACCCCCATGCCCTGTAGCTGGTCCAGGAGCATATGCTGGCGGTCATTCCACAGCCAGGCGTGTAGAGGTGCATTGACCTGCACCTGCACACCCAGAAGGGCCACCAGGAGGCGGTGCAGTTTGGTGTCGCTCGGCAGCACATCCGGGGGCTGGCGGCACCCGAAGCTCCGGTGCCCAGTTTTTGGTCTGGATGGCGTCCTTCATGGTTGTAGTGACCTTGACCGCAAACCCCCTGTGGTACACGGTCTCCATTTTCGTGGTTTTGGCCACCCGGCCCCCGATGACCGCCTCCGCGGGGTACGCCAGCAATCGGGATCGAGTCCTTGGGAGCGGCCTGCCACCGTGGTGTGGGTGCCCGTAGGAGGGGCACCAGGACGGCACTGTGGCGGGCAAGCCGGGCCCTCAGGCCAGGGATACCTTTGTGCCCTTTCCTTCAGGGCCCGCTCCCCGACGACACGGTGGTCTGCTACGTACGGATCAATGAGGTGGTGGTACTTCAGAGCCTGCACCGCCTCGTAGATGGTGGGGGGGACGACGACTTGCGTGACGTTGCCAAATTGGGTGTTAAACACCTCTATCCGGGGGGGGGGGGGGGGGATAGCCTCCGCCCTCGGCCTGCTAGGGCCTCGCACCAGTATGGGGATTGTCCCCGAGCATCGGCCGGGCATCCACATCGGCAGGGACACCTCATCCACCACTGCTGCAGCGTACGGATGAGGTGGGGGCACCGCGGATGGTGGGTGTACTGCCCTAGGGTAAGCACGGCGGGGCAGCCCACCCTAAGCGCTGGGTGGGTTTGGAGGGTATAGGCTTGGGACGCGCGAAACTCGTCTTTCGCCCAAGCACCCTAGCGGACCCACTCCCAGACGACTGCGACTTGCCACGAGTGGGAGGACCGGGCCACGTTGGGCGTTGGGGGTTGGTACGCTGGGCGGAATCACGGTCGTCATCACGACGGTCGTAGTCCGGGCTAGGGGGGACGCGCCTCACCGACCGGGGCGCGTCGTATTGCTCCGGGGTACGGTAGACACGGCGGTTCGCCGCTTCGTCACATTTGCCGGGGCCGCCACAAACCCGGCCCTGGTGGCGTTCATTGTCCCCTCCAGGGTGGGTGCGGGGGGGGGGGGGGGATCGGTGAACGGGCTCCGGGGGTCTCCTTAGCGCCTCAGCGGGTGCTAGGGGGCAGCGATTGTCCCGGGGTTCCGCCGCGCGCAGCAGTACCGCCTGGGGCGCCACAACGTGCTCCCTGGCTGCCGCCGCGATGGGCTTAGGTCTAGCGGCCCGATGCGCCAGTGGCGTGGCCACTTGGGGGGCGCAGGGTTTTCCAAGCGGCGGTCGAGGCCCACCACGTGGCCTCGCAGGTGGGCCAGCTTGAGGTCCCGCTGATCGGGGGGCAGTGCCACCGGTAGCGGCGAGGGCGGTGGGGGGGGCAGGGATAGCCCATAACGCGGCTCCTTGAAGTAGTAGGCCGGGTAGGCCGGCTGCGAGTGGACCTCGTGCAGCGGGTGGTGAGGCGTGTAGGCGCTGTGGGCATAGTGGGGCGCCGTCCCAGCATAGCTATGGGACCCCACAGGGTGCTGCACTAGAGAGCTTCCCGGGATAGGAGGCTGCTGCGCATGAGGGGTGGCACACGCGGTAGGGAACATGTTGTGTCACTGGGCTGCACAACGAGAGCGGGGAAGGGTATTGGGCCGCTTATGCATGGCACTGTGCAACCTAAAACACCGGGCCGCCCAGTGCTGGGGCGTCGGCTCCTTGCCCAGCACTCGCGGGGGTGGCCTTCGGCGGCAAACCTTAAGCATCTACGAAGCAGCATACTCATCGCGGTACGGCCGTGCGAACGGCATGGCACAAGCTGGCGGAGCGCCACACGGGGGGACTGGGCCCCAACCGCACTGGGCTATCTGTTGGGGGGAAGGGGAGTCCAGCCCATGAGGGGGGTGGCTACCTAAGGAGCCCTGTCTAGGAGGTGCTCGTTGCTGAGGTGCTCGCGGCCGTGGGGGATGGTAGTCCCCATCGGCAAGGGGCACCAAACGGGGGCACGGGGGGGCCTCGCTCACCAGGGTGTCCCTGTGGTTTGTGCGCCCGGCGAGACGGCGGCTCCCATCGGCGCGGGCCCACCGGCCAGGGGGGACGGGAAGCCCCGCCGGCGCTGGCCAACCGGCTGGGGGGAGCGCGGGGGGGGGGGGGGTAGTCCGGCCCAGGAGGCGGTCACTACCTTAGGAGCGCCTGTGGGTGATGGCAACCCGCATTGGCACGGGCTCACTGGCTTGGGAGACGGGGAGTTCCACCTGGGAGGTGGTCGCTGCCTAGAGAGTGCCTGTGGGGGAAGGCAATTGCAAGTGGAGCGGGCCCATCGGCTGGGGAGACGGGGAGTCTCGCCCAAAAGGCTAGCCTAGTGCACCACCCCCAGCGCAAGCCTCGTACCCGCTCCCTACTCCCCCACTTCCACGACCAGGGCCCTCCGGGGGACTGCCTCGTGTCCATGTGCCCTTAACTCCCTTGCATCCGGCGACATAGCACCTTGCATATATGGCACTAGGTCTAGCGTTCGTCCCATCAACTCCGTACAATGCCCCTAGGCGTGCCTCTAGGGCGCTTGTGGAGGACGGCAGTCCCCATCGGCGCAGGCCTACGGGGCGGGGGGACAGGGAGACTGGCCTAGGGGGTGGTCGCTACTATAGAGCGGGGTGGTAGTCCCCATTGGCGCGGGTTTACTGACGGAGATCCCCACCCAATACACGGTCACTGCCCAATGAGCGCCTGCCGGGGGGGGGTGCCCCCATTTGTGCGGGGTTTCCTGGTTGGGGGGATGGGGGGTCCTGCCCGGGAGGTAGTCTCGGTCCAACGTCTAATCCCGGCGCAACGTGGTGGGCAGATTTGGGGGGCCTCCAAGAGAGGGCCGATGTTTGACACACCCGTTAAGAGTCTCACCTGCTGTACGCCGCGTCCAAATAAACCTGCTTCACATTTGCACCACTAACGTAGCCGGGGGGGTTACGGACCCCTACACCACAAGGCGGGAACACTGCTCGACAAAGGGTCCCCTTGCAGGGTCGCCCTTCACGGGTGGTGCACCCTCCCAAATCACAGCCCCTCTTAGGGTGTGAACCACAGTTAGCACCTATAAGGGTGCCTAAGTCAAGCCTATTACCACCCCACGGGTCGCTGCCACCTGGGTCGCTGGCTACCGACACCGGGCGTAACTTGTCTTATCGCTTGCGCTGAGGCATGGCGAAACGAGCACTGTGGGGCCCTCCACCTCCCTCTCCGTTTCTTCCAAGTCACTCACGGGCCTATCCAACTAGGGGTGTGCCCCTGGCGGGGGCACTCCAGCCCGACACCCGTAGACCATGTGGGGGGACGGGGAGTCCTATCCAGGTGGTAGTCGCTGTCTATAGAGCGTCTGTGGGGGATGGTTGCCCCAAGAGGCGTGGGCCCATCAGCGGGGGGGACGGGGAGGCCTACCCAAGGGGGGGCCATTAGCTAAAGAGCGCATGTGGGGGACAGCAGCCCCCTTCGGCGCGGGCCTACCAGCCCGGGGTACGGGGAGTCCTAACTGGGAGGCGGTCGCTACGTGGGAAGCATCTACGGGGGGCAACAGCCCCCTGCGGCGCGAGCCTATCGGGTGGGAGAAGGAGGGTTCTGTCCAGACGGCGGCCGCTGCCCAAAGAGCGTTTGCGGGGGGCAGCTGCCCCCAACGGCGCGGCCTCACCAGCTAGGGACATAGCGTGACTCGCCCAGGAGGCGGTCGCTACCGAAAGAGCGCCTGCGGGGGGACGGCAGCCCCCCCAAGTGCGGTTCCTCCAGCCGAGGGGGCAGGGAGTCCCGCCTAGGAGGCGGTCGCTGCCCGAAGGGCGCTTGCGGGGGCTGGCAGCCCACATTGGCACTGGCCCACCAGCCGGGGGGACGGGGAGTCCTGCCCATGAGGCGGTTGCTGCCTAAGGAGCGCCTATGGGGGACGGCAGCACCCATCGGCGCAACCCCACCAGCTGGCGGGAGAGGGAGTCCTTGCAAGGCGGTGGTAGATGTCTTAGAGAGCGCCCGTGGGGGGCGGCGGCCCCCATCGGTGCGGGCCAACCACCTGGAGGGCGTGAGAGGCTTGCCTAGGCGGCGGTCGCTACCTAAAGACCTCTTGCAGGGGACAAGCAACCCCCCCGGCGCAGGCCCACCGGATGGGGGACGGAGAGTCATGCCCAGGCGGCAGTTGCTGCCGAAGAACCGTGGTGGGGGATGGTAAACCCCCAAGAAGGCGCAGGCCCACCGGCTAGGGGGACGGGGAGCCCTGCGGAGGCGGTGGTTGTTGCCTATAGAGCGCCCGCGGAGGACGGAAATATCCACCGGCGCGGGCCCCCCGGCGGGGGGGACGGGGAGCCCCGCCCAGGCAGCGGTCGCTGTCGGGTGAGTGTCCTCCCTGTCTACCCTTCTCCTACCCGTCTATGCCAACTAGTCCTAGGGACAGCAAGCAGGCCATGAGACAACGGATACTGGGCTCGCATACGCCCCCGTGTCACAGGCGCATGGTCATCACCACTCAGTTCAATGTTTTGCCTTGCTGCACTTCAGCGCTGACCAGTTCGGTGCCACTCCGCGTGGCTTTTGAATGTGCTTTGGCTGTCTGGCTGTGTGGGCATTTGGGTCAGTTCGCTGCCACCACCGTCCCACAGCGCCGGTCAGTCTCTAACCTCTCGCTCTGCGGGCCTCTCTCTCACTGACCTCTCGCTTTGTGGACCTCTCTCTCTCTGCGTTTCATCCTCCTCACCCTCCCAAGGGGTTTTGTCTTACTCCTCACCCCGCCAAGGGGGTTTCTCTTCCTCTTCACCCTCCCCACCGGTTTCTCTCTGTCTCTCAGTTCCCTGTGTCTCTGCCTCGTTTTACTCCCCCCCCCTCTGCTTGCCGGTACAACTCAGGCATACCGCCGTTCGCATGGCGGCGTGCTCAGCAATGTGTAAAGCAACCGTACAGCGTCCACTGTGACCGGGTTCGCCTGCTTGAAGAGTGTTTTTTGAAACAGCCTCATTAGATCATCTCGCCTCGTGAACCACACGTGCAAGCAGTCTCCATTCCTACTCACTAATGATGGCACCGCCCTGTGGCCCTCTGCCGTTGGACAGTGGAGGATCGCCTCCCATTGGAACGGGTGCCACTTGCCAGCACTCTAAGGCCGCCAATCAATCTACATATTTGTCAGGGCCGAGTCTTCACAGTCCAGTTGATTTGGACCATCACTGAGTAGAGTTCCTGATTGTTCATCAGCAATGGTTCCCCATGATTGTCCACAATGTCGCAGTGCATCCTTGTGTTGTAAGGTTGATCCAGTTGAAGCCAGATTTGCTGGTTCCGCCCCCAAGCCATAGTGTCCAGCTCCAAGTTGATAATCCTCAACCCCTCCTCCGCTATGGCGTCCAGCTGGTTCAGTGCTTGTACTTTGAGACATTGTCGTGCTTGCAGGGGCTTGATTTTCTTTGGAGCCGGGTTGACTTGTGTGTATGGGCCGTGTCGATCTCGCGGCTTCCACCACCTCTCTCCTGTCTCCCACGGCTTTCGTGGCAGCATCACGCCGACGAGCTCCTGAGCGACAAGATGCGGACTTTGGGACTGCACACAGTTGTTGCTTGGATTGTGTTGTTGCCGTGTTTCGCGAGAGAACGCGGGGCTCACGTCAACAGTTTCTTGTGCGCCAAAGCGCGAGATTTGAGCTTTCAAGCATTTGCAGGTATGAAATGCTGCAGAGGTACCGCAATCCGGATTCGGGGCTCTTTTTGCGTTTCAGGGTAGGTCTGACTCTCGCTGATAGTCTCAGCCTCGTTCGGTTCCCTGTGCCCTTCACGGTGGTTAGCGGCCTTTTCCCGAGATTCCGCTTTTCTTGAATTTTTGCCTCTTGCGTTGTCGTCTTGTGTCCCTCACATCCGTGCTGAAGGATTGGGATTCTGACTCTGTCTGCTATGATATCCCCCCCCCCCCATCCCATTTGCATGTACCCTACCCATGACTCCTCACTATCCGAACTGCACGAACTACACGACTCTGTTCCGTGTGGTGCTGGCTCTCCGGATGCTTCTCCTGTCATTTCATCACTGTCCATGGGCACCATACCCAGGCCCTTGGTACAAGCTAGAACACCCAATCTTGATCTAGCCTAGAACACTCTAGCTAGATCGTTCTAACCTAGATTAGATCAAAACTAGAACGATATAATAGCCTGGGTAGAACACAAAAAACAAATTATCGCACACACACACACATGCACACACACACTTTGACGCAGGCACGGGCACTGTGGGGGTGCCCTCCCTTCAAGGGGGGGGGGGCTTTGCTTTTGTCACACATTTTTTAGGGGGTGGCTTGAGAACTACCTTGGGGGGGGGGTGGGACTCAGGGGTCTGGGAGGGTGTTCTGTTCTTCGTTTCACAGGTGATTTTTTCTTGCATTTTATTGATGTTGATGACGAAATGCAATTTTGAAGTTGCAGGTATGCCATGCAATGCTGTGCAGTGTTCTGGTATGTTGTGGTCTCATAAGGTGTAAAGTGGTATGGTGTGCTGTGTTGCAGTCTGTTGTGGTGTGTGATCTGCTATGGTGTGCTGTACTGTGCATTGGCGTGGTGTGTTGTGTTGTGGTCTGATGGGGTGCGCTGTGGTGTGTTGCAGTGTCATGTGGTGTGGTCTGGTGTCATGTGGTGTGGCCGCGTGTCATGTGGTGTGGTGTGGTGTGGTGTGATGTGGTGTGCTGACCTGCGGTCTGCTATACTGTGTGATTGGCTGTGGTGTGGTGTACTGTGTGGGGGGGTAGTGTGTTGTGGTCACATGACGTGCCCTGTGGTGTGCTGTGTTTTCATGTGGTGTGCTTGGTGGGGTTGGTTGAGTGGTTTATTGGTTGCTTGGCAGGTTGGGTTGTTTGGCAGCTTCGGTTATTTGTTGGGTGTTTAGCCGGTTGTGGCATGCTGTGTGGTGTCTGCACCCTGTGGTGTGTGCTGTGGCATTCTGTTGTATGCTCTGTGATGTCACATCTGTGAGTACACCTGTATTTGCTGCCATTCCAAGAGAAGGGGGGGGGGGGCTGGTAAGCATTAAATATTTTTGTTCTAGGGGCGTTCTAGGGAACCGTTCTAGCGGTGATATAGCAACGCTCTAGCGGCCTGCTAGAGCGTCGCTAGAACGCCGCTAGAACGGTTCCCTAGAACGCCCCTAGAACAAAAATATTTAATGCTTACCAGCCCCCCCCCCCCTCCCTTGGAATGGCAGCAAATACAGGTGTACTCACAGATGTGACATCACAGAGCATACAACACAATGCCACAGCACACACCACAGGGTGCAGACACCACACAGCATGCCACAACCGGCTAAACACCCAACAAATAACCGAAGCTGCCAAACAACCCCACATACCAAGCAACCAACACACCATTCAACCAACCCCACCAACCACATCACATGTAAACGCAGCACACCACGGGGCACGTCATGTGACCGCAACACACTACCCTCCCACACAGTACAACACACCACGCCACTGCACAATATCACACCATAGCAGATCACACACCATAACAGACTACAACACAGCACACCACACCACCTTACACCTTAGGAGACCACAATATTGTCATGTGGTGTGGTTGGGTGTCATGTGGTGTGGTCCGGTGTCATGTGGTGTGGTGTGGTGTGGTAGGGTAACGTGCGATAGGGTTCCCTGTCTGGTTGGTTGAAGGGTGTGTTGGTTGCTTGGCAGGTGGGGTTGTCTGGCAGCTTCAGTTGTTGGGTGTTTGGCTGGGTGGGGCACGCTGTGTGGTGTGTGCACCCTGTGGTGTTAGGTGCCGTATGCTGTTGTGTGCTGTGTGATGTCATGTCTGTGGGTACCATGTAATTACTGCCATTCCAAGGGAGGGGCGGGGGGCGGATAAGCAGTTACTATTTTTGTTCTAGCGGCGTCCTAGGGAGGCGGTCTAGCGGTGATCTAGCGGCGATGGGCCGGACCGATTCTGGGGTTTGCATTGCCTTTGTTTTGGGAATCATGGTCACCACTCCTGATGTCCATGTCTTTGGAATGGTCCCCGTGTCCAGGAATCGTTTCAGAGACTCGTACATTTGGGGCTCAAAGATCCCCGAGAATCTTTTGAAGAACGTTGCCGAGAAACCATCCAGCCCTGGCGCACTATTACTGTTCTGTCGTTTGAGGCCCTCATGAAATATTTCCGGAGAAAGCTGCTTGAACAGGAGTCGACCTGTCTTTCGCAACCGCTGCTCCACTCTTAACGCTTTGAGGTAGGCCACATAGTCTTCTTCCGTTGCCCCCATTGGAGTGGACACTCGGTCCCAATGTTCCACCAGCTCTTGCGCAACGCGCCTTTGCCCCACGCGCTGGGGTGCCTTTCTAAGACACCAGCTGTTTCAGCTTCTTCCTTTCCTGCAGCTCCCTCATCAGCCGGTAGAGTTCATTTCTTCGCCTTCTCAATGTTATGTTTCCCCGGACGCAATTACCCCTTTGAGTTTGGAGAGTGTCTCCATGCCCGTTCTGTCCCGTTGTGCCTTTTCATATACCCCAACCAAGAGGGTGTAAGCTGTTGCTGCCCCGGTTGCTGCAATTCTCAGTGATGAAAGGAACTGGTACACCGCCGGCACGACCGATTCTTTCGTGGAGGCGCGCAGGAGTCGCAACGCTTGTAGTTCCACCGATTGTTTTTTGTTTTTGTGTTCCCTTTGATAGTTGAGCGCTCCTTTTTGGATGCAGCCCAATGCATCTTCCCACCATCGGTCGCCCATTGAGGTAATGGACTTGAGGGAGGCCTCCAGCTCTTCCATTGCCTCTGGATCTTGGAGAATACCCTCCGGGCAGTAAAATCGCGAGGCCGTGTCCTCTGTTTCGAAAAAGGGGGATGTGAATTCAGCCATGACTGCTTTGTGATCTGAGTTCGGAGCGAACATGGGATACACACTCGTTGCCAAATTCAGTAGCTCCGACGTCGCATGCATGCAGTCGATGCGGCGTAGTCGCTGTGGATCGAGTCGTTCTCCGTCCCGAGGATAGCCGTACGTGAAGCCTGTAGGACACGATGACTTCTTGTCCTTGATATCCATTTGTGTCGGGCAGTGAATGTCTACCCATACATCATGCAGCCCCGCCTTCGCTGTGGCAGCGACTTCTTGCTCTCTGGCACATAAGGACGTGTCATGTTCAAACTCAGGGGGCGCAAAGGCGTCCCGGTTTTTAAACATCAAACTATTGTGATGAGCACATAAGATTAGGTTTGGTCCGTGCAACTGTTTGGCAATTTTTTTCCACTGCGCTTGTCGCCGTGAGAGTTTGTGGTGGAAGTGTACCACCATTAGAGTGATCTCCACGGCACCACTCGACACCGAGGCTTTTCAGTGCCTTGGGGGACAGGAACTGCATAGCCTGTAAGGTCCATTTGGATGTCTTACACGCCAGCGCTACTCCAGCCCGTCCTTCTTCGTGGAGTGGCCAATCCAGGCCGTACCCATACTTTGACAAGCAGGAAGCACCTGCCCAACAATCCTACCATAACAACGGGCGGTTCTTGGATGGCGAAAAAATGTACCTCGAGGGACCGAAGTAGTGACCCTAGGGCCACTATCCCAGTCTGCTTTCGCTTTCTCCCAGTTACCTTTGTTTGAAATCCATTGACATTGTGAGATAGGACTCTGAGCGTTCAATCAAAGGGATTCGTGAAGCGGACATCATGGTTTCTGCGCCACCACCACTCCTGTGGTCAACGAAGCTTCATCCTCCTTCAAGTCTCGTTTTTTTTTGAGAGAGCTAATGACCTTGTTGACTTGGTCGTCCAATGCCCTAGCCATTTCACCTGCTGTGACTAAACCTTGTCTATCTTGGCATCATCTGTACTTTTGGGGCGGTTCGTGGTGCGCTTTTTCCGCGCGTCGTAGTCCGCTTCCGAGATCACAAACATGGGGAGCATTCCAAAATACAACACGTAGACCTTCCCAACAAGCTGCGACACACTCTCCCCGGTCAGCTGCCACGTGGCTGTGCGCATTTCTCGAACGCTCCACCTAACGCGATCCGTCATGTATCGACAGTGCACCGAGGGGGCAAGAGCTTCCGTCAGATCTCAGAGGTATTACCAGGGCGCAAATCCAAGATGTACACTGTGCTCACCAGGTCCTTTTTCCATGTTGACGCGATAGCAGGTTTAGAGATGACATCTCGAACAAGGAATTGTCCCGTCTTCGGATCTTTGAAAAATGCTCCAATGGCCGTCACCAGCTCGTGATAACTGGCCTTCAGCAGTGAGTTCCCAGTGTCAGTAACGCACAGTAGGACTTTGCTTGGGCCCAACAGATGAATTTTTGCCGGTGATTGTGATTGCAAAACGCCAGGGACCGTCCAGCAGCATCGCAAGAACCGAGGCGTATAACATGGGCAACCATGTTTCCTTGTGCGTTTTCTTTATCCAGACTTCATTAACGGCAGCCATGTTCATCAAGTTAGCCCCACGATACCATTCCAAAGGCTGGCTCTGAAACCTCGGCTTGAATTCGAATTCCCAGACCACCACATTCACTTGCTTCGCCGTCAACTCCGTGAAGAAGAGCTTTGAGTTCCGTGGGTCTGTTCCCGGAAGGAGGTGGACGTTATAAAAATTCAAGCGCATGGCCCCCAGTAAACCATTCACCAAGTCATTGTGGACCTGGATGGCGTACTGGTTGTCCTGTACGTCACCCTCATGGAACACCACTTTATTGACTTCAGTTCCATGTGTCATAAGACGCAAAAGCTTGTAGGTCGGAGGTGGTGACATACTCGTGGAGTCTCTTCAGTTGCTGGCTATCCAAACATCAAACGGGTCATGTGTGGGCATGTGCATGAGGGACCTATCCGCCATTTGCAGCTTTTCGCCCCCAAACGGTAGATTGCAGTTGAGGGCGAGTGCACGACTGAGGAACGATGGTTCTTCGTCTTCATCGCTGACTCAGTCAAGCAATATGGCGACAAAACGCCCTAGCATGGGCAGATCAGTAAGCAACTGGTTGATAGCATTTTGAACTTTATCATAATCTGTCATTTCCCCAACCACCACAACGTTAGGGCGTTTGCCGTAAAGGACGGCAGCTAGTTTTTCGGCCGAGTCACAGTCATTGAAAAGGTCGAATGACAGGGAGGCAGCCTCTGTGACTCCATTTTGCACCACGATCTCGTCCTGGATGATATAGTCGGCGTCATCGATGGCTGCGAGACATGCCAATTGTCCGGCGTCGGCAGGCACGATGACCTCCTCGCCTAGCGTGGCCAGGCGGGCCTGGGTGTCCCGGACACTCATGCGGTTAGGGGACAATGCAGTGGCGTCGGCGGCAGATTGTCAACGCCCAGCGGCCTGGGGAAGCATGGAAAGAAAGACACCGAAAAAAAATAGAAACCCAGAAAGCAAGCAGGCAAGGTAGGCACACGGTACCGGAGGCCAAAACTCCGGGATGGCAGTAGGAGGGACTCAACATGAGTTCACTTAACCACAACCCTAAGTTCCGCCGGGGCTTAACTCCTAGTGTTCACTACCTCGCTGCCTTGGGGCAGTGAGTAGTGCATCTCCTTGAGTGCACTGTGCCTCTGCCTAGGTGGTGGTGGTGGTGGGTGGTGCTGGGTGTGCAGGACTTGCACCTGCAATGATATGGGCTGGAGGATACCTCGGGCCACCCACCCCACTCTTAACCAATGCACATCACAGGGGGATTAAACGTGCAGAGATGCCGCCGCTGGGAGCATCTATAGTTTTTAGCAACCGGACAGTTAAAAGGAGAGCGTGTCGCTCCGCTTGACGGACGTGCTCCGGAGGTCTAAACTCCATGCAGGTGCATCCTCACGGAGTGCACCTCCCCTTCCAACTGGTTCTTGGTGCCCCTCTCCGTGATCCGTCGGCCACTCCGGGTTATGTGATGTGTTCCCGTGGTGATGTGCGATGTGTTGTCTGATGGTCGATCTAAAGATCCTTGTCACTCAAGATTGGTGATTTTCAAGATCAATGTCGCTCAGGATGTCTATTGCCGAGGTCCAAGACTTGTGTTGCTCAAAATTTGTGTTGCTCAGGATACATGTTGCTCACGATATGTGTTGTGCAAGATCCATGTTGCTCAAATTCATGTTGCTTAGGATGTATGGTGCTCATGGTTTGCGTTATATTGGATCTTTGTTGCTTGTATTCAATGTCTTTGTGCTCAGGGTGTGTGGTGCTCAAGGCATGTGTCGCTCCGGGTTTGTGTTGCTTATGATCGGTGCTGCGCAAGATCTGTGCCGCTCCAAATCAGTGTTGCTCGGGACACGTGTTGCTCGCCTATATGCTGCTCAAGAACCTCGTCACACACGCTCACAATATGTGGTGCCCAAGATTTGCGTCACTCAAGGTCTGTTTTGCCTAGGATCCGTGGGGAGGAAAATATATGTGTTGCTCAAAATGTATGATGCTCAAGATCTCTATCGCTCAAAATTCGTATTTGTCAACCTTACGATCTACGTTGCTGAGGATTTGCTTTGCTCAAGATCCGTGTCATTGAGGATCAGTGTCGCTCAGGCTTAGTATTGCTCACGCGAAGCATGTATCTTGCTGAGGAGCGGTTTTGCTGAAGGACTGTGTTGCTAAGGATGTGTGTTACTCAAAATCTGTGTTGCTTGGGATCTGTGGTGCTCAAGAGCCATATCCCTTAGGCTCAAGATCTATGTCGCTCAAGGACTATATTGGGCAGGATCCGTGTCGCTCTCAATCCGCATTGCGTAGAATGTACTGCACGTAGGTGGTGCCTCCTGCCTTTGGTTTGTCCTCGGGTGACAAGGTGTCTCACCACGCAGGGTCCGGTTGTTTTCCTCCGTTCGGTCGCCTTGGGCGTGCTGCCGGGGCGATGGCACGCAGCATCTGGAGTGCCTGTGTTAGTGGAGTGTGCGTGTCCCAAGGTCCCAAGTGAGCCATTTGTGCGGTGATTTTCTTGAAGGGTGGCCCGTACCAACGTGTTACCGTCGGCTGTGGTGGTGGGCCGGTACGCGCATGCACCCATGTGCGCCATTTGGGCCCAAGTAGGATCAAAGAGTGATTGCACAAGGGCATTCGAATCACATCTCAGTAGGTCCACGCGGTGTCAGGGATTCGTTGGCGGACCAATATGGCATGCAGTCTCTACGGAGCACGGGATGCGTGTGTAGTATTGCCCCGCCTCAGGACGATGCGGGATGGCCAATAGGGGGTCAAGTAGGGTGGTTTCGTCCAAGCCTTCTTGCCATGGGCGTGCGTGGGGGATGCCGCCCATAAGTAATTGCTAAACTTCCCCATAATGACGTCGTATAGTGAGATGGAATGTATGAGGTGGTCCACCTCAGCTTTGTCAAGTGCGGTGAATTTACAGTACACACAAACTATGGTGTGTCGGGGCCCTTGGTAAATTGCAAACGCCGGGCGCGGGTCACGCCCATGGGGGGTAGAATACCCCGAGGATATGTGGGACCACAATGTTCTTGGGCCAAAATGCCACCCGCGTGCCCTTTCGTGCTGAGGCGCAGCATTTGTCGTTGCTGTGTACGCCGGTGGTGGCCGCCTCGCGTAAGGGGAAACCGGCGTCGTACTCTGCAACAAAGGTTGATGCAGCAGTCGTTTATGAGGTGCAACATGTTGGCGTAGCGTTGTACGGTAAGTGAGCCCTATGCGCCCGTCACGTTCCGTGTCGCTATTTTCATCTTTGTGTGCTTGTGTTTGGTGCTTGTTGGAGAATCTGTTGCTCTTGTTGTGTGTTGGTCACAAGTTGTCTCGCGTATGCGGGTACATCTTGCAGGGGAACAGGGGGTCGTCGGAAGGTGTGTACATCGTTAGAAAATCGATAGAACCATTGTTGCCCGCGATTCGGGTGTACGTCCCCGCATATGCGGATCCAACAAGCCACAATGCTGCCTGCCCCATACCCCAACGGCATCGCGGATAGTGCTGTTCGTGCGCCTCGACTTGATTGGGTTGGTTTGCACTGTACACACGCATGACACCGCACGAGCCCATACAACCCACCTCCGGTAAGGCGGTGATGGTGGTTGTACCCCCGTCGGATTCGCTTGGCTTTCCGTGTTAGTGAGCGCCACCCTTCCATGGGTAGCGGCACATCGGTAAGGGGCAATAGTACGGCCACTGCCGGTGCTGGAAAAAGAAGCGGCGAGTGGCCTACTTCTCTCCCCCATCCCGGGGCTTTCTTGTTTGTCCCCCCTCGCATCGCTCCTTTACCTTTGACTTCCCACCGCGGAAGCGGAGGGTTTGTTAGTTTCGGGGATGTGGCACCGGTCACATGTTTTAGGGTCGGGCTTCTTCGTCTTGGTGGGCCGTGACACATGCCTTGGGGTCTTTGTGGTGTGCCGTCATGTCCTTTGGACCTTGGCCAATGGGGTGTATGGGTGGTGGTCTCGGTGTCCGCGTTTGCCTAAGTGCTAGTGTGTGCCGTTTCCCTGCTTGGTGGTGGCGCTGCGCCGCGGGCCCCGTGGCGGAGGCTTCAAGCTCCATGTTCCTGTACAAGTTTGCGCAGATTGCAACGTCCCGGTCGCAAATGGGGATGCAGTCTAATTGCGGGAGCAATTGCTTTTCCGTGTTTGTTTCGTGGATGACTTTGGCCGACTTGATGTCAACGCCTAGCTGTTTTCGTGCGAGCATGGGCCTGCATAAGGGAGGTCTTCCCCTTTCGTTTGGCATCTTGTGCTTCGGCAGGTGGTCAATGCCATCTGAGGCCTAATGGTGCATTGTACGGTCCCCTAGTGTCATGTGTACCAATTCCCGTGGTGCCACACCTACGTACTCACCGCCCGCTGCCCACAGGCAGTGAGGCAACGCATTGCAAGAGTTGCAATGCCCACCAGCCCTAAGCTGTGAGGCGGTGCAATGCAGGAGTTCTACGCCCACTTCCCCCAAGCAGTGAGGCAGTGCATAGCGCGAGTTGCAGTGCCCACTACCCCTAGGTAGCGAGGCAATGCATTGCACGAGTTGCACTTGGGAATCTGACATCCCGGGCTGGCGGGGACCCCGGAAACGGGCAAAGATTTTCCGGGTTGCCCTGTGTGGCCAACAATGAAACTTACATAAAAATTCAATTTCCCAAAATTGCATTGTGCAGGCCATATTTGATAATGTTTCGTTGTCAACAGTGAAACAGCAACTGAGATGGAAGCATTGGGGTGTGATGGACATCATCCCCAGACGCCGCCCCCTCCATTCCATCCCATCTGTGGCTGCGGAGCAGATGCAGCCACGAACAACTTGCCCCCGTGACAAATAAGTGTATGTGTACCCTTGGTAAACGGCCATTAAGCGGCCGTTTGAATAATTGCGTGAATTTCACGTGAATTTACCCAAATTTTGAGGTTTTTTGGGGGAAATGCCATATTCTTGGTTCATTCCGAGGGCTTTGAGGGGCCAAAATTCCTCCCCTAGCTTTGTTACGCATCATCCAATGAAAGTCCCGCCCCAAAAGCATTCATCATGCCCGAACCGTGCCCGAAACGAGAGGTGCCGGAACCTGGCAAGCCTGTAGCCGATTCACAGCCGTGAATTCACGTGAATTCGTACAAAATTCGCACGAATTTGGCACGAATTTCGTACGAATTTCGTACGAATTTCACGTGAATTCACGTGATTTTACACAAATATTACTGGTGTGCACCCCGTGATTTCTCCTCACACCCCTAGTAGGCCCTCCAGCATGCACCCCGGTCACAGGCAACAATGGTCTAGGTTTGTATGGTGATCTCATGTCCGTCTCTTGCGGCACCGGAACCGCCGCTGTAGAGTCTGAAGGTGCTGCATGTCGGTTAGAAGCCGTCTTCTTGTGTGGCTTGCATACGTTTGTACACTTATGGGCCCTTGCCCGTGTTGAGCCCTTTTGGTCGCATCCCACCCATGCAACCAAAGGCTATCGTCAATGGTGTGGTTGTCCACAACCACTTGCACCCCTAGTCTCCCCCGGAGGAGGCTTAGGCCCCCGCTGTTGCGCAACATGCGCTTCAGCCTCCGGTGACTTCCCTCCATGGCAAAGCAGGAGAACTTGGACAACATTCTCCACTTCTTTGCAAAATAATACATGTGGTCGATCCAAAGATGCGTCCACAGGAAGGAAATCATATTAAGGAGCAATAGTCCATGGGGCTTCTACCCATTCCAGCCCCCAAACTCACCCAAGGGGCAAGTCGCGCGGGTTTCTGGAGAGCTGCCGCCCTGTATGACAAGAGGCTCCCCCCTCCGTCCTTTAGGCTGCCTCACGTGAGGCCCGTCCATGCTTCATGAGCCCCTCCGCGCTGTTGGAAGACAGAGCAATCCAAAGATGCGTCCACAGAAGTTTGCCCCACTGGAGCTCATTGTGGGCAGCGCCCATGGCTATGCTATGGTTCCGGAGCCGCCCCAAGTCGGCCCCGGAGAACCATGCGGAACGCCACGCGTATACACACATGCTTGCAAAATTCTCCCACCACGTTTTGCACACCGACTCCCAACTTTTTCGCCCTACTTGATGCTGCCTCACACTAGGCTGCTCTAGGCAAGCATCTATTATCTTCTCCCAACCCCTATTCCGCATGAAATGGATGGCAGCAACACACTCCATCCTCACCTTCCCCTTGTTGTTTGCCTTGTCATTATTTAATGAGGCACGGGTGCAAGTTCCTGCAGCAAGCCGTGCCTCATCTAGAACCGGTTGCAGCATGGTGCGTGCCACGTTGGCCGGTGCCTTCCGTGTCAATTGTACAACTAGGTCCCGTGTCCCGTTGATTGCACACAACAGGACACGAAGGACCCCATGGAGGCCATAATCAGGCACTCGCCTATCACTCGTAATGGTCCTATATATAGCATTTATGGCAACGGCCGGTTCCCAGTTGCCGTCTATCGCACTTGCTGTGCCAAAGGTAGCAAGGCACAAAGCACGGTTACGCATGCAGACCTAACACACAGTGGCACCAGGGGATTCTGCCTTCCAATTTTGGCAGCCCGCCATGAGCACCTGTGCTTTACCATCTGCACAGAGAAAAAAAAGGGACTGCCTATCGTTCCCTCCTGTATCCTTAAAACTTACGGTTGCGGCCTTGCGCAACTCATCATCAAAATCAATTTCTTGGGAGGCCGCGTAGAGGGTCTCCCACTTTTCACTGCCCCCTAGTAGCCACCAACTAGATAGTTGGTTGGGGTTGGCAGTGCCACCAAGCGTGCAATGGACGTACGAGGCCTCATGCCTCGATGTACCGTCCACCGCAATAGGCAACCAATGCAACCGTCGGTCCCCGAGGTGCATGATGTCCGAGGGTGGGGGTGGTCGACACTTGAATAGGTGGCCGATGCGGTCAGGTAGGTAGCAGGCCGCACCATTGATGGCCGTGTCGTCTCCCGTATAGGCGGTGAACGCCCGGGACTCCGGCAACGCTAGATGCCGAAGCATGCCGTACACCTGGTCCCATACCACACCGTACGTCATGCTCCCCACTAGGTACCGGGACTCCGGCCTAGAGAGGTGCAATGACCGGATCCTCCAGACAGCCATAATCAACCTCTCCTCCTTGGTGGGCTCAGGCTGACGGTGGCTACAACTCTTCTTTCGGGGGTAAGCACCATTTGCCCCGTGTCGGGCAGGTACTTGACGTTGTAGGGTGCTGCGAGCTCCTTGGTAACAACCTCCTGGAGCTCTTGTAGGCGCCGCCGTTGTGTACGATCCGCTAGCAGATGGAATGGCTCCTTGGGCCGCGGCATGGTGTGAGATACAAGACCTGTTGAATGGGCGAGGCAGTCATCGCAAGGTTTCTACCATCCCCCTCCTGCAGACAACTCTCTCTACTGTGATTCGCATGCAATTTGAACAAATTCACATAAATTCGCACGAAATTCGTACGAAATTCGTGCGAATTTCACGTGAATACATTTGTGTGAATATTATGAAAATGTGAAATTCGCACGAAATTCGCACGAATTTCGTACGAATTTCGTGCGAATTTCACATGACTGTCACAGAATTTCTGCCGAAGCCTCACCCTTCTGCCCTCGTTGACCCTCACAAAGCAAGCACAGGATGGTGCTCATGGGTCATCACACACCCAGTCCAATGGTTGTCATTCCGGCTGACACTCAGCCAGCAGTGTAACACGTCACGGGGCATAGCATACCCGAAATAAAATACAAACAGTGACGCAGAAAATATTGCAAACAGGTCAGGGGGCATAGCATACCCCGAATAATGTGCAAACAGTGCCGCAGAAAATTTCGCAAAGTGAGGGGGGAGTGCCCCACATGTTGGTCAAAGTGCCCATGCTTGGGGGGATCAATGGTCGGTTCTGATAGACTGAATGTCCCCGCCATAGACAATTCTATGGCGCATGCTTGGGGGGGGGGGGCTGGATAACATTCGTGGTGGTTAGAAAGGACAAGTGGTCCCGAGGTTAAAGGGTGAGCTACGCACCCCCCCCCCCTGGAGCAAAGCTCCGGCTAGCGGAGCCCTGGGAGCTCTGCTCCCCCACCGCCTCCACAAAGGAGGGGTCCATGGCCGCCAACGTGAGGCGGTGGGGGGGGTACTGCCGGCGCACTTCCTCCAGTGCGGCAGTCACCTTGGGGGCGTCGGGGGCCACGCTGTCCACATCGACGTGCTTGCCACTGACCATCATGGCCATCCGCAGGCCGGTGGACACTGCCGACATCTGGCCGGCGCACGCCTCGGCCTGGGCATGCCACGCCTGGGCGCCGGCCAGGAGGTACCGAACACCGGCGGCACTGGCCCCTCCCCTGTCAACCGGGGGGGCCTCCGCACCCTCAGGCCTCTCCACTGCCTCTGCTGGCTGTGCCGCTGGCTTTGCCTTGCGCAACGTCGCCAGGTCGCGCTCAAGAGTTTTCACGTTGGTGGCCAGCCGGTCACGCTCCTTGGTGACATCCGCCAACCGCGACCCGGAGTCCCGCCTGTCCTCGTTGGCCCTCGACAGACGGGCCTCAAGGTCGCGGTTGGCGGCCTCCGCGCTGATCGCGCGTGCCTCCCACGCCCCCGCCCGCTGCTGGTCCACCCACTCCTGCACCACCCCCCTGTGCCCCCGCCCCGCCACCGGCTCCGCCTGCTCCGCCTGCACCGCCCGCTCCGCCGGCGTGGCAGTACCCGGGGCTTTGGGGGGGGGGGGGGGGGGCTCCGTGTCCCCTTGGGAGCGCCCTTTCCGCTTGCGGGTGGGGGGTTCGTCCTCCTCGAGGTCAATGCCGTTAGCCACCCCCATCTTCCGCTGCCTCCCCACATGGACGCGCATGGCAAGCCATGCGACGTCCGCCCACTCCGGCCTGCGCTGCTCCCAACCCGTGAGCACATTCAGCCCAAAAACCCCAGCTGTGGTCACCGTCCCCTCCTCCCCGATCCGCGACACCCCGTTTAGCACCCGCCAGTGCCCACTCACAAGCCGGTAGGCAAACATGCCCACCGGCTCCTACCCCGCAGGCAGGTTGCCCCCCCCCCCTGACCACAATGGGGCAGGGGAAGGAGATGCGGAAGGTGCTCTGCACCCCTTGGGACTCCAACACCATGTCCCACACGGCACTGAGATGCCGCTGCCGCCCATCGGGCCCGGGCGGCACCTGCTGGGTCCAGGCCGGATCCGGCTGCCTGGCGGCCAGGGTGACCCGATCCAGGTGGGGGTCGGTGTGGGCGTCGCCCAACTCGTCGCGGGACGGCATGGGCACCACCACCTCGCGCGCCACATGCCCCGTGGCGGTGCTGGCCTCGCTGCCTCCCGAACGTCTAGAGCGCCGCGACCCCTCACTGCGCACACTGCCGGCCTCGCTCGGCGGCCGTCCACCACCGGTGCCTGCGGGCTGGTCGCCACCGGGGCCTTCGGGGGCCTCGGCGTGCTCCTCGGGCAATCGGGGCCGGGGCTTGTACTTGCGCTTGGTGTGGTGCCGAATATCCGGCGACCAGGCGGTGAACGGGACCTGCACATGTGGGGAAGTGTGCAAGGCACAAATTGAGAAAGGGGGAGTGGACATGAGGCAATGCAAGAAAAAAAGGAGCAAATTGGACGAAATTAACAGAAATTCGTACCAAATTCGTACGAATTTCACATTTCCAAAATATTCACACAAATTTATTCACGTGAAATTTGTGCGAGATTCGTACGAAATTCGCACGAATTTCGTACCAATTTCGTACGAATTTCACGCGAATTTCGTCCAATTTGCCAATAAACAAAGCAAACACACAAACAAGCACAACTTGCACTCGCATGGGCAGGTGATGCTCCATGCCCCGGTCTTCGCGCACTTGGGCGACCGCCACGCTGGGACCGTGTTCACCAGGTGCCACAGCGTGGTTGGCCGCTCCGGGGGGGCAATGCCGGTCATGGCGAAGTGGATCTCCGACTCCGCATCGACATTGTCCCCCTTGCAGACCTCCAGCTGGTGCACGCTGCCCATGAAGAACAGCATGCACTGCTCGCCGACCTCGATGACGGCGAGGTCGGAGGCCGGGGCCGACCCGGAGAGGAAGGTGGGGTGGAAGGGGCAGGTGGGGGGGCCTGCCGGGACCAACTCGGGGGGGTCGGCGAAGAGGGCCTGGGCAGCATCCCCCTCCCAAAACCCCACCCTCCCAACCGCCCCCTTCCCCACCCACAACACCTGGTCCACGCTGGGGAAGTGCCAGCTGGACAAATCCCCAGCAACGTCCACGGCCTCCTTGGGGGGGGTGGCGTCCAAGTGTGTGGTGTTGGCCTGGTGGTGTTTGTGTCGGGGGTCGGGGGTCCACAAGGTTAAAACCGCCCCCTGCAGCCCATCCTTGGAGTCGGGGAGGGCGGGCAATCCATGATGGCGGCTGGTGGCCACCATCAGCAGCATGTCCCCCCGATGCAGCTCAACGGTGTCCCAGCGCGCCTCCCCCGCCTCCCCCAGGGCCGTCCCTGCCTGCACCGCCACCTGGTAGTCCTCTGACAAGCAGAGGAAGCTACTCGGCTGGCACCCCGAGACCTCCCTGTTGTGCGGGGGGAGGACCTCGGGGTGGGTGGCGACGTTGGTGTGGGGGAGCTGCGGCCCACTCTGCACACTCGCCACAATGACACTGCCCGACGTCATTGGTTGGAGGTCCCCAACCCCAGGGACACTTTCGGTGAGGTGGGGGTGGAACTTCTTGAAGAGAGGCCCCCCCACCCCCGACCCCAAGTTGCTCTTGCTTTGCCAACGCTGGGGGAGCCCAGGATCCTTGGCCGGCTCCTCACTCCGCGCGGCGTTGAAAAGGAGCTCAAAATTTTTTGCGACGACTTTTTCGTCGCCGCTGCCCCACGCCTTCATCACCTTCTTCCACCCCACCTCACAAACCCGTGCCTTCACAAGCCCCCAAAGCTCAATGTAGCCGTTCCCATCAACAAAGTTGAGGGGCGGCTCAGAGGGGCCAACCCTGTCGGGGGCGGGGTCAGGGTTGCCCATAACCCCAAAAAGGGGGGTCGGGAAGGGGTTTGGTGCGGAGGGGGGGTTCACTTGAAATGAAGGGGGGGGCTCATGAGGCACCACGGTACCATTGCAAACAAGTTGTGCTATAGAAGGTGGGGTGGGTGACGTCGGGGACGTGAAACTGGGGGGGGATGGTGGGATGGAAAGGGGCGATGCCCAAATCATCCCACCACCGGGGGTTGGCAAGGTGCCAAGAAAAGGGGAAAAAAGAGTGGACTGCCAGTGCACCTGCAGCAAGATCCTGCAGGCACACCATATCGCAGTGGGGGGGGGGGTATGGACGAGGTTAGTGGTGGGGTACACCTGGACGTGGGCGTCCTTAGGCTTCCCCACGTGGTTAGTCCTCATGGAGTTGAGGAGCTGGTCAACACTGGAGGGGAGAGGGGTTAGATGCAGAAATTTAAGGGAGGGGAGTTGGCGGCGCAGTTCCCTCCACAAGGTTGTGGCCCATCCCCTCCCCCCGAGGTAGGAGTTGCGGGTGGGGCTGCGCGTGTCGATGTGGATGACCTCGGGGGAGGGGTCGATGGATGCTGCCCAGCCCACGACGTCATGCACCCCCAGTGCCCCCGACCCGTACGTCGCCTCCTCCAATTGATGGTGGGCGACGGGGAGGGCTTGGTAGTGGGCGAGGGTGTCGACTGCGGGGTCGGGGCGCGAGGCCAGGCTGGCGAGCTGGGACATAGTCTGCTGGGAAATGATTCAAAGAGAAGAATGCGAAGGCTTTGAGAGCTATGACAAAGCGAAAGAGTGGAAAGGAGGGTAAATTCGTGCGAAATTCGTACGAAATTCGTGCGACTTTCGTACGAATTCGTACGAAATTCGCACGAATTTCACATTGGCGTGAATCTGTGAATCTACCGTGAATTTCTGCGTGAATCTGTGTGCGTGAATTTCAAATTCACGCGAATCTCACCAAATGTGTTGAACCATGCGGGGACTTTAAACCTCTAAATTGCACATATTTGTTGGATCTTACTTTGGGCGAAGGTAGCACGACAAAAGCACACGATAGAACCAAGTTACGAGCAAAACACAGCAAAATTGGGTGAAATTCACGGTACCGTGAATCTCGGATTCAAACGGCCGGTTCACGAAGGGTACATGTAAAGGACCACCAGAAAACGCAGGTAGGGCACTTGTGCGCACAATGTAGCTACATGTGTAGAAGCATATTCGTGATGAAAAACACTGGCACTGGCCAATGGCATCAGCAAGGGAGAGACTTTCACTGTTAACAATGAAACAAAATTTTACACTGCACTCCAAGGTGCAATGTGGAACCAACAAATCTAGATATATGACCCTGCTAGTGAAACTGAGATAGAAGATAAACAGCACGCGGCTGCTGCAATTAAGTACAGTGCAAATACACAGGGATAGTGTCATATGTCCGTGCAGTCCAAGAGACAGGCTGAAGGGTGCAATCTATGGGTTATAAATGATTGTTCGTGTCTAATGGAAAACAAAAGGAGAATCCAATATAGTGCACTTCCGGATGAAACTCTGTAGTAGGCCATCACACAGCAGTGTAAAGACAGAAAAAAGTCTAACACTGGTTTCACTCATTTCCGGCATAGATGTCATTATGGCAATGTGTTTCACAGCTGACACTGAAAGTACACTGTGATGACTCAAAGCTGCAATTGCCATCAAGAGGGGGGACAGGGAGTGACTTTCAGTGTTAGTTGTGAAACACAAGGCGAACCAGGCCGGAATATATCATAGGATACTTACACAATGGTAAATAGATCATAATAACACAAATAGCATACAATCACAAGGCACTTTCGCTGTTGACACTGAAACCCCTGGACAACACAGGTCCAAAATGGGGGACGGTGCATAAATTGACCGACATCCAGTGCAATGTTACTCGCGCGCGGTGCATGGAGCTCGTGGTCTCCCTTCCTATTGCTTGTTGTGGGTCTATCAGCCATGTACCGCGCATTCAAAAGGGGCCGGCATGATATCACTCATGGTAGGATTGCACGGGTGCAAAATCAATTGCCGCCTTTGTTGTGCATCCTTTGGCAGAAGGAACCGGTACCGGTAAACGAGGAGCGGCAGACAAGATGTTGCAGCACCACGGCACACAATGTCATTTTTAGGACCTGCTGGTTGCTTTGCGCCTGTTCAATAACAAATTCACCAATTTGGAAACAGCCCAGTATTTGGTGTGATGGTGCCAAACCAAAACCAATGCTCTATTGACAACCAAAGACAAATATTGATTTCAACCCCATCGCCTACAGCACGTTGTCACTGTTGACAGTCAAACCCCGTTAGAAAAGGTGCCTCGGAAATGCAATTTCATGGTGTTTTGGACTGTTTTTCTCCTACTTGTGGCTCGTCCTTGCTGTCTGTGCAATCCTGTAAAATGCATGACGGCTGTGATCCGCATGTGGAGCCCGAGCACCCGGACCATGTGGCACCTTAACAACGGAATCTAGTGAAGTGCCTCCATGGGAGTCGGGTGTCAATGGCGTTAATGGTGAAAAACAAGCGTGCGGTTGCGAGGCGTCAAAGGCAGATCACATGCAGACAGAAGAAGCGGATAGCAACCAATGGTTTAAATGTTGGCCATGAAAACCAATAGTGAGAAGGTGTCATCTAGCAGAATATCAGAACGGCAAAACTTGTGCATAGGTTGAAATACAACATGTGGTGCGAACAGGAAGTCATTGCAAGTGGTTTCACTGACGACTGTGGAAATCCTTGCGGTCCAGTGCTGTGCATGCCTCCCACCTGAAAAGCGTGTGGGAAACAAAGTGAATGCAAGCACATTGGGGTGCATAACGTCAATAACATCCTCACCAGCCACCCCGCTGTCCCCCCAAGCACCACAACCACAGGGAAGCCATAAGGACATAACGGGTCTGGTACACCTCTATGGATGCTGTTGGGGCACTTTTCCTGCCACCAAGGCTAGAAATGTGGTGTCTCACTACACGGTCAACTATATACTACAAAACATGTCCAAAAACTACCGGTGTGGTAGTAGTAGTAGTGTACCCCCCTGCAACGGGGCACTTACCATGCCTACTAGGTGACCATGTACCAGTGTGGTATGCCACATGGTGGCTGAGGGGGGATCTACTGGGAATTGAACCCAGCCCCTAGTGGTACGAGACAAGGTTGAGAACCATATGACCAGACAACAGTCCGGGTATATTTCTAGTTCGTTTTTTAGAGGCCGCTTCCAAAATTAAAATTCACTTTTCCCGTTTTCCGTGTTTACCCCTGGGCATCACAGTACGGGAAATGGCTTCACTGTCAACAGTGAAAGTGGCTGACACCTGTTACCGTTTTCTCGGTACACGCACACACACACACCACACAATCACAACTAGTTTCACTGTCAACATTGAAACTATTTCTGGTCATCGAGTTCTTGCAGCTATGTGCTCAAGTCCTTGACGCTATTTCATATGCTCGGCAGCAAGGCACAGCTTCACTGTTGACAGTGAAACAACCTTGCACTATTAAGCGGATTGAGGTGCTCATATAATCCATCACACCCAAAATGAACCACCACCACCATCCAAGGGGGGTATGTAGACATGCGTTAGCCGTTGCGTACGGCCCAGAGTAAAGTACGGCATGGTCATGGCGCCGGGTTTTCACTATTGAAAGTGAAACCCTGGGGCAGGTTGGAGTGTCACAAGGGGACTCCCCAAAACAACGTTGGTTGAAAATTGGTGATTTGGGAAATGTATGCAATTGTTGGGGGTTTATGAGCATTCTTGTGCACCAGTGAAACTGCCTATCCCGGGTGGAGGCGGACACCTTCGGATGTCAGGCTTGTACGTACCCCCAAGTAGCACAGCCCCCTGCCCCTAGGCAGCGAGGCAATGCATTACAGGAGTTGCACTGTGCACTGCCCCCAGGCAGTGAGGGAGTGTATTGCAAGAGTAGCACTGCACACTGCCCCTAGACATTGGGACGGTGCATTGCAGGGGGGGGCACCGCCCATTGCCCCCAGGCTATGCGGCAAGGCATTGCAAGGGTTGCACTGCCCACTGTCCTCAGGCACTGCGGCAAGAAACCGTAGGAGTTGCACTGCCCGCTGCCCCCGGGCAGTGACGCAATGCATTGCAGGTGTTGCACTGCGCACGGCCCCCAAGCAGTGAGGCAGTGCATTGCAGGAGTTGCACTGCCCACTGCCCTCAAGCGGTGAGGCAATGCGTTGTAAGGGTGGCATTGCCTACTACCCCAAGGCAGTGAGGCCGTGCATTGCATGAGTTGCATTGACCACTGGCCGCAGGCTGTGAGGTAATGCATTGCAGGAGTTGCACTGCCCACCGCCCTGAGGTGGTGAGGCAATGTGTTGCAAGGGTGGCACTGCCCACTGCCCTCAGGCAGTGAGGCAGTGCATTGCAGGCATTCCACTGCACAATGGCCGCAGGCATTGAGGCAGCGCGTTGCAGGACATCCAAGCCCACTGCCCCCGGGGAGTGAGGCAGTGCATTGCAGGAGTTGCACTGCCCACCGCACTGAGGCGGTGAGGCAATGCGTTGCAAGGGTGGCACCTGGGGGGGGTCGGGACAATGGGCCATACGCCGACTCGTGCCCGCTTCGGTGCCACTTTCACGGGGGGGGGGGCGGTCTGGGGGGGGGGGGGGGGGGGGGCAGCTAGAGGGGGCGGGGGGGCTCCACACCCCTACATATATGGTGTGAAATGGCCGCCTCATCACACTTATCACTTTGAGGTACAGAAGCAGGAGCAAAAAAAATTGAAACAGGGGAGGGGGGGATGGTAGGTGGTACTTTTGTTTAAGGGCATAGCACCCCCGAGTCAATTCCCGGCCACTATTGGTAGTGGCGCACCACCCACGCCGAACCATGCTGTTTTCAAGGCAGAGTTGGCGTATGTTTCGAAACCCTTTGGAGGAGCACGGGGAGGGGAGGGGGTCTGCACCACATGCACTACGTCTTTTTCCAAAAAAAAAGTTCTCTCTGCGTACTATGTGCCCACAATGTACATTACCATTGCATGCTCGGGGGTCATCAAAGACAAGGGGGACAAAATCAGAATTGGTGGGGCCCACAAGTGGGCGGAAATGCTACATCACCCCTGCATTCTCGGGGGTCCCCAAAAACAAGGGGGAGAAAATCAGAATTGGTGGGGCCCACAAGTGGGCGGAAATGCTACATCACCCGTGCATTCTCGGGGATCCGCAAAGACAAGGGGGACAAAATCAGAATTGGTGGGGCCCACAAGTGGGCGGAAATGCTACATCACGCCTGCATTTTCGGGGATCCCCGAAGACAAGGGGGACAAAATCAGAATAGATGGGGCCCACAAGTGGGCGGAAATGCTACATCACCAAGGGGGATAAAATCAGAATTGGATGCCTAAACCTTGCCTTCTGGGAGGCCCACAAGTGGGCAGAAATCTTGCATTCTCGGGGATCCCCAACAAAGAGGACAAAGTCAAAAACTAAAAAAAAGTAAAAGAAAAATTCCCATGGTGTCCCTAATCCTGCCTATTGTCCTGCAGATTGACCCCACTGGGGTTTGAACCCAGGACCTTCCAGTGGCAGGGCAGTGCTTTACCACTAGGGTAGGGCCCATCTCTCACATACCTCTGCACAGGGGTGGTGTTCATATTTGGTCCAATTTGGTTTTCATCCACTATTGGGTTCTCCTAAAAAAACTGAGTATTTTGAGTATAGACACATGGGGTAAAAAACCCAATTTTTCAGCCTCTACTAAGGCAAGAAAATTTTCCTTAGGGCGCCTTTGGCGCTGATGGTCCGGCACTTCGGTGCCAATTTCCGGGGAGGGGGGGGGGAGGGGGGGGGGTCGGCGTAAAGGACATGGGCCCGGCGACCCGCCCGGGGTGGCACTGCCCACTTCCCCCAGGCAGTAAGGCAGTGCATTGCATGAGTTGCCCTGGCCACTGTCCCAAGGCCGTGAGGCACTGCTTTGCAGGCATTTGAATGCCCATTGCCCCCAGGCAGTGAGGTAGCGCATTGACGGAGTTGCGCGCCCAATGCCGGCTGCCCCCAGGCAGTGTGGCCGTGCATTGCACGAGTTGCAGTGCGCACTGCCGCCATGCCCCAAGGCACCGAGGCAGTTCATTGCAAGAGTTGCACTGCCCAATGCCCTCAAGTAGCGTCGCAATGCGTTGCAGAGGTGTCATTGCCCACTGCCTCGAGGCAGTGTGGCAAGGCATTGCAGGAGTTGTGCTGCCCACTGCCTCCAGGCAGTGAGGCAGCGCATTGCAGGAGTTGCACTGCCCAACACCCTGAGGCGGTGAGGCAATGCGTTGCAAGGGTGGCAATGCCCTTTGCGCCTAGGCCGTGAGGCAGCACATTGAGGCAGGTGCACGCCCACTACCCGCTGCCCCAAGGCAGTGAGGCAAGGCATTGCAAGAGTTCCAGTGTCCATTGGTCCCATGCCCCTAGCACTGTGGTAGTGCATTGAAAGAGGTGCAATGCCCACTGCCCTGAGGCAGTGAGGCAATGCGTTGCAAGGGTGGCATTTCCCACTGCCCCCGGGCAGTGTGGCAATGCATGGCAGGAGTTGCACTGCCCACTGCCCCCCGGCCGTGCGGTAGTACATTGCAAGAGTTGCACTGCCCATTGCCTCTAGGCAGTGAGGCAGTGCAAGTGAGAACGCCAAGGCGTGGGCCAAGGATGGTCAGGTCGCGGTGGAGGCAATGGCAAAGCATAACGGAACCCATTGTTAGGATTGTGGCCATGCGAACCCCAAGTGCACCTGTGCATGGGCTGTGGGCCCCCGTATAACCTGGGCCAATTAAATTGTTCATACATAGATGGGCATATAAATGTTTCGCTATGTTTGTAAAGATGGAAAGAAGACGCTACATCGGACAACATGGACTCGGTTGCAGTTGTTTGACGTTGGCACTTGGCTTCTACCACCCGGGATGCCTTTGTTGCTTGGGGGGTACCTCTGATGGAATACCGTATTATTTTTCAGGTGTTGTGAGCGCAAAAACGAAAAAATTTACCCTGATTGTGTATCTTCAAAATGTTTTGAATGAAACCGGGAACTCAAAAATGACCCCAAAAAACACAAAACTTTTGAACCCCCCCCCCCCTCCGGACCCTATTTCCCACGCCGCGGGGGTTGGTGTCCATAACTAAACTGCAGACCCCCCCTCCCGTGCTGCATCCATAGGAACGGTCTCACTAGCCGTTGCAACCTTTTTCTTGTGCTCCTCCATGGGCATGTGGCTTGGTGGAACGGCAATGGTTCCACCGTCCGCTCTCTCAATTTTGCCCACATGCACGGTCTCAGCGTCAACAGTGTCAACCGTGTTCATTGGAACGGTCTCACTGACCGCTGCATTTGTTTTCTTGTACTCCTCCATGCGCATGTGTGGTGCCTCGCTTCATGGAACGGGAAGCTTGCGACCAGCCAGAATCTGAATTTTCTCAACGCTCTAACCTATATCAACGGTATCAACGGCTTTCAAGGGAACAGTGTAGCCGGCCATTTTGTCGTCCTCCTGCTTGGGTGCCTCGCTAGCTAGCCATGGGCAACGACTTGGACTGACACGGGAGTCTCTGGACATACAAAGGAGGGTAGACACTTGATACCACCGGGGGTGAGACATCTGAGGAGATTGTGTAGTGCTAGGACGGCTACAATGGCAATTAGAGCCGTGTCCGGGTTCGAAGCATGGGTGTGTTGCCCCATGGGGGTCCGCATAATGTCATCTATAGGAAGTGACTGCCCCTCAACCATTGGCTGCTCTGCAGAAGGCATGCCGGAAGAGGACTCTGCACGGCAGGCCCCTCATCCGTCTCAATGGGAAGAACACTCTCCACCGGCCCCACCAACGTGTCTTGTGGTTCTTGATAGTGCTAGACGTGCTCAACGAGGTGCCTGAATAGCGTTGGGGTACTGTTGGGCTCCTCCAAATCCTTAACCGCCGAGGGGATGGACTCCACGTCCAAGTTCTACGTGGCATAGCGGTGCGCCGGTTAGGGCCGCTATCCCCCACTCGTGACGTCCAGTGCACTGAAACATTGAGGTGAAGGAAGTGAAGAGAACACACGCATACCAGATCAATTGCACGGATCGATTGCACGTATTGCATGGGACACCCATGTATGCTAACAACCAAGCAACCCCTTGCGGGCGGAGACCCATATTTGTTTTTGCACGTCAATCATGCGGAGCACCACCCACTATGCACCTGGGTGGACCAAGGCCTTCACCACAGCCTATCCCGCTTCCCAAAAGGTACTACTGTCGCTTTCTTCTCTTTTGAGGCTCCGCATGACCTGCACGATGTCCCCCTTGGCATACAGTAGCTCCAACGCCATAGGACCATCTGTCGAGCCTATTTCGTCTCACATGGTGCACACTTCTCCTTCACACTTGAGGGGGCCGTTGCATGGTGAGCTTCTTGCATAGAACAACAGCTGCCGCACAGTCACTCAATGCTACAGCGCAGGGTGACATGAAACCCAACTATGGTGCCTAAAGGAGCCGCCTAGCACGCCTCGGACTTGGGATGGTTGGGTGAAGCTCCTCCCTAGCATGTACCACGCAAAGGTGCCCTGCGTGGGCCGGCCAGCGGCTACGCATTGGCGATGGTGTACTTGTGCGGTGTGCGATGATGCTGTTGTGTCCGAAGGCATTGTTATGGTGCACCACCCTACTCTCTGCTTGTGGTGTGCGTCCATTGGTGATGGTGCACCGCACAATGGCACACGGATGCTGCCTTGATGCGGAAATCAATGGTGCGACGCTATGGCACACGGTGCTAATGTGTTGATGTAACATGGGAGTGCCATTTGGGTTAGGTTTTGGGGTATCGGTACCGAGCATTGTTGTTTTGTCCTTATGCTCGGGGTTATGGTTCCATGCGGATAATTTGGCTGGACACACGGGCGTTGTTTGGCAATTAACATTGTAGCGCATTTGCAGCACTGGTACGTGACAACATCGTCCCTTGTTGGGTGGCAATGTGGTGAGATGTACAGTGCCTCTTGGTGCATATGGCTCTAGGTACACATGTTGTGACCATTGGGGTGCTCTAACATGAGATGTAAGTGGCGACGTGTGTGTGGGCGTGAACCCTATCATCAACATTGCATACATTGTATTATATCTTACGAGCGGACTGGCAAATAGTCTTCATTTGCCTGGACTACGGCACTTGCGTCGAAAAAAGGAAAAGGACCACTAGAGTGGTATGTAAACAATGTAGTTGATGACACACATGAATGCATGCACCTGCCGATTCGTAGAGTAGGGGAACCAATGAATGCCGTTGCCAGGGTGGTTCCATCCTACCACCCATACACTTCTGTTATCCCAACCCCCACCTGCGTGCTGTACACCTACAATCCCTTGCCATGCCACCTTGTATCCTTTGTGAGTGGACGATAGTGTGCCTTTTGAATGAGGCCATTCGCAATGCGAACTGTGTAAATTTGGGCCAAGGTTGTTCACATATGTATGAATTTGACCCCAATTCGTACAACTTTGTGCGAATTCGGCCCAAATTCACACAATTCTCATTCAGAATGGCCTGCTTCAAAAAGACGGTTCACAAAGGGTATACTCTACACCGGCTTTCAATACTACCCAATGACGGGGAGGTAGAGAGCAAGAGGGCGATGCATGGTTGGCGACAACGAAGAGACTATCAGCGCGAGGAGCTGTTCTCACCCCGGAGTGTTTAAGGCTGATCGCTAACTCCGTCGCTAATCGAAAATACGACATGGTTGTCCTCCGAACAACAACCAACACCCCATTGAACACTTTTCGCACTAATTTCCACACCCTCCAATTTTCCAATTGTCCTTTCTTTGTTTTTCGATCGATTTCTTCAATCTCCTTATTCAATTTTTTCTTCCTCGACATGTACTAACCGAAGCAGTTGCTACTGCAACAGGCAAGACACTGTCTGGGGACTTGACACGCGCAAAGGTAACCCGTAACAACCACTACCCTCGGACTACAAGTTTTCAACCTACTGACTTTTGACACAAAAAGCTGTGTATCTCCCATTGTGGTGTTTACCCCTTGTGGACTCGCTTATGCGAAATGGTCTTGTCGTTTGCACTTGATTTCATTTGTTTTGTGCGGTGAGAAACAGCCGTACGGTTGCGCAAACAACGTCCTCTTTGCTGTTTTTCTGCGTGCCTACCCCCCCCCCCCCCCGGCCGCCATCCCGCCGCATCTGTCCTGCTTCTTGGTCTCCCATTAGTGTCCCCCTTACTACTCCTTGGTGGCAGTTTCAGCCTTTTTGAGAACTTGGGAACAGAGACACAGAACAATAGATGCCACGGCATGACGCACATACGTTGCAATGCAACGTTGTAACTGGGCGCTCACAATATGTCCTCAATGCGTTGCAGTCTAGTGTGCCAAGCTGCGCCCGCGGTGCACCCAACCAAACCCTAACCCTCAGAATAAGCAGCAAAACGTTTCTAGTGACTCTTAGCTAAAAGTATGGGGTGCCACACGTACTCTTCCCCCTTGTGGCCTCAGGACCAGCACGAATGGTTGGCAACGAACCCACACCCCATCAACCGTGGTCCCTATCCTTTGAATCCTTGATAACGTGTCCAAATGGCATATGATGAGGCTACGAGCCATGCACAGCAAGCAGAACCCACTAGTTTCAAGGCCCCAACACCCAAAACCACCCTCAAAAATTGCTCCGGGAAGCGAGAGGAAGGTGGAGCTGCACCATCGCCACCGCACTAGGGATGCAGTATCATCCCACATCACCAACACAACAGCATTGTCGTGCACCATTACACCCATTACACCAGTGGTCTAATGCCTTGGGACACAGCAACTGCCACACCCCATCGGCCGTCATACCTGGCCTCAGAAACCTTGATAACACCGTGTCCAAATGCCGTACGATGAGATCAAAGCCAAGCCCAGCAGACACAATCACCCCCCCCCGTTTTCAGCTTTTGTTGGACTGAACAACAAAAAGGGTCATTGTACTCAGTGCTTTGTTGGGAAGCATGGCAATCATTGGCAATGAGCGTTACTCGCCCACAAACCAAAACATAGTAGACAAGGCGATCGGTGATCCATGGGCGCCGTTCACTAGGGATGTGCACGACGCAGAGCCACTGGATAAGATACTGGAACGTGGGGTACCATTTCATAGGACACAACTTGTGCAAGGTGTGAGGGAGAATAAGGCCCAGATCTTGCATAGAGTGATGTGACGACCCACACACGACGCAGGGTGCTGACGCCGTGACACTCGCTCTTCATGGGTTGAGGGTACCACAATTGGCGGAAACGCAAGGCATGCAACCTTTGCAGAAGGAAAAAGGAAGAAGGGAAGCCAAAAAGGGAACAAGAACCGGTGAGCAGAAGCGGAAGCGGAGCGCCAGCAGCCGCAGCAGAAGAGGCCAGCCCCGCCTGCCGTGATGCCGCCCAAGCCACCGCACAAGAAGGACAAGGTCATCGTGTACACGCAGCCCACCGTCCCCCCCACACAGCCACCGCCGGCACCGTATGCGCCACTGTACCAACCGAGGATCGCAGCCTACAAGCACCCATGTAACCTAGAAGAGACCAACATCTAGCCAACTCGCCAATCTGACTAGCCCAATGACCTGGAGCCGGACAATACGCTCATCGCCTACCAGCCGCCAAGGTGGCACCAGACAGCCTACAAGCCGGAGACTGATGATAAGCCCTACGGAGCCTACGACCAGGCACCCTACAATTCGGAGCCCAACGAAGCCTACGGAGCTTACAACCCGCACGAGCCGCCTAGGCACTAGGCAGCCTACACGCCGGAGCACGCCAAAGCGTACGGAGCTTACCAGCCACTGAGGCTGCACCAAGCAGCCTACGAGCCGGAGCCCGACAAAGCGTACGGAGCCTACCAGCTGCAGAGGTAGCACCACGCCGCCTACGAGCTGGAGCCCGACGACGCCGAGAGAGGCTACAACCCAAACAAGCTGCCAAAGCAACATCACGTAGCCTACGAGCCGGAGCACAAATACGAGTAGCGGGTCAAAACGTGCCTGGTGGTGATCAAGCGGCTATCACGGGCCAAGTCGTGCCCCCAATGGGGTAAATCAAATTCTCTGTGTCCACTAGCACCCAGGCACAAGGACTTGGTCTGCTATTCTGGGTCTTTGTGAAGACAAAATTGGAGTATAGCGTACATACTCTCATGACTAGGTTCCATTCGGAGAACTATACCAAACAACATTTGGCATTTCGTGGGCCTAGCTGCACTTGTTATTCTTGAGCCGGTGTCCATTGATTGTTCGTCTGATGTGCGCTACCTCTGTCACCATCATGTGTTCGGTATGCCGCCAGGGTTGGGTGCCACACGGTGGTTCGGCCAACGTGTGCCAACTCCGTCGCCACCAGGTGTCGGAAAGGCCGGTGCCCGTCACTCGCAGATGGCGCCTTGGGCCCCAATATGTGGGCTCAAGTTGAGGGTGATGGGCCAACCCATGTTGCATGTCCCATCCCTTTGGAGTCCCGTTGTCCGCTGCTTCCCACCAATTTTGCAGTGCACTGAAGGAGGCCCGTTGCCCTCTGCTCCCCAGCAGTGTGGTGGTGCACTGAAGGAGTCCCACTACACACTGCTCCCAAACAATGTGGCAGGCAACGGGACTTTAGTGCGGTGCCACACCGCTAGCGAGCAGCGGGCTTCGTAACACGTGTAGTGCGCCGCCACACTGCTACGGAGGAGCGCGCTGTGGGACTCCTTTAGTGGACTGCCACATTGTTGGGAGCAAGAGGCAGTGGAATTCTTGCCAAGCAACACTGACGCCGTTGGGGAGCAATGGGCAGGAGATCTCCTTTAGTATAGTTCCCCACTGCCAGGGGGCAACGGCAATGGACCGCTCCAATGTGTTCGGGAGCAGCAGGCAGTGGAACTTCCTCGGGGCACTGCCACAATGCTGAAGGGCAGTGGACAAAGGCGCTCCCTAAGTGCACTGCCTCGGTGCTAGGGAGCACCGTGGAGTAGGTCTCATCCGATGCAGCAGAGGTCGAGGGAATTATGTCAATGCACAGCCACGGTGATAGGGCGCCGTGGGCATGGGGATTGTTTCACGGGAGCGCTTGTAGTGCGTAGCCACACAGCTAGGAAACAGCGGGTAGTGGGACTCCTTTATATATAGTTTCATATATAGTTCCCTGCCACAGTGGTAGGAGCAACGGCAGTGGAATTCCCCCGAAGCACTGCAATATTGCTATGGCGCAGTGGGTAGTGGCTTTCCTCAAGTACTATGCCCTACGGCCAGGGCGCATTGGGCAATTGGACTTATCGAGTGCACTGCCTTACTGCTCGGGAGCAGTAGGCAGTGGAGCTCCCGCCCTATTGTTCCCAACCACGAACCCCGGGAAACTGCTCACAACCACCGCGGACACGCACACACCCCAAATGTGCGTATGTCCCACACAAGCACGTGTCCTCTAGGTGCCCACACATGCGGGTCTGTGGCGCACACACCTGTGGCTACACCCACAAACGCGCGTCAATAGACGCGCGTTTGTGGCCCATACACACGTCTGTGTGCTGTTTGGTGCCCCCGAAACCCCTTTCCCACAGTTGCTCAACAGTGTCCTGCTTGGTTGAAACCCTGTTCCAGCCCTTGCAATTGCTCTTTGGTGTCATTCGTGTTTCCTCCGTTTCCACAGAATGCGAACCAGAAACAAAGCACTACAAGCAGCAAGGCATGAAGAGCAAAGGGCATGCTGAAATGTTGTCCCTTCGTGCAATGCCAAACACCATGACATCCTCCTTCCACTCAAGCCGGCATGCACTGGCCAAACTTGCACCCCACCAACATCAAAGGGATGCGACATGCAACATGGGTTGGCCCTCCAACCTCAACTTGAGACCACATGCTGAGGCCCAATAGGTGCCATCTAGGACTCAAGGGCAGCGGCCCATCCAACCGTGATGGCGACCGAGGTAGCACATGTTGGCCGAACGAACACGAGACACTAGCAAAGGAATAACAATGGCAAGGAGGCCCAGAAAATGCCAAGCACACGTCGCCAAAACATGCGGCGGCCGACCAACACCAAAGGGATGGGACATGCAACATGGATTCCCCCCTTACCTCTTGACATCCACAGCTCATACATACACAAACACAAAACCAACACGGATGCTTGCTCCTTCACTGGCGTCGGTAGACTCGCGTGCCGCGGCTCTATGATACACTTCTCCATGATTGTCATCTATGGTGTCAATGAAGTGTGCGCAAGTGTCTGGGCGGGTGGGCGGGCCCAAAAATCTTTAAAAGATTCTATAGTTAAAGAGCATGTGAGTGGCATTGTGGGGTGAATCCTGTGATTCGCCCAAAGGCGAATCCCTTGATTCCCCCCTTACCTCCTGACATCCAGAGCTCATACATACACAAACGCAAAACCAACACTGATGCTTGCTCCTTCACTGGCGCGCCAGGCCTGAAGGGCACCGTAGTCCATCTCTGACTTCCCACGCCAAGCTGGGGCTCTCGTGGCGACAATAGAAGTGGGCGTGCTCGTTCGCTGCAGCATGACGCTGCTGTCTCATCCATCGCACATGCGAGGAGAGCTACCCTTATATACCCTAGGCATAATCGTGCTCTGTCAGCACACATGTGTGCACCCCCCCCCCCCTGCAGCATTACTCTTTCCTTACTTTGACTCTGGAATGCCATGGAAGGCCTGTGCAGGAGTGACAGTCATCCCCTTGACAGCCTTGCATCAGTCGGAGTCCTCCTATTCCAAATCGTCCTTCACAAGTTTGAAAACACCCTTTATGAGGTCAGCTTTGCCGTTGATGGTGACTCTTTGCACGGCTGTGGCATTGTGGGTGAAGGAAATCGTCAGCCTGACTCCCGGCGCCAGTCGCAGGTCGTGGCGGACGAGGTAAAGGTGACGTTGGGTTTGGTCTTTGCCCCTCAGCAGGCTCGACTCGTGCCATTGCGTAGCGCGCCCGGGCGCGGCGCGTGATCTAACCACACAAGGTTGCCACGCGTTGTGGAGGTCCCGTTCTGGCACTAGGTGGCACAGCACTAGCTCGAAGGACTGCTCGTTCATCGTCCCCAGCCGGTATCTGGGCTTTGCTGCATTGAGGTGTCCTTCCGCTCTCTCAGTCCTCCGTCGCAGCGTGCGCACCTTCTGCGCCAGTTTCCCCTCCGGGCCTCATTATCCTCGTGGGCGCTTCGATCCCACCTTCTCCTCGTCATGGAACTCCTCCTCATTTGGGTCTTCCCACTCAGACATGTTGCCAGGGACAGCTATAGTAAAAGAGGGGGAACGCAAGCCATCGCCCATGCGAGGATTGTCTCCCCCTTCTACAGACGAACTGACCCAAAGCTCTGCACAAGGTGCAGCTCCCCGCACAACGCACTCCACTTGTTTGCCGCCTCAACATTTGCCCTGGTAATGCTTGCGGTTGTGAGATCTGGCAATTGGGACACAACGTCAGCAGGCATGCGCGCAGCATCAACCCAGACAACATTCACGACCATGCCCGTGTGCCACAACAAGTTCCAAAGAGCACGGAGTATCTTCTCTTGTGTACATGCCCTCGTCGACGCCCTCATATTGGCCGCACTGTAGCAGGCCGCCGTATTGTCCACAAACACGGAGACCCTGTGCCACTTCTGCGTCACCGCAAACCTACAGGCATGTAGAACACCGCTGAGTTGTGCATGTTCTTGGTTCTTAGCTGGGACCTTTCGCGTTCGCATGACTCCATTTCGTCCAGAGATACCCAGGCGGTACCCTCCAGCAGCTTCCGCTGCATCCACCGACAGGAATGGTGCAAATCCAAAGTGCCCAGGCATGGGGTCAGCCGTGGCTGGTACATATGAGATTGCCAGCGCATCGAACAGCACCAATATCACGGCCGGGCTCGGGCGGTGCTGAAAGCGATGATGTCCCCATCGGAACCGATGCCAGCCCTGTAGGAATAGGGTGACCCCCTTTCGTGGTCCAAACGCCAATTGCATTTTTCCCGTGACCTGTTCCGCCACCTTTGGTGATATACGCGAGCAGGTCGTTTTGATGGCACACTTCCACTGCCTCCCGTTTGGGTGGAACTTTTCCTGGTACTGGCACAGGACACGTTGGCGGCGTTGTTGAGGGAGTTCTTTGACAACCACGCGCTGGGGCTCGACATCCATCGTTTCCACTATTTGGATGATGTCGTGATCTTGTCACGTGACAGGGAGTGTATGGACAGTCTCGGTCCATAGCTGGGGGCATTCTTGACGGCGAAGGGTCTGCGTATCTCTACCAAATCTTGCCTCAAGCTACATCAGAATGTCCTGTGGCTGGGAAAAGTGTTCGACCTGGCTAAAAGGGGAGGTGCGAAACACCGACAAGATGCTCACCAAGTGCTTGGGGATTGTGCCCCTTGTATGCGAAATAGTCCGCTATGCTCAGCCGGGATTTGCAGGCTCCAGTAGAAGTTGGATATGTCCAAGGTGATGCCCCACAATGGTGCTCCTTGGTGTATCTCCCTTTGGATGGTCTGAAAGACCGTATGAATGGACGGAAGCTTGACCTTGTGCAACGGTACCTTCGAGCAGTCATTTAGATTTGGCATGTCAATGATGAACGAGCACTTCACATCATTTTTGGGTTTAACAAACACCGACACATTGCCCGTGAGGTCTTCCCACTCAGGGGCTCCCAAACACCCGGGGTCACGACACAGGAACCCATCACCCACCAGCACTCCAATCATGCGCCTGGTGTGTAAAGACGGTTGCCACACATCCAATCTCCCACAATCCAGCCCCGACTTCCAATTTCATATATCCCAGATGAGGCGCTTTGGGATGTTCACGTTCCATACATCCAAGGGGATATCCAGGGTGCCCCTCTCTCCAAGGCCCGCAGCAATCATTCCTTCTCAGATGCCTCCTGACGGGCCATCTCCATCATAACCGTCGTAGTACTGGCTCAGTAAGTCCCAGTTAAGCTTGTGCAGAGCATCCATGTGACTCAAGAGTCTTTCCAGGTGCGCCTGTCCACCTTCCACATCTCTAAGGCGCTCCCGCGCTCGGATGATTACCGCAAGCGTGCCCCGGAGAAACTCATTCCGCGGGATATCAGACCCCTGCTCAACCCGTCTCGATGCCGACCACGCACATGACCGCGCGCGTTTATATGTTACCCACGCTCCTGCTACACGCCCTCCTCCAACACCCATGAGCGATTTCATCCTTCTTGGTTTGTGTTGTCCATCTACCTTGTTGCCGGGTAATACATGCACCGACTCCCTGCCCTCCCCCACTACCCCATAGCCTGCCGGCCATCCGCCTCTTCACGTGCTGTGTCTCCTCTTACCCCTCCTGTCGTCGGTCTTCCGAGCTGAGGGGCTGTCCGAGGATGATCTAGTGCATGTGGAATCCCCACAGTCGCTCTCCAGGCTGTCCCCCTGAGGGATATCGTAGGCCTCAGGTGCCCAAAATGGTGTGCATCGCCTGGTTGTCGTACCCGCAATCCATGGTTTCCCCTTGAGGTAACTGGCGGGGGGGGTAGGTGCCTTGAACGGGTGTCGGAAGCGCCCTGGGTGTGGGCAATTGACGTAGGCCATTGACATCCTTGTGCTCCTCCACTTGAACCATGCTTTGATGCTTGGGAGCTTTCTTCCAGTCTTGTACATGGTCGCTGGTCCCAGGCGTCGCCATGCATGCCATTTGAGAACCTTTCACTTGGATCCACGCAAGAGGTTTTCCATGTCATTTTGCAGTTTGTCCTCAGAGACCAGCCGTTGGAACTTGTCGAGGTTCCAGCGTCTTTGCGCAATCCAGGCGCAGAACTGCATCCGTTTGAGGGCCACTCCTGAAACCGTACGGGTAATCCAAGCCCTGTGGACTTTGCTGTCATAGAATTCAGCCGTTCCTGCCGGAACCCCCAACCTGTGGAAGCTGATGCTGGCCGCCTCGCCGACTCTGAGGCCCAACAGCGTTGGAAGTACCGCGAGTCCCACCACACACCACTCCAACGCTGAATCCGCCTGGTGTGCCATGATCTGCAGTGCCTCAAAACTGCCCCACTCCTATGTGGACTTCTCTCCCAGTTGTTGTGCCGCCTTGAAGGCCCTCCACAGTCTTTTTGGAACCGGTTCGCCGACCATCCCCATTGTGTATGCCATGGCAGCTGCATTGAGGATTGTCTTGACTGAGTTGCTGCCTTTTCCCTCTCGAATGCCATCACACACGACTTGTTCCACGATCTTATATGGTCCCCACTCCGGCCTTGCCATGTGCATCTGTCAGAGTTTTCGCATGGCCGTCTTGTATGTACCCAGCGATGTTGTGCCACAGGAGCTTGCGAGGATTTTCCAGTTGTTTCCCATGATCCCGTCCTTGTTGTCCGCGTGGGCTCGGCACAATGCAACATACGCCCGTCTGTATGCAGGCCACTCCCTGAAAATCTCGTCCTCTTCGCTTTCCACCTCCACTTCTCCGTCATCCCCAACGAACCGGCTTTGGGTGCCCTCTGCCATGCTCCCCCTTCCCCCCCCTTCCGGGGGAGTCAGCTTTCGCAGTCCCATATCCAGTGGTTGTCGCCACATTCTCCACAGGGTCCTGGGGGGCCCTTAGCCACGTCATACGCGTTGTCGCCTCTCGCAGTGCAGTAGTAGGTGATGTTCTCCCATTCCGCGAACCTGAATCTCCCTTTTCGGGTTGCTTCAATCCACATTCGGGCTCCCAATCTTTCCAACTCCTTGACAGATCTTGCTGTAACTCGGGATTGGGGTTGTTTCTCGGTGCCCTTGTGTGAGCCACCAGTCACACTGTGGCCCCCGCTGGGGTATTTCTCCTTGTAGCTGTCCTTGGAGACCAACATCACCTCCCACAGCTCCTTTGCCAGTGTTTCCGCTTTGTCCACCTCGTTGGACTCCAAGAACTTCTTCAAAGAAGCAGTCGCTTCACGCATCCATTTAGCATTTCCCGGGGCCTGAACAAACTCGTCCAGCGCTGCAGGGGTCGGAGGGGGCACGATTTTTGCCCTCCGCTTGTGCTCCAGTCTCACTTTGAGTGCCTCCATCTGTTTTGAGATCTCCTGCTCCTCTGGGTCCACAGGTGCGTCTGGTCCGCCATCTGATGCATCGGCCGTCACCAGGTTCAGCTTGTGGCCTTCTCGAATGATGATCCACTTGAAATTGTCGAAGAGGGCCAGTGCCCCCATTGCCCTCAGCACGAATTCGGGGTCTTCCGCCTTCCGGGTCTGTTGGATGCCCTCAGCAAGCTCTTGGATGGCCAGGCGGTGCTTTGCTGCCAGCTGTGCCACTACCATGACTGCCTTCGCGATTTCGGCGCTGGAGCAGAGTTTTTCAAAAGTGGTCCATTGCGATTCCAAAAACGACTTGATGCGCGCCCTGATCTCTTCGCTAATTGCCAGCTCCGTCCCCTTTTTCGCTTTGAATTCTCCTGTGTGGACTTCAATTGTGCATCGGCAGCAGCTCTCATAACCAGCAACGGCGTGGAGGAGGTTGACCGGTTCTTCTTCCCAGCCAGAAGCCACCTTGAGGTCCTCGTGCATTTGTCGTGGTCCACACCCGCGTCTCTGATGCGCTGCATGATTTCCACCGCCGCTCTCGCCAAGTGGTCCGCGGGGAGGGTGCTCTTGTAGAGCTCAAACTGGCCCTTGGAGACGAAGTCTTTGAAGGTGACGGACTCCATGCTGATAGCAGACATTTTGTATGGATCTCCGTACGTGGCCTGACGGGCCTGAGAAACCAAAAATCTTTAAAAGATTCTACAGTGAAAGAGCATGTGAGTGGCGTTATGGGGGTGAATCCTGTGATTCGCCCAAAGGCGAATCCCTTGGTTGGCCCACCAACCTCAACTTGAGCCTACGTGCTTAGGCTGCACAGGCGACATCTAGGACTGAAGGGCAGTGGCCTATCCAACCCTGGTGGCGACGGAGCTAGCACATGTCGGCCGAACGACCACCACACACTAGCAAACGGATAACAATGGCAATCAGGCCTACAACATGCCAAGCACACGTCGCTGAAACATTCGGCGGCCCACCCACACCGAGGGGATAGGACATGCAACACGGGTTGGCCCTCCAACTTGAACTTGAGACCACATCCTCAAGCCCAATAGGCGCCATGTGGGATTGAAGGGCAGCGGCCTATCCACGTCAGCCGAACAAACACCAGACACTAGTAGAGGAACAACAATGGCAACAAGGCACACAAAATGCCAAGCACACGTCACCGAAACGTTCGGCGGCCCACCAACATCAAAGGGATGCGACATGCAACATGGGTTGGCCCTGCAACCTTAACTTGAGGCTACATGCTTAGGCCCAATAGGCACCATTTGGGAGTGAAGGGCAGCAGCCCATCCAACTTTGGTGGTGATGGAGCTAGCACATGTTGGCCGAACGAACACCACACACTAGCATGGGAATAACAATGGCAAGAAGGCCCACAAAATGCCAAGCACACGTCGTCGAAACATACGGCGGCGGCCCACCAACACCAAAGGGATGCCACGTGCAACATGGGTTGGCCCACGGACCTCAACTTGAGACCACATGCTCGGGCCCAATAGGTGCCATCTGGGTCTGAAGGGCAACGGCCCTACCCACACATGGTGGCAACGGTGCTAGGACATGTCGGCCAAACAAACACGAAACACCAACACAAGAATAGCCATGGCAACAAGGCCCACAAAATGCATAGCACACATCTGCGCAACATGCGGCGGCCCAGCGACACCTTTAGGGCACCACCACACCGCTAGGGATTAGCAATCTGTGAAATTTGCGGGGTCCGATACCACAATGCTCGGGAGCAGGAGGCAGAATGCATTGCCACATTGATGGCGAGTAGCGGACATTAGGACTCCTTTAGTACAGTGCCACATTGTTGCACAGCATTGAGCAATGAAATTCTTGCTGTGTGCTGGCACACCGCTAGGGGCAGGGGGCAGGGGGGCTCTCCCGCTATAACGCCACATTGCTGGGTGCCACTGGGCAACGGGACTGCTTCATTGCACTACCTCACTGCTTGGGAAGCAGTGGGCAAGGGAGCTCCTATGGTACACCGCTACATTGCTCGGGGGCAATGCGCCCTGGGTCTCCTTCATGGCATTGCCATAGTGTGGGCGGGCACGGGGCAATGGGACTCCTTCACCACACTGCTACACTGCTAGGGAGCAGTGGGCAGTTGAGCTCCCGGGGCGCACTACCACATCCCTTGGGGGCATTGGGCAGTGCGACGCCTTGATGGCACTGCCTCACTGTTGGGGACCATTAGGCGGTCAATGTGCTTCAGTGCACAGCTTCATAGCTGGTGGGTAGGTGCACTCAGTTAGTGCACTGCCACGCTGCTAGGGAGCAGTGGATCAATGCACTACCCGAGTGCTGGAGATAGTGGGACTCCTTTAGTGCATTGCCTCACTAATGGGGAGTAGCAGACTATGGGACACCTTAAGTGCAGTGCCACATCATTAAGGAGCAGTGTGCACTGCCACGCCGTTGAAGAGTAGCGGGCAGCTTGACTCCTTTGGTGCACCGCCACGCTGCTGGGAAGTAGCGTGCACTGCCACGCCGATAGAGAACACCGGGTAGTGAGACTCCTTTAGTGCACTGCAACAATGCCGGGAAGTAGCGGGTAGTGGAACGCTTGCACTGCGCTGCCACACTGCTGGGGAGCAGTGGGAAGTGGGACTTCTTTAGTGCACTACCACAATGCTAGGAGAAGCGGGCAGTGAATTTCCTTTGGTACACTGCCTCACTGCTGGGGGGAAATGGGCAATGGTACTCCTCCACGGCACCGCCACACTGCCGGGGAGCATCGGGCCGTGGGGCTCCTTCACTTCACTACCTCGACGCTTCGGAACAGCGTGCACTGCTACGCTGCTGGAGAGTAGTGGGCAGTGGGCCTCCTTTAGTGCACTGCCATACCACTGGGGAGCAGCCAGCAGTGGAAGTCCTTCGGTAGGGAGTAGCACGCACCGGCACTCCTGTAGCACATTGCTACACCGCTTTAGAGAAATGGGCCATGGATCTCCTGTTCACTGCCTCCCTGCTTGGGAGCAGCGGGCAGTGGATCTCGTGCACTACAGTGCCTCGGTGCTTGGGAGCATTGGGCAGTGGATCTCCTGTGGTACATTGCCTGACTGCGGGGGGGGGGAGGTGGGCAATGGAACTCTTCCAGGGCACTACCACACTGCTGAGGAGTAGCAGGCAATGGAACTCCTTTGGGGCGCCGCAACGCTGCTAGGGGGTATTGGGCACTGCTCCTGCAGCACGACGCCACAGTGTTGGAGTAGGGGCAGTGGGCACCGAATCTCGTTTAGTACATTGCCACACTGCCGGGGAGCAGCGGGCCGTGGGACTCCTGCAATGCACTGCCACACTATTGGGGAGCCGCGGGCAATGGAATGCCTCCGGTACACTAGTAGTGGGCAGTGCATCTCCTTCACTACACCACCACACTGCTCGGAAGCAGTGGGCAGTGGTATTCCTTCAATACACTGCAACACTGCTCGGGAGTGTGGTGTGGTGTGATGTGGTGTGGTGTTGGCGCAGCAGATGGGGTGACGGGGAGTCCTGCCCACGAGGTGGTCACTACCTAAAGTGTGGAACTCCTGCAACACAGTGCCACACCGCCTACGGGCAGAGGGCGGTGCAACTCCCGCAAGCCAGTGCCTCACTGCTTGATGGCAGTAGGCAGTGCAACGCGTGCAACGCGTTGCCTCAGTGCCAAGGGGTAGTGGGAAGTGCAACTCCTGCAATGAACTGCCACAACACCTAGGGGCAGCGGGCAATGCAACTCTTGCAGTGCATTGCCACATGGCCTGGGGGCATCGGGTAGTGGAACTCCTGCAACGCACTGCCACACTGCCTACGGGCAGTGGGCATTGCAACTCCCGCAAGGTAGTGGGTAGTGCAACGCGTGCAACGCGTTGCCTCAGTGCGAAGGGGCAGTGGGAAGTGCAACTCCTGCAGTGCATTGCCAAATGGCCTGGGGGCATTGGGCAGTGGAACTCCTGCAATGCACTCGCTCACTGCCTTGGGGCAGTGGGCGTTGCAACTTCGGCAACGCTCATTGCCAAGGGGTAGTGGGAAGTGCAACTCCTGCTATGCACTGCAGCAGTACTTGGGGGCACTGGGCAGTGCAACTCCCGCAGTGCACCGCCTCAATGTCTAAGGGCATTGGGCGGTGCTACTCCTGCCACGCACTGCCGCACTACCTAGGGGCAGTGGGGCAGTGCAACTCCTACAATCCACTGCCACACTGCCTGGGGGCATTGGGCGGTGGGACTCTTGCAATGCCATGCCTCACTGTGTGGGGGCACTGGGCAGTGCAAATCCGGTGCAAATCCTGCAATGCACTACCACATTGCTTGTGAACAGTGTGGCAGTGGAAATGCTGCAACGCACTGCCTCACTGCCTGCAGGCAGTGGGCAGTGCGACTCCTTCAATGCACTGCCACATTACAGGCGAGCTGCGGGCAATGGAACTCCTCCGGTACACTACCATGCTACCACACTGCCCGGGAGCAGCAAGCAGTGGGACTCCTTCAATACACTGCCACAGTGCTGGAGAGCAATGGGCAGTGAATCCCCTTCAGTAGATTGCCACACCGCTGGGGAGTAGCGGGCGGTGGGAGTCCTTTAAAACATTGCCACACTGTTGGGGAGCAATGGGCTGTGGATCTCCTTCACTACACTCCGTCACGGCTGGGAGTAGTGGGCAGTGCATCTCCTTCACTACACCGCCACACTGCTCGGAAGCAGTGGGCAGTGGTACTCCTTCAATACACTGCAACACTACTGGGGAGTGTGGTGTGGTGTGGCGTGGTGTGGTGTGGGCGCACTAGCTGGGGTGACGGGGAGTCCTGCCAACGAGGCGGTCACTGCCTAAAGAGAAACTCCTGCAACGTAGTGCCACACTGCCTACGGGCAGTGGGCAGTGCAAATCCCGCAAGGCAGTGCCTCACTGCCCGATGGCAGTGGAGAGTGCAACGCATTGCCTTAGTGCGAAGGGGTAGAGGGACTGCAACTCCTGCAAAGCACTGCCGTTGTACCTAGGGGCAGCGGGCAATGCAACTCCTGCAGTGCATTGGTAGATAGCCTGGGGGCATTGGGCACTGGAACTCTTGCAATGCACTGCCACACTGCCTACGGGCAGTGGGGAATGCAACTCCCGCAAGGCAGTGCCTCACTGCCCGATGGCACTGGAGAGTGCAAAGCATTGCCTTAGTGCGAAGGGGTAGTGGGAAGTGCAACTCCTGCAACGCACTGCCGCTGTACCTAGGGGCAGCGGGCAATGCAACTCTTGCAGTGCATTGGTAGATAGCATGGGGGCAATGCACTGCCACACTGCGTACGGGCAGTGGGGAATGCAACTCCCGCAAGGCAGTGCCTCACTGCCTAATGGCAGTGGTCATGCCACACGTGGAACGTGTTGCCTCAGTGCAAAGGGGTAGTGGCAAGTGCAACCCCTGCAATGCACTGCTGCAGTACCTAGGGGCAGCGGGCAGTGCAACTCCTGCAGTGCACTGCCAGTTGGCCTGGGGGCATGGGGCAGTGGAACTCTTGCAATGCAGTGCCGCACTACCTAGGGGTAGTGGGTAGTGCAACTCCTGCAACGCAATGTCTCCCTGCGGGCAGTGGGGACTGCAACTCCCACAATCCACTTCCACACTCCTGGCGGCGGTGGGCGGTGGGACTCTTGCAATGCCCTGCCTCACTGCGTGGGGGCAGTAGGCAGTGCAAATCCGGTGCAAATCCTGCAATGCACTGCCACACTGCCTGGGAACAGTGGGGCAGTGGAAATCCTGCAATGCACTGCTCTCACCGCTTGCGGACAATGGGTAGTGCGACTCCTTCAATGCACTGCCACAAAATTGGGGAGCCGCGGGCAATGGAACTCCTCCGGTACACTACCATGCTACCACACTGGCCGGGAGCAGCGGGAAACGGGACTCCTTCAATACACTGCCACACTGCTGGAGAGCAATGGGCAGTGAATCCCCTTCAGTAGATTGCCACACCGCTGGGGAGTAGCGGGCGGTGGGAGTCCTTTAAAACATTGCCACACTGCTGGGGAGCAATGGGCCGTGGATCTCCTTCACTACACTCGGTCACGGTTGGGAGCAGTGGGTAGTGCATCTCCTTCACTACACCGCCACACTGCTCGGAAGCAGTGGGCAGTGGTACTCCTTCAATACACTGCAACACTGCTGGGGAGTGTGGTGTGGTGTGGCGTGGTGTGGTGTGGGCGCACCAGCTGGGGTGACGGGGAGTCGTGCCCACGAGACGGTCACTGCCTAATGAGTGGAACTCCTACAACACAGTGCCACATTGCCTACGGGCAGTGGGCAGTGCAATGCCAGCAAGGCACTGCCTCACTACCTGATGGCAGTGGGCAGTGCCACGCGTGGAAAGTGTTGCCTCAGTGCCAAGGGGTAGTGGGAAGTGCAACTCCTGCAATGCACTGCCGCAGTACCTAGGGGCAGGGGGCAATGCAACTCCTACAATGCAGTGCCATATGACTTGGGGGCATTGGGCAGTGGAACTCCTTCAATGCACTCCCTGACTGCCTGGGGGCAGTGGGCGGTGCTACTCCTGCAACGCACTGCCTCATTGCCTGCGGGCAGTGGGCATTGCAACTTCCACAATCCAATGCCACACTGCCTGGGGGCAGTGGGCAGTGGAACACTTGCCATGCCCTGCCTCACTGTGTGGGGGCACTGGGCAGTGCAAATCCGGTGCAAATCGTGCTATGCCATGCCACACCGCCTGGGAATAGTGGGGCAGTGGAAATCCTCCAATGCACTGCACTCACTGCGTGCGGGCAGTGGGCAGTGCGACTCCTGCAATGCACTGCCTCACTGCGTGGGGGCATTGGGCAGTGCAACTCCTGCAATGCACTGCCTCACTGCCTGAGAGTAGTGGGCAGTGCATTTCTTGCAATGCACTGCCTCACTGCTTGAGGGCAGCGGGAAGTGCAACTCATGCAATGCACTGCCTTACCGCCCGTGGGCAATGGGGTGTGCAACTCATGCAATGCACTGCCACAGGTAGTGGGACTCCTGGAATGCACTAACTCACTGCCTAGGGGGGGGGGGGGGGAGTGCAACTCTAGCAATCAACTGCCACACTGCTTGGGGGCAGTGGGCAATGCAACTCCTACAATGCACTGCCTCAATGCGTGGGGGCAGTGGGCAGTGCAAGTCGTGCAATGCACTGCCACACTACTTGAGAACAGTGGGAAGTGGAACTCATGCAATGCAATGCCTCACTGCTTGTGGGCAATGGGCTGTGCAACTCCTGCAATGCACTCTACACTGCCCGGGGGCAGTGGGCAGTGGAACTCCTGGAATGCATTACCTCACTGCTTGCGTGGGGGAGGGGGGGGGGGTAGTGCAAATCTTGCAATCAACTGCCACACTGCTTGTGGGCAGTGGGCAGTGCAACCCCTACAGTGCACCGCCGCACTGCCTGGGGGCAGTGGGCGGTGCAGCTCTTGCAATGCATGGCAGTGCAACTCCTGCAATGCACTGCCACACTGCCTGGCGGCAGTGGGTGGTGCAACTCGTGCAATGCACTGCCTCACTGCCTTGGGGCAGTGGGCAATGCAACTCTTGCAATGCACGGCCTCACTGCCTGGGGGCAGTGGGCAGTGCAAGTCCTGCAATGCACTGCCTCACTGCCTGGTTGCACTCGTGCAATGCACTGCATCACTGCCTAGGGGCAGTGGGAAGTGCAACTCATGCAATGCACTGCCTTACTGCCTGTGGGCAATGGGCCGGGGGGCAGTGGGCAGTGGAACTCCTAGAATGCACTAATTGATTGCCTCGGGGTGGGCAGTGCAACTCTTGCAATCAACTGCCGCACTGTTGGGGGCGGGGCAGTGCAACTCCTACAATGCGTTGCCTCGCTGCCCAATGCCTAGGGGCAGTGGGCAGTGCAACTCCTGCAATGCAGTGCCTCAATGCCTAGGGGTAGTGGGCAGTGCAACTCCTGCAATGCAGTGCCTCAATGCCTAGGGGTAGTGGGCAGTGCAACTCCTGCAATGCACTTCAACATTGCCGGTGGGCAGTGGGAAGTGGAACTCCTGCAATGCACTGCCTCACTGCCTTTGGGCAATGGGCTGTGCAAATCCTGCCATGCACTGCCACGCTGCTGGGGGGCAATGGGGATTGGAACTCCTGGAATGCAATACCTCATTGCCTGGGGGGTGGGGGGCAGTGCAACTCTTGCAATCAACTGCCACGTTGCTTGGGGGCAGTGGGCAGTGCAACTCCCGCAAGGCAGTGCCTCACTGGCTGATGGTATTGGGCAGTGCAACGCGTGGAACGCGTTTCCTGGGTGCCAAGGGGTAGTGGGAAGTGCAACTCCTGCAATGCACTGCTGCAGTACCTAGGGGCAGCGGGCAGTGCAACTCCTGCAGTGCACTGCCAGTTGGCCTGGGGGCATTGGGCAGTGGAACTCTTGCAATGCACTGCCGCACTACCAAGGGGCAGTAGGTAGTGCAACTCCTGCAACGCATTGTCTCACTGCCTGCGGGCAGTGGGCAGTGCAACTCCCACAATCCACTGCCACTCCCTGACGGCGGTGGGCAGTGGGACTCTTGCAATGCCATGCGTCACTGTGTGGGGGCGGTGAACAGTGCAAATCCGGTGCAAATCCTGCAATGCACTGCCACACTGCTTGGGAACAGTGGGGCGGTGGAACACCTGCAATGCATTGCTCTCACTGCCTGCAGGCAGTGGGTAGTGCGACTCCTTTAATGCACTGCCACAAAACTGGGGAGCCGCGGGCAATGGAACTCCTCCGGTACACTACCATGCTACCACACTGCCCGGGAGCAGCAGGCAGTGGGACTCCTTCAATACACTTCCACACTGCTGGAGAGCAATGGGCAGTGAATCCCCTTCAGTAGATTGCCACACCGCTGGGGAGTAGCGGGCGGTGGGAGTCCTTTAAAACATTGCCACACTGCTAGGGAGCAATGGGCCGTGGATCTCCTTTCGGTACACTCGTTCACGGTTGGGAGTAGTGGGCAGTGCATCTCCTTCACTACACCACCACACTGCTCGGAAGCAGTGGGCAGTGGTATTCCTTCAATACACTGCAACACTACTGGGGAGTGTGGTGTGGTGTGGCGTGGTGAGGTGTGGGCGCACCACCTGGGGTGACGGGGAGTCCTGCCCACGAGGTGGTCACTGCCTAAAGAGTGGAACTCCTACAACACAGTGCCACATTGCCTACGGGCAGTGGGCAGTGCAACGGCCGCAAGGCAGTGCCTCACTGCCTGATGGCAGTGGGCAGTGCCACGCGTGGAACGCGTTGCCTCAGTGCCAAGGGGTAGCGGGAAGTGCAACTCCTGCAATGCACTGCCGCAGTACCTAGGGGCAGGGGGCAATGCAACTCCTGCAGTGCACTGCCACATGGGCTGGGGGCATTGGGCAGTGGAATTCCTGCTATGCACTCCCTCACTGCCTGGGGGCAATGGGCGGTGCTACTCCTGCAACGCACTGCCTCACTGGGTGAGGGCATTGGGCATTGCAACTTCCACAATCCAGTGCCACACTGCTTGGGGGCAGTGGGCAGTGGAACTCTTGCCATGCCCTGCCTCACTGTGTGGGGGCACTGGGCAGTGCAAATCCGGTGCAAATCCTGCTATGCACTGCCACACTGCCTGGGAACAGTGTGGCAATGGAAATCCTCCAATGCACTGCACTCACTGCCTGCGGGCAGTGGGCAGTGCGACTCCTGCAATGCACTGCCTCATTGCCTAGGGGCATTGGGCAGTGCAACTCCTGCAATGCATTGCCTCACTGCCGGATGGTATTGGGCAGTGCAACTCCTGCAATGCACTAACCCACTGCCCAGGGGGGGGGGGGGGAGTGCAACTCGTGCAATCAACTGCCACACTGCTTGGGGGCCGTGGGCAATGCAACTCCTACAATGCACTGCCTCAATGCATGGGGGCAGTGGGCAGTGCAACTCTTGCAATGCACTGCCACACTACCTGAGAACAGTGGGAAGTGGAACTCATTCAATGCACTGCCTCACTGCCTGTGGGCAATGGGCTGTGCAACTCCTGAAATGCACTGCTACACTGCCGGGGGGCGGTGGGCAATGGAACAACTTGAATGCACTACCTCACTGCTTGCGTGGGGGGGGGTGCAGTGCAAATCTTGCAATCAACCGCCACACTGCTTGTGGGCAGTGGGCAGTGCAACTCGCACAAAGCACCGCTGCACTGCCTGGGGGCAGTCGGCGTTGCAACTCTTGCAATGCACGGCAGTGCCTGGGGGCGGTGGGCAGTGCAACTCCTGCAATGCACTGCCACACTGCATGGGGGCAGTGGACAGCGTGTCGTGCAACTCTTGCAATATAGTGCCTCACTGGCTGGGGGCAGAGGGCAATGCAAGTCCTGCATTGCACAGCCACACAGTGTGGCGGTATTGGGAGCGCCACTCCTGCAATGCACCGCCTCGCTGCGTGGGGGCAGTGGGTAGTGCAACTCCTGCAATGCACTGCCACACTACGTGGGGGCATCGGGCAGTGTAGTGCAACTCTTGAAATGCAGTGCCTCACTGCCTGGGGGCAGTGGGCAGTGCCATTCTGGCAATGCACTTCGTCATTGCGTGTGGGCAGTGGGCAGTGCAACTCCTGCCATGCACCGCCTCACTGCCCGCAGACATTGGGGCAGTGCGACTCCTGCAATGCACTGCATCATTGCCTGGGAACATACGGCAGTGCAACTCCTGCAATGCACTGCCTCAATGCCTGGGGGCAGTGGGCAGCGCAACTCCTGCAATGCACTGCCTCACTGCCTGGGGGCATTGGGCAATGCAACTCCTGCAATGCACTGCCACATTGCTTGGGAACAGTGGGGCAGTGCAAATCCTGCAATGCACTCCCGCACTCCCTGGGGCAGTGGAGAGTGCAACTCCTGCAATGCCCTGCCTCACTGCGTGGAGGCAGTGAACATTGCCAATCCGGTGCAACTCCTGCAATGCACTGCCACATTGCCCGGGAACAGTGGGGTAGTGCAACTCCTGCAATGCACCCCCTCACTGCCTGGGGGCAGTGGGTAGTGCAACTTGTGCAATGCACTGCCTCACTGCCTGGGGGCATTGGGCAGTGCAACTCTTGCAATCAGCTGCCACACCGTTGGGGGCAGTGGGCAGTGCAACTCCTACAATGCACTACCTCAATGCCTCGGGGCAGCAGGCACTGCAACTCCTGCAATGCACTACCTCAATGCCTAGGGGTAGTGGGCAATGCAACTCCTGCAATGCACTTCCTCACTGCCTGTGGGCAGTGGGAAGTGCAACTCATGCAATGCACTGCCTCATAGCCTTTGGGCAATGGGCTGTGCAACTCCTGCCATGCACTGCCACACTGTTGGGGGGCAGTGGGCAGTGGAACTCCTGTAATGCAATACCTCATTGCCTTGGGGGTGGGGGGCAGTGCAACTCTTGCAATGAACTGCCACAGTGCTTGGGGGCAGCAGGCAGTGCAACTCCTAGAATTCACTGCCTCAATTCGTCGGGGCAGTGGGCCGTTCAACTCCTGCAATGCACTTCCTCACTGCTTGTGGGCAGTGGGCCGTGCAACGCCTACGGGGCACCGCCACACTGACTTGGGGCAGTGGGCGGTGCAACTCCTAGAATGCACTGCGGTGCCTGGGGCCAGTGGGCCGTGCAACTCTTTGCAATGCACGCCCTCACTACCTGGGGGCATTGCACAGTGCAACTCCTACACAACCACACTGCCTAGGGGTAGTGGGCAGTGCAACTCCTGCAATGCACTGCCTCACTTCGTGGGAGCAGTGGGTAGTGCAACGCTTGCAATGCACCGCCTCACTGCGGGCACTGGGCGGTGAAACTCCTGCGATGCACTGCATCGCTGCCTGGGAACAGTGGGGCACTGCAACTCCTGCAATGCACTGCCTCAATGCTTGAGGGCAGTGGGCAGTGCAACTCCCTCAATGCACTGCCACACTGCCTGGGAACACTGGGGCAGTGCAAGTCTTGCAATGCACTCCCTCACTGCGTGTAGGCAGTGGGGAGTGCAACCCCTACCAGTGTGGTAGTGCATTGCAGAATTTGCACCACCCACTGCCCCTAGCAGTGAGGCAGTGCATTGCAGGACTTGCACTGCCCCACTTCTCCCAGGCAACGATGCAGTGCATTGTAGGAGTTGCACCAGCCACTGCCCCCAGGCAGTGAGGCCATGCATTGCAAGAGTTGCACTGCCCATTGCCCCCAGGCAGTGAGGCCGTGCATTGCAGGAGTTGCACCGCCCACTGCCCCCAGGCAGTGAGGGAGTGCATTGCAGGAGTTGCACTGCCCACTACCCGTAGCAGTGAGGCACTGCATTGCAAGACTTGCACTGCCCCACTATTCCCAGGCAACCACGCAGTGCATTGCAGGAGTTGCACCACCCACTGCCCTCAGGCAGTGAGGCCCTGCATTGCAAGAGTTGCACGGCCCATTGCCCCGAGGCAGTGAGGCCGTGCATTGTAGGAGTTGTGCATTGGCAGTGAGTGAGTTCATTGCAGGAGTTGCACTGCCCCACTGTTCTCAAGCAATGTGGCAGTGCCACTGTTCTGAGGCAATGTGGCAGTGCATTGTAGGAGTTGCACCACCCAATGCCCCTAGGCAGTGAGGCGTGCATTGCAAGAGTTGCAGTGCCCACTGCCCCCAGGAGTGAGGGAGTGCATTGCAGGAGTTGCACTGCCCAATGCGCCCAGGCAGTGAGGGAGTGCATTGCAGGAGTTGCACCGCCCCGCTGCTCCCAGGTAGCGATGCGGTGCATTGTAGGAGTTGCACCGCTCACTGCCCGCAGGCAGTGAGGCCGTGCATTGCAAGAGTTGCACTTCCCACTGCCCCCACACTGTGAGGCAGTGCATTATCGGAGTTTCACTGCCCACTACCCCCAGGCAGTGTGGCTGTGCACGGTAGGCTACTTCGGAACAATGGGGCAGTGCAACTCCTGCAATGCACTCCCTCACTGCCTTGGGGCAGTGGGTAGTGCAACTCCTGCAATGCACGGCCTCACTGCCTAGGGGCATTGGGCGGTGCAACTCCTGCAATGAACTCTCTCACTGCCTAGGGGCAGTGGGCAGTGCAACTCCTTGCAATGCACTGCCTCCGTGCTTGAGGGCATTGGGCAGTGCGACTTCTGCAATTTCTTGCCGCGGTGCCTGAGAATAGTGGGGTAGTGCAACTCCTGCAATGCACGGCCTCACTGTCTGGGGGCAGTGGGTGGTGCAACTCCTGCAATGAACTGCCTCACTATCTGGGGCAGTGGGCACTGCAACTCTTGCAATGCACGGCCGCACTGCCTGGGGGCAGTGGGGGGTGAACTCTTGCAATGCACTGCCTCACTGCCTGGGGGCATTGGGTAGTGCAAGTCTTGCAATGCACTGCCATACTATCCGGGGCAGTGGGCAGTGCAACTCTTGCAATGCACGGCGTCACTGCCTGGGGGCAATGGGTGGTGCAACTCCTGCAATGCACTGCCTTACTATCTGGGGCAGTGGGCACTGCAACTCTTGCAATGCACGGCCTCACTGCGTGGGGGCAGTGGGTGGTGCAACTCTTGCAATGCACTGCCTCACTGCCTGGGGGCATTGGGTAGTGCAACTCTTGCAATGCACTGCCACATTGCCTGGGAACAGTGAGATTGCATCTCCTGCAATGAACTCCCTCACTGCCTGGGGGCAGTGGGCAGTGCAACTCTTGCAATGCATTGCCTCACTGCCTGGGGGGAGTGGGTAGTGCAACTCTTGCAATGCATTGCCTCACTGCCTGGGGGGAGTGGGTAGTGCAACTCGTGCAATGCAATGCCTGACCGCCGGAGGGCATTGGGCAGTGCAACTCCTGCAATGCACTGCCACATTGCCCGGGAACAGTGGGGTAGTGCATCTCCTGCAATGAACTCCCTCACTGCCTAGGGCAGTGGGTGGTGCAACTCCTGCAATGCACTGCCTCACTGCCTGGGGGCAGTGGGCAGTGCAACTCTTGCAATGCATGGCCTCACTGCCTGGGGGCAGTGGCTGGTGCAACTCCTGCAATGCATTGCCACATTGCCCGGGAATAGTGGGGCAGTGCAACTCCTGCAATGCACTGCCTCTCTGCCTGGGAACAATGGGGCAGTGCAACTCCTGCAATGAACTCCCTCACTTCCTGGGAACATTGGGGCAGTGCAACTCTTGCAGTGCACTCCCTTACTGCCTGGGGGCAGTGGGTAGTGCAACTCCTGCAATGCACTGCCTCACTGCCTGGGGGCATTGGGCAGTGCAACTCCTGCAATGCAGTGCCACATTGCCCGGGGGCATTGGGGTAGTGCAGATCTTGCAAAAAACTGCCTCACTGCTGGGGGCAGTGGGCAGTGCAACTCTTGCAATCCATTGCCTCACTGCCTGGGGGCATTGGGCAATGGAACTCTTGCAATGCACTGCCACATTGCCCGGGAACAGTGGGGCGGCAACTCGTGCAATGCACTCCTTCACTGCCTGGGGGCAGTGGGCAGTGCAACTCCTACAATCCACTCCTACACTGCCTGGGGGCAGTGGGAAGTGGAACTCTTGCAATGCCCTGCCTCACTGCGTGGGGGCACTGGGCAGTGCAAAACCGGTGCAACTCCTACAATGCACTGCCACATTGCCTGGGAAAAGTGGGGCAGTGCAGCTCCTGCAATGAACTCACTCACTGCCAATGCACAACTCCTGCAATGCACGGCCTCACTGCCTCGGGGCAATGGGCGGTGCAACTCTTGCAATGCAGGGCCTCAGTGTGTGAGGGCAGTGGGTGGTGCAACTCCTGCAATGCACTGCGTAGTTGCCTGGGAATAGTGGGGCAGTGCAAGTCTTGCAATGCACTGCCTCACTGCTAGAGGTAGTGGGCAGTGCAACTCCTGCAATGCACTCCCTCACTGCCTGGGGGGGGTGGGTAGTGCAACTCCCGCAATGCACGGCCTCACTGCCTAGGGGCATTGGGCGGTGCAACTCCTGCAATGCACGGCCTCACTGCCTGGGGGCAATGGGCAGTGCAACTCCTGCAATGCACAGCCTCACTGCCTGGGGGCAGTGGGTGGTGCAACTCCTGCACTGCACTGCATCGTTGCCTGGGAATAGTGGGGCAGTGCAAGTCCTGCAGTGCACTGCCTCACTGCTAGGGGTAGTGGGTGGTGCAACTTCTGCAATGCACTACCACACTACCTCGGAACAATGGGGCAGTGCAACTCCTGCAATGCACTCCCTCACTGCCTGGGGGCAGTGGGTAGTGCAACTCCTGCAATGCACGGCCTCACTGCCTAGGGGCATTGGGCGGTGCAACTCCTGCAATGAACTCTCTCACTGCCTGGGGGCAGTGGGCAGTGCAACTCCCTGCAATGCACTGCCTCACTGCCTGGGGGCATTGGGCAGTGCGACTTCTGCAATTTCTTGCCGTGGTCCCTGAGAACAGTGGGGTAGTGCACCTCCTGCAATGCACGGCCTCACTGTCTGGGGGCAGTGGGTGGTGCAACTCCTGCAATGCACGGCCTCACTATCTGGGGCAGTGGGCAGTGCAACTCTTGCAATGCACGGCGTCACTACCTGGGGGCAATGGGTGGTGCAACTCCTGCAATGCACTGCCACACTATCTGGAGCAGTGGGCACTGCAACTCTTGCAATGCACGGCCTCACTGCGTGGGGGCAGTGGGTGGTGCAACTCGTGCAATGCACTGCCTCACTGCCTGGGGGCATTGGGTAGTGCAACTCTTGCAATGCACTGCCACATTGCCTGGGAACAGTGGGAGTGCATCTCCTGCAATGAACTCCCTCAGTGCCTGGGGGCAGTGGGCCGTGCAACTCCTGCAATGCACGGCCTCACTACCTGGGGGCAGCGGGCGGTGCAACTCTTGCAATGCACGGCCTCACTGCCTAGGGGCAGTGGTGGTGCAACTCCTACAATGCATTGCCAGACTCCCTGGGAATAGTGGGGCAGTGCAACTCCTGCAATGCACTGCCTCACTCCTAGGGGCGGTGGGCAGTGCAACTCTTGCGATGCACTACCAAACTGCCTCGGAACATTGGGGCAGTGCAACTCCTGCAATGCAGTGCCTCACTGCCTGGGGGGAGTGGGTACTGCAACTCGTGCAATGCACTGCCCGACTGCCTGGGGGCAGTGGGTAGTGCCACTCTTGCAATGCACTACCACATTGCCCGGAAACAGTGGGGTAGTGCGACTCCTGCAATGCACGGCCTCACTGCCTGGGGCAGTGGGTGGTGCAACTCGTGCAATGCACTGCCTCACTGCCTGGGGGCAGTGGCTGGTGCAACTCTTGCAATGCATGGCCTCACTGCCCGGGGGCAGTGGCTGGTGCAACTCCTGCAATGCATTGCCACATTGCCCGGGAATAGTGGGGCAGTGCAACTCCTGCAATGCACCGCCTCACTGCCTGGGAATAATGGGGCAGTGCAACTCCTGCAATGAACTCCCTCACTGCCTGGGGGCAGTGGGTAGTGCAACTCCTGCAATGCACTGCATCGTTGCCTGGGAATAGTGGGCAGTGCAACTCCTGCAATGCACTCCCTCACTGCCTGGGGGAAGTGGGTAGTGCAACTCTTGCAGTGCACGGCCTCAGTGCCTAGGGGCATTGGGGCAGTGCAACGCCTGCAATGCACTGCCTCACTGCCTGGGGGCAGTGGGTGGTGCAACTTCTGCAATGCACGGGCTCACTATCTGGGGCAGTGGGCAGTGCAACTCTTGCAATGCACGGCCTCACTGCGTGGGGGCAGTGGGTGGTGCAACTCGTGCAATGCACTACCTCACTGCCTGGGGGCATTGGGTAGTGCAACTCTTGCAATGCACCGCCTCACTGCCTGGGAACAATGGGGCAGTGCAACTCCTGCAATGAACTCCCTCACTGCCTGGAGGCAGTGGGTAGTGCAACTCCTGCAATGCACTGCATCGTTGCCTGGGAATAGTGGGCAGTGCAACTCCTGCAATGCACTCCCTCACTGCCTGGGGGAAGTGGGTAGTGCAACTCTTGCAGTGCACGGCCTCAGTGCCTAGGGGCATTGGGGCAGTGCAACTCCTGCAATGCACGGCCTCACTGCCTGGGGGCAGTGGGTGGTGCAACTCCTGCAATGCACGGGCTCACTATCTGGGGCAGTGGGCAGTGCAACTCTTGCAATGCACGGCCTCACTGCGTGGGGGCAGTGGGTGGTGCAACTCCTGCAATGCACTACCTCACTGCCTGGGGGCATTGGGTAGTGCAACTCTTGCAATGCACTGCCACATTGCCTGAGAACAGTGGGAGTGCATCTCTTGCAATGAACTCCCTCACTACCTCGGGGCAGTGCGCAGTGCAACTCCGGCAATGCACGGCCTCACTGCCTGGGGGCACTGGGCAGTGCAACTCTTGCAATGCATGGCCTCACTGCCTGCGGGCAGTGGGTGGTGCAACTCCTACAATGCATTGCCACACTGCCTGGGAATAGTGGGGCAGTGCAACTCCTGCAATGCACTGCCTCACTCCTAGGGGCGGTGGGTAGTGCAACTCTTGCGATGCACTACCACACTGCCTCGGAACATTGCGGCAGTGCAACTCTTGCAATGCACTGCCTCACTGCCTGGGGGGAGTGGGTAGTGCAACTCCTGCAATGCACTGCCTGACTGCCTGAGGGCATTGGGCAGTGCAACTCTTGCAATGCACTGCCACATTGCCCGGGAACAGTGGGGTAGTGCAACTCGTGCAATGCACGGCCTCACTGCCTGGGGCAGTGGGTGGTGCAACTCCTGCAACGCACTGCCTCACTGCCTGGGGGCAGTGGGCAGTGCAACTCTTGCAATGCATGGCCTCACTGCCCGGGGGCAGTGGCTGGTGCAACTCCTGCAATGCGTTGCCACATTGCCCGGGAATAGTGGGGCAGTGCAACTCCTGCAATGCACTGCCTCACTGCCCGGGAACAATGGGGCAGTGCAACTCCTGCAATGCACGGCCTCACTGCCTAGGGGCAGTGGGCAGTGCAACTCTTGCAATGCACGGCCTCACTGCCTAGGGGCAGTGGGTGGTGCAACTCCTACAATGCATTGCCACACTGCCTGGGAATAGTGGGGCAGTGCAACTCCTGCAATGCACTGCCTCACTCCTAGGGGCGGTGGGCAGCGCAACTCTTGCGATGCACTACCACACTGCCTCGGAACATTGGGGCAGTGCAACTCCTGCAATGCACTGCCTCACTGCCTGGGGGGAGTGGGTAGTGCATCTCCTGCAATGCACTGCCTGACCGCCGGAGGCATTGGGCAGTGCAACTCGTGCAATGCACTGCCACATTGCCCGGGAACAGTGGGGTAGTGCAACTCGTGCAATGCACGGCCTCACTGCCTGGGGCAGTGGGTGGTGCAACTCCTGCAATGCACTGCCTCACTGCCTGGGGGCAGTGGCTGGTGCAACTCTTGCAATGCATGGCCTCACTGCCCGGGGGCAGTGGCTGGTGCAACTCCTGCAATGCATTGCCACATTGCCCGGGAATAGTGGGGCAGTGCAACTCCTGCAATGCACCGCCTCACTGCCTGGGAACAATGGGGCAGTGCAACTCCTGCAATGAACTCCCTCACTGCCTGGGGGCAGTGGGTAGTGCAACTCCTGCAATGCACTGCATCGTTGCCTGGGAATAGTGGGCAGTGCAACTCCTGCAATGCACTCCCTCACTGCCTGGGGGCATTGGGCGGTGCAACTCCTGCAATGCACGGCCTCACTGCCTAGGGGCATTGGGCGGTGCAACTCCTGCAATGCACGGCCTCACTGCCTGGGGGCAATGGGCAGTGCAACTCTTGCAATGCACGGCCTCACTGCCTGAGGGCATTGGGCAGTGCAACTCCTGCAATGCACTGCATCGTGGCCTGGGAATAGTGGGGCAGTGCAAGTCCTGCAGTGCACTGCCTCACTGCTAGGGGCAGTGGGTGGTGCAACTTCTGCAATGCACTACCACACTACCTCGGAACAATGGGGCAGTGCAACTCCTGCAATGCACTCCCTCACTGCCTGGGGGCAGTGGGTAGTGCAACTCCTGCAACGCACGGCCTCACTGCCTAGGGGCATTGGGCAGTGCAACTCCTGCAATGAACTCTCTCACTGCCTGGGGGCAGTGGGCAGTGCAACTCCCTGCAATGCACTGCCTCACTGCCTGGGGGCATTGGGTAGTGCGACTTCTGCAATTTCTTGCCGCGGTGCCTGAGAATAGTGGGGTAGTGCAACTCCTGCAATGCACGGCCTCACTGTGTGGGGGCAGTGGCTGGGGCAACTCCTGCAATGCACGGCCTCACTATCTGGGGCAGTGGGCAGTGCAACTCTTGCAATGCACGGCCTCACTGCCTGGGAGCAATGGGTGGTGCAACTCCTGCAATGCACTGCCTCACTATCTGGGGCAGTGGGCACTGCAACTCTTGCAATGCACGGCCTCACTGCGTGGGGGCAGTGGGTGGTGCAACTCGTGCAATGCACTGCCTCACTGCCTGGGGGTATTGGGTAGTGCAACTCTTGCAATGAACGGCCTCACTGCCTAGGGGCACTGGGTAGTGCAACTCTCGCAATGCATGGCCTCACTACCTGGGGGCAGTAGGTGGTGCAACTCCTACAATGCATTGCCACACTGCCTGGGAATAGTGGGGCAGTGCAACTCCTGCAATGCACTGCCTCACTCCTAGGGGCGGTGCGCAGTGCAACTCTTGCGATGCACTACCACACTGCCCCGGAACATTGGGGCAGTGCAACTCCTGCAATGCACTACCTCACTGCCTGGGGGGAGTGGGTAGTGCATCTCCTGCAATGCAGTGCCTTACTGCCTGAGGGCATTGGGCAGTGCAACTCCTGCAATGCACTGCCACATTGCCCGGGAACAGTGGGGTAGTGCAACTCGTGCAATGCACAGCCTCACTGCCTGGGGCAGTGGGTGGTGCAACTCTTGCAATGCACTGCCTCACTGCCTGGGGGCAGTGGCTGGTGCAACTCTTGCAATGCATGGCCTCACTGCCCGGGGGCAGTGGCTGGTGCAACTCCTGCAATGCATTGCCACATTGCCCGGGAATAGTGGGGCAGTGCAACTCCTGCAATGCACCGCCTCACTGCCTGGGAACAATGGGGCAGTGCAACTATTGCAATGAACTCCCTCACTGCCTGGGGGCAGTGGGTGGTGCAACTCCTGCAATGCACTGCATCGTTGCCTGGGAATAGTGGGCAGTGCAACTCCTGCAATGCACTCCCTCACTGCCTGGGGGGAGTGGGTAGTGCAACTCCTGCAATGCACGGCCTCACTGCCTAGGGGCATTGGGCGGTGCAACTCCTGCAATGCACGGCCCCCCTGCCTGGAGCAATGGGCAGTGCAACTCTTGCAATGCACGGCCTCACTGCCTGGGGGCAGTGGCTGGTGCAACTCCTGCAATGCACTGCATCGTGGCCTGGGAATAGTGGGAAAGTGCAAGTCCTGCAGTGCACTGCCTCACTGCTAGGGGCAGTGGGTAGTGCAACTCCTGCAACGCACTACCACACTACCTCGGAACAATGGGGCAGTGCAACTCGTGCAATGCACTCCCTCACTGCCTGGGGGCAGTGGGTAGTGCAACTCCTGCAACGCACGGCCTCACTGCCTAGGGGCATTGGGCAGTGCAACTCCTGCAATGAACTCTCTCACTGCCTAGGGGCATTGGGCAGTGCAACTCCTGCAATGCACTGCCTCACTGCCTGGGGGCATTGGGTAGTGCGACTTCTGCAATTTCTTGCCGCGGTGCCTGAGAATAGTGGGGTAGTACAACTCCTGCAATGCACCGCCTCACTGCCTGGGAACAATGGGGCAGTGCAACTCCTGCAATGAACTCCCTCACTGCCTGGGGGCAGTGGGTAGTGCAACTCCTGCAATGCACTGCATCGTTGCCTGGGAATAGTGGGCAGTGCAACTCCTGCAATGCACTCCCTCACTGCCTGGGGGGAGTGGGTAGTGCAACTCCTGCAATGCACGGCCTCACTGCCTAGGGGCATTGGGCGGTGCAACTCCTGCAATGCATGGCCTCACTGCCTGGGGGCAATGGGCAGTGCAACTCACTGCAATGCACTGCCTCACTGCCTGGGGGCAGTGGGTGGTGCAACTCCTGCAATGCACTGCATCGTTGCCTGGGAATAGTGGGGCAGTGCAAGTCCTGCAGTGCACTGCCTCACTGCTAGGGGCAGTGGGTGGTGCAACTTCTGCAATGCACTACCACACTACCTCGGAAAAATGGGGCAGTGCAACTCCTGCAATGCACTCCCTCACTGCCTGGGGGCAGTGGGTAGTGCAACTCCTGCAATGCACGGCCTCACTGCCTAGGGGCATTGGGCGGTGCAACTCCTGCAATGAACTCTGTCACTGCCTGGGGGCAGTGGGCAGTGCAACTCCTGCACTGCACGGCCTCACTGCCTGGGGGCAGTGGGCAGTGCAACTCTTGCAATGCACGGCCTTACTGCCTGGGGGCATTGGGTGGTGCAACTCCTACAATGCATTGCCACACTGCCTGGGAACAGTGGGCCAGTGCAACTCCTGCAATGCACTGCCTCACTCCTAGGGGCGGTGGGCAGTGCAACTCTTGCGATGCACTACCACACTGCCTCGAAAAACATTGGGGCAGTGCAACTCCTGCAATGCACTGCCTCACTGCCTGGGGGGAGTGGGTAGTGCAACTCCTGCAATGCACTGCCTGACTGCCTGAGGGCATTGGGCAGTGCAACTCCTGCAATGCACTGCCACATTGCCCGGGAACAGTGGGGTAGTGCAACTCGTGCAATGCACGGCCTCACTGCCTGGGGCAGTGGGTGGTGCAACTCCTGCAATGCACTGCCTCACTGCCTGGGGGCAGTGGCTGGTGCAACTCTTGCAATGCATGGCCTCACTGCCCGGGGGCAGTGGCTGGTGCAACTCCTGCAATGCATTGCCACATTGCCCGGGAATAGTGGGGCGGTGCAAGTCCTGCAATGCACCGCCTCACTGCCTGGGAACAATGGGGCAGTGCAACTCCTGCAATGAACTCCCTCACTGCCTGGGGGCAGTGGGTGGTGCAACTCCTGCAATGCACTGCATCGTTGTCTGGGAATAGTGGGCAGTGCAACTCCTGCAATGCACTCCCTCACTGCCTGGGGGGAGTGGGTAGTGCAACTCCTGCAATGCACGGCCTCACTGCCTAGGGGCATTGGGCGGTGCAACTCCTGCAATGCACGGCCTCACTGCCTGGAGCAATGGGCAGTGCAACTCTTGCAATGCACGGCCTCACTGCCTGGGGGCAGTGGCTGGTGCAACTCCTGCAATGCACTGCATCGTGGCCTGGGAATAGTGGGAAAGTGCAAGTCCTGCAGTGCACTGCCTCACTGCTAGGGGCAGTGGGTAGTGCAACTCCTGCAACGCACTACCACACTACCTCGGAACAATGGGGCAGTGCAACTCGTGCAATGCACTCCCTCACTGCCTGGGGGCAGTGGGTAGTGCAACTCCTGCAACGCACGGCCTCACTGCCTAGGGGCATTGGGCAGTGCAACTCCTGCAATGAACTCTCTCACTGCCTAGGGGCATTGGGCAGTGCAACTCCTGCAATGCACTGCCTCACTGCCTGGGGGCATTGGGTAGTGCGACTTCTGCAATTTCTTGCCGCGGTGCCTGAGAATAGTGGGGTAGTACAACTCCTGCAATGCACGGCCTCACTGTTTGGGGGCAGTGGGTGGTGCAACTCGTGCAATGCACGGCCTCACTATCTGGGGCAGTGGGCAGTGCAACTCTTGCAATGCACGGCCTCACTGCGTGGGAGCAATGGGTGGTGCAACTCCTGCAATGCACTGCCTCAATATCTGGGGCAGTGGGCACTGCAACGCTTGCAATGCACGGCCTCACTGCGTGGGGGCCGTGGGTGGTGCAACTCGTGCAATGCACTGCCTCACTGCCTGGGGGTATTGGGTAGTGCAACTCTTGCAATGCACTGCCACATTGCCTGGGAACTGTGGGAGTGCAACTCGTGCAATGAACTCCCTCATTGCCTGGGGGCAGTGGGCAGTGCAACTCCTGCAATGCACGGCCTCACTGCCTGGGGGCAGTGGGCAGTGCAACTCCTACAATGCATTGCCACACTGCCTGGGAACAGTGGGGCAGTGCAACTCCTGCAATGCACTGCCTCACTCCTAGGGGCGGTGGGCAGTGCAACTCCTGCAATGCATTGCCTCACTGCCTGGGGGAGTGGTCAGTGCAACTCCTGCAATGCACTGCCTGACTGCCTGAGGGCATTGGGCAGTGCAACTCGTGCAATGCACTGCCACATTGCCCGGGAACAGTGGGGTAGTGCAACTCGTGCAATGCACGGCCTCACTGCCTGGGGCAGTGGGTGGTGCAACTCCTGCAATGCACTGCCTCACTGCCTGGGGGCAGTGGCTGGTGCAACTCTTGCAATGCATGGCCTCACTGCCTGGGGGCAGTGGCTGGTGCGACTCCTGCAATGCATTGCCACATTGCCCGGGAATAGTGGGGCAGTGCAACTCCTGCAATGCACCGCCTCACTGCCTGGGAACAATGGGGCAGTGCAACTCCTGCAATGAACTCCCTCACTGCCTGGGGGCAGTGGGTAGTGCAACTCCTGCAATGCACTGCATCGTTGCCTGGGAATAGTGGGCAGTGCAACTCCTGCAATGCACTCCCTCACTGCCTGGGGGGAGTGGGTAGTGCAACTCCTGCAATGCACGGCCTCAGTGCCTGGGGGCAATGGGCAGTGCAACTCCCTGCAATGCACTGCCTCACTGCCTGGGGGCAGTGGCTGGTGCAACTCCTGCAATGCACTGCATCGTTGCCTGGGAATAGTGGGGCAGTGCAAGTCCTGCAGTGCACTGCCTCACTGCAAGGGCCAGTGGGTAGTGCAACTCTGTAACGCACTACCACACTACCTCGGAACAATGGGGCAGTGCAACTCCTGCAATGCACTCCCTCATTGCCTGGGGGCAGTGGGTAGTGCAACTCCTGCAATGCACGGCCTCACTGCCTAGGGGCATTGGGCGGTGCAACTCCTGCAATGAACTCTCTCACTGCCTGGGGGCAGTGGGCAGTGCAACTCCCTGCAATGCACTGCCTCACTGCCTGGGGGCATTGGGCAGTGCGACTTCTGCAATTTCTTGCCGTAGTGCCTGAGAATAGTGGGGTAGTGCAACTCCTGCAATGCACGGCCTCACTGTTTTGGGGCAGTGGGTGGTGCAACTCCTGCAATGCACGGCCTCACTATCTGGGGCAGTGGGTGGTGCAACTCCTGCAATACACTGCCTCACTGCCTGGGGGCAGTGGCTGGTGCAACTCTTGCAATGCATGGCCTCACTGCCCGGGGGCAGTGGCTGGTGCGACTCCTGCAATGCATTGCCACATTGCCCGGGAATAGTGGGGCAGTGCAACTCCTGCAATGCACTGCCTCACTGCTTGGGAACAATGGGGCAGTGCAACTCCTGCAATGAACTCCCTCACTGCCTGGGGGCAGTGGGTAGTGCAACTCCTGCAATGCAGTGCCTCACTGCCTGGGGGCATTGGGCAGTGCAACTCCTGCAATGCACTGCCACACTGCCCGGGGGCATTGGGGTAGTGCAAATCTTGCAATGCACTGCCTGACTGCCTGGGGCGGTGGGCAGTGCAACTCCTGCAATGCACTGCCACATTGCCCGGGAACAGTGGGGTAGTGCAACTCCTGCAATGCACGGCCTCACTGCCTGGGGCAGTGGGCAGTGGGCACTGCAACTGCTGCAGTGCACTGCCTCAGTGCCTGGGGACAGTGGGCAGTGCAACTCTTGCAATGCATGGCCTCACTGCCTGGGGGCAGTGGACGGTGCAAATCCTGCAATGCATTGCTACACTGCCTGGGAATAGTGGGGCAGTGCAACTCCTGCAATGCACTGCCTCACTGCTAGGGGCAGTGGGCAGTGCAACTCCTGCAATGAACTCCCTCACTGCCTTGGGGCAGTGGGCAGTGCAACTCTTGCAATGCACTGCCACACTTCCTGGGATCAGTGGGGCAATGTAACTCCTGCAATCCATTGCACTCACTGCCTGGGGGCAGTGGGCAGTGCAACTCGTGCAATGCACTTCCTCGCTGCGTGTGGGCAGTGGGTGGTGCAACTCCTACGGTGCCCCGCCACAGTGCTTGGGGGCAGTGAGGGGTGCAACTCCTTCAACGCACTGCCTCACTGCCTACGGGAAAGGGGGCAGTGCAACTCCTGCAATGCACTGTATCGCTGCCCGGGAATAGCGGGGCAGTGCAACTCTTGCAATCCACTGCCACATTGCCTGGGGGCAGTGCGGCAGTGGGCAGTTGAACACCTGCAATGCACTGCCTCATTGCTTGGGGGCAGTGGGCAGTGCAACTCCTGAAATCCCCGGCCACACTGCCTTTGGGGGGTGGGCAGTGCAACTCTTGCAACGCACCGCCACACTGCCTGGGGGGCAGTGGGCAGTGCAACTGCTGCGGTGCACTGCCACACCGCCTAGGGGCGGTGGGCAGTGTAACTCCCGCATTGCTCGTCCACACTGCCTGCAGGCGGTGGGCAGTGGAACTCCTGCCATGCGCGGGCACACCAGCTGGGGGGACGGGGAGTCCTGCCTAGGAGGCGGTTGCTGCCACACTGCTGGGGAGCAATGGGCTGTGGATCTTCTTTAGTACACTCCCTCACTGCTAGGAGTAGTGGGCAGTGGATCTCCTTCAATACACCGCCACACTGCTAGGAAGCAGTGGGCAGTGGTACTCCTTCAATACACCGCAGCACTGCTGGGGAGTGTGGTGTGGTGTGGTGTGGTGTGGTGTGGTGTGGTGTGGTGTGGTGTGGTGTGGTGTGGTGTGGTGTGGTGTGGTGTGGTGTGGTGTGGTGTGGTGTGGTGTGGTGTGGTGTGGTGTGGTGTGGGATGGTGCCGTGCAGTGTGGGCCAGTGTGATTCGTGTTGCACTTGCTCTTGCTTTGCAAGAGCTTTTGCTTGGAACTGCGTCCAGTGTTGTCTGTGAAATGTAAACACCGAGCCCTCAATTATGCCGCCCCTGACACACCTCTTCGCATAGAACGGCAGCATGAATCTCAATCCCCCAAGAAGTGTCACAGTGTGGACCCTCGGTTAGAGTTGTGAGAAAAGGGGGTGATTGAAAGCAAAGAGCTGCGCCAGTGCACACCGCTGCATGTGTACCCTCTTCTGTACTTGTGCTCCATCCTTAATGTATTGCATGAGCAATTGTCACGGCTGTAAACAGACATTTCGCACAGCCAGAGCACCTTCTGAAACTTCAACGTCAAAAATAAGCAGCATCAAAGTGCACAACTCACACGGCATGAACACAAAACGAAAATCCAATCTGGCAACCCAGACAGACTAGCCAGGCGGGTGTCCAAGCCCTGTGTAAGGCCTCCAACAGCAAACAACTTAACCAAGTTGGCGTGCAACCCTTAGAATTCACACTGCCGCAAACCCTAACTGACACTAGCATCGCAAATATGGCGTGGGTCCGGATGGCAGGGTTGCAAACGCACCTGCCACAAAACTCCCCCTTGCAACCTGCAGTGTGAGTTGAGAAATACAGCTTGAAAGAACTGGGCTACGTTTCAGAATCTTGATGAGTGCCTACCATTTGCAGAAATGGGATCGCCTATTCCCAGGTACCTCCGATCCGGCCCCCTATGGGGCCCTGTTGGCGAGGACAGCTGATTTCAGGCCGGCATGGGTTGGCAAAAAAATCACATTTTAGGGGTGACCTGCGGTGACCCCAAGAGGGCTTGGGTCATCATTTTGTGACACTGGAGAAAAATGTGGAATGGGACCACACAGGCCAGGGCTCCCAGCTGGCGTGGTTTCTGCATTTTCCCGTGTGCGCAACAGGGGCGGGAATGGTGCTGTGGCTGCCCAGTTTACAACATACCAGCCCGGTTGGGAGCATGCTGCGTGTGGCTCTGCAGCTGAACATGCATGTCCCCTTGTCTACGAAACTGCAGGCATGCAAATCCAGTCACCAACCTTATAGTTTTCCACCAAGAGTTTTGTAAATAGCTACTTTGAGGGAGATCCAATGCAAACGTTCCTTGGATCCAGCGATGGGGGCAGGGGGACCTGCAGTCGGACCAAACGGTGCCAAAGCAAAATGGACCCAACAAAACTTGTGATGTAATAACTGCAACGGATCACGTTGAACCTGTGAATGCACACACCCGCCGCACTGTACTTCAGTGACGCTGGAATGCGTAACAAAACAATTCTTAGAGTGAGGCATTGGGTTCAATGCTCAGGCAATGCGATGCACAGGCATTGTTTGCACTCTGGTGCTGCTTACTGTCTGACAAGCGAGCCCATGATATCCGCCGAGAAATTCCTGGGAAAATCTATCTCCACCTTCTCGTTGGGGTCTGCACCGGAGGGGCCGCCGGACCCACAGACAACTGCGGATGAGACAGGCTTCGTAGTTCCTACTCCTGAAACTTCTACCCCCACCCCCATTGTGTTCCCCGCCAGCACCCCGCTGCGGGCCCCAAGCTTGATAAGTCTCACGTCTTTAGCCACGGTGTCAGTACGGAACCACGAAGCGATGCAATTGAGCATCAAAGTTGCACCACGACATGCTGTGCCATGCAACGATTGGCCGGCCTGTGTTCCAGTGTCTAATGGGCCTCCCACTACCGACTTTAACCCGTTTGCCATGATTCCAATCAAAAAACTGCGATTCAGCTGCTTGCAATCCCCACCACATGCTTGCAACAATGTAGTACGACCATTGTTGCCAAACGATCTGTTCGCATGCAATGCTGATGTCATGGAGACTTCGCCGCACCCCAGAAGCCCACTGACATCCCAGGACCAAATCATCACTGCACCCTTGCGTCAACAGAACGGCGCAGCTGCTCTAATCTGTTGCGTGCATCAATGGACAGCGGGATCCCACTTTGGACCATAACATCATACGCGCAGCCTGCTTGCTCCTTGAGCTGCCGGGCCTCGGCCTGGCTCCGATAAAACTCTTTGCTGCGATCCAGCAGGTTCATGTAGCCCAGCAGAAAATCTGGAATATTCTTTTTGATATACTCCTTGAGGCCTTGGCAATCCTTGGCCTTTCTCATTGTGTCCCCTGGGTTGTTCGGCAGAATATCACATTTCTTCGCGATCTCGAATGCCTTGGCATCGCGCTGGTCTCGGATACAATCAAAGAAAAGCGCGAATTGGACGAGAAGATCAAAAACCTTGAAATCCTCCTTCAGACTTTCGCGGAAGCGGTGGCCGTCTGAAGTCTGGAACGCGATGTACACCTTCTCCGCCAGAGGCAAGACCTCTTGTCGATTCGGGCTGCCGACAGGCAACACGCACGACAACTCTCGGCAAATCACCTCCAACAGAGCCCTCGTGTACTCCTTCGACGTGTCCATTGGCATCTTGCTCAGTTCAATGGCCGTCAAATACAAATCGACCATGGCGACGTAATTGCCCCGCTGCTGGGCCCGTTTGGCGGCGTCGGGTAACAGTTGGGTTGCCCACTCCTTCGTAAAAACGTCTTCAACGCTATAACTCTTCCCACGAACGTCCGTGAAGCCGCGCATGGGGATCAATTCTTGCTGCAAGCCGTTGTCCACCACAAGTTCGATGACGAGCCTTGTCGCCGCTTTGAAATTCTGGAGCACGTAGTAATACGCCACCGCTTCCATAGGGAAGGTTGGTGCAATGTATTTGGCGTACTCGTGCACGACCAAAAACAAATTAATCTTGGCTTCGCTTGGCTTCGCTAAATCAAGCTCGACCAAAGGCCTGTGCCCTTCCGCAGCCTGCAATTCACAGATTTCCAACATATTGCAGCTGTGCAGAACTAGCGCGAAGTGCACCGCCGAGACTTGGAAGCCGTTGATCTCCGTTAATAAATGATGAAGTCCCATTTCAAACAAACCCGTGTACAGCAACGATTTGAACCACAGCAATGGGTCTTCCGGGTTATACTTTGTGTGCGCGCTATCCTTCACTAGCTGCTTTTGAAGAGCTTCCAACGTCGGTTCCACAAGGCACCGCGGAGATTCCACAAAACAAAGCTGCCACCAAAGCCAATCCTGCATTGTGGGAACGAGCGGGGTCAGGCTCTTGTGCAACTCCTTACGAACCAACAACACATAGACAGCCACTTCGTACGGATCGGTCAGTCCGCCAAGTTTTAGTTCGTATTCATTCACCATTTTCGTGGATGCCTCGTACCTCTGCTTGTCGGTGGATTCGCAATACTGTCTCACCTCCTCCCTGACGACCGACGGCACATTTTGATTGCCGTCTTGCGCAAACTTTAACGCCAATTCGTGTTCCCCTGAACGGAAGCAATGATAAATATTTGCCCACCAAGGGTGGAACTTCCGTGGCGCATTCGCGACCGTGGAATTGGTGTACTCGTCGATCACTCCTTCCGGGTTTTGCGGATCTTTACACCGCTTGTTGCGTTCACACATTACCTCCAAATATTGCTTCTCGAGACTACGCCGAGATCCGCGAACAATCCTCGCCTCCTTCTCCTTGGGGTCCGTAGCACCTATGGGGGTCCTTTCTTGAATTAGACAAGAGATGATTCTCCAACATTCCACCTCCCAACGATACCTCTCGGACGCGGTATCAACGTTGGGCACTTGTGCGCAGCTTTTGGCGAATTCGGATATGGGATCCCCCGTGTCTTGCTTCGTCTTGTATGCCTGAGCTAGCTGATGGACGCATTGCGCATACGCGCGAAGCTTGGGATCCATCACCATGGGTCCTGATGGCGGGGTGCCCATTGGAGGCGGCGCCATTGATGATACCAGCGGCGAGCCATCCCGGCTCGTGGCAGCGGCCGGCGTACGACCTCTAATTTGCCCAAAAGTGTTTTCAAGCTCTTTCTTGGCTTGTAGCCAATCGTCATTCAACAATTTTTCGTACGCGGCCTCGTGGTTGTCCAATGTTCGTTTTTTGGCTTCCTCAATGGCATTCAATAAAATCATGTCATGACGGTGTTTGAGATAAGAGTCGATGTCGACAGCTTGCACCGCATGGATAGGATCAGAAAAAATCCGCGATGTCATCACGCCTTGCAAAGCGCGACGATGCTTCTCGTTGTCGAACCCTTTGGCTGCCAAAACCGAATCCATGCGAAACTCGTGGCGATAGGGCATTTGTATGGTGGCAGAAAGCTCATTGGTCTGGTGGACCAACCCATCTAAGTCGCGGTTGATGGCTGTCCTTTCGCTTTGCGGCAATTGTGATTGGCTCTCTTGGAGCAAATCACCAAGTGATTTTAGGTCCATGCCATCCATTGTCGACCTGAGACGCGAGATGAGGATAGACTAGAAATGCTGCGGGTTGGTACCGTGCCCCATAGTGGTTGCCTAACGATGTGAACACTTGGCTATGAAATTGGCCACACTTTGTGCCTTGATTGCCTTGAAAACACGGATACCAGTGAACACTTGGCTATGAAATTGGCCACACTTTGTGCCTTGATTGCCTTGAAAACATGGATACCACACCGAACGCAATTGTTGAGCCCTTGATGGTGCTATCTCTCGTGTTAGACGACAACATGGTTTGACGCGGCTGGCTTGCACCCTCTCGTGCCATGGTGTTTGTTTGCAAACGCAATGTCATCATGGAACAACCTAAATTTTCGTGCGCAACAATCATGGGCAGTAATTTTGGGATATGGCGAATTTTGGTGGGAGGTAAGCGTCGTATGGAAAGTTGAGCACGCCTTGTTGTCCCATGTGAGAATGCGGCAAAGCAAGAGCAAAGAGAAGACGATTCACACAGCCATTAGCTATCGATACATTGTACATAGTGTAGCATACGAAGCCCCTAGGCACACGACAACCATACAGTTTCGTGTCCTCTGACGTCCACCTTCGTCTCTTGGGGGGTATGAGACCCACACAAAACATAGTAGGGCATCTTTGGGTTGGGCCACGCACCATGGAGCAAACCAATGTAGGCATAGGCAGACAAGAGCAAAGCAACCCAACACAAATGGCACAAAACCGCCGCAAGCAACCGGCCGTTGCATTACATGGCCTCACAACTTGTGACCACATTGCAAACATACACCCCGCAAATATCCCCATGCTCATGAGGTTCATGCCGGGGCTCCAAGGAACCTCACGGTGGTGAAACCCGTCATCGTACGCCTTGAAGATCCGAACTCGTTCGCATGGTCGATGTCGGCGGTTCACATGAAGATACCCTTGCCCTCGCTGAACATGTGACTTGAAAATGGGAATGAGGGAACTATTTCTTTGTTTTTGTTGCCGTCCTTTATCCTTTCTTGCCGTCCCTCTGCCCTTCGTCGACGTGGTTTTGTGTTTCTGGTAGGCGCATGCTTTGTGGGCTCGTGCTTTGCTCGTGTGCTATTGCGTCCCCGTTCTGCCCGTCGCTGAAAAAGCACAATTTGCAACAGAGTTGAGGCAAGCTCCCGTCAAATTGTGCCCAAACAGACAACAATGTTCGAAAGACTTGTTGGTAACAAGCGATGGTTGATGAAACAGGTTTTCGTAGTGTCCAACATCTATCTAGAGGAGCCTGTCGTTGTGGGAAGTTGTCATCAACCGAAAGAGAATCATGTTGTGATGAGAAGCCATGAACTAGCATGGGCGGCAAGAATAGAAATGTGAAGAAAACACCCAACAAGTACGGAGGACAATAGAGAAAAATAAAGTAAATAAAATGATAATTCAGAAATAGCTTTGCAGACATTTTTTCACCTTCTATCTTCCATCTAAGCTTGGATGTTATCTTCTTGGGTGTCAGCGAAGGAACACCCGTGTTGCAATCAACAGTAGTTTGTGACCGTCCCAACTTGAATATTGCCCATGCACGAAGGTTCGCTTTATTCTCAAAACCTTAGTGAGGACAACTTCTATTTGCCTACACAATGCACACAATTTTTTTGGTTCCCTAGCAACCGAGAAGATCATGTTGGGTGAGCTAGTTCACCGCAAGTAGCATTCAACAATTTGATGAATTTGAGGAATCGACTTTTCAGGGTTGTAAATAGGTGAAATTTTCGAAAATCATGAATATATGAAATTTACCATTGCGTGGGGAGGATATTGATGCCTGGTTTTGCGAGATGTGATGAGTGGCTAGTTGCAAGTACATGTCGACTAGTGTTCCAAATAGAAGTCCCTGGTTACCGAGCTGGGTTTACCCTGTCGAGGTTTTACACCACCTTTTAGGGTCCAAGGGTGAGCAACACGTTTTAGCAAGTAGCAAGCAAGCAAGCAGCAGCAGCAGGCGGTCCAAAAGTCCTTGCGACCACACCGTGGCTCAAAACCGGCATCCAAGTAGGCCTAGCTCAAAACGACCGGGGAGCAAACGCGCATCGCCACAAACAGGTTTCGTGCCATTTCGAGCCGTCTAGCCCCATCTATGGCCAATTTAGTGTCCAAAAAAGGCCGCTTTTGGGCTGTTCTCAGGACGATCGTCCTGAAAACTCAGGACGGGCGTTCCTTCACTACCTAGGGAAGGAATTGCCTAGGGAAAATGCGGGATATGGCTAAGTAGATACCGGCTCGTAGGCAGATAGGGAGTACCTTCACTACCTAGGGAAGAAATTGCCTAGGGGAGAAAAATGGGCGACAAAGGGTTATCAAAGGAGGATTTGCGGCTTATAAAAGGCTATAAATGGAAGATTGCGGGGGCAGATACTGGTTTTGGTCAGTAACCCTAACCCTATTCCCTCTGATAATGGGGTGAATCCTAGGCAGTCATGCGGCAAAGTACTTCGAAGTACTTCCCTACCACAGTGAACGGCTTGCTAGATACTGTGGATACGAGCACGCGCGTCAAATTTCAGACCTGCAGATCGGCAAGTGTTATCCGCAGAAATGCGTTTTTCTGCGGATAAGGGCTTATCCGCAGAAATGTCTGCGGCGGTCAGATTTCTGGCAGAAAAAAGCGAAATTGAGCAGATTTTTTGGGGAAATGCCAGATCAGAGCTGTCTGTACTGGTGAATGCCTGTTGGATGACATGCCTGAACACAAATTTTATTCTGTTTCTGAATTGCAGAATTTTCGGGTGAATTATCACTTTGCGACCCATTAGAAGAAAGATCATTGATGTTGATTGCTTGAGTGACAGTCCACCTTATAAGCCAAAAGTTAAACAAGAGTCAGATGATGATGTGGAGGAAGTGAGGGTGGACGATGGTGTGAACGAAGTTGAGAGCGATGTTGAGCCTCAAGATGATTACAATGGGCTGTCGGACTCCGATGAGTCGGATTTTGCTCAAGATGTTGCCGATGCTAGTGAAGAAATTGGAGATATAGGTGATGATGATGAAGAAGATATTGAAGAAACCCCCCCGAGTAGTGGTGGTGACCAGGACAAGGTTGAGCCATTGATCAAAGTTGGTGACATTTTGGGCAAGACCAAGGACAGTTTGAGAGCAGAGGTATTGCAACCTACTGCAATATCTCGTTGATGTGTCACCCTTTTTCTTGGGTTGCCCCCATTGTTCATATTATTCCCCTTCCAGGTTCGCCGTAGGCTGGGCTACTCGTTGAGTACTAGTACATCGTCCAAGGATTACCTATATCTACAATGCCCTTACGCGGTAAAGTGGCGTCCGGATACCCGGGGAGCTAGTGGTGGAGGTGATGTGGAAAAGTCGAGGAACAGGACGACCAAACGTCGGAAGCCCTGGAGACAAGCCAGCCGTCACGGAGCCTGAAATTGTGGAAGAATTGCCGGATGAAAGCACCGAGGCCAATAATTCCAAACTCCAGTGCCCCTGTCGCATTGGTCTAAGATTCCGAGAGGACTCGTGGCATGTGCAAAAGCTGGACTTGACCCACAAAGGCCACAAGCTACTCTCCGCTCGTGCAGTAGCTTGGGGGGAGCGGAGTATCAAGCCCGAGTGGGTTGCAATGATAAAGGACCACGGTGCGTTGGGTTTGTCTCCCTCCACTTGCTTGGAACTTTTGAAAAAACATTTTGGGGATGCTTTCCGCAATGCTAAATTTGAGCCGCCGGACATCTCTAATTTGTACTATAAGCATGGCTATAAGGCTGCCACCGATTGCCATGAATTGGTGAGGCGCCTTTGCGAAAAGCAAAAGGAGGACCCCCGTTGGGTTGTTGAGGTGGAAAAAGAACGTGGTACAAACCGCTTGACTCACTTGTTCTAGATGACCCCCAGTCAAGTTGAGGCGGCCTCAAGGTTCAATTACCTTGTTATCTATGACAATACATGCAATTGCAACATGTTTTTCCATCTTGGTTGTTTTACGACAATCAATGAGCATGGAAAATCGTTGCTAGTGGGCCAAGCACTAGTTCTCAGGGAAAGGGACTGTGACTACGAGTGGCAAGTGACCCAATGGCTAAGGCACACTCCCAGTGCCCCCAAGGGTTTGATGACGGATGCTGACCCTGCTTGTGTCAAGGCTGTCCGAACACTGTTGTTGGGCACCAAGCACCTTTGGTGCATTTGGCACATAATGGAGAACATCCGCAAAAAAATGGCTCGCAGGCTTGGGAAGCATGGCTTCCAAAACTTCATGAGTCGTTTCCATGACCTCCGTAAAGAGGTGAATATAAAAGCCTTTGAGGAGGGTTGGGCTGCCTTGCTAGCATCTCTTTTACCTACGCATCAATGGGCTTACACGTACCTCCACAACACGTGGGCGGGCGAACATTGTAAGTACTGGGCCACATGTTATCACATTGACCTCTTCACCAATGGCATCCAAAGTTCACAGAGAGGGGAGAACACAAACAGGTGGGTGAAGGCTCTTTGTTCAAAGGTTCGGAAACGTTGTTGTGTCAATAAGATTTTTGATGCTGTCGAGCGGATTGTCAAATGTCGAATGAAGACACAAGAACGTTGCCTTGCCATTCAGGATTTGAAACAAACTGTTGAAATAGCCAAAAAGGCCTTGCCATCGGCCATCCCCCTTGTCAAGGATACATTGACTACCTATGCTTTGCAGCGGTTTTTGTTGCAAGTGGATATGGGTACGACAATGTATGAGGTGGGGAAGTATGACCCTTCCAAGCTAGGTGTTGCCGCACCTAGTGCGTTGGACCACGGTAGGTTTGATGGCATGCCGGCACGCTCTTTGGACGGGTGGGAGCCACCAAAAGACCTGGACAACAGGCAGTTTGCCACCGCTACGGATAGCTTGCTGCCTTCCACGGGGTGTGCTGGCCTTCCCCAACATTTGGCTTTATTGGATCCCCTTGTCGATGGAAGTGAAGTGTTGGGTTACAAACAATTTGTTTGTACATGTGGTCATCAACGGTTGGGTGAGCCATGCCGCCACTATTTTGCAGTCTTGCAGCGAGGAACGATACCCGTGTATTTCCACATCGGTTTGTTCCATGAGCAATGGTTTGTGAAACAACCTACTTTTGTTGCCCAAGTGCCCATGGTCCAACCATCCCAGCCACATTTGCCTATTGTCGAGTGCTTGGTGTCGCGTGCTTTGCCAACTCCGACACGCGATGTTTCCGTGCTTGAGATGCCACCATCCATTGATGAGAATCGAACGGATGAGGCCATAGTAGCGAACAAGCGGAGGGGGCCTCCACGAGATGGGGAAGGGCAGTGTGCGGGCTGTGATGCATCTGAAGGGTATGTGTCGGACGTGGAAGTCAGATTGCACGATATGCACGTGCATGATCAAGTATTTATAACAAAGAACGATGAGCATTTTGAGAAAATTTCAATGAAGCAATGATACATGATATGTTGTGGAGGATGTGGAAAAGCAGGATTAAATGAATCCTTCGTGATTCGTCCCTGGTCTGGCTTTTCTTTTGCTGGTGCGAAGCACCATCAAAAGAAAAGCCTTATTACATTTCTAGCCATTTTCGGGTCGCTTTCCATGTCGGAAATGGAGCCGGGCGGTGACAAACAAAGGCAAAAACACTCCTTTGCCTTATGTTTAAGCTAGCAGCGCAAGGACAGGGAGGGTGCATTGGGCAAGATTAGCGACACAGGGTGCAAATAGCATACAATTGACATATTCATAACTCGGGCCCATTGTATCGGATTTTGACAAAATTACAGGCAATTTTGGTCAATTCGGGAGTGTTGTTTTCATTTTTGAGCTCAAAAAGGCATTCACGTGCGCTGAGAACCGTGAAATCGAAAAGCGGTGCTAAAACAAAATGACGGCATTTTTCCAATTGAACAGCAATATGCGGCTTCTAGAATCATTTATAAGATTGGTCTTAGATCGAAATTTCGTGCACTGTAGCCCGATTTCACTTTGGACAGTCAAAATGAAAGATCGCAAATGCCGGCGACTGCGAAATGCATGCGTGCACAGCAAATAAATAATATAGCAAATAGATTTCTTGCGTTTTGGGGCCTGTGGCTTCTTGATAGTGTTGTTCGGCACCTCAACTTTGCTAGTGCATCTTTAAATCGCATCCCTAGCTTATATGGAATTAGTGGATGCTGGTAAAGAAGTTAAAACCTGGTAAAGGTCCTAACTTTGTAAAACAGCCATGATTCATCAAAACAAATATGACGGCGCCAATTAGCTCTCCGGGGCGGTCATTTAGAGGGGCTGCATCGTACACGTTTGAGGTATGTTTCGTTTCGGCGCGCGGATTGTATATAATGGCATAAGGACTCCTTTTAAACGGGGGCGGGGCCCCATTCCCTGGCCCCCTAATTAAAAGCCCCCCATGGCGGGGGAGGTGAACCAGCGGAGGGGGGCTCCACGAGATGGGGAAGGGCAGTGTGCGGGCTGTGATCGCCTCCGAAGGGTATCTGTCGGACGACGAATTCAGATTGCACGATATGCACGTGCATGATCACGTATTTATAACAAAGAAAGATGAGCATGTTGAGGAAATTTCAATGAAGCAATGATACATGATATGTTCCGGAGGGTGTGGAAAAGTAAGGTTTAATGAATCCTTCGTCTTTCGTGCTTGGTGTGGCTTTTCCTTTGCTGGTGCGAAGCACCATCAAAAGAAAAGACTTATTACGTTTTTAGCCATTTTCGGGTCACTTTTCTATGTCGGAAACGGAGCCGGGCGTTGACAAACAAACGAAAAAAGACTCCTTTGCCTTACGCAAGGACAAGGAGGGTGCATTGGGCAAGATTAGCGATACAGGGTGCAAATAGCATAAAATTGACATATTCATAACTCGGGCCTATTGTATCGGATTTTGACGAAATCAAGGGCAATTTTGGTCAATTTGGGGGTGTTCTCTCCATTTTTGAGCTTAAAAAGGCGGTTAAGGGCGCTGAAAACCGTCAATTCGAAAAGCGGTGCTAAAACAAAACGACGGCGGTTTCTCGATTGAACAGCAAGACGAGGCTTTTGAAATCATTTGTAAATCTGGTCTTAGATCAAAATTCAGTGCATTGTAGCCCGATTTCACTTTGGACAGTCAAAATGAAAGATCGCAAATGCCGGCGACTGCAAAATGCACGCGTGCACAGCAAATAAATAGTATGTCAAATAGATTTCTTGAGATTTGGGGGCCTGTGGTTTATAAATAGTGTTGTTCGGCACCTCAACTTTGCTGGTGCATTTTTAAATCGCATCCCTAGCTTATGTGGAATTAGTGGATGCTGGTAAAGAAGTTAAAACCTTGTAAAGGTCCTAACTTTGTAAAACAGCCATGATTCATCAAAACGAATATGACGGCACGAATCAGCTCTTTGAGGCGGTCATTTAGAGGGGCTGCATCGTACACTTTTGGGATATGTTTCATTTCGGCGCGCGGATTGTATATAATGGCATAAGGACTGCTTTTAGAGGGGGGCGGGGCCCCATTCCCCGGCCCCCCAATTAAAAGCCCCCCATGGGGGGGGAGGTGAACAAGCGGAGGGGGGCTCCACGAGATGGGGAAGGGCAGTGTGCGGGCTGTGATCGCCTCTGAAGGGTATCTGTCGGACGTAGAAGTAAAATTGCACAATATGCACATGCATGATCAAGTATTTATAACAAAGAACGATGAGCATATTGAGGAAATTGCAATGAAGCAATGATACATGATATGTTGTGGAGGGTGTGGAAGAGTAGGATTAAATGAATCCTTCGTCTTTCGTGCTTGGTCTGGCTTTTCCTTTGCTGGTGCGAAGCACCATCAAAAGAAAAGCCTTATTACGTTTTTAGCCGTTTTCGGGTCACCTTTCTATGTCTGAAGGGGAGCCAGGCGGTGACAAACAATTGCAAAAACACTCCTTTGCCTTGTGTTTAAGCTAGCAGCGCAAAGACAGGGAGGGTGCATTTGGCAAGATTAGCGACACAGGTTGCAAATAGCATAAAATTGACATATTCATAACTCGGGCCTATTGTATCGGACTTTGACGAAATGAATGGCAATTACGGTCAATTTGGTGGTATTCTTTTCATTTTTGAGTTTGTGAAGGCGGCCGTATGCGCTGAAAACCGTCAAATCGAAAAGCGGTGCCAAAACAAAATGACGGCGGTTTTTCAACTATACAGCAAGACGGAGCTTTTAGAATCATTTATAAAACTGGTCTTAGATCGAAATTTCGTGCACTGTAGCCCGATTTCACTTTGAACAGTCAAAATGAAAGATCGCAAATGCCGGCGACTGCGAAATGCACGCGTGCACAGCAAATAAATTGTATGGCAAATAGATTCCTTCGGATTCGGGGCCTGTGGCTTATAGATAGTGTTGTTCGGCACCTCAACTTTGCTGGTGCACCTTTAAATCGCATCCCTAGGTTATATGGAATTAGTGGATGCTGTTAAAGAAGTTAAAACCTTGTAAAGGTCCTAACTTTGCAAAACAGCCATGATTGATCGGAACAAATATGATAGTGCGAATCAGCTCTCGGAGGCGGTCATTTAGAGGGGCTGCATCGTACACTTTTGGGATATGTTTCATTTCGGCGCGCAGATCGTATATAATGGCAGAAGGACTGCTTTTAGAGGGGGGCGGGGCCCCATTCCGGGGGGAAATTGCACGAGATGGGGTCGCACGGGTGCTCAGAGGAGAACGGGGAGGACAAGGAGCACAAAGGCAAAAACACCATTCAAAGGCGGAGAAGGAGAAAACCATCAAAACACGGGAGCAACGGCGCCAGCGCCGGCCGCTAGGCTCCGTTTTTGTGGGCCAAGCCCCACAAAAACGTAGCCTAGCGGGAGCTGCCTCCTACCTTTTGCACAACATGGTTGCCCTATTGGCAGAAAAGGCTTGCCAGATGGGCAGCAAGTATACATGCCAAATATGGCGAAAAAAATGGCAGAAAACTGCCAAAAAACGCACAAAATTGACTGTAAATCATCAGAGCGGCACCAGATTTGGCCAATGAGGTTGCTTTTCTGATGTTTTGGCCCGAGCTGGTCATTTTAAGGGGCTACAACATGATGTACTTTCGCAAGCAAGAGCGAATACAGAATTCAGCCCCAAATTTTCGGAGACTGCCCGAAAAACTGCTTAAAACGGTCCTGATTCACCAAAACGACCATCGTCGGCCAAAAAGAAGGAAAGTCACGTTCTTAGAATTCGATAGCGATCATTTTAAGGGGCTGCATCAAAGGGGTTTGAAAAGGGCTGTTTTCCAGGGGGGGGGGGGGTGGCGTAACGTGGTAGTTGGTCACTGCTTCTGGCGCGGGGTCAGGGGCCCCCAACACCCCGACCCCCACAGAAGCCAGCCCCCTGCGGGGGGGATTTGAACAAGCGGGGAAAAGTTGCAGGAGGTGGGTTCGCACGGATGCTCAGATGAGAACGGGGAGGACAAGGAGCACAAAGGCAAAAAGACCATTCAAAGGCGGAGAAGGAGAAAACCATGAAAACACGGAGGCAACGGCGCCAGCGCCGGCCGCTAGGCTCCGTTTTTGTGGGCCAAGCCCCACAAAAACATAGCCTAGCGGGTGCTGCCTCTTGCCTCTTGCACAATATGGTTGCCTCGTTGGCAGAAAAGGTGTGCCAGATGGGCAGCAAGTATACATGCCAAATATGGCGAAAAAAATGGCAAAAAACTGCCTAAAAACGCACAAAATTCACCGTAAATCATCAAAAAGGCACCTGACTTGGCCAATTAGGTTGCTTTTCTGACGTTTTGGCCCGAGCCGGTCATTTTAAGGGGCTACAACATGATGTAACTTTGCAAGCAAGAGCCAATACGGAATTCAGCCCCAAATTTTCGGAGACTGCCCGAAAAGCTGCTTAAAACAATCCTAATTCACCAAAACGAACATCATCGGCCAAAAAGAAGAAAAGTTGCGCTCTTAGAATTCCATTGCGATCATTTTAAGGGGCTGCATGAAAGGGGTTTGAGAAGGGCTGTCTTCCAGGGGGGGGGGGTGGCGTAACGTAGTAGTTGGTCACTGCTTCTGGCGCGGGGTCAGGGGCCCCCAACACCCCGACCCCCACAGAAGCCAGCCCCCTGCGGGGGGGATTTGAACAAGCGGGGGGAAATTGCACGAGTTGGGGTCGCACGGGTGCTCAGATGAGAACGGGCAGGACAAGGAGCACAAAGGCAAAAAGACCATTCAAAGGCGGAGAAGGAGAAAACCATGAAAACATGGGAGCAACGGCGCCAGCGCCGGCCGCTAGGCTCCGTTTTTGTGGGCCAAGCCCCACAAAAACGTAGCCTAGCGGGTGCTGCCACCTGCTTTTTGCACAATATGGTTGCCCTATTGGCAGAAAAGGCTTGCCAGATGCGCAGCAAGTATACATGCCAAATATGGCGAAAAAAATGGCAGAAAACTGCCGAAAAACGCACAAAATCAATCGTAAATCACCGAAACGGCACCAGATTTGGCCAATGGGGTTGCTTTTCTGACGTTTTGGCCCGAGCCGGTCATTTTAAGGGGCTACAACATGATGTAACTTCGCAAGCAAGAGCCAATACGGAATTCAGCCCCAAATTTTCGGAGACTGCCCGAAAAACTGCTTAAAACAGTCCGAATTCACCAAAACGACCATCATCAGCCAAAGAGAAGAAAAGTCGCGTTCTTAGAATTCCGGTGCGATCATTTTAAGGGGCTGCATGGGAAGGGTTTGAGAAGGGCTGTCTTCCAGGGGGGGGGGGGGTGGCGTAACGTAGTAGTTGGTCACTGCTTCTGGCGCGGGGTCAGGGGCCCCCAACACCCCGACCCCCACAGAAGCCACCCCCTGCGGGGGGGATTTGAACAAGCTGGGGAAAGTTGCACGAGAGGGGGTCGCACGGCAACGGTTTGCATGACAACGGAGGACAAAGAACACAAAGGCAAAAAGAACCATGCAGAAGCGGAGAAGAAGAAAACCATGAAAAAACGGGCTCAACGGCGCAAGCGCCGGCCGCTAGGCTCCGTTTTTGTGGGCCAAGCCCCACAAAACCGGAGCCTAGCGGATTCTGCCTAATGCTTCTTGCCCACTATGGTTGCCCCATGGGCCAAAAAGGCTTGTCAGATGGGCAGCAAGCATACATGCCAAATATGGCAAAAATATGGCAAAAAACTGCCAAAAAATGCACAAAATTAGCCGTAAATCATCGGAACATGACCAATTTCAGCCAACGAGAGTGTTTTTCTGACGTTTGGGCACGAGGCAGTCATTTTGAGGGGCTGTAACATGGCCCAAATTTGCATACAGCAGCCACTACAAAATTCAGCCCCAAATGTCCGGAGACTGCCCCAAAAACCGCTTAAAATGCTGCTAACTCACCAAAACGACCATCGTGGGCTAAAAAAGGGAAAAGTTGCGTTCTTAGAATTCGATTTTGAACAATATAAGGGGTAGCATGGTAGGACTTTGGAGGCCTCTGGATTTTACCCCGGGTGTCGCGTAACGTACGGTATGGACCTTGTTTTCGATGGGGCGTCAGGGGCCCCACACCCCGACGCCCACCAGAAAACAGCCCCCAGGGGGGGAAGTTGAACAAGCGGGGGGAAATTGCACGAGGTGGGGTCGCACGGGTGCTCAGATGAGAACGGGGAGGACAAGGAGCACAAAGGCAAAAAGACCATTCAAAGGCGGAGAAGGAGAAAACCATGAAAACACGGGAGCAACGGCGCCAGCGCCGGCCGCTAGGCTCCGTTTTTGTGGGCCAAGCCCCACAAAAACGTAGCCTAGCGGGTGCTGCTTCGTGCCTCTTGCACAACATGGTTGCACCATTGGCAAAAAAGGCTTGCCAGATGGGCAGCAAGTATACATGCCAAATATGGCGAAAAAAATGGCAGAAAACTGCCAAAAAACGCACAAAATTGACTGTAAATCATCGAAACAGCACCCGATTTGGCCAATTAGGTTGCTTTTCCGGCCTTTTGGCCCGAGCCGGTCATTTTAAGGGGCTACAACATGATGTAACTTCGCAAGCAGAAGCCAATACAGAATTCAGCCCCAAATTTTCGGAGACTGCCCGAAAAACTGCTTAAAACGACCCTAATGCGCCAAAACGAGCATCGTCGGCCAAAAAGAAGAAAAGTCGCGTTCTTAGAATTTCATTGCGATCATTTTAAGGGGCTGCATTGCGGGGTTTTGAGAAGGGCTGTCTTCCGGGGAGGGGGGGGTCGCGTAACGTAGTAGTTGGTCACTGCTTCTGGCGCGGGGTCAGGGGCCCCCAACACCCCGACCCCCACAGAAGCCAGCCCCCTGCGGGGGGGATTTGAACAAGCGGGGGGAAATTGCACGAGGTGGGGTCGCACGGGTGCTCAGATGAGAACGGGGAGCACAAGGAGCACAAAGGCAAAGAGACCATTCAAAGGCGGAGAAGGAGAAAACCATGAAAACACGGGAGCAACGGCGCCAGCGCCGGCCGCTAGGCTCCGTTTTTGTGGGCCAAGCCCCACAAAAACGTAGCCTAGCGGGTGCTGCTTCGTGCCTCTTGCACAACATGGTTGCACCATTGGCAAAAAAGGCTTGCCAGATGGGCAGCAAGTATACATGCCAAATATGGCGAAAAAAATGGCAGAAAACTGCCAAAAAACGCACAAAATTGACTGTAAATCATCGAAACAGCACCCGATTTGGCCAATTAGGTTGCTTTTCTGGCGTTTTGGCCCGAGCTGGTCATTTTAAGGGGCTACAACATGATGTAACTTCGCAAGCAGGAGCCAATACAGAATTCAGCCCCAAATTTTCGGAGACTGCCCGAAAAACTGCTTAAAACGACCCTAATGCGCCAAAACGAGCATCGTCGGACAAAAAGAAGAAAAGTCGCGTTCTTAGAATTTCATTGCGATCATTTTAAGGGGCTGCATTGCGGGGTTTTGAGAAGGGCTGTCTTCCAGGGGGGGGGGGTCGCGTAACGTAGTAGTTGGTCACTGCTTCTGGCGCGGGGTCAGGGGCCCCCAACACCCCGACCCCCACAGAAGCCAGCCCCCTGCGGGGGGGATTTGAACAAGCTGGGGAAAGTTGCACGAGAGGGGGTCGCACGGCAACGGTTTGCATGACAACGGAGGACAAAGAATACAAAGGCAAAAAGAACCATGCAGAAGCGGAGAAGAAGAAAACCATAAAAAAACGGGCTCAACGGCGCAAGCGCCGGCCGCCACCCTAGTGACCCCTTTTGCACACCATGGTGCCATGTCCTATGTTCAACCGGTGTTCAACTGACTTCACCTGGGCCCTTGAACCACCCCTGAACAGCGGTTGAACACCCCCACCGCGCGTAGTGCAATTTTACCAAAAATTAAACTTTTGACGTATCACCATGCCATTCCAAACCATCCATGACGATGTACCATGTTTTTAACAACATACTAATGCCCAATGCACTATTCCATGCCATACCCCTCACATTGCCACTCCCTTTCTATCAAGTCCAAGAGTAGCGTCAACGCCGCCTTGGTGTTCAACCATGCGGTTGAACACCCCACTTGACACATTCCCCTAAGCTTTGACCTTCATTGTGGTCCTTTGGCTTCCATTCTATCGTGGATGGTGTTCAGAGGTTTTTGCAGTGTGCACCTGCCTTATCCAAATCAATTATAACCACAAAACCATGGATTTTCTGCTACTTTCATATTGCCGCCCATACGCGTTCGGCCATGTTCAACTGCGTGTTCAACCGCGCGGTTGAACACGGTTGAACACGGTTGAACACGGTTGAACACACACTGGAGCGCGTTAGGAGAAATGCCGCACGTAATCGCAATCACACAACAATGGCACCAACAATTCACGTCAAATTGGATGAACAATCCCAGTGCCTGTCACCATGGGAACCCCAGGTCCAGGAGTTCAGTGCGCATCAGAGCGGGAAGGCGGTGCCACGCGATAGATGTATACGCCACGATGGCATACCTTTCACCCTCCCATCGCTCCAGCCCATGCGTACGCCACGCATTGAAAATCACCCCCTTTCGTGCATCCACAACAACCCCTTGCACAATTTGACGCCCACATTGCATCCATGCTTGACGCTGCGCCCCCCCCCCCCCCCACCACCCATCCACGCTGTAGTAAAGAAACCACCACCACGGAAATCACCCACCGCCACCACCCCACTGAACGCGGAGTCATCCCTTGGATGTTTGTGTACATCCATGGGTGCACATCCGTTGCCCCACACGATGGAAATTGCGGTGTAACTGAGGGACGGTAAACAAACCGTGAGGAAATTATTTACAAGGCGCACAACATGTGCATCATCATGTGTCCTCTTAGACATGCCCACGTGTGTAAACGTCGGAAACTTCCTTGTTGCTGCCCATAGGATCCGGCTGTACTCTCCTCCATGTTTCTTCTTGTGGAGCCATCCCTTCAAGCCTTGTAAGGCCTCATGGACCTTGTCGGCTAGTCACTTTGAGTCCACGGCCCATAGCGCTTGCGTCTCGGGTCCGACCTCCTCCTTCCCATCATCGGCACACTCCTTCTCCCTTGTGCTCGCCATTGCCCTTTCGCTCCCACCTTCGTGCATGCCGTCTTGAGGTCCACCTTCCTCTTTTGCATCATCTCCAACATGAGGTCGTTCATTCTCCTTGGCATTGTGCTCCACCTTGGGGTTGTTGAGGGCATCGGACATGCCCTCCTTGTTGGCATCGTCCACGGACGTGCCCTCCTTGTTCGAATCCTCCACGGACATGCCCTCCTTGTTGGAATCGTCCACGTCATTTGAAGTGCTCTCCTTCATGGGATCCTCGGAGTCCTCCTTGGTGCCATTGTCCGACGCATTGGTGGTACTTCCCGCGATTGCTTCCGTGCTTGCGATTGCTTCCGTGCTTGCCCCATCTTGACCTCCATCTTTTGTATCTCTGCTCTCGGTTGCCGCATCTTGGCCTCCATGTTTTGCATCTCCGCTCTCGGTTTCCTTGTCGTGGCCTCCATGTCTTGCATCTCCGCTCTCGGTTTCCTTGGTCGCTTTCTCCATGTTCTCCTTCCACTTCGCCAACATGGCCTTTGCCTCATCCTCGCTCGTGAACGCTGTGTGGCGGAGGCGCACAATGACTGGCCACGTGACGTTGGCCTCACTCTGCTCTCCGGGCCATTGGGGGGGGAGTTTCACCATCTCCTCCCCCTTCCGTGGCTTGGGGTCGTCCTTCGTTGGCTTTGCTACGGCGCCCACTGCGATGCGGTGGCGCTTGTCTGGACCCTCGGTCAGCACCCACCGTACTGCGGATCCCGCTTGCAACCCGAACTTCTCACGTGCCTCTTGGCGCTTCTCGTCGAGGCGGCGTTTTTCCTCCACTCGTTGCACTTTCACCATCTCCTATGCAAAAGCGTTGCAGAGAGTTCAACCGAGTTCAACCGCGTTCAACCGTGTTCAACCGACCGGTTGAAGTGTTCAACCGTGTTCAACCGTGTTTCACGACGTACCGCCACACACTATAGCACCGGCATGCTTCGACGTTGTGAAGGCGCATTGCAACCAAATGTAGAGGCATATGCATACGCAGGAACATGGGGACATCACCATCGCCTCCATCGCGCCACTTGCCTCTGTCGCGGCACTTGCCTCCGTCGCGCCACTTGCCTCCATCGCGCTACTTGCCTTCGTCGCGCCACTTGCCTTCGCTGTGCCACTTGCCTCCGTCACGTTCGGTGTTGACCGTTGTCCTTCCTTTGCTCCCACATTTGCGTTGTTGGCGTCTTTGGGCCGCACAGATGCCTTCTCCTTCTTGTCCTTGTCCTTTTTGTCCTTCTTTGGTTTTGCTTCGATCTTCTTCTTCTTGTTTGCCTTGGGAGCCTCCTTTTTCTTGGGAGGTGTCCACCCCTCATCATTGTCCGACAATTGGCTTGCACTTGACCCTTTTGAGTCGGAAGACGAGTCCGCTGACGTTGCCACCCGTTGCCGCTTTTTGGAATGCACTCCCCGCCCGTCCTTCTTCTTCTTCTTGTCGGTTTTGTCTTGCACCCTTTGTTTGAGCGCAGTTTGCGCTTGGAGGAGCAAAACCTTTGGGCTTGCACTTCCTCCCTTTGCTTGTGGAATTGCCTTTGGTGGAGGCTTCAAGACTCCACGAATGGGGACGTGGACTTTTGGCTCTTCTGGGAAGGGTGATGTTGGGCTCTCTGCCTCGTCGACCACGGGATTTTCACTTCTCACGTCTCCATGATCCGGCGCAAACCATGCATTAGAATTCTCCCACCACGTGCCATCGTCGGTGTTCATGTCATCCCTGAATTCCTCCTTCACGCCAAACATTGGTTGGGGGAATTGCTTCGCCTTGCCCGACTGACTCCGATGCTTTGGGGTGGACTCCATGGGTGTGCCAATCGCATGTGTGTCAATCGCATGTGGGGACCCGCCATGTGCAAGCTCTTGGAGTGCGCGATGGAGTCCTCGGGTCCATTTCTTCACGAGGGCGTCGCGGTCGGAAACCCGTGCACCTGGCCCATGCCACCATTCATCGATGGGTAATGGCGGCCATGCTCCATGGAGCATGACCGCCGGTCCGCGTTTGTCAATGACGAACATGTGGGGTGGGACGTCTTGGGCCGACAACTAAGAGAGATGAGCGGTTGAATGGGGTTGAGGTGCGAAACCGACCGGTTGAACACCGGTTGAACACATGTGGCCACCACCTCATATGCACGGCACCCTCAGCGCACTAACACAGGGTATTCAATTATTGAACCATGTATGCATCCCAGACATGCAGGTCTCAATGTCCTAGCCACCAATTGCCCAAAACATCCACTCCGAACGTGTCACACACGGACTGTATCCATACTCTCTCCGTTCGCTTTGCTTCAACTGCCCCGTTGAACACGGTTGAACACCGGTTGAACACTTGTTGCACACACCTGCTCCACGCCTCGCATCATTGACGAAGTGCTTGTGGCCGCATCGGGTAGTGTGGTTGGTGGTGCAACCGCTGCAGGTGCCTCCTCCATGCTGGACTTCTTGCTGCGCCCGCCACTTGATATGGTTCCCCCGACCTCGACCATGGATGGCGGTGACGCGTTGTAGTTGGTGGCGTCGGAGGCGTCATACCAATTGTGCAGCACGGCCTCCACGTTTTTAAAAAAGAATTGCGGCCCATGGCCCTTGCCATGGCCGCCACTTCGGCCAGCACACTCAGGGCCGGTCCATTGGGGTGCCACTGCAGTCCCCAGCCCGTAGGATTCCCATACCCTAAAGAGGGCATGGAGGGCGGTCTCCGACAACGTCATGGCAATTCCGGGGCGCGTGCTCAAACCAATCCTCAAAAGTTTCCACTCGGCCCAATTCTGGGCTGTGAGTGCTTTCGTTGTCCACGGGTGGCTCCGGTGGCCATGGAGGTCATACTGGGCGTTTTTTTTCATCCACACCCCGACACTCCTCCGGTACATGAACCGGGGTGTGATGTCCCGGAGCCATCTCCATTGAGGGGAGTCATCCGCCAACGATGATGAGTCGTGGCACACCCCAAATTGGGTCAACTCCTCCTTCGCTGGGAACAAAGCATCCAACGCTGGGACCACTTGTGGCAAAGGCAAGGATGCTCCTCCTGTTGTACCCCCGCCTATCGGCCCCGTTGATCCCGTAGGCCCACTTTGGGTCGGCGCAATTACATTTGGGTGTTGCAATTGCGGCGCGGCCAATTGCGGTGGTCCCAATTGCGGCACTTGGGCACCTTGTGGTGCTTGCGGTCCTTGTACCCCTTGTGCGGCTTGTAAGAACTGCATGAGTGCGAGCCCAATCGCTTGTTGCGCCGACGCTTGTTGTCCTTCCATGACGCCCCCCTAAAAACAAAGAAAAATAGACACTCCCGCGGTTGAACATGCTTGCACACCTCAACCGACCGGTTGAACAACTTGAAGTGCCGCTGAACACGGTTGCACACGGAACACGGAGCATAAAGTATGAAGCACCAACGACAAACCACATAGCCCACACCTAGAGTTTGATCATTCTCCACCCGCACTCGTACGTTCCCACCGTGGTAGCTCTTTTGCCAGAAAGATCCTTTCGTGCGCTTGTTTTAGCATGCGCTTATCACGAGCTACACGCCCACCGGGGCCACCGCCACGCCCACTTGAGCATAAGAAGTGGTCTTTTAATATATAGTTTAGTGATTCTACTATATCCCCACTAAACATTCCCGCCCCCCATGGGTAAATATTTTTCAGAACCTCCGTAGCCTCTCTTCTAAGCCACAAAAGGTAAGGTGACCGCTTATGCGGACAAATGAATTTCTGAAATCGACGTGCCACACGTTTACACTTTGAAAGGGCCGCGGCCTCGTAGCGCCATGATTGCATGGCCGTCAAAAGGTTTGCCATTTCTTGTACAACAGATATATACTTTGGAGGCAACTTCATGGTCTTACCTATTATTGTTCAGTTAGCGAGGAGACGCCATGTCTCCTCACCGTCCGGGCTTGCCTTACCTTTGAGACTAATATTAGTCTTAGATTCATTCAACACGGTTTGCACGCGTGCACGGACAAGAGGCGGCAAACGTTTGCAAAACGCGCGAATGAAGTGTGTAAGGTAGTCGCCAAGTCGGATCACCAAGTGCAAAATGCACATCACAATGAACCGTGTGCGGTCATCCACGCGGAGCATTGGTTTTGAAGTGCACCCTTTGGCCGTAGTGCAATCCAAACCTTTATCGTACAAAGCGCGGAATTTTCCATCAAGGTGCGTTGTGCGCCGCACCTTAGTGTTCATCCATTGTTCACGCCTACTACACCATGTGGAAAAAGAGTAGATGCTTCCAATGGCATAGTAAGGCGACAATCCTAAAAGTAGACGCAACCATGGAGAGTCTCCACCCAACATGATTCGTGCACGATAATAAACATTATTCATTTGGATGTATCCACTATCAATGATAGTTTGGATGTGTTGCAACGTGGCACAAAATAAGACACGCATTGCTTCGTCGTCATGTTCAGATGTCAATGCGACATCCAATGTCCAATTATATTGAAGAGTGCGGGCCTTTTCCATGTGATTGGCAAAGCCAATCGCAATTTGCACCCATGGGCGTGAGCCACATGGGAACCCGTCGCCTCTAATTATGATGACGAATAATTGCTCGCCATCGATCATTGGAAAGTCCATGGACTCCATGAGCTCCTTTTGTGTTGCGACATAATTAAAGAAATGCGGTAAGTCCCATCGTACACCAACTTTGCCATTGTGAATAGTGGTTTCCAATTTTTGCGCCTTACCCAATCGTTGCCATTCACGGTGCATACGCTTGAAAGATGGAAATGGGTGCACCCAATGAACATCCAACTTTTCTTGGGCAGCTTTTGTTCGCCGGTTGGCTCAAGATATTAGATTCTTGTACCTAAATTTGAGGCATGTTAATTTGAACAAAGTGACGCGCACAACGTGAAAGTTGGTGCACAACGTGAGCGTTGGTTGAAATCGTTCAACTTGTTCAACCGGGCAGTTGAACATGACTTTAACAAATGTTCAATTTGTTGTTTTCATGAAAAAACACTTGATGGTAGCATGTAAATGGGGCCACAATTGGATGTGGAAGAAGACATATACATGATAGTTCGATGAAACCTAGGTAGGCACTCTATGTTGCACAAACATGAGTCGCATTTGTTTCATATGTGTTCAACCGCACACTTGAACGCATCTCGCATACGGTTGAACACTCCTTGCATACATGCAACGCACCATGGTATGCATGTAGGACATGTAGAGCACCTATTTTTCGGCATTTCCAAGTCAAGGATCAACCGGACGGCATCCTTGGGTGTAAACACCCTTTCCATGACCTTCCGGTCATTGCGTCGACTACGCCGCCCACTACCCATTCTAGTCTTGAGGCGTTCCCATAGTGTACGACCACCCTTGGATGCGGTGAACAAGTTGACCAAATCACTCATCAATTCATCCGATTGTAATCCAGTGTAGTGATCTGCAATACATTGCTTCAAGTTTGACGTTGGCATTTTTGATTGTAAAATGAGAGGGATCCTTGCATACAAGTAAGAAACCACAATGGGGAATCTCTTGGTGCTCTAATTTGTTCTTATTGTTACGTTATTTTTGGTGACACTACCATATTGCACAAAGGTGAAATTAAATATTCTTCAATTCAATGCGTCATGTATATAGTAAAAAGCGAGCAGGTGGCAACTACTACACACCATGTGCATTCCCTTTACCGCCACGTGTTGGCCACCACGTGCCGGCTCCAGTTTTCATGTATGTGGTCACCACACCGCCACCTGCCCATTGGTAGTAGGTTCCAGGTTTTAACTGGGTTTTAGGGAACAGCTCAAAACCAAAATTGTGGGACAGGCTACATTTACCAATTAACCACTGTTGAACGCGTGATCGCGTGAGCACGCGCCACCGATTGGCGCGATAGGCCAGTTGAACTGTTCAACCGCGTTCAACCGAGTTCAACTGGGGGGTTGAACAGCAACATCTGTTCAACTGGGTTCAACCGCTGTTCAACCGCTACGCTCAAAGGTGTGCAAAAGGGGTCACTAGGGTAGGCTCCGTTTTTGTGGGCCAAGCCCCACAAAACCGGAGCCTAGCGGATTCTGCCTAATGCTTCTTGCCCACTATGGTTGCCCCATGGGCCAAAAAGCCTTGTCAGATGGGCAGCAAGCATACATGCCAAATATGGCAAAAATATGGCAAAAAACGGCCAAAAAATGCACAAAATTAGCCGTAAATCATCAGAACATGACCAATTTCAGCCAACGGGAGTATTTTTCTGATGTTTGGGCACGAGGCAGTCATTTTGAGGGGCTGTAACATGGCCCAAATTTGCATACAGCAGCCACTACAAAATTCAGCCTCAAATGTCCGGAGACTGCCCCAAAAACCGCTTAAAACGCTGCTAACCCACCAAAACGACCATCGTGGGCTAAAAAAGGGAAAAGTCGCGTTCTTAGAATTCGATTTCGAACATTTTAAGGGGTAGCATGGTAGGACTTTGGAGGCCTCTGAATTTTACCCCGGGGGTCGCGTAACGTACGGTATGGACCTTGTTTTCAATGGGGCGTCAGGGGCCCCACACCCCGACGCCCACCAGAAAACAGCCCCCAGGGGGGGGGATTGAACAAGGGGATGAAGGCGGTGGTCTAGAGGGTGGGCAATCTGCATGAGGGGGGTTGTTTTTGGAGGTGATGCATACCACGGACAGCCCTTTGTTTCCTTGTACATTTGGGGGAAATATTTTCAGAGCAATGTTCGGGATATGTTGTTGAGCCTAACATTAGGGCCAAAGATGGTGAGAGCAATGTAATGGCCACCTTGTGGCAAGTGATGGCTGTATGGCAAACAAATAGGTACCATAAATGTGGAAACCTTTGCGTAGCAAAATACTTGCGGCGCGCTTTCCACTCGATGCCCCTTTGGGTAAGCCACCGGGGGGGGGGTGGGTGCCTTTGCCTTTTGCCCGAAAAACAACGGTTGTTTGGTGCCGCAAAACAACACAAATTGCCCGGCAAACATGTTGGCCCTCATTGTTTGCCCCTTTAAAAATGTTGGCAATCCATATGCATGCATGTTGTTCACCGCATACCTGCACCAAAAGGCCAATTGGATAATTATTCCATTGAGAGTCAACAAATTGGAAAATTGGCACACAAATGTGGCATGCTCTTTCTCTTCCAACCAACGTTGCCCCACAACGTATGCACCTTGCCGTTCAGCCGAACCCTTACCACCACGTACCCAACTTGACAACAAACAGCATGGCTTTTATCCACCTGTGGTAGCTACCGCACCCACCCTCAGGCCCCCCCACCCCAGTCACGCAATTTCCTGAGGTAAGTGAATGGATACCTGAGTGGATGCGATGAGTGAGTGGATACTTGAGTGGATGCGATGGTGCCATGCACCATCGCATCCACCCCCCCTCTCTTTTTGTGTTCCCCCTCCCGGCGAAGGCGGGGGGGGGGGGGGATTGGTGGACTAGTTAGTTTTCCCCTAGCTGGGGCAAAAGTTGCCGGAACGTGAACTACAACTAAACATGCCATAAAAAGATGGTCAAATTGGCTAAAAATCTTCATGAGGTTATGCAAAGCAAAACCAGCAATGTGCACACCACTACTAAGCTTGGGGGTGCAAAACCAGTTTCTTCACCAACTGCCCGATGGGAACCAAAATCATGCACTTGATCTGCTTTACAGCGTTGTTTGTAGAAACAATGTTTCTGTGACATTGCACTTGCCATCAACGTATTTGATCATTTCGCCCCTTTCACTTATTCCCTGCCATCCAACGTTGTTGTTTCTAAATGCAAATGTACAAGGCTCCCCCTGTCACCAAATTTTACTGCTTTCTCTCATGAACATTGACAAAAAGCCTTTTGTTTCGAAAAAAAACCACCTCTGCTTTCAGTGGAGCAAAAACAAAACACATCACACAACACACAAATGACACACAGATGGCAAAAGGCAGACACACAAATGACACAGAGATGGCAAAATGGCAGACACAAATGACACACAGATGGCAAAATGGCAGACACAAATGACACAGACACATCAGAACGATCGCACTAGACAAACACCTATGCACTCGTAACTCACCCACAGTCACATTCGTAGCACAAACACACTCGGACTGACTCACAAGCACATTCCTAACACAAGCACGCTCGTGTCTCACCCAGAGGGAAATTGGTAACACAACCACACTCGTAACTCACCCACAGGAACATTCGTAGCACCAACACACTCGTCACTCACCCACAGGCACATTCGTAGCACCAATACACTCGTAACTCGCCCACAGGCACAGTCGTAACACAAGCACACTCGTAACTCACCCACAGGCACATTCGTAACACAAGCACGCTCGTAACTCACCCAGAGGCACATTGGTAACACAAGCGCGCTCGTAACTCACCCACAGGCAGCATCGTAACACAAACACACTCGGAACTCACCCTGAGGCACATTCGTAACACAAGCACACGCGTAACTCACCCACAGGCACACTCGTAACACAAGCGCGCTCGTAACTCACCCACAGGCACCATCGTAACACAAACACACTCGGAACTCACCCACAAGCACATTCGTGACACAAGCACACGCGTAACTCACCCACAGGCACACTCGTAACGCCCACACACTCGTAACTCACCCACAGGCACATTCGTGACACAAGCACACGCGTAACTCACCTACAGGCACATTCGTAACACAAGCACACTCGTAACTCACCCACAGGCACAATCGTAACGCCCACACACTCGTAACTCACCCACAGGCACAATCGTAACGCCCACACACTCGTAACTCACCCACAGGCACAATCGTGGCACCCACACACTCGTAACTCACCCACAGGCAGATTCGTAACACCATCACACTCGTAACTCACCCACAAGCACAATCGTGGCACCCACACACTCGTAACTCACCCACAGGCAGATTCGTAACACCATCACACTCGTAACTCACCCACCAGCACATCCGCAACACAAGCACACTCGTAACTCACCTACAAGCACATTCGTAACACACACACACAAACACACACACACTCTCGTAACTCACCCTGAACCGGAACTCAATCTCCAACCTGAAACCTCAAACCTGAACCAGACACAGCATCACACACCCAGCGCGCGGCAAACACACTAACACTTTGCGCGGCGCGCTGACACACACAAAGTGCCCTGACACACAGATCACACACACAGCGCGCTGACATACGAATGACACACACACACCGCGCCAACACACCAAAGACACACACCCAGCGCCAAATGAACTCCGGGCAACACACCAGTAGCCGTCGGCAGTGGTCAACAACGGTTGCGGCTCGTCTGCGACCTTCATGTCAGCGGCTGGAGTGGGCACGGCAAAGAGCAAACAGCAAACAGCCAACACGAAACGAAACACGAAGAGCAAAGCCACGACCGCAATGAAAACCACCAAATTTTTCTTTTTGACCGCAAATGACAATCACTCACCTTTTATTTTTGCCAACCAGAATTTATTGAAGTGCTGCGAGTTCGCGCCGCCGCCAAGAGCGCTGTCGCCAGTGCTAGAAATTAATTAACCCTATGATTCGATTTTTTACGATTTCAGCCCTGAGATTCATACATTACATCAGTTTGCATATCAACTTTGGTCGCGCACCCTTAAATCCGATCCCTACACATACAGGAATTCTTGGATCCTTGCTTACAAACTACCAACTTCAAGGGCTCCTAACTATTTAAAACGACCATAGATGACGGAAACCAAGATGCACGCCATAATCGCCACGTCGAGGCGGTCATTTTGAGGGGTAAGTGTGCAGGGTTGTTAGAACCGCCGTAATCGACACATGGGGTTCCCTATTATAAGGGGTTGAGAGGTGGCCAGTGACTTGTGCGGAGGGGGCCCCTCCCCCTCTCCGCGCACGTGGCAAGGCGGGCCGAGGGCCCAATTTGAACAAGCGGGGGAAAGATGCACGAGGTGGGGTCGCACGGATGCTCAGATGAGAACGGGGACGACCAGGAGCACAAAGGCAAAAAGACCATTCAAAGGCGGAGAAGGAGAAAACCATGAAAACACGGGAGCAACGGCGCCAGCGCCGGCCGCTAGGCTCCGTTTTTGTGGGCCAAGCCCCACAAAAACGTAGCCTAGCGGGTGCTGCCTCTTGCCTCTTGCACAATATGGTTGCCCCGTTAGCAGAAAAGGTTTGCCAGATGGGCAGCAAGTATACATGCCAAATATGGCGAAAAAAATGGCAAAAAACTGCCAAAAAACGCGGGAATTGACCGTAAATCATCAAAAAGGTACCCGATTTGGCCAATTAGGTTGCTTTTCTGGCGTTTTGGCCCGAGCCGGTCATTTTAAGGGGCTACAACATGATGTAACTTCGCAAGCAAGAGCCAATACGGAATTCAGCCCCAAATTTTCGGAGACTGCCCGAAAAACTGCTTAAAACGGTCCTAATTCACCAAAACGACCATCATCGGCCAAAAAGAAGAAAAGTTGCGTTCTTAGAATTCCATTGCGATCATTTTAAGGGGCTGCATGACAGGGTTTTGGGAAGGGCTGTCTTCCAGGGGGGGGGGGTCGCGTAACGTAGTAGTTGGTCACTGCTTCTGGCGCGGGGTCAGGGGCCCCCAACACCCCGACCCCCACAGAAGCCAGCCCCCTGCGGGGGGGATTTGAACAAGCGGGGGGAAATTGCACGAGGTGGGGTCGCACGGGTGCTCAGATGAGAACGGGGAGGACAAGGAGCACAAAGGCAAAAAGACCATTCAAAGGCGGAGAAGGAGAAAACCATGAAAACACGGGAGCAACGGCGCCAGCGCCGGCCGCTAGGCTCCGTTTTTGTGGGCCAAGCCCCACAAAAACGTAGCCTAGCGGGTGCTGCTTCGTGCCTCTTGCACAACATGGTTGCACCCTTGGCAAAAAAGGCTTGCCAGATGGGCAGCAAGTATACATGCCAAATATGGCGAAAAAAATGGCAGAAAACTGCCAAAAAACGCACAAAATTGACTGTAAATCATCGAAACAGCACCCGATTTGGCCAATTAGGTTGCTTTTCTGGCGTTTTGGCTCGAGCCGGTCATTTTAAGGGGCTACAACATGATGTAACTTCGCAGGCAGGAGCCAATACAGAATTCAGCCCCAAATTTTCGGAGACTGCCCGAAAAACTGCTTAAAACGACCCTAATGCGCCAAAACGAGCATCGTCGGCCAAAAAGAAGAAAAGTCGCGTTCTTAGAATTTCATTGCGATCATTTTAAGGGGCTGCATTGCGGGGTTTTGGGAAGGGCTGTCTTCCAGGGGGGGGGGGTCGCGTAACGTAGTAGTTGGTCACTGCTTCTGGCGCGGGGTCAGGGGCCCCCAACACCCCGACCCCCACAGAAGCCAGCCCCCTGCGGGGGGGATTTGAACAAGCGGGGGGAAATTGCACGAGGTGGGGTCGCACGGGTGCTCAGATGAGAACGGGGAGGACAAGGAGCACAAAGGCAAAAAGACCATTCAAAGGCGGAGAAGGAGAAAACCATGAAAACACGGGAGCAACGGCGCCAGCGCCGGCCGCTAGGCTCCGTTTTTGTGGGCCAAGCCCCACAAAAACGAAGCCTAGCGGGTGCTGCTTCGTGCCTCTTGCACAATATGGTTGCACCATTGGCAAAAAAGGCTTGCTAGATGGGCAGCAAGTATACATGCCAAATATGGCGAAAAAAATGGCAGAAAACTGCCAAAAAACGCACAAAATTGACGGTAAATCATCAAAAAGGCACCTGATTTGGCCAATTAGGTTGCTTTTCTGACGTTTTGGCCCGAGCCGGTCATTTTAAGGGGCTACAACATGATGTAACTTCGCAACCAGGAGCCAATACGGAATTCAGCCATAAATTTTCGGAGACTGCCCGAAAAACTGCTTAAAACAGTCCTAATTCACCAAAACGACCATCGTCGGCCAAAGAGAAGAAAAGTCGCGTTCTTAGAATTCGATTGCGATCATTTTAAGGGGCTGCATTGCGGGGTTTTGAGAAGGGCTGTCTTCCAGGGGGGGGGGGTGGCGTAACGTAGTAGTTGGTCACTGCTTCTGGCGCGGGGTCAGGGGCCCCCAACACCCCGACCCCCACAGAAGCCAGCCCCCTGCGGGGGGGATTTGAACAAGCGGGGGGAAATTGCACGAGGTGGGCTCGCACGGGTGCTCAGATGAGAACGGGGAGGACAAGGAGCACAAAGGCAAAAAGACCATTCAAAGGCGGAGAAGGAGAAAACCATGAAAACACGGGAGCAACGGCGCTAGCGCCGGCCGCTAGGCTCCGTTTTTGTGGGCCAGGCCCCACAAAAACGTACCCTAGCGGGTGCTGCCTCGTGCCTCTTGCACAATATGGTTGCACCATTGGCAAAAAAGGCTTGCCAGATGATTAGCAAGTATACATGCCAAATATGGCGAAAAATATTGCAAAAAGCTGCCAAAAAACACACAAAATTGACCGTAAATCATCGGAACGGCACCCGATTTGGCCAATGAGGTTGCTTTTCTGACTTTTTGGCCCGAGCTGGTCATTTTAAGGGGCTACAACATGATGTAACTTCGCAAGCAAGAGCCAATACGGAACTCAGCCCCAAATTTTCGGAGACTGCCCGAAAAACTTCTTAAAACGGTCCTAATTCACCAAAACGACCATCGTCGGCCAAAAAGAAGAAAAGTCGCGTTCTTAGAATTCGATTGCAATCATTTTAAGGGGCTGCATTGCAGGGTTTTGAGAAGGGCTGTCTTCCAGGGGGGGGGGGTGGCGTAACGTGGTAGTTGGTCACTGCTTCTGGCGCGGGGTCAGGGGCCCCCAACACCCCGACCCCCACAGAAGCCAGCCCCCTGCGGGGGGGAATTGAACAAGCGGGGGGAAATTGCACGAGGTGGGGTCGCACGGGTGCTCTGATGAGAACGGGGAGGACAAGGAGCACAAAGGCAAAAAGACCATTCAAAGGCGGAGAAGGAGAAAACCATGAAAACACGGGAGCAACGGCGCCAGCGCCGGCCGCTAGGCTCCGTTTTTGTGGGCCAAGCCCCACAAAAACGAAGCCTAGCGGGTGCTGCTTCGTGCCTCTTGCACAATATGGTTGCACCATTGGCAAAAAAGGCTTGCTAGATGGGCAGCAAGTATACATGCCAAATATGGCGGAAAAAATGGCAGAAAACTGCCAAAAAACGCACAAAATTGACGGTAAATCATCAAAAAGGCACCTGATTTGGCCAATTAGGTTGCTTTTCTGACGTTTTGGCCCGAGCCGGTCATTTTAAGGGGCTACAACATGATGTAACTTCGCAGGCAAAAGCCAATACGGAATTCAGCCCCAAATCTTCGGAGACTGCCCGAAAAACTCCTTAAAACGGTCCTAATTCACCAAAACGACCATCGTCGGCCAAAAAGAAGAAAAGTCGCGTTCTTAGAATTCGATTGCGATCATTTTAAGGGGCTGCATTGCAGGGTTTTGAGAAGGGCTGTCTTCCAGGGGGGGGGGGTGGCGTAACGTAGTAGTTGGTCACTGCTTCTGGCGCGGGGTCAGGGGCCCCCAACACCCCGACCCCCACAGAAGCCAGCCCCCTGCGGGGGGGATGTGAACAAGCGGGGGAAAGTTGCACGAGGTGGGGTCGCACGGGTTCTCAAATGAGAACGGGGAGGACAAGGAGCACAAAGGCAAAAAGACCATTCAAAGGCGGAGAAGGAGAAAACCATGAAAACACGGGAGCAACGGCGCCAGCGCCGGCCGCTAGGCTCCGCTTTTGTGGGCCAAGCCCCACAAAAACGGAGCCTAGCGGGTGCTGCCTTCTGCCTCTTGCATAATATGGTTGCCCCGTCCGCGGAAAAGGCTTGCCAGATGGGCAGCAAGTATACATGCCAAATATGGCGAAAAATATGGCAAAAAACTGCCAAAAAATGCTCAAAATTGACCGTAAATCATCCAAACGGCACCAGATTTGGCCAATGAGGTTGCTTTTCCGACGTTTTGGCCCGAGCCGGTCATTTTAAGGGGCTACAACATGCTCCAACTTCGCAAGCAAGAGCCAATACGGAATTCAGCCCCAATTTCCGGAGACTGCCCCAAAAACTACTTAAAACCGTCCTCATTCACCAAAACAAACATCATCGGCCAAAAAGAAGAAAAGTCGCGTTCTTAGAATTCGAGTGCGATCATTTTAAGGGGCTGCATTGCAGGGTTTTGAGAAGGGCTGTCTTCCAGGGGGGGGGGGTGGCGTAACGTAGTAGTTGGTCACTGCTTCTGGCGCGGGGTCAGGGGCCCCCAACACCCCGACCCCCACAGAAGCCAGCCCCCTGCGGGGGGGAATTGAACAAGCGGGGGAAAGTTGCACGAGGTGGGGTCGCACGGGTTCTCAAATGAGAACGGGGAGGACAAGGAGCACAAAGGCAAAAAGACCATTCAAAGGCGGAGAAGGAGAAAACCATGAAAACACGGGAGCAACGGCGCCAGCGCCGGCCGCTAGGCTCCGCTTTTGTGGGCCAAGCCCCACAAAAACGGAGCCTAGCGGGTGCTGCCTTCTGCCTCTTGCATAATATGGTTGCCCCGTCCGCGGAAAAGGCTTGCCAGATGGGCAGCAAGTATACATGCCAAATATGGCGAAAAATATGGCAAAAAACTGCCAAAAAATGCTCAAAATTGACCGTAAATCATCCAAACGGCACCAGATTTGGCCAATGAGGTTGCTTTTCCGACGTTTTGGCCCGAGCCGGTCATTTTAAGGGGCTACAACACGCTCCAACTTTGCAAGCAAGAGCCAATACGGAATTCAGCCCCAATTTCCGGAGACTGCCCCAAAAACTACTTAAAACCGTCCTAATTCACCAAAACGAACATCATCGGCCAAAAAGAAGAAGAGTCGCGTTCTTAGAATTCGACTACGATCATTTTAAGGGGCTGCATTGCAGGGTTTTGAGAAGGGCTGTCTTCCAGGGGGGGGGGGTCGCGTAACGTAGTAGTTGGTCACTGCTTCTGGCGCGGGGTCAGGGGCCCCCAACACCCCGACCCCCACAGAAGCCAGCCCCCTGCGGGGGGGAATTGAACAAGCTGGGGAAAGTTGCACGAGAGGGGGTCGCACGGCAACGGTTTGCATGACAACGGAGGACAAAGAACACAAAGGCAAAAAGAACCATGCAGAAGCGGAGAAGAAGAAAACCATGAAAAAACGGGCTCAACGGCGCAAGCGCCGGCCGCTAGGCTCCGTTTTTGTGGGCCAAGCCCCACAAAAACGGAGCCTAGCGGATTCTGCCTAATGCTTCTTGCCCGCTATGGTTGCCCCATGGGCCAAAAAGCCTTGTCAGATGGGCAGCAAGTATACATGCCAAATATGGCAAAAATATGGCAAAAAACTGCCAAAAAATGCACAAAATTAGCCGTAAATCATCAAAACATGACCAATTTCAGCCAACGGGAGTGTTTTTCTGACGTTTGGGCACGAGGCAGTCATTTTGAGCGGCTGTAACATTGCCCAAATTTGCATACAGCAGCCACTACAAAATTCAGTCCCAAATGTCCAGAGACTGCCCGAAAAACCGCTTAAAACGCTGCTAACTCACCAAAACGACCATCGTGGGCTAAAAAAGGGAAAAGTCGCGTTCTTAGAACTCAATTTCGAACATTTTAAGGGGTAGCATGGTAGGACTTTGGAGGCTTCTGGATTTTACCCCGGGTGTCGCGTAACGTACGGTATGGACCTTGTTTTCGATGGGGCGTCAGGGGCCCCACACCCCGACGCCCACCAGAAAACAGCCCCCAGGGGGGGGGATTGAACAAGTAGGGGAAAGTTGCACGAGGTGGGGTAGCACGGGTGCTCGGATGAGAAAAGGGAGGACAAGGAACACAAAGGCAAAAGACCATTCAAAGGCGGAGAAGGAGAAAACCATGAAAACACGGAAGCAACGGCGCCAGCGCCGGCCGCTAGGCTCCGTTTTTGTGGGCCAAGCCCCACAAAAACGTAGCCTAGCGGGAGCTGCCTCCTGCCTTTTGCGCAATATGGTTGCCCTATTGGCAGAAAAGGATTGCCAGATGGGCAGCAAGTATACATGCCAAATATGGCGAAAAAAATGGCAGAAAACTGCCAAAAAACGCTCAAAATTGATCGTCAATCATCGAAACGGCACCAGATTTGGCCAATGAGATTGCTTTTCTGACGTTTTGGCCCGAGCCAGGCATTTTAAGGGGCTACAACATGATGTAACTTTGCAAGCAGAAGCCAATACGGAATTCAGCCCCAAATTTTCGGAGACTGCCTGAAAAACTGCTTAAAACGGTCCTGATTCACCAAGACGACCATCGTCGGCCAAAAATAATAAAAGTCTCGTTCTTAGAATTCGGTTGCGATCATTTTAAGGGGCTGCATGAAAGGGGTTTGAGAAGGGCTGTCTTCCGGGGAGGGGGGGGGGGGGTGGCGTAACGTAGTAGTTGGTCACTGCTTCTGGCGCGGGGTCAGGGGCCCCCAACACCCCGACCCCCACAGAAGCCAGCCCCCTGCGGGGGGGAATTGAACAAGCGGGGGAAAGTTGCAGGAGGTGGGGTCGCACGGATGCTCAGATGAGAACGGGGAGGACCAGGAGCACAAAGGCAAAAAGACCATTCAAAGGCGGAGAAGGAGAAAACCATGAAAACACGGGAGCAACGGCGCCAGCGCCGGCCGCTAGGCTCCGTTTTTGTGGGCCAAGCGCCACAAAAACATAGCCTAGCGGGTGCTGCCACTTGCCTCTTGCACAATATGGTTGCCCTATTGGCAGAAAAGGATTGCCAGATGGGCAGCAAGTATACATGCCAAATATGGCGAAAAAAATGGCAAAAAACTGCCTAAAAACGCACAAAATTCACTGTAAATCATCAAAAAGGCACCTGACTTGGCCAACTAGGTTGCTTTTCTGACGTTTTGGCCCGAGCCGGTCATTTTAAGGGGCTACAACGTGATGTAACTTCGCAAGAAAGAGCCAATACGGAATTGAGCCCCAAATTTTCGGAGACTGCCCGAAAAGCTGCTTAAAACGCTGCTAACTCACCAAAACGACCATCATCGGCCAAAAAAAAGAAGAGTCGCATTCTTAGAATTCGATTGCGATCATTTTAAGGGGCTGCATGGAAGGGGTTTGAGAAGGGCTGTCTTCAAGGGGGGGGGGGTGGCGTAAGGTAGTAGTTGGTCACTGCTTCTGGCGCGGGGTCAGGGCCCCCAACACCCCGACCCCCACAGAAGCCAGCCCCCTGCGGGGGGGATTTGAACAAGTGGGGGAAAGTTGCACGAGGTGGGGTCGCACGGGTGTTCAGATGAGAAAGGGGAGGACAAGGAACACAAAGGCAAAAGACCATTCAAAGGCGGAGAAGGAGAAAACCATGAAAACACGGGAGCAACGGCGCCAGCGCCGGCCGCTAGGCTCCGTTTTTGTGGGCCAAGCCCCACAAAAACGTAGCCTAGCGGGAGCTGCCTCCTGCCTTTTGCACAATATGGTTGCCCTATTGGCAGAAAAGGATTGCCAGATGGGCAGCAAGTATACATGCCAAATATGGCGAAAAAAATGGCAGAAAACTGCCAAAAAACGCTCAAAATTGACCCTAAATCATCGAAACAGCACCAGATTCCGCCAATGAGGCTGCTTTTCTGACGTTTTGGCCCGAAGCGGTCATTTTCAGGGGCTACAACATGATGTAACTTTGCAAGCAGGAGCCAATACGGAATTCAGCCCCAAATTTTCGGAGACTGCCTGAAAAACTGCTTAAAACGGTCCTAATTCACCAAAACGACCATCGTCGGCCAAAAAAAATAAAAATCGCGTTCTTAGAATTCCATTGTGATCATTTTAAGGGGCTGCATGGAAGGGGTTTGAGAAGGGCTGTCTTCCAGGGGGGGGGGGGGGTGGCGTAACGTAGTAGTTGGTCACTGCTTCTGGCGCGGGGTCAGGGGCCCCCAACACCCCGACCCCCACAGAAGCCAGCCCCCTGCGGGGGGGAATTGAACAAGTGGGGGACAGTTGCACGAGGTGGGGTCGCACGGGTGCTCAGATGAGAAAGGGGAGGACAAGGAACACAAAGGCAAAAGACCATTCAAAGGCGGAGAAGGAGAAAACCATGAAAACACGGAAGCAACGGCGCCAGCGCCGGCCGCTAGGCTCCGTTTTTGTGGGCCAAGCCCCACAAAAAGGTAGCCTAGCGGGAGCTGCCTCTGTCTTTTGCACAATATGGTTGCCCTATTGGCAGAAAAGGATTGCCAGATGGGCAGCAAGTATACATGCGAAATATGGCGAAAAAAATGCCAAGAAACGCTCAAAATTGACCCTAAATCATCGAAACGGCACCAGATTTGGCCAATGAGGTTGCTTTTCTGACGTTTTCGCCCGAGCTGGTCATTTTAAGGGGCTACAACATGATGTAACTTTGCAAGCAAGAGCCAATACGGAATTCAGCCCCAAATTTTCGGAGACTGCCTGAAAAACTGCTTAAAACGGTCCTAATTCACCAAAACGACCATCGTCGGCCAAAAATAAGAAAAGTCGCGTTCTTAGAATTCGATTGCGATCATTTTAAGGGGCTGCATGGAAGGGGTTTTGAGAAGGGCTTTCTTCCAGGGGGGGGGGGTGGCGTAACGTAGTAGTTGGTCACTGCTTCTGGCGCGGGGTCAGGGGCCCCCAACACCCCGACCCCCACAGAAGCCAGCCCCCTGCGGGGGGGAATTGAACAAGCGGGGGGAAATTGCACGAGGTGGGGTCGCACGGGTGCTCAGATGAGAACGGGGAGGACAAGGAGCACAAAGGCAAAAAGACCATTCAAAGGCGGAGAAGGAGAAAACCATGAAAACACGGGAGCAACGGCGCCAGCGCCGGCCGCTAGGCTCCGTTTTTGTGGGCCAAGCCCCACAAAAACGTAGCCTAGCGGGTGCTGCTTCGTGCCTCTTGCACAATGTGGTTGCACCATTGGCAAAAAACGCTTGCCAGATGGGCAGCAAGTATACATGCCAAATAGGGCGAAAAAAATGGCACAAAGCTGCCAAAAAACGCACAAAAGTGACCATAAATCATCGAAACGGCAACAGATTTGGCCAATGAGGTTGCTTTTCTGACGTTTTGGCCCGAGCCGGTCATTTTAAGGGGCTACAACATGATGTAACTTCACAACCGGGAGCCAATAAAGAATTCAGACCCAAATTTTCGGAGACTGCCCGAAAAACTGCTGAAAACGGTCCTAATTCACCAAAACGACCATCGTCGGCCAAATAGAACAAAAGTCGCGTTCTTAGAATTCGATTGCGATCATTTTAAGGGGCCGCATAGAAGGGGTTTGAGAAGGGCTGTCTTCCAGGGGGGGGGGGTGGCGTAACGTGGTAGTTGGTCACTGCTTCTGGCGCGGGGTCAGGGGCCCCCAACACCCCGACCCCCACAGAAGCCAGCCCCCTGCGGGGGGGAATTGAACAAGAGCGGATCACGGAGAATTACGGCCCGCTCCTCTTTCGGGTATGCATACCATACGGTACTTCTGCCACCATTGTGCAGCGATGTACAATCCATACAGATGGGTTTGTAAGCACAAAAAACCCTAGGAAAACCAGCTTCACGCCTGCTAGTCTCGGTTTCTGTGGGGCAAGCCCCACAGAAACCGAGCCTAGCCACTGCTTCTTCTTGCAAACTATGCATCGAGGGGCACCAATACCATCAAACGGGTTGAACCTGCGCTTTTAGTAACAATTTGCCCCACTTTGATACCAAACTGCCCCAAAAATGCTCAAAAATGCCGCAAAACCACAAAACCGTACCAAGTTCGGCAAACAAATGTGATTTCCCGACGTTTTGGCACGAGCTGATCATTTTAAGGGGTAACAACATGGGTCAAATCCGCACATGGCAGCCAGTACAAAATTCAGCCCCTATTTTTGCGGACACTGGTTGAAAAACTGCTTAAAACGGTGCTATTTCACCAAAACGACTACCAATGGCCAAAAAATCGAAAAGTCGCGTAGTTGTATTTTCGCTGCGATCATTTTGAGGGGCATATGTCACACATTTTGAGAAGGGCGAAAAAAAAAGAACGCGATCTGCCATCAACACACTTGTCAGTCGTGAATTGCGCTTCGGCGGGTACCCTCCCCGCCGAAGCCGAATCACTACGGGCCCTGCAAGGGAGATTGAACAAGGGGATGAAGGCGGTGGTCTAGAGGGTGGGCAATCTGCATGGGGGGGGGTTGTTTTTGGAGGTGATGCATACCACGGACAGCCCTTTGTTTCGTTGTACATTTGGGGGAAATATTTTCAGAGCAATGTTCGGGATATGTTGTTGAGCCTAACATTAGGGCCAAAGATGGTGAGAGCAATGTAATGGCCACCTTGTGGCAAGTGATGGCTGTATGGCAAACAAATAGGTGCCATAAATGTTGAAACCTTTGCGTAGCAAAATACTTGTGGGGCGCTTCCCACTCGATGCCCCTTTGGGTAAGCCACCGGGGGGGGGGGGGTGCCTTTGCCTTTTGCCCGAAAAACAACGGTTGTTTGGTGCCGCAAAACAACACATATTGCCCGGCAAACATGTTGGCCCTCATTGTTTGCCCCTTTAAAAATGTTGGCAATCCATATGCATGCATGTTGTTCACCGCATATCTGCACCAAAAGGCCAATTGGATAATTATTCCATTGAGAGTCAACAAATTGGAAAATTGGCACACAAATGTGGCATGCTCTTTCTCTTCCAACCAACGTTGCCCCACAACTTATGCACCTTGCCGTTCAGCCGAACCCTTACCACCACGTACCCAACTTGACAACAAACAGCATGGCTTTTATCCACCTGTGGTAGCTACCGCACCCACCCCCATGCAGTCCCCCCCACCCCCCCCCCCAGTCACGCAATTTCCTGAGGTAAGTGAATGGATACCTGAGTGGATGCGATGAGTGAGTGGATACTTGAGTGGATGCGATGGTGCCATGCACCATCGCATCCACCCCCCCTCTCTTTTTGTGTTCCCCCTCCCGGCGAAGGCGGGGGGGGGGGGATTGGTGGACTAGTTAGTTTTACCCTAGCTGGGGCAAAAGTTGCCGGAACGTGAACTACAACTAAACATGCCATAAAAAGATGGTCAAATTGGCTAAAAATCTTCATGAGGTTATGCAAAGCAAAACCAGCAATGTGCACACCACTACTAAGCTTGGGGGTGCAAAACCAGTTTCTTCACCAACTGCCCGATGGGAACCAAAATCATGCACTTGATCTGTTTTACAGCGTTGTTTGTAGAAACAATGTTTCTGTGACATTGCACTTGCCATCAAAGTATTTGATCATTTCGCCCCTTTCACTAATTCCCTGCCATCCAACGTTGTTGTTTCTAAATGCAAATGTACAATGCTCCCCCTGTCACCAAATTTTACTGCTTTCTCTCATGAACATTGACAAAAAGCCTTTTGTTTCGAAAAAAAACCACCTCTGCTTTCAGTGGAGCAAAAACAAAACACATCACACAACACACAAATGACACACAGATGGCAAAAGGCAGACACACAAATGACACAGAGATGGCAAAATGGCAGACACAAATGACACACAGATGGCAAAATGGCAGACACAAATGACACAGACACATCAGAACGATCGCACTAGACAAACCACCTATGCACTCGTAACTCACCCAGTGGCACATTCGTAGCACAAACACACTCGGACTGACTCACAAGCACATTCCTAACACAAGCACGCTCGTGTCTCACCCAGAGGCAAATTGGTAACACAACCACACTCGTAACTCACCCAGAGGAACATTCGTAGCACCAACACACTCGTCACTCACCCACAGGCACATTCGTAGCACCAATACACTCGTAACTCGCCCACAGGCACAATCGTAACACAGGCACACTCGTAACTCACCCACAGGCACATTCGTAACACAAGCACGCTCGTAACTCACCCAGAGGCACATTGGTAACACAAGCGCGCTCGTAACTCACCCACAGGCACCATCGTAACACAAACACACTCGGAACTCACCCACAGGCACATTCGTAACACAAGCACACGCGTAACTCACCCACAGGCACACTCGTAACACAAGCACGCTCGTAACTCACCCACAGGCACCATCGTAACACAAACACACTCGGAACTCACCCACAAGCACATTCGTAACACAAGCACGCTCGTAACTCACCCACAGGCACACTCGTAACGCCCACACACTCGTAACTCACCCACAGGCACATTCGTGACACAAGCACACGCGTAACTCACCTACAGGCACATTCGTAACACAAGCACACTCGTAACTCACCCACAGGCAAAATCGTAACGCCCACACACTCGTAACTCACCCACAGGCACAATCGTAACGCCCACACACTCGTAACTCACCCACAGGCACAATCGTGGCACCCACACACTCCTAACCCACCCACAGGCAGATTCGTAACACCATCACACTCGTAACTCACCCACAAGCACAATCGTGGCACCCACACACTCGTAACTCACCCACAGGCAGATTCGTAACACCATCACACTGGTAACTCACCCACCAGCACATCCGCAACACAAGCACACTCGTAACTCACCTACAAGCACATTCGTAACACACACACACAAACACACACACACTCTCGTAACTCACCGTGAACCGGAACTCAATCTCCAACCTGAAACCTCAAACCTGAACCAGACACAGCATCACACACCCAGCGCGCGGCAAACACACTAACACTTTGCGCGGCGCGCTGACACACACACAGTGCCCTGACACACAGATCACACACACAGCGCGCTGACATACGAATGACACACACACACCGCGCCAACACACCAAAGACACACACCCAGCGCCAAATGAACTCCGGGCAACACACTAGTAGCCGTCGGCAGTGGTCAACAACGGTTGCGGCTCGTCTGCGACCTTCATGTCAGCGGCTGGAGTGGGCACGGCAAAGAGCAAACAGCAAACAGCCAACACGAAACGAAACACGAAGAGCAAAGCCACGACCGCAATGAAAACCACCAAATTTTTCTTTTTGACCGCAAATGTCAATCACTCACCTTTTATTTTTGCCAACCAGAATTTATTGAAGTGCTGCGAGTTCGTGCCGCCGCCAAGAGCGCTGTCGCCAGTGCTAGAAATTAATTAACCCTAAGATTCGATTTTTTACGATTTCAGCCCTGAGATTCATACATTACATCAGTTTGCATATCAACTTTGGTCGCGCACCCTTAAATCCGATCCCTACACATACAGGAATTCCTGGATCCTTGCTTACAAACTACCAACTTCAAGGGCTCCTAACTATTTAAAACGACCATAGATGACAAAAACCAAGATGCACGGCATGATCGCCACGTCGAGGCGGTCATTTTGAGGGGTAAGTGTGTAGGGGTGATAGAACCGGAATTTCGACGTTAGGGGGTTCCCTATTATAGGGGGTTGGAGGTGGGCTGTGACTTGTGCGGAGGGGGCCCCTCCCCCTGTCCGCGCACGTGGCAAGGCGGGCCGGAGGGCCCAGATTGAACAAGCTGGGGAAAGTTGCACGAGAGGGGGTCGCACGGCAACGGTTTGCATGACAACGGAGGACAAAGAACACAAAGGCAAAAAGAACCATGCAGAAGCGGAGAAGAAGAAAACCATGAAAAAACGGGCTCAACGGCGCAAGCGCCGGCGGCTAGGCTCCGTTTTTGTGGGCCAAGCCCCACAAAAACGGAGCCTAGCGGATTCTGCCTAATGCTTCTTGCCCGCTATGGTTGCCCCATGGGCCAAAAAGCCTTGTCAGATGGGCAGCAAGCATACATGCCAAATATGGCAAAAATATGGCAAAAAACTGCCAAAAAATGCACAAAACTAGCCGTAAATCATCAAAACATGACCAATTTCAGCCGACGGGAGTGTTTTTCTAACATTTGGGCACGAGTCAGTCATTTTGAGGGGCTGCAATATGACCCAAATTTGCATAAAGCAGCCACTACAAAATTCAGCCCCAAATGTCCGGAGACTGCCCGAAAAACCGCTTAAAACGCTGCTAACTCACCAAAACGACCATCGTGGGCTAAAAAAGGGAAAAGTCGCGTTCTTAGGATTCAATTTCGAACATTTTAAGGGGTAGCATGGTAGGACTTTGGAGGCCTCTAGATTTTACCCCGGGGGTCGCGTAACGTACGGTATGGACCTTGTTTTCGATGGGGCGTCAGGGGCCCCACACCCCGACGCCCACCAGAAAACAGCCCCCAGGGGGGGGGATTGAACAAGTAGGGGAAAGTTGCACGAGGTGGGGTCGCACGGGTGTTCAGATGAGAAAGGGGAGGACAAGGAACACAAAGGCAAAAGACCATTCAAAGGCGGAGAAGGAGAAAACCATGAAAACACGGGAGCAACGGCGCCAGCGCCGGCCGCTAGGCTCCGTTTTTGTGGGCCAAGCCCCACAAAAACGTAGCCTAGCGGGAGCTGCCTCCTGCCTTTTGCACAATATGGTTGCCCTATTGGCAGAAAAGGATTGCCAGATGGGCAGCAAGTATACATGCCAAATATGGCGAAAAAAATGGCACAAAACTGCCAAAAAACGCTCAAAATTGACCCTAAATCATCGAAACGGCACCAGATTTGGCCAATTAGGTTGCTTTTCTGACGTTTTGGCCCGAGCCAGTCATTTTAAGGGGCTACAACATGATGTAACTTTGCAAGGAGGAGCCAATACGGAATTCAGCCCCAAATTTTCGGAGACTGCCTGAAAAACTGCTTAAATCGGTCCTAATTCACCAAAACGACCATCGTCGGCCAAAAATAAGAAAAGTCGCATTCTTAGAATTCCATTGCGATCATTTTAAGGGGCTGCATGGAAGGGGTTTGAGAAGGGCTGTCTTCCACGGGGGGGGGGGGTGGCGTAACGTAGTAGTTGGTCACTGCTTCTGGCGCGGGGTCAGGGGCCCCTCACACCCCGACCCCCACAGAAGCCGGCCCCCTGCGGGGGGGATTTGAACAAGCTGGGGAAAGTTGCACGAGAGGGGGTCGCACGGCAACGGTTTGCATGACAACGGAGGACAAAGAACACAAAGGCAAAAAGAACCATGCAGAAGCGGAGAAGAAGAAAACCGTGAAAAAACGGGCTCAACGGCGCAAGCGCCGGCCGCTAGGCTCCGTTTTTGTGGGCCAAGCCCCACAAAAACGGAGCCTAGCGGACTCTGCCTAATGCTTCTTGCCCGCTATGGTTGCCCCATGGGCCAAAAAGCCTTGTCAGATGGGCAGCAAGTATACATGCCAAATATGGCAAAAATATGGCAAAAAACTGCCAAAAAAATGCACAAAATTAGCCGTAAATCATCAAAACATGACCAATTTCAGCCAACAGGAGTGTTTTTCTGACGTTTGGGCACAAGGCGGTCATGTTGAGGGGCTGTAACATGGCCCAAATTTGCATACAGCAGCCACTACAAAATTCAGCCCCAAATGTCCGGAGATTGCCCGAAAAACCGCTTAAAACGCTGCTAACTCACCAAAACGACCATCGTGGGCTAAAAAGAAAAAAAGTCGCGTTCTTAGAATTCAATTTCGAACATTTTCAGGGGTAGCATGGTAGGACTTTGGAGGCCTCTGGATTTTACCCCGGGGGTCGCGTAACGTACGGTATGGACCTTGTTTTCGATGGGGCGTCAGGGGCCCCACACCCCGACGCCCACCAGAGAACAGCCCCCAGGGGGGGGGATTGAACAAGCGGCGGGAAATTGCACGAGGTGGGGCCGCACGGGTGCTCAGATGAGAACGGGGTGGACAAGGAGCACAAAGGCAAAAAGACCATTCAAAGGCGGAGAAGAAGAAAACCATGAAAACACGGGAGCAACGGCGCCAGCGCCGGCCGCTAGGCTCCGTTTTTGTGGGCCAAGCCCCACAAAAACGTAGCCTAGCGGGTGCTGCTTCGTGCCTCTTGCACAATATGGTTGCACCATTGGCAAAAAAGGCTTGCCAGATGGGCACCAAGTATACATGCCAAATATGTCGAAAAAAATGGCAGAAAACTGCCAAAAAACGCACAAAATTCACCGTAAATCATCGGAACGGCATCAGATTTGGCCAATGAGGTTGCTTTTTTGACGTTTTGGCCCGAGCTGGTCATTTTAAGGGGCTACAACATAATGTAACTTCGCAAGCAAGAGCCAATACAGAATTCAGCCCCAAATTTTCGGAGACTGCCCGAAAAACTGCTCAAAACGCTGTTAACTCACCAAAACGACCATCGTCAGCCAAAAAGCAGAAAAGTCGCGTTCTTAGAATTCGATTGCGATCATTTTAAGGGGCTGCATGGAAGGGGTTTGAGAAGGGCTGTCTTCCAGGGGGGGGGGGGTGGCGTAACGTGGTAGTTGGTCACTGCTTCTGGCGCGGGGTCAGGGGCCCCCAACACCCCGGCCCCCACAGAAGCCAGGCCCCTGCGGGGGGGATTTGAACAAGCTGGGGAAAGTTGCACGAGAGGGGGTCGCACGGCAACGGTTTGCATGACAACGGAGGACAAAGAACACAAAGGCAAAAAGAACCATGCAGAAGCGGAGAAGAAGAAAACCATGAAAAAACGGGCTCAACGGCGCAAGCGCCGGCCGCTAGGCTCCGTTTTTGTGGGCCAAGCCCCACAAAAACGGAGCCTAGCGGATTCTGCCTAATGCTTCTTGCCCGCTATGGTTGCCCCATGGGCCAAAAAGCCTTGTCGGATGGGCAGCAAGTACACATGCCAAATATGGCAAAAATATGGCAAAAAACTGCCAAAAAATGCACAAAACTAGCCGTAAATCATCAAAACATGACCAATTTCAGCCAACGGGAGTGTTTTTCCGACGTTTGGGCACGAGGCCGTCATTTTGAGGGGCTGTAACATGGCCCAAATTTGCATACAGCAGCCACTACAAAATTCAGCCCCAAATGTCAGGAGACTGCCCGAAAAACCGCTTAAAACGCTGCTAACTCACCAAAACGACCATCGTGGGCTAAAAAAGGGAAAAGTCGCGTTCTTACAATTCAATTTCGAACATTTTAAGGGGTAGCATGGTAGGACTTTGGAGGGCTCTGGATTTTACCCCGGGGGTCGCGTAACGTATGGTATGGACCTTGTTTTCGATGGGGCGTCAGGGGCCCCACACCCCGACGCCCACCAGAAAACAGCCCCCAGGGGGGGGGATTGAACAAGTGGGGGAAAGTTGCACGAGGTGGGGTCGCACGGGTGTTCAGATGAGAACAGGGAGGACCAGGAGCACAAAGGCAAAAAGACCATTCAAAGGCGGAGAAGGAGAAAACCATGAAAACACGGGAGCAACGGCGCCAGCGCCGGCCGCTAGGCTCCGTTTTTGTGGGCCAAGCCCCACAAAAACGTAGCCTAGCGGGTGCTGCCTCTTGCCTCTAGCACAATATGGTTGCCCCGTTGGCAGAAAAGGTTTGCCAGATGGGCAGCAAGTATACATGCCAAATATGGCGAAAAAAATGGCAAAAATCTGCCTAAAAACGCACAAAATTCACCGTAAATCATCAAAAAGGCAACTGACTTGGCCAATGAGGTTGCTTTTCTGACGTTTTGGCCCGAGCCAGTCATTTTAAGGGGCTACAACATGATGTAACTTGGCAAGCAAGAGGCAATACGGAATTCAGCCCCAAATTTTCGGAGACTGCCCGAAAAGCTGCTTAAAACGGTCCTAATTCACCAAAACGACCATCATCGGCCAAAAAGAAGAAAAGTCGCGTTCTTAGAATTCCATTGCGATCATTTTAAGGGGCTGCATTGCGGGGTTTTGAGAAGGGCTGTCTTCCAGGGGGGGGGGGTGGCGTAACGTGGTAGTTGGTCACTGCTTCTGGCGCGGGGTCAGGGGCCCCCAACACCCCGACCCCCACAGAAGCCAGCCCCCTGCGGGGGGGATTTGAACAAGTGGAGGGGGGCTCCACGAGATGGGGAAGGGCAGTGTGCGGGCTGTGATCGCCTCTGAAGGGTATCTGTCGGACGTAGAAGTAAAATTGCACAATATGCACATGCATGATCAAGTATTTATAACAAAGAATGATGAACATGTTGAGAAAATTGCAATGAAGCAATGATACATGATATGTTGTGGAGGGTGTGGAAGAGTAGGATTAAATGAATCCTTCGTCTTTCGTGCTTGGTCTGGCTCTTCCTTTGCTGGTGCGAAGCACCATCAAAAGAAAAGCCTTATTACGTTTTTAGCCGTTTTCGGGTCACCTTTCTATGTCGGAAGTGGGGCCAGGCGGTGACAAACAATTGCAAAAACACTCCTTTGCCTTGTGTTTAAGCTAGCAGCGCAAAGACAGGGAGGGTGCATTTGGCAAGATTAGCGACACAGGTTGCAAATAGCATAAAATTGACATATTCATAACTCGGGCCTACTGTATCGGACTTTGACGAAATGAATGGCAATTTCGGTCAATTTGGGGGTATTCTTTTCATTTTTGAGCTTGTGAAGGCGGCCGTATGCGCTGAAAACCGTCAAATCGAAAAGCGGTGCCAAAACAAAATGACGGCGGTTTTTCAACTATACAGCAAGACGAAGCTTTTATAATCATTTATAAAACTGGTCTTAGATCGAAATTTCGTGCATTGTAGCCCGATTTCACTTTGAACAGTCAAAATGAAAGATCGCAAATGCCGGCGACTGCGAATAATATGGCAAATAGATTCCTTGGGATTTGGGGCCTGTGGCTTATAGATAGTGTTGTTCGGCACCTCAACTTTGCTGGTGCACCTTTAAATCGCATCCCTAGGTTATATGGAATTAGTGGATGCTGTTAAAGAAGTCAAAACCTTGTAAAGGTCCTAACTTTGCAAAACAGCCATGATTGATCAAAACAAATATGACAGTGCGAATCAGCTCTCTGAGGCGGTCATTTAGAGGGGCTGCATCGTACACTTTTGGGATATGTTTCATTTCGGCGCGCGGATCGTATATAATGGCATAAGGACTGCTTTTAGAGGGGGGCGGGGCCCCATTCCCCGGCCCCCCAATTAAAAGCCCCCCATCGGGGGGGAGGTGAACAAGTGGGGGAAAGTTGCACGAGGTGGGGTCGCACGGGTGTTCAGATGAGAAAGGGGAGGACAAGGAACACAAAGGCAAAAGACCATTCAAAGGCGGAGAAGGAGAAAACTATGAAAACACGGGAGCAACGGCGCCAGCGCCGGCTGCTAGGCTCCGTTTTTGTGGGCCAAGCCCCACAAAAACGTAGCCTAGCGGGAGCTGCCTCCTGCCTTTTGCACAATATGGTTGCCCTATTGGCAGAAAAGGATTGCCGGATGGGCAGCAAGTATACATGCCAAATATGGCGAAAAAAATGGCAGAAAACTGCCAAAAAACGCTCAAAATTGACCCTAAATCATCGAAACGGTACCAGATTTGGCCAATGAGGTTGCTTTTCTGATGTTTTGGCCCGAGCTGGTCATTTTAAGGGGCTAAAACATGATTTAACTTTGCAAGCAGGAGCCAATACGGAATTCGGCCCCAAATTTTCGGAGACTGCCCGAAAAACTGCTGAAAACGTTCCTAATTCACCAAAACGACCATCGTCGGCCAAAAAGAAGAAAAGTTTCGTTCTTAGAATTTGATTGCGATCATTTTAAGGGGCTGCATGAAGTGGGTTTGAGAAGGGCTGTCTTCCAGGGGGGGGGGGGGGGGTGGCGTACCGTAGTAGTTGGTCACTGCTTCTGGCGCGGGGTCAGGGGCCCCCAACACCTCGACCCCCACAGAAGCCAGCCCCCTGCGGGGGGGAATTGAACAAGCGGGGGGAAATTGCACGAGCTGGGGTCGCACGGGTGCTCAGATGAGAACGGGGAGGACAAGGAGCACAAAGGCGAAAAGACCATTCAAAGGCGGAGAAGGAGAAAACCATGAAAACACGGGAGCAACGGCGCCAGCGCCGGCCGCTAGGCTCCGTTTTTGTGGGCCAAGCCCCACAAAAACGAAGCCTAGCGGGTGTTGCTTCGTGCCTCTTGCACAATATGGTTGCACCATTGGCAAAAAAGGCTTGCCAGATGGGCAGCAAGTATACATGCCAAATATGGCGAAAAAAAATGGCAGAAAACTGCCAAAAAACGCACAAAATTGACCGTAAATCATCGAAAGGGCACCCGATTTGGCCAATTAGGTTGCTTTTCTGACGTTTTGGCCCGAGTTGGTCATTTTAAGGGGCTACAACATGATGTAACCTCGCAAGCAGGAGCCAATACGGAATTCAGCCCCAAATTTTCGGAGACTGCCCGAAAAACTGCTTAAAACGGTCCTAATTCACCAAAACGACCTTCGTCGGCCAAAAAGAAGAAAAGTTGCATTCTTAGAATTCGATTGCGATCATTTTAAGGGGCTGCATGGAAGGGGTTTGAAAAGGGCTGTTTTCCGGGGGGGGGGGGGCGGCGTAACGTAGTAGTTGGTCACTGCTTCTGGCGCGGGGTCAGGGGCCCCCAACACCCCGACCCCCACAGAAGCCAGCCCCCTGCGGGGGGGATTTGAACAAGCGGGGGAAAGATGCACGAGGTGGGGTCGCACGGATGCTCAGATGAGAACGGGGAGGACCAGGAGCACAAAGGCAAAAAGACCATTCAAAGGCGGAGAAGGAGAAAACCATGAAAACAAGGGAGCAACGGCGCCAGCGCCGGCCGCTAGGGTCCGTTTTTGTGGGCCAAGCCCCACCAAAACGGAGCCTAGCGGGTGTTGCCTCTTGCCTCTTGCACAATATGGTTGCCCCGTTGGCAGAAAAGGTTTGCCAGATGGGCAGCAAGTATACATGCCAAATATGGCGAAAAAAATGGCAAAAAACTGCCTAAAAAAGCACAAAATTCACCGTCTATCATCAAAAAGGCACCTGACGTGGCCAATGAGGTTATTTTTGTGACGTTTCGGCCCGAGCCGGTCATTTTAAGGGGCCAAAACGTGATGTAACTTCGCAAGCAGGAGCCAATACGGAATTCAGCCCCAAATTTTCGGAGACTGCCCGAAAAGCTGCTTAAAACGCTGCTAACTCACCAAAACGACCATCATCGGCCAAAAATAAGAAAAGTCGCATTCTTAGAATTCCATTGCGATCATTTTAAGGGGCTCCATGGTAGGGGTTTGAGAACGGCTGTCTTCCAGGGGGGGGGGGGGTGGCGTAACGTAGTAGTTGGTCACTGCTTCTGGCGCGGGGTCAGGGGCCCCCAACACCCCGACCCCCACAGAAGCCAGCCCCCTGCGGGGGGGATTTGAACAAGCGGGGGGAAATTGCATGAGGTGGGGTCGCACGGGTGCTCAGATGAGAACGGGGAGGACAAGGAGCACAAAGGCAAAAAGACCATTCAAAGGCGGAGAAGGAGAAAACCATGAAAACACGGGAGCAACGGCGCCAGCGCCGGCCGCTAGGCTCCGTTTTTGTGGGCCAAGCCCCACAAAAACGAAGCCTAGCGGGTGTTGCTTCGTGCCTCTTGCACAATATGGTTGCACCATTGGCAAAAAAGGCTTGCCAGATGGGCAGCAAGTATACATGCCAATATTGGCGAAAACTGCCAAAAAACGCACAAAATTGACCGTCAATCATCAAAACCGCACCAGATGGGGCCAATTAGGTTGCTTTTCTGACGTTTTGGCCTGAGCCGGTCATTTTAAGGGGCTACAACATGATGTAAATTCGCAAGCATAAGCCAATACGGGTTCAGCCCCAAATTTTCGGAGACTGCCCGAAAAACTGCTTAAAACAGTCCTATTTCACCAAAACGACCATCGTCGGCCGAAGAGAAGAAAAGTTGCGTTCTTAGAATTCGATTGCGATCATTTTAACGGGCTGCATTGAAAGGGTTTGAGAAGGGCTGTCTTCCAGGGGGGGGGGGGGGGTGGCGTAACACGGTAGTTGGTCACTGCTTCTGGCGCGGGGTCAGGGGCCCCCAACACCCCGACCCCCACAGAAGCCAGCCCCCTGCGGGGGGGATTTGAACAAGAGCGGATCACGGAGAATTACGGCCCGCTCTTCTTTGGGGTATGCATACCATACGGTACTTCTGCCACCATTGTGCAGCCACGTAAAATCCGTAAAGATGGGTTTGTAAGCCAAAAAAACCATATGAAAACCAGCTTCACGCCTGCTAGTCTCGGTTTCTGTGGTGCAAGCTCCATAGAAACCGAGCCTAGCCACTGTTCTTTCTTGCAAACTATGCATGGAGAGGCACCAATACCCTCAAACGGGTTGAACCTATGCTTTTAGTAATAATTTGACCCTATTTCGCTACAAAATTGCCCCAAAAACGCTCCAAACTACTGCAAAACAACAAAATGGCACCAAATTCCGCAAACAAATGTGATTTCCCGACGTTTTGGCACGAGCTGATCATTTTAAGGGGTAACAACATGGGTCAAATCTGCACGTGGCAGCCAGTACAAAATTCAGCCCCTATTCGGCGGAGACTGGTTGAAAAACCGCTTAAAACGGTGCTATTTCACCAAAACGACTACCAGTGGCCCAAAAATCGAAAAGTCGCGTAGTTGTATTTTCGCTGCCATCATTTTGAGGGGCATATGTCACACCTTTTGAGAACAGCGATAAAAAAAAGTACGCGATCGGCGATCAACACACTTGTCAGTCGTGAATTACGCTTCGGCGGGTACCCTTCCCGCCGAAGCCGAATCACTACGGCCCCTGCAGGGGAGATTGAACAAGAGCGGATCACGGGGAATTACGGCCCGCTCCTCTTTGGGGTATGCATACCATACGGTACTTCTGCCACCATTGTGCAGCATTGTACAATCCATACAGATGGGTTTGTAAGCACAAAAAACCCTAGGAAAACCAGCTTCACGCCTGCTAGTCTCGGTTTCTGTGGGGCAAGCCCCACAGAAACCGAGCCTAGCCACTGCTTCTTCTTGCAAACTATGCATCGAGGGGCACCAATACCATCAAACGGGTTGAACCTGCGCTTTTAGTAACAATTTGCCCCATTTTGATACCAAACTGCCCCAAAAACGCTCAAAACTGCTCCAAAACCACAAAACCGTACCAAGTTCGGCAAACAAAGTTGATTTTCCGACGTTTTGGCATGAGCTGATCATTTTAAGCGGTAACAACATTGGTCAAATCCGCACATGGTAGCAAGTACAAAATTCAGCCCCGATTCGGCGGAGACTGGTTAAAAAACTGCTTAAAACGGTGCTATTTCACCAAAACGACTACCAATGGCCCAAAAATCGAAAAGTTGCGTGGTTTTTTTTGCGCTGCGATCATTTTGAGGGGCATATGTCACACAATTTGAGAACAGCGAAAAAAAAAGTACGCGATCTGCCATCAACACACTTGTCAGTCGTGAATTGCGCTTCGGCGGGTACCCTTCCCGCCGAAGCCGAATCACTACGGCCCCTGCAGGGCAGAGTGAACAAGAGCGGATCACGGAGAATTACGGCCCGCTCCTCTTTGGGGTATGCATACCATACGGTACTTCTGCCACCATTGTGCAGCCACGTAAAATCCGTACAGATGGGTTTGTAAGCCAAAAAAACCATATGAAAACCAGCTTCACGCCTGCTAGTCTCGGTTTCTGTGGGGCAAGCCCCGCAGAAACCGACCCTAGCCACTGTTCTTTCTTGCAAACTATGCATCGAGAGGCACCAATACCCTCAAACGGGTTGAACCTATGCTTTTAGTAATAATTTGACCCTATTTCGCTACAAAATTGCCCCAAAAACGCTCCAAACTACTGCAAAACAACAAAACGGCACCAAATTCCGCAAACAAATGTGATTTCCCGACATTTTGGCACGAGCTGATCATTTTAAGGGGTAACAACAATGGTCGAATCTGCACGTGGCAGCCAGTACAAAATTCAGCCCCTATTCTGCGGAGACTGGTTGAAAAACCGCTTAAAACGGTGCTATTTCACCAAAACGACTACCAGTGGCCCAAAAATCGAAAAGTCGCGTAGTTGTATTTGCGCTGCCATCATTTTGAGGGGCATATGTCACACCTTTTGAGAACAGCGATAAAAAAAAGTACGCGATCTGCCATCAACACACTTGTCAGTCGTGAATTGCGCTTCGGCGGGTACCCTTCCCGCCGAAGCCGAATCACTACGGCCCCTGCAGGGGAGATTGAACAAGCTGGGGAAAGTTGCACGAGAGGGGGTCGCACGGCAACGGTTTGCATGACAACGGAGGACAAAGAACACAAAGGCAAAAAGAACCATGCAGAAGCGGAGAAGAAGAAAACCATGAAAAAACGGGCTCAACGGCGCAAGCGCCGGCCGCTAGGCTCCGTTTTTGTGGGCCAAGCCCCACAAAAACGGAGCCTAGCGGATTCTGCCTAATGCTTCTTGCCCGCTATGGTTGCCCCATGGGCCAAAAAGCCTTGTCAGATGGGCAGCAAGTATACATGCCAAATATGGCAAAAATATGGCAAAAAACTGCCAAAAAATGCACAAAATTAGCCGTAAATCATCAAAACATGACCAATTTCAGCCAACGGGAGTGTTTCTCCGACGTTTGAGCACGAGGCAATCATTTTGAGGGGCTGTAACATGGCCCAAATTTGCATACAGCAGCCACTACAAAATTCAGCCCCAAATGTCCGGAGACTGCCCGAAAAACCGCTTAAAACGCTGCTAACTCACCAAAACGACCATCGTGGGCTAAAAAAGGGAAAAGTCGCGTTCTTAGAATTCAATTTCGAACATTTTAAGGGGTAGCACGGTAGGACTTTGGAGGCCTCGGCATTTTACCCCGGGGGTCGCGTAACGTACGGTATGGACCTTGTTTTCGATGGGGCGTCAGGGGCCCCACACCCCGACGCCCACCAGAAAACAGCACCCAGGGGGGGGGATTGAACAAGCGGGGGAAAGTTGCAGGAGGTGGGGTCGCACGGATGCTCAGATGAGAACGGGGAGGACCAGGAGCACAAAGGCAAAAAGACCATTCAAAGGCGGAGAAGGAGAAACCCATGAAAACATGGGAGCAACGGGGCCAGCGCCGGCCGCTAGGCTCCGTTTTTTTGGGCCAAGCCCCACAAAAACGTAGCCTAGCGGGAGCTGCCTCTTGCCTCTTGCACAATATGGTTGCCCCGTTGGCAGAAAAGGTTTGCCAGATGGGCAGCAAGTATACATGCCAAAGATGGCGAAAAAAATGGCAAAAAACTGCCTAAAAACGCACAAAATTCACCGTAAATCATCAAAAAGGCACCTGACTAGGCCAATTAATTTGCTGTTCTGACGTTTTGGCCCGAGCCGGTCATTTTAAGGGGCTACAACATGATGTAACTTCGCAAGCAAGAGCCAATACGGAAATCAGCCCCAAATTTTCGGAGACTGCCCGAAAAGCTGCTTAAAACGGTCCTAATTCACCAAAACGACCATCATCGGCCAAAAAGAATAAAAATCGCGTTCTTAGAATTCCATTGTGATCATTTTAAGGGGCTGCATGGAAAGGGTTTGAGAAGGGCTTTCTTCCAGGGGGGGGGGGGGGGTGGCGTAACGTAGTAGTTGGTCACTGCTTCTGGCGCGGGGTCAGGGGCCCCCAACACCCCGACCCCCACAGAAGCCAGCCCCCTGCGGGGGGGATTTGAACAAGAGCGGATCACGGAGAATTACGGCCCGCTCCTCTTTGGGGTATGCATACCATACGGTACTTCTGCCACCATTGTGCAGCAAGGTACAATCCATACAGATGGGTTTGTAAGCACAAAAAACCCTAGGAAAACCAGCTTCACGCCTGCTAGTCTTGGTTTCTCTGGGGCAAGCCCCACAGAAACCGAGCCTAGCCACTGCTCCTTCCTGCAAACTATGCATCGAGGGGCACCAATACCCTCAAACAGGTTGAATGTGCGCTTTTAGTAACAATTTGCCCCATTTTGATACCAAACTGCCCCAAAAACGCTCAAAACTGTTGCAAAACCACAAAACGGTACCAAATTTGGCAAACAAAGTTGATTTTCCGACATTTTTGCGGTAGCTAATCATTTTAAGGGGTAATAACATGGGTCAAATCAGCACATGGCAGCCAGTACAAAATTAAGCCCCTATTTGGCGGAGACATGTTGAAAACCCGCTTAAAACGGTGCTATTTCACCAAAACGACTACCAGTGGCCCAAAAATCGAAAAGTCGCGTAGTTGTATTTTCGCTGCGATCATTTTGAGGGGCATATGTCACACATTTTGAGAACGGCGAAAAAAAAAGTACGCGATCTGCCATCAACACACTTGTCAGTCGTGAATTGCGCTTCGGCGGGTACCCTTCCCGCCGAAGCCGAATCACTACGGCCCCTGCAGGGGAGATTGAACAAGCTGGGGAAAGTTTCACGAGAGGGGGTCGCACGGCAACGGTTTGCATGACAACGGAGGACAAAGAACAGAAAGGCAAAAAGAACCATTCAAAGGCGGAGAAGAAGAAAACCATGAAAAAACGCGCTCAACAGCGCAAGCGCCGGCCGCTAGGCTCCGTTTTTGTGGGCCAAGCCGCACAAAAACGGAGCCTAGCGGATTCTGCCTAATGCTTCTTGCCCGCTATGGTTGCCCCATGGGCCAAAAAGCCTTGTCGGATGGGCAGCAAGTATACATGCCAAATATGGCAAAAATATGGCAAAAAACTGCCAAAAAATGCACAAAATTAGCCGTAAATTATCAAAACATGACCAATTTCAGCCAACGGGAGTGTTTTTCTGACGTTTGGGCACGAGGCGGTCATGTTGAGGGGCTGTAACATCACCCAAATTTGCATACAGCAGCCACTACAAAATTCAGCCCCAAATGTCCGGAGACTGCCCGAAAAACCGCTTAAAACGCTACTAACTCACCAAAACGAACATCGTGGGCTAAAAAAGGGAAAATTCGCGTTCTTAGAATTCAATTTCGAACATTTTAAGGGGTAGCATGGTAGGACTTTGGAGGCCTCTGGATTTTACCCCGGGGGTCGCGTAACGTACGGTATGGACCTTGTTTTCGATGGGGCGTCAGGGGCCCCACACCCCGACGCCCACCAGAAAACAGCCCCCAGGGGGGGGGATTGAACAAGAGCGGATCACGGAGAATTACGACCCGCTCCTCTTTGGGGTATGCATACCATACGGTACTTCTGCCACCATTGTGCAGCCACGTAAAATCTGTACAGATGGGTTTGTAAGCCAAAAAAACCATATGAAAACCAGCTTCACGCCTGCTAGTCTCGGTTTCTGTGGGGCAAGCCCCGCAGAAACCGAGCCTAGCCACTGTTCCTTCTTGCAAACTATGCATCGAGAGGCACCAATACCCTCAAACGGGTTGAATCTGCGCTTTTAGTAACAATTTGACCCCATTTCGCTAAGAAACTGCCCCAAAAACGCTCCAAACTGCTGCAAAGCAACAAAACGGCACCAAATTGGGCCAACAAAGTTGATTTCCCGACGTTTTGGCACGGGCTGATCATTTTAAGGGGTAAAGACACGGGGCAAATCTGCACGTGGCAGCCAGTACAAAATTCAGCCCCTATTCGGCGGAGACTGGTTGAAAAACCGCTTAAAACAGTGCTATTTCAGCAAAACGACTACCAATGGCCCAAAAATCGAAAAGTCGCGTGATTGTATTTTCGCTGCGATCATTTTGAGGGGCATATGTCACACCTTTTGAGAACAGCAAAAAAAAAAGTACGCGATCTGCCATCAACACACTTGTCAGTCGTGAATTGCGCTTCGGCGGGTACCCTTCCCGCCGAAGCCGAATCACTACGGCCCCTGCAGGGGAAATTGAACAAGCGGGGGAAAGATGCACGAGGTGGGGTCGCACGGATGCTCAGATGAGAACGGGGAGGACCAGGAGCACAAAGGCAAAAAGACCATTCAAAGGCGGAGAAGGAGAAACCCATGAAAACACGGGAGCAACGGCGCCAGCGCCGGCCGCTAGGCTCCGTTTTTGTGGGCCAAGCCCCACAAAAACGTAGCCTAGCGGGTGCTGCCTCTTGCCTCTTGCACAATATGGTTGCACCATTGGCAAAAAAGGCTTGCCAGATGGGCAGCAAGTATACATGCCAAATATGGCGAAAAAAATGGCAAAAAACTGCCTAAAAACGCACAAAATTCACCGTAAATAATCAAAAAGGCACCTGACTTGGCCAATTAGGTTGCTTTTCTGACGTTTTGGCCCGAGCCGGTCATTTTAAGGGGCTACAACATGGTGCAACTTCGCAAGCAGGAGCCAATACGGAATTCAGCCCTAAATTTTCAGAGACTGCCCGAAAAGCTGCTTAAAACGGTCCTTATTCACCAAAAAGAACATCATCAGCCAAAACTAAGAGGAGTCGCGTTCTTAGAATTCGATTGCGATCATTTTAAGGGGCCGCATTGCAGGGTTTTGAGAAGGGCTGTCTTTCAGGGGGGGGTGGTGGCGTAACGTAGTAGTTGGTCACTGCTTCTGGCGCGGGGTCAGGGGCCCCCAACACCCCGACCCCCACAGAAGCCAGCCCCCTGCGGGGGGGATTTGAACAAGCGGGGGAAAGATGCACGAGGTGGGGTCGCACGGATGCTCAGATGAGAACAGGGAGGACCAGGAGCACAAAGGCAAAAAGACCATTCATAGGCGGACAAGGAGAAAACCATGAAAACACGGGAGCAACGGCGCCAGCGCCGGCCGCTAGGCTCCGTTTTTGTGGGCCAAGCCCCACAAAAACGTAGCCTAGCGGGTGCTGCCTCTTGCCTCTTGCACAATATGGTTGCCCCGTTGGCAGAAAAGGTTTGCCAGATGGGCAGCAAGTATACATGCCAAATATGGCGAAAAAAATGGCAAAAATCTGCCTAAAAACGCACAAAATTCACCGTAAATCATCAAAAAGGCACCTGACTTGGCCAATTAGGTTGCTTTTCTGACGTTTTGGCCCGAGCCGGTCATTTTAAGGGGCTACAACATGATGTAACTTGGCAAGCAAGAGGCAATACGGAATTCAGCCCCAAATTTTCGGAGACTGCCTCAAAAGCTGCTTAAAACAATCCTAATTCACCAAAACGACCATCATCAGCCCAAAAGGAGAAACGTCGCGTTCTTAGAATTCGATTGCGATTATTTTAAGGGGCTGCATTGCAGGGTTTTGAGAAGGGCTGTCTTCCAGGGGGGGGGGGGGTCGCGTAACGTAGTAGTTGGTCACTGCTTCTGGCGCGGGGTCAGGGGCCCCCAACACCCCGACCCCCACAGAAGCCAGCCCCCTGCGGGGGGGAATTGAACAAGCGGGGGGAAATTGCACGAGATGGGGTCGCACGGGTGCTCAGATGAGAACGGGGAGGACAAGGAGCACAAAGGCAAAAAGACCATTCAAAGGCGGAGAAGGAGAAAACCATGAAAATACGGGAGCAACGGCGCCAGCGCCGGCCGCTAGGCTCCGTTTTTGTGGGCCCAAGCCCCACAAAAACGTAGCCTAGCGGGAGCTGCCTCCTGCCTTTTGCACAATATGGTTGCCCTATTGGCAGAAAAGGGTTGCCAGATGGGCAGCAAGTATACATGCCAAATATGGCAAAAAACTGCCAAAAAACGCACAAAATTGACCGTAAATCGTCAAAACGGCACCAGATTGGGCCAATGAGGTTGCTTTTCTGACATTTTGGCCCGAGCTGGTCATTTTAAGGGGCTACAACATGATGTAACTTCGCAAGCAAGAGCCAATTGGGAATTCAGCCCCATATTTCCGGAGACTGCCCGAAAAACTGCTTCAAACGGTCCTAATTCACCAAAACGACCATCGTCGGCCAAAAAGAAGAAAAGTCGCGTTCTTAGAATTTGATTGCGATCATTTTAAGGGGCTGCATTGCAGGGTTTTGAGAAGGGCTGTCTTCCAGGGGGGGGGGGTCGCGTAACGTAGTAGTTGGTCACTGCTTCTGGCGCGGGGTCAGGGGCCCCCAACACCCCGACCCCCACAGAAGCCAGCCCCCTGCGGGGGGGAATTGAACAAGCGGGGGGAAATTGCACGAGGTGGGGTCGCACGGGTGCTCAGATGAGAACGGGGAGGACAAGGAGCACAGAGGCAAAAAGACCATTCAAAGGCGGAGAAGGAGAAAACCATGAAAACACGGGAGCAACGGCGCCAGCGCCGGCCGCTAGGCTCCGTTTTTGTGGGCCCAAGCCCCACAAAAACGTAGCCTAGCGGGTGCTGCCTCTTGCCTTTTGCACAATATGGTTGCCCTATTGGCAGAAAAGGGTTGCCAAATGGGCAGCAAGTATACATGCCAAATATGGCAAAAAACTGCCAAAAAACGCACAAAATTGAACGTAAATCGTCAAAACGGCACCAGATTGGGCCAATGAGGTTGCTTTTCTGACATTTTGGCCCGAGCTGGTCATTTTAAGGGGCTACAACATGATGTAACTTCGCAAGCAAGAGCCAATTGGGAATTCAGCCCCATATTTCCGGAGACTGCCCGAAAAACTGCTTCAAACGGTCCTAATTCACCAAAACGACCATCGTCGGCCAAATAGAAGAAAAGTCGCGTTCTTAGAATTTGATTGCGATCATTTTAAGGGGCTGCATTGCAGGGTTTTGAGAAGGGTTGTCTTCCAGGGGGGGGGGGTCGCGTAACGTAGTAGTTGGTCACTGCTTCTGGCGCGGGGTCAGGGGCCCCCAACACCCCGACCCCCACAGAAGCCAGCCCCCTGCGGCGGGGAATTGAACAAGCGGGGGAAAGATGCACGAGGTGGGGTCGCACGGATGCTCAGATGAGAACAGGGAGGACCAGGAGCACAAAGGCAAAAAGACCATTCAAAGGCGGAGAAGGAGAAAACCATGAAAACACGGGAGCAACGGCGCCAGCGCCGGCCGCTAGGCTCCGTTTTTGTGGGCCAAGCCCCACAAAAACGTAGCCTAGCGGGTGCTGCCTCTTGCCTCTTGCACAATATGGTTGCCCCGTTGGCAGAAAAGGTTTGCTAGATGGGCAGCAAGTATACATGCCAAATATGGCGAAAAAAATGGCAAAAAACTGCCTAAAAACGCACAAAATTCACCGTAAATCATCAAAAAGTCAAAGGACTTGGCCAATGAGGTTGCTTTTCTGACGTTTTGGCCCGAGCCGGTCATTTTAAGGGGCTACAACATGATGTAACTTCGCAAGCATAAGCCAATAAAGAATTCAGCCCCAAATTTTCGGAGACTGCCCGAAAAGCTGCTTAAAACGGTCCTAATTCACCAAAAAGACCATCATCGGCCAAAAAGAATAAAAGTCGCGTTCTTAGAATTCCATTGCGATCATTTTAAGGGGCTGCATTGCGGGGTTTTGAGAAGGGCTGTCTTCCAGGGGGGGGGGGTCGCGTAACGTAGTAGTTGGTCACTGCTTCTGGCGCGGGGTCAGGGGCCCCCAACACCCCGACCCCCACAGAAGCCAGCCCCCTGCGGGGGGGATTTGAACAAGCGGGGGAAAGATGCACGAGGTGGGGTCGCACGGATGCTCAGATGAGAACGGGGAGGACCAGGAGCACAAAGGCAAAAAGACCATTCAAAGGCGGAGAAGGAGAAAACCATGAAAACACGGGAGCAACGGCGCCAGCGCCGGCCGCTAGGCTCCGTTTTTGTGGGCCAAGCCCCACAAAAACGTAGCCTAGCGGGTGCTGCCTCTTGCCTCTTGCACAATATGGTTGCCCCGTTAGCAGAAAAGGTTTGCCAGATGGGCAGCAAGTATACATGCCAAATATGGCGAAAAAAATGGCAAAAAACTGCCAAAAAACGCTCAAAATTCACCGTAAATCATCAAAAAGGCACCTGACTTGGCCAATTAGGTTGCTTTTCCGACGTTTTGGCCCGAGCCGGTCATTTTAAGGGGCTACAACATGATGTAACTTCGCAAGCAAGAGCCAATACGGAATTCAGCCCCAAATTTTCGGAGACTGCCTCAAAAACTGCTTAAAACGGTCCTAATTCACCAAAACGACCATCATCGGCCCAAAAAGAGAAACGTCGCGTTCTTAGAATTCCATTGCGATTATTTTAAGGGGCTGCATTGCAGGGTTTTGAGAAGGGCTGTCTTCCAGGGGGGGGGGGTGGCGTAACGTAGTAGTTGGTCACTGCTTCTGGCGCGGGGTCAGGGGCCCCCAACACCCCGACCCCCACAGAAGCCAGCCCCCTGCGGGGGGGATTTGAACAAGCGGGGGAAAGTTGCACGAGGTGGGGTCGCACGGGTTCTCAAATGAGAACGGGGAGGACAAGGAGCACAAAGGCAAAAAGACCATTCAAAGGCGGAGAAGGAGAAAACCATGAAAACACGGGAGCAACGGCGCCAGCGCCGGCCGCTAGGCTCCGCTTTTGTGGGCCAAGCCCCACAAAAACGGAGCCTAGCGGGTGCTGCCTTCTGCCTCTTGCATAATATGGTTGCCCCGTCCGCGGAAAAGGCTTGCCAGATGGGCAGCAAGTATACATGCCAAATATGGCGAAAAATATGGCAAAAAACTGCCACAAAATGCTCAAAATTGACCGTAAATCATCCAAACGGCACCAGATTTGGCCAATGAGGTTGCTTTTCCGACGTTTTGGCCCGAGCTGGTCATTTTAAGGGGCTACAACATGCTCCAACTTCGCAAGCAAGAGCCAATACGGAATTCAGCCCCAATTTCCGGAGACTGCCCCAAAAACTACTTAAAACCGTCCTAATTCACCAAAACGAACATCATCGGCCAAAGAGAAGAAAAGTCGCGTTCTTAGAATTCGACTGCGATCATTTTAAGGGGCTGCATTGCAGGGTTTTGAGAAGGGCTGTCTTCCAGGGGGGGGGGGGGGCGCGTAACGTAGTAGTTGGTCACTGCTTCTGGCGCGGGGTCAGGGGCCCCCAACACCCCGACCCCCACAGAAGCCAGCCCCCTGCGGGGGGGAATTGAACAAGTGGAGGGGGGCTGCACGAGATGGGGAAGGGCAGTGTGCGGGCTGTGATCGCCTCCGAAGGGTATGTGTCGGACGACGAATTCAGATTGCACGATATGCACGTGCATGATCACGTATTTATAACAAAGAAAGATGAGCATGTTGAGGAAATTTCAATGAAGCAATGATACATGATATGTTGCGGAGGGTGTGGAAAAGTAAGGTTAAATGAATCCTTCGTCTTTCGTGCTTGGTGTGGCTTTTCCTTTGCTGGTGCGAAGCACCATCAAAAGAAAAGCCTTATTACGTTTTTAGCCATTTTCGGGTCACTTTTCTATGTCGGAAACGGAGCCGGGCGGTGACAAACAAACGCAAAAACACTCCTTTGCCTTATGTTTAAGCTAGCAGCGCAAGGACAGGGAGGGCGCATTGGGCAAGATTAGCGATGCAGGGTGCAAATAGCATAAAATTGACATATTCATAACTCGGGCCTATTGTATCGGATTTTGACGAAATCAAGGGCAATTTTGGTCAATTTGGGGGTGTTCTTTCCATTTTTGAGCTTAAAAAGGCGGCTGAGGGCGCTGAAAACCGTCAAATCGAAAAGCGGTGCTAAAACCAAACGACGGCGGTTTCTCAATTGAACAGCAAGACGAGGCTTTTAGAATCATTTATAAATCTGGTCTTAGATGGAAATTTAGTGCATTGTAGCCCGATTTCACTTTGCACAGTCAAAATGAAAGATCGTAAATGCCGGCGACTGCAAAATGCACGCATGCACAGCAAATAAATAATATGTCAAATAGATTTCTTGAGATTTGGGGCCTGTGGTTTATATATAGTGTTGTTCGGCACCTCAACTTTGCTGGTGCACCTTTAAATCGCATCCCTAGCTTATATGGAATTAGTGGATGCTAGTAAAGAAGTTAAAACCTTGTAAAGGTCCTAACTTTGCAAAACAGCCATGATCAATCGAAACAAATATGACGGCGCGAATCAGCTCTTTGAGGCGGTCATTTAGAGGGGCTGCATCGTACACTTTTGGGATATGTTTCGTTTCGGCGCGCGGATCGTATATAATGGCATAAGGACTGCTTTTAGAGGGGGGCGGGGCCCCATTCCCCGGCCCCCCAATTCAAAGCCCCCCATGGGGGGGGAGAGTGAACAAGTGGGGGAAAGTTGCACGAGGTGGGGTCGCACGGGTGTTCAGATGAGACCGGGGAGGACAAGAACACAAAGGCAAAAAGACCATTCAAAGGCGGAGAAGGTGAAAACCATGAAAACACGGGATGAACGGCGCCAGCGCCGGCCGCTAGGCTCCGTTTTTGTGGGCCAAGCCCCACAAAAACGTAGCCTAGCGGGAGCTGCCTCCTGCCTTTTGCACAATACGGTTACCCTATTAGCAGAAAGGCTTGCCAGATGGGCAGCAAGTATACATGCCAAATATGGCGAAAAAAATGGCAAAAAACTGCCCAAAAACGCACAAAATTCACCGTAAATCATCAAAAAGGCACCTGACTAGGCCAATTAATTTGCTGTTCTGACGTTTTGGCCCGAGCCGGTCATTTTAAGGTGCTACAACATGATGTAACTTCGCCAGCAAGAGCCAATACGGAATTCAGCCCCAAATTTTCGGAGACTGCCCGAAAAGCTGCTTAAAACGGTCCTAATTCACCAAAAAGACCATCATCTGCCAAAAAGAATAAAAGTCGCGTTCTTAGAATTCCATTGCGATCATTTTAAGGGGCTGCACTGCAGGGTTTTGAGAAGGGCTGTCTTCCAGGGGGGGGGGGTCGCGTAACGTAGTAGTTGGTCACTGCTTCTGGCGCGGGGTCAGGGGCCCCCAACACCCCGACCCCCACAGAAGCCAGCCCCCTGCGGGGGGGAATTTGAACAAGGGGATGAAGGCGGTGGTCTAGAGGGTGGGCAATCTGCATGGGGGGGGTTGTTTTTGGAGGTGATACATACCACGGACAGCCCTTTGTTTCCTTGTACGTTTGGGGGAAATATTTTCAGAGCAATGTTCGGGATATGTTGTTGAGCCTAACATTAGGGCCAAAGATGGTGAGAGCAATGTAGGGGCCACCTTGTGGCAAGTGATGGCTGTATGGCAAACAAATAGGTGCCATAAATGTTGAAACCTTTGCGTAGCAAAATCCTTGTGGGGCGCTTCCCACTCGATGCCCCTTTGGGTAAGCCACCGGGGGGGGGGGGGGTGCCTTTGCCTTTTGCCCGAAAAACAACGGTTGTTTGGTGCCGCAAAACAACACCAATTGCCCGGCAAACATGTTGGCCCTCATTGTTTGCCCATTTAAAAATGTTGGCAATACATGTGCATGCATGTTGTTCACCGCATACCTGCACCAAAAGGCCAATTGGATAATTATTCCATTGAGAATCATCAAATTGGAAAATTGGCACACAAATGTGGCATGCTCTTTCTCTTCCAACCAACGCTGCCCCACAACTTGTGCACCTTGCGGTTCAGCCGAACCCCTACCACCACGTAACCCACTTGACAACAAACAGCATGGCTTTTATGCACCTGTGGTAGCTACCGCACCCACCCCCTCAAAGCATGCAGTCCCCCCCACCCCCCCCCCCAGTCACGCAATTTCCTGAGGTAAGTGAATGGATACCTGAGTGGATGCGATGAGTGAGTGGATATTTGAGTGGATGCGATGGTGCCATGCACCATCGCATCCACCCCCCCTCTCTTTTTGTGTTCCCCCTCCCGGCGAAGGCGTGGGGGGGGGGGATTGGTGGACTAGTTAGTTTTCCCCTAGTTGGGGCAAAAGTTGCCGGAACGTGAACTACAACTAAACATGCCATAAAAAGATGGTCAAAATGGCTAAAAATCTTCATCAGGTTATGCAAAACAACACCAGCAATGTGCACGCCACTCCTAAGCTTGGGGGTGCAACACCAGTTTCTTCACCAACTGCCCGATGGGAATCAAAATCATGCACTTGATTTGTTTTACAGCGTTGTTTGTAGAAACAATGTTTCTGTGACATTGCACTTGCCATCAACGTATTTGATCATTTCGCCCCTTTCACTTATTCCCTGCCATCCAACGTTGTTGTTTCTAAATGCAAATGTACAAAGCTCCCCCTGTCACCAAATTTTACTGCTTTCTGTCATGAACATTGACAAAAAGCCTTTTGTTTCGAAAAAAAACCATCTCTGCTTTCAGTGGAGCAAAAACAAAACACATCACACAACACACAAATGACACACAGATGGCAAAAGGCAGACACACAAATGACACACAGATGGCAAAATGGCAGACACAGAAATGACACGGAGATGGCAAAATGGCAGACACAAATGACACACAGATGGCAAAATGGCAGACACAAATGACACAGACACATCAGAACGATCGCACTAGACAAACACCTATGCACTCGTAACTCACCCACAGTCACATTCGTAGCACAAACACACTCGGACTGACTCACAAGCACATTCCTAACACAAGCACGCTCGTGTCTCACCCAGAGGCAAATTGGTAACACAACCACACTCGTAACTCACCCACAGGAACATTCGTAGCACCAACACACTCGTCACTCACCTACAGGCACATTCGTAGCACCAATACACTCGTAACTCGCCCACAGGCACCATCGTAACACAAGCACACTCGTAACTCACCCACAGGCACATTCGTAACACAAGCACGCTCGTAACTCACCCAGAGGCACATTGGTAACACAAGCACGCTCGTAACTCACCCACAGGCACCATCGTAACACAAACACACTCGGAACTCACCCACAGGCACATTCGTAACACAAGCACACGCGTAACTCACCCACAGGCACACTCGTAACACAAGCACGCTCGTAACTCACCCACAGGCACCATCGTAACACAAACACACTCGGAACTCACCCACAAGCACATTCGTGACACAAGCACACGCGTAACTCACCCACAGGCACACTCGTAACGCCCACACACTCGTAACTCACCCACAGGCACATTCGTGACACAAGCACACGCGTAACTCACCTACAGGCACATTCGTAACACAAGCACACTCGTAACTCACCCACAGGCACAATCGTAACGCCCACACACTCGTAACTCACCCACAGGCACAATCGTGGCACCCACACACTCGTAACTCACCCACAGGCAGATTCGTAACACCATCACACTCGTAACTCACCCACAAGCACAATCGTGGCACCCACACACTCGTAACTCACCCACAGGCAGATTCGTAACACCATCACACTCGTAACTCACCCACCAGCACATCCGCAACACAAGCACACTCGTAACTCACCTACAAGCACATTCGTAACACACACACACACACACACACACACACACACTCTCGTAACTCACCCTGAACCGGAACTCAATCTCCAACCTGAAACCTCAAACCTGAACCAGACACAGCATCACACACCCAGCGCGCGGCAAACACACTAACACTTTGCGCGGCGCGCTGACACACACACAGTGCCCTGACACACAGATCACACACACAGCGCGCTGACATACGAATGACACACACACACCGCGCCAACACACCAAAGACACACGGCCAGCGCCAAATCAACTCCGGGCATCACACCAGTAGCCGTCGGCAGTGGTCAACAGCTTGCGGCTCGTCTGCGACCTTCATGTCAGCGGCTGGAGTGGGCACGGCAAAGAGCAAACAGCCAACACGAAACGAAACACGAAGAGCAAAGCCACGACCGCAATGAAAACCACCAAATTTTTCTTTTTGACCGCAAATGACAATCACTCACCTTTTATTTTTGCCAACCAGAATTTATTGAAGTGCTGCGAGTTTGCGCCGCCGCCAAGAGCGCTGTCGCCAGTGCTAGAAATTAATTAACCCTATGATTCGATTTTTTACGATTTCAGCCCTGAGATTCATACATTACATCAGTTTGCATATCAACTTTGGTCGCGCACCCTTAAATCCGATCCCTACACATACAGGAATTCTTGGATCCTTGCTTACAAACTACCAACTTCAAGGGCTCCTAACTATTTAAAACGAACATAGATGACAAAAACCAAGGTGCACGGCATGATCGCCACGGCGAGGCGGTCATTTTGAGGGGTAAGTGTGCAGGGTTGTTAGAACCGCCGTCAACGACACATGGGGTTCCCTATTATAGGGGGTTGAGAGGTGGCCAGTGACTTGTGCGGAGGGGGCCCCTCCCCCTCTCCGCGCATGTGGCAAGGCGGGCCGAGGGCCCAATTTGAACAAGCGGGGGAAAGATGCACGAGGTGGGGTCGCACGGATGCTCAGATGAGAACGGGGAGGACCAGGAGCACAAAGGCAAAAAGACCATTCAAAGGCGGAGAAGGAGAAAACCATGAAAACACGGGAGCAACGGCGCCAGCGCCGGCCGCTAGGCTCCGTTTTTGTGGGCCAAGCCCCACAAAAACGTAGCCTAGCGGGTGCTGCCTCTTGCCTCTTGCACAATATGGTTGCCCCGTTAGCCGAAAAGGTTTGCCAGATGGGCAGCAAGTATACATGCCAAATATGGCGAAAAAAATGGCAAAAAACTGCCAAAAAACGCGTAAAATTGACCGTAAATCATCAAAAAGGTACCTGACTTGGCCAATTAGGTTGCTTTTCCGACGTTTTGGCCCGAGCCGGTCATTTTAAGGGGCTACAACATGATGTAACTTTGCAAGCAAGAGCCAATACGGAATTCAGCCCCAAATTTTCGGAGATTGCCCGAAAAACTGCTTAAAACAGTCCTAATTCACCAAAACGACCATCATCGGCCAAAAAGAAGAAAAGTCGCGTTCTTAGAATTCCATTGCAATCATTTTAAGGGGCTGCATTGCGGGGTTTTGAGAAGGGCTGTCTTCCAGGGGGGGGGGGTCGCGTAACGTAGTAGTTGGTCACTGCTTCTGGCGCGGGGTCAGGGGCCCCCAACACCCCGACCCCCACAGAAGCCAGCCCCCTGCGGGGGGGATTTGAACAAGCGGGGGAAAGATGCACGAGGTGGGGGGGATTTGAACAATGGGGTCGCACGGGTGCTCAGATGAGAACGGGGAGGACCAGGAGCACAAAGGCAAAAAGACCATTCAAAGGCGGAGAAGGAGAAAACCATGAAAACATGGGAGCAACGGCGCCAACGCCGGCCGCTAGGCTCCGTTTTTGTGGGCCAAGCCCCACAAAAACGAAGCCTAGCGGGTGCTGCCTCTTGCCTCTTGCACAATATGGTTGCCCCGTTGGCAGAAAAGGTTTGCCAGATGGGCAGCAAGTATACATGCCAAATATGGCGAAAAAAATGGCAAAAAACTGCCTAAAAACGCAGAAAATTCACTGTAAATCATCAAAAAGGCACCTAACTTGGCCAATTAGGTTGCTTTTCTGACGTTTTGGCCCGAGCTGGTCATTTTAAGGGGCTACAACATGATGTAACTTCGCAAGCAAGAGCCAATACGGAATTTAGCCCCAAATTTTCGGAGACTGCCCGAAAAGCTGCTTAAAACGGTCCTAATTCACCAAAACGACCATCATCGGCCAAAAAGAAGACAAGTCGCGTTCTTAGAATTCCATTGCGATCATTTTAAGGGGCTTTATTGCAGGGTTTTGAGAAGGGCTGTCTTCCAGGGGGGGGGGGTCGCGTAACGTGGTAGTTGGTCACTGCTTCTGGCGCGGGGTCAAGGGCCCCCAACACCCCGACCCCCACAGAAGCCAGCCCCCTGCGGGGGGGATTTGAACAAGCGGGGGGAAGTTGCACGAGGTGGGGTCGCACGGGTGCTCAGATGAGAACGGGGAGGACAAGGAGCACAAAGGCAAAAAGACCATTCAAAGGCGGAGAACGAGAAAACCATGAAAACACGGGGGCAACGGCGCCAGCGCCGGCCGCTAGGCTCCGTTTTTGTGGGCCAAGCCCCACAAAAACGTAGCCTAGCGGATGCTACTTCGTGCCTCTTGCACAATATGGTTGCACCATTGGCAAAAAAGGCTTGCCAGATGGGCAGCAAGTATACATGCCAAATATGGCGAAAAAAATGGCAGAAAACTGCCAAAAAACGCACAAAATTGACTGTGAATCATCGAAACGGCACCAGATTTGGCCAATGAGGTTGCTTTTCTGGCGTTTTGGCCCGAGCTGGTCATTTTAAGGGGCTACAACATGATGTAACTTCGCAAGCAGGAGCCAATACAGAATTCAGCCCCAAATTTTCGGAGACTGCCCGAAAAACTGCTTAAAACGACCCTAATGCGCAAAAACGAGCATCGTCGGCCAAAAAGAAGAAAAGTCGCGTTCTTAGAATTTCATTGCGATCATTTTAAGGGGCTGCATTGCGGGGTTTTGAGAAGGGCTGTCTTCCAGGGGGGGGGGGTCGCGTAACGTAGTAGTTGGTCACTGCTTCTGGCGCGGGGTCAGGGGCCCCCAACACCCCGACCCCCACAGAAGCCAGCCCCCTGCGGGGGGGATTTGAACAAGTGGGGGAAAGTTGCACGAGATGGGGTCGCACGGGTGTTCAGATGAGAAAGGGGAGGACAAGGAACACAAAGGCAAAAGACCATTCAAAGGCGGAGAAGGAGAAAACCATGAAAACACGGGAGCAACGGCGCCAGCGCCGGCCGCTAGGCTCCGTTTTTGTGGGCCAAGCCCCACAAAAACGTAGCCTAGCGGGAGCTGCCTCCTGCCTTTTGCACAATATTGTTGCCCTATTGGCAGAAAAGGTTTGCCAGATGGGCAGCAAGTATACATGCCAAATATGGCGAAAAAAATGGCAGAAAACTGCCACAAAACGCACAAAATTGACCGTAAATCATCGAAACGGCACCAGATTTGGCCAATGAGGTTGCTTTTCTGGCGTTTTGGCCCGAGCTGGTCATTTTAAGGGGCTACAACATGATGTAACTTCGCAAGTAAGAGGCAATACGGAATTCAGCCCCAAATTTTCGGAGACTGCCCGAAAAACTGCTTAAAACGACCCTAATGCGCCAAAACGACCATCGTCGGCCAAAAAAAAGAAAAGTCGCATTCTTAGAATTCCATTGCGATCATTTTAAGGGGCTGCATTGCAGGGTTTTGAGAAGGGCTGTCTTCCGGGGGGGGGGGGTCGCGTAACGTAGTAGTTGGTCACTGCTTCTGGCGCGGGGTCAGGGGCCCCCAACACCCCGACCCCCACAGAAGCCAGCCCCCTGCGGGGGGGATTTGAACAAGCGGGGGGAAATTGCACGAGGTGGGGTCGCACGGGTGCTCAGATGAGAACGGGGAGGACAAGGAGCACAAAGGCAAAAAGACCATTCAAAGGCGGAGAAGGAGAAAACCATGAAAACACGGGAGCAACGGCGCCAGCGCCGGCCGCTAGGCTCCGTTTTTGTGGGCCAAGCCCCACAAAAACGTAGCCTAGCGGGTGCTGCTTCGTGCCTCTTGCACAACATGGTTGCACCATTGGCAAAAAAGGCTTGCCAGATGGGCAGCAAGTATACATGCCAAATATGGCGAAAAAAATGGCAGAAAACTGCCAAAAAACGCACAAAATTGACTGTAAATCATCGAAACAGCACCCGATTTGGCCAATTAGGTTGCTTTTCTGGCGTTTTGGCCCGAGCCGGTCATTTTAAGGGGCTACAACATGATGTAACTTCGCAAGCAGGAGCCAATACAGAATTCAGCCCCAAATTTTCGGAGACTGCCCGAAAAACTGCTTAAAACGACCCTAATGCGCAAAAACGAGCATCGTCGGCCAAAAAGAAGAAAAGTCGCGTTCTTAGAATTTCATTGCGATCATTTTAAGGGGCTGCATTGCGCGGTTTTGAGAAGGGCTGTCTTCCAGGGGGGGGGGGTCGCGTAACGTAGTAGTTGGTCACTGCTTCTGGCGCGGGGTCAAGGGGCCCCAACACCCCGACCCCCACAGAAGCCAGCCCCCTGCGGGGGGGATTTGAACAAGCTGGGGAAAGTTGCACGAGGTGGGGTCGCACGGCAACGGTTTGCATGACAACGGAGGACAAAGAACACAAAGGCAAAAAGAACCATGCAGAAGCGGAGAAGAAGACAACCATGAAAAAACGGGTTCAACGGCGCAAGCGCCGGCCGCTACGCTCCGTTTTTGTGGGCCAAGCCCCACAAAAACGGAGCCTAGCGGATTCTGCCTAATGCCTCTTGCCCACTATAGTTGCCCCATGGGCCAAAAAGCCTTGTCAGATGGGCAGCAAGTATACATGCCAAATATGGCAAAAATATGGCAAAAATATGGCAAAAAACTGCGAAAAAATGTACAAAATTGACCGTAAATCATCAAAGTGGCACCAATTTTGGCCATCGGGAGTGTTCTTCTGTCGTTGTGGCACGAGGCGGTCATTTTGAGGGGCTGCAACATGGCCTAGTTTTGCAGACCGCAGCCACTACAAAATTAAGCCCCAAATGTCCGGAGACTGCCCGAAAAACCGCTTAAAACGCTGCTCACTCACCAAAACGAACATCGTGGGCAAAAAAAGGGAAAAGTTGCGTTCTTAGAATTCAATTTCGGACATTTTAAGGGGTATCATGGTAGGACTTTGGAGGCCTCTGGATTTTACCCCGGGGGTCGCGTAACGTACAGTATGGACCTTGTTTTCGATGGGGCGTCAGGGGCCCCACACCCCGACGCCCACCAGAAAACAGCCCCCAGGGGGGGGGATTGAACAAGAGCGGATCACGGAGAATTACGGCCCGCTCCTCTTTCGGGTATGCATACCATACGGTACTTCTGCCACCATTGTGCAGCAAAGTACAATCCATACAGATGGGTTTGTAAGTACAAAAAACCCTAAGAAAACCAGCTTCACGCCTGCTAGTCTCGGTTTCTGTGGGGCAAGCCCCACAGAAATCGAGCCTAGCCACTGCTCCTTCTTGCAAACTATGCATCGAGGGGCACCAATACCCTCAAACGGGTTGAACCTGCGCTTTTAGTAACAATGTGCCCCATTTTGATACCAAACTGCCCCAAAAACGCTCAAAACTGCCGCAAAACCACAAAACGGTACCAAATTTGGCAAACAAAGTTAATTTCCCGACGCTTTGGCACGAGCTGATCATTTTAAGGGGTAACAACGTAGGTCAAATCGGCACATGGCAGCCGGTACAAAATTCAGCCCCTATTTTGCGGAGACTGGTTGAAAAACTGCTTAAAACGGTGCTATTTCACCAAAACGACTACCAATGGGCCAAAAATCGAAGAGTCGCGTAGTTGTATTTTCGCTGCGATCATTTTGAGGGGCATATGTCACACCTTTTGAGAACAGCGAAAAAAAAAAGTACGCGATCTGCCATCAACACACTTGTCGGTCGTGAATTGCGCTTCGGCGGGTACCCTTTCCGCCGAAGCCGAATCACTACGGCCCCTGCAGGGGAGATTGAACAAGCTGGGGAAAGTTGCACGAGAGGGGGTCGCACAGCAACGGTTTGCATGACAACGGAGGACAAAGAACACAAAGGCAAAAAGAACCATGCAGAAGCGGAGAAGAAGAAAACCATGAAAAAAGGGGCTCAACGGCGCAAGCGCCGGCCGCTAGGCTCCGTTTTTGTGGGCCAAGCCCCACAAAAACGGAGCCTAGCGGATTCTGCCTAATGCTTCTTGCCCGCTATGGTTGCCCCATGGGCCAAAAAGCCTTGTCAGATGGGCAGCAAGTATACATGCCAAATATGGCAAAAATATGGCAAAAAACTACCAAAAAATGCACAAAATTAGCTGTAAATCATCAAAACATGACCAATTTTAGCCAACGGGAGTGTTATTCGGACGTTTGGGCACGAGGCAGTCATTTTGAGGGGCTGTAACATCACCCAAATTTGCATACGGCAGCCACTACAAAATTCAGCGCGAAATGTCCGGAGACTGCCCGAAAAACCGCTTAAAACGCTGCTAACTCACCAAAACGACCATCGTGGGCTAAAAAAGGGAAAAGTTGCGTTCTTAGAACTCAATTTCGAACATTTTAAGGGGTAGCATGGTAGGACTTTGGAGGCCTCTGGATTTTACCCCGGGGGTCGCGTAACGTACAGTATGGACCTTGTTTTCGATGGGGCGTCAGGGGCCCCACACCCCGACGCCCACCAGAAAACATCCCCCAGGGGGGGGGATTGAACAAGCTTGGGAAAGTTGCACGAGAGGGGGTCGCACGGCAACGGTTTGCATGACAACGGAGGACAAAGAACACAAAGGCAAAAAGAACCATGCACAAGCGGAGAAGAAGAAAACCATGAAAAAACGGGCTCAACGGCGCAAGCGCCGGCCGCTAGGCTCCGTTTTTGTGGGCCAAGCCCCACAAAAACGGAGCCTAGCGGATTCTGCCTAATGCTTCTTGCCCGCTATGGTTGCCCCATGGGCCAAAAAGCCTTGTCAGATGGGCAGCAAGTATACATGCCAAATATGGCAAAAATATGGCAAAAAACTGCCAAAAAATGCACAAAATTAGCCGTAAATCATCAAAACATGACCAATTTCAGCCAATGGGAGTGTTTTTCTGACGTTTGGGCACGAGCCAGTCATTTTGAGGGGCTGTGACATGTCCCAAATTTGCATACAGCAGCCACTATAAAAATTCAGCCCCAAATGTCCGGAGACTGCCCGAAAAACCGCTGAAAACGCTGCTAACTCACCAAAACGACCATTGTGGGCTAAAAAAGGGAAAAGTTGCGTTCTTAGAATTCAATTTCGAACATTTTAAGGGGTAGCATGGTAGGACTTTGGAGGCCTCTGGATTTTACCCCGGGGGTCGCGTAACGTACGGTATGGACCTTGTTTTCGATGGGGCGTCAGGGGCCCCACACCCCGACGCCCACCCGAAAACAGCCCCCATGGGGGGGGATTGAACAAGTGGGGGAAAGTTGCACGAGGTGGGGTCGCACGGGTGTTCAGATGAGAAAGGGGAGGACAAGGAACACAAAGGCAAAAGACCATTCAAAGGCGGAGAAGGAGAAAACCATGAAAACACGGGAGCAACGGCGCCAACGCCGGCCGCTAGGCTCCGTTTTTGTGGGCCAAGCCCCACAAAAACGTAGCCTAGCGGGAGCTGCCTCCTGCCTTTTGCACAATATGGTTGCCCTATTGGCAGAAAAGAATTGCCAGATGGGCAGCAAGTATACATGCCAAATATGGCGAAAAAAATGGCACAAAACTGCCAAAAAACGCTCAAAATTGACTCTAAATCATCGGAACGGCAGCAGATTTGGCCAATGAGGTTGCTTTTCTGACGTTTGGGCCCGAGCCGGTCATTTTAAGGGGCTACAACATGATGTAACTTTGCAAGCAGAAGCCAATACGGAATTCAGCCCCAAGTTTTCGGAGACTGCCTGAAAAACTGCTTAAAATGGTCCTAATTCACCAAAATGACCATCGTCGGCCAAAAATTAAGAAAAGTCGCATTCTTAGAATTCGATTGCGATCATTTTAAGAAGCTGCATGGAAGGGGTTTGAGAAGGGCTGTCTTCCAGGGGGGGGGGGGGGTGGCGTAACGTAGTAGTTGGTCACTGCTTCTGGCGCGGGGTCAGGGGCCCCCAACACCCCGACCCCCACAGATGCCAGCCCCCTGCGAGGGGGAATTGAACAAGCGGGGGGAAATTGCACGAGGTGGGGTCGCACGGGTGCTCAGATGAGAACGGGGAGGACAAGGAGCACAAAGGCAAAAAGACCATTCAAAGGCGGAGAAGGAGAAAACCATGAAAACACGGGAGCAACGGCGCCAGCGCCAGCCGCTAGGCTCCGTTTTTGTGGGCCAAGCCCCACAAAAACGAAGCCTAGCGGGTGCTGCTTCGTGCCTCTTGCACAACACGGTTGCACCATTGGCAAAAAAGGCTTGCCAGTTGGGCAGCAAGTATACATGCCAAATATGGCGAAAAAAATGGCAGAAAACTGCCAAAAAACGCACAAAATTGACCGTAAGTCGTCGAAACGGCACCCGATTTGGCCAATGAGGTTGCTTTTCTGACATTTTGGCCCGAGCCAGTCATTTTAAGGGGCTACAACATGATGTAACTTTGCAAGCATAAGCCAATACGGAATTCAGCCCCGAATTCTCGGAGACTGCCCGAAAAACTGCTTAAAACGCTGCTAACTCACCAAAACGACCATCGTCGGCCAAAAAAAAGAACAGTTGCGTTCTTAGAATTCGATTGCGATCATTTTAAGGGGCTGCATTGCAGGGTTTTGAGAAGGGCTGTCTTCCAGGGGGGGGGGGTGGCGTAACGTAGTAGTTGGTCACTGCTTCTGGCGCGGGGTCAGGGGCCCCCAACATCCCGACCCCCACAGAAGCCAGCCCCCTGCGGGGGGGATTTGAACAAGCGGGGGGAAATTGCACGAGATGGGGTCGCACGGGTGCTCAGATGAGAACGGGGAGGACAAGGAGCACAAAGGCAAAAAGACCATTCAAAGGCGGAGAAGGAGAAAACCATGAAAATACGGGAGCAACGGCGCCAGCGCCGGCCGCTAGGCTCCGTTTTTGTGGGCCCAAGCCCCACAAAAACGTAGCCTAGCGGGAGCTGCCTCCTGCCTTTTGCACAATATGGTTGCCCTATTGGCAGAAAAGGGTTGCCAGATGGGCAGCAAGTATACATGCCAAATATGGCAAAAAACTGCCAAAAAACGCACAAAATTGACCGTAAATCGTCAAAACGGCACCAGATTGGGCCAATGAGGTTGCTTTTCTGACATTTTGGCCCGAGCCGGTCATTTTAAGGGGCTACAACATGATGTAACTTCGCAAGCAAGAGCCAATTGGGAATTCAGCCCCATATTTCCGGAGACTGCCCGAAAAACTGCTTCAAACTGTCCTAATTCACCAAAACGACCATCGTCGGCCAAAAAAAAGAAAAGTCGCGTTCTTAGAATTTGATTGCGATCATTTTAAGGGGCTGCATTGCAGGGTTTTGAGAAGGGCTGTCTTCCAGGGGGGGGGGGTCGCGTAACGTAGTAGTTGGTCACTGCTTCTGGCGCGGGGTCAGGGGCCCCCAACACCCCGACCCCCACAGAAGCCAGCCCCCTGCGGGGGGGAATTGAACAAGCGGGGGAAAGTTGCACGAGGTGGGGTCGCACGGGTTCTCAAATGAGAACGGGGAGGACAAGGAGCACAAAGGCAAAAAGACCATTCAAAGGCGGAGAAGGAGAAAACCATGAAAACACGGGAGCAACGGCGCCAGCGCCGGCCGCTAGGCTCCGCTTTTGTGGGCCAAGCCCCACAAAAACGGAGCCTAGCGGGTGCTGCCTCTTGCCTCTTGCACAATATGGTTGCCCCGTTAGCAGAAAAGGTTTGCCAGATGGGCAGCAAGTATACATGCCAAATATGGCGAAAAAAATGGCAGAAAACTGCCAAAAAAAGCGTAAAATTGACCGTAAATCATCCAAACGGCACCAGATTTGGCCAATGAGGTTGCTTTTCCGACGTTTTGGCCCGAGCCGGTCATTTTAAGGGGCTACAACATGTTCCCACTTCGCAAGCAAGAGCCAATACGGAATTCAGCCCCAATTTCCGGAGACTGCCCCAAAAACTACTTAAAACCGTCCTAATTCACCAAAACGAACATCATCGGCCAAAGAGAAGAAAAGTCGCGTTCTTAGAATTCGACTGCGATCATTTTAAGGGGCTGCATTGCAGGGTTTTGAGAAGGGCTGTCTTCCAGGGGGGGGGGGTCGCGTAACGTAGTAGTTGGTCACTGCTTCTGGCGCGGGGTCAGGGGCCCCCAACACCCCGACCCCCACAGAAGCCAGCCCCCTGCGGGGGGGAATTGAACAAGCGGGGGAAATTGCACGAGGTGGGGTCGCACGGGTGCTCAGATGAGAACGGGGAGGACAAGGAGCACAAAGGCAAAAAGACCATTCAAAGGCGGAGAAGGGGAAAACCATGAAAACACGGGAGCAACGGCGCCAGCGCCGGCCGCTAGGCTCCGTTTTTGTGGGCCAAGCCCCACAAAAACGTAGCCTAGCGGGTGCTGCTTCGTGCCTCTTGCACAACATGGTTGCACCATTGGCAAAAAAGGCTTGCCAGATGGGCAGCAAGTATACATGCCAAATATGGCGAAAAAAATGGCAGAAAACTGCCAAAAAACGCACAAAATTGACTGTAAATCATCGAAACAGCACCCGATTTGGCCAATTAGGTTGCTTTTCCGGCGTTTTGGCCCAAGCCGGTCATTTTAAGGGGCTACAACATGATGTAACTTCGCAAGCAGGAGCCAATACAGAATTCAGCCCCAAATTTTCGGAGACTGCCCGAAAAACTGCTTAAAACGACCCTAATGCGCCAAAACGAGCATCGTCGGCCAAAAAGAAGAAAAGTCGCGTTCTTAGAATTTCATTGCGATCATTTTAAGGGGCTGCATTGCGGGGTTTTGAGAAGGGCTGTCTTCCAGGGGCGGGGGGTCGCGTAACGTAGTAGTTGGTCACTGCTTCTGGCGCGGGGTCAGGGGCCCCCAACACCCCGACCCCCACAGAAGCCAGCCCCCTGCGGGGGGTATTTGAACAAGCGGGGGGAAATTGCACGAGGTGGGGTCGCACGGGTGCTCAGATGAGAACGGGGAGGACAAGGAGCACAAAGGCAAAAAGACCATTCAAAGGCGGAGAAGGAGAAAACCATGAAAACACGGGAGCAACGGCGCCAGCGCCGGCCGCTAGGCTCCGTTTTTGTGGGCCAAGCCCCACAAAAACGAAGCCTAGCGGGTGCTGCTTCGTGCCTCTTGCACAACATGGTTGCACCATTGGCAAAAAAGGCTTGCTAGATGGGCAGCAAGTATACATGCCAAATATGGCGGAAAAAATGGCAGAAAACCGCCAAAAAACGCACAAAATTGACGGTAAATCATCAAAAAGGCACCTGATTTGGCCAATTAGGTTGCTTTTCTGACGTTTTGGCCCGAGCTGGTCATTTTAAGGGGCTACAACATGATGTAACTTCGCAAGCAAAAGCCAATACGGAATTCGGCCCCAAATTTTCGGAGACTGCCCGAAAAACTGCCTAAAACGGTCCTAATTCACCAAAACGACCATCGTCGGCCAAAGAGAAGAAAAGTCGCGTTCTTAGAATTCGATTGCGATCATTTTAAGGGGCTGCATTGCAGGGTTTTGAGAAGGGCTGTCTTCCAGGGGGGGGGGGTGGCGTAACGTGGTAGTTGGTCACTGCTTCTGGCGCGGGGTCAGGGGCCCCCAACACCCCGACCCCCACAGAAGCCAGCCCCCTGCGGGGGGGATTTGAACAAGCTGGGGAAAGTTGCACGAGAGGGGGTCGCACGGCAACGGTTTGCATGACAACGGAGGACAAAGAACACAAAGGCAAAAAGAACCATGCAGAAGCAGAGAAGAAGAAAACCATGAAAAAACGGGCTCAACGGCGCAAGCGCCGGCCGCTAGGCTCCGTTTTTGTGGGCCAAGCCCCACAAAAACGGAGCCTAGCGGATTCTGCCTAATGCTTCTTGCCCGCTATGGTTGCCCCATGGGCCAAAAAGCCTTGTCAGATGGGCAGCAAGTATACATGCCAAATATGGCAAAAATATGGCAAAAAACTGCCAAAAAATGCACAAAATTAGCTGTAAATCATCAAAACATGACCAATTTCAGCCAACGGGAGTGTTTTTCTGACGTTTGGGCACGAGGCGATCATTTTGAGGGGCTGTAACATAGCCCAAATTTGCATACAGCAGCCACTATAAAAATTCAGCCCCAAATGTCCGGAGACTGCTCGAAAAACCGCTTAAAACGCTGCTAACTCACCAAAACGACCATCGTGGGCTAAAAAAGGGAAAAGTCGCGTTCTTAGAATTCAATTTCGAACATTTTAAGGGGTAGCATGGTAGGACTTTGGAGGCCTCTGGATTTTACCCCGGGGGTCGCGTAACGTACGGTATGGACCTTGTTTTCCATGGGGCATTAGGGGCCCCACACCCCGACGCCCACCAGAAAACAGCCCCCAGGGGGGGGGATTGAACAAGCGGCGGGAAATTGCACGAGGTGGGGCCGCACGGGTGCTCAGATGAGAACGGGGTGGACAAGGAGCACAAAGGCAAAAAGACCATTCAAAGGCGGAGAAGAAGAAAAGCATGAAAACACGGGAGCAACGGCGCCAGCGCCGGCCGCTAGGCTCCGTTTTTGTGGGCCAAGCCCCACAAAAACGTAGCCTAGCGGGTGCTGCTTCGTGCCTCTTGCACAATATGGTTGCACCATTGGCAAAAAAGGCTTGCCAGATGGGCAGCAAGTATACATGCCAAATATGGCGAAAAAAATGGCAGAAAACTGCCAAAAAACGCACAAAATTGACTGTAAATCATCGAAACAGCACCCGATTTGGCCAATTAGGTTGCTTTTCCGGCGTTTTGGCCCAAGCCGGTCATTTTAAGGGGCTACAACATGATGTAACTTCGCAAGCAAGAGCCAATACAGAATTCAGCCCCAAATTTTCGGAGACTGCCCGAAAAACTGCTTAAAACGACCCTAATGCGCCAAAACGAGCATCGTCGGCCAAAAAAAAGAAAAGTCGCGTTCTTAGAATTTCATTGCGATCATTTTAAGGGGCTGCATTGCGGGGTTTTGAGAAGGGCTGTCTTCCAGGGGGGGGGGGTCGCGTAACGTAGTAGTTGGTCACTGCTTCTGGCGCGGGGTCAGGGGCCCCCAACACCCCGACCCCCACAGAAGCCAGCCCCCTGCGGGGGGGATTTGAACAAGCTGGGGAAAGTTGCACGAGAGGGGGTCGCACGGCAACGGTTTGCATGACAACGGAGGACAAAGAACACAAAGGCAAAAAGAACCATGCAGAAGCAGAGAAGAAGAAAACCATGAAAAAACGGGCTCAACGGCGCAAGCGCCGGCCGCTAGGCTCCGTTTTTGTGGGCCAAGCCCCACAAAAACGGAGCCTAGCGGATTCTGCCTAATGCTTCTTGCCCGCTATGGTTGCCCCATGGGCCAAAAAGCCTTGTCAGATGGGCAGCAAGTATACATGCCAAATATGGCAAAAATATGGCAAAAAACTGCCAAAAAATGCACAAAATTAGCTGTAAATCATCAAAACATGACCAATTTCAGCCAACGGGAGTGTTTTTCTGACGTTTGGGCACGAGGCGATCATTTTGAGGGGCTGTAACATAGCCCAAATTTGCATACAGCAGCCACTATAAAAATTCAGCCCCAAATGTCCGGAGACTGCTCGAAAAACCGCTTAAAACGCTGCTAACTCACCAAAACGACCATCGTGGGCTAAAAAAGGGAAAAGTCGCATTCTTAGAATTCAATTTCGAACATTTTAAGGGGTAGCATGGTAGGACTTTGGAGGCCTCTGGATTTTACCCCGGGGGTCGCGTAACGTACGGTATGGACCTTGTTTTCCATGGGGCATTAGGGGCCCCACACCCCGACGCCCACCAGAAAACAGCCCCCAGGGGGGGGGATTGAACAAGCGGCGGGAAATTGCACGAGGTGGGGCCGCACGGGTGCTCAGATGAGAACGGGGTGGACAAGGAGCACAAAGGCAAAAAGACCATTCAAAGGCGGAGAAGAAGAAAAGCATGAAAACACGGGAGCAACGGCGCCAGCGCCGGCCGCTAGGCTCCGTTTTTGTGGGCCAAGCCCCACAAAAACGTAGCCTAGCGGGTGCTGCTTCGTGCCTCTTGCACAATATGGTTGCACCATTGGCAAAAAAGGCTTGCCAGATGGGCACCAAGTATACATGCCAAATATGTCGAAAAAAATGGCAGAAAACTGCCAAAAAACGCACAAAATTGACCGTAAATCATCGGAACGGCATCAGATTTGGCCAATGAGGTTGCTTTTCTGACGTTTTGGCCCGAGCTGGTCATTTTAAGGGGCTACAACATAATGTAACTTCGCAAGCAAGAGCCAATACACAATTCAGCCCCAAATTTTCGGAGACTGCCCGAAAAACTGCTCAAAACGCTGCTAACTCACCAAAACGACCATCGTCAGCCAAAAATAATTAGAAACGCGTTCTTAGAATTCGGTTGCGATCATTTCAAGGGGCTGCATTGAAGGGGTTTGAGAAGGGCTGTCTTCCAGGGGGGGGGGGGGTGGCGTAACGTGGTAGTTGGTCACTGCTTCTGGCGCGGGGTCACGGGCCCCCAACACCCCGACCCCCACAGAAGCCAGCCCCCTGCGGGGGGGATTTGAACAAGTGGGGGAAAGTTGCACGAGGTGGGGTCGCACGGATGTTCAGATGAGAAAGGGGAGGACAAGGAACACAAAGGCAAAAGACCATTCAAAGGCGGAGAAGGAGAAAACCATGAAAACACGGGAGCAACGGCGCCAGCGCCGGCCGCTAGGCTCCGTTTTTGTGGGTCAAGCCCCACAAAAATGTAGCCTAGCGGGAGCTGCCTCCTGCCTTTTGCACAATATGGTTGCCCTATTGGCAGAAAAGGCTTGCCAGATGGGCAGCAAGTATACATGACAAATGTGGCGAAAAAAATGGCACAAAACTGACAAAAAACGCACAAAATTGATCGTAAATCATCGAAACGGCACCCGATTTGGCCAATGAGGTTGCTTTTGTGACGTTTTGGCCCGAGCCCGTCATTTTAAGGGGCTACAACATGATGTAGCTTCGCAAACAGAAGCCAATACGGAATTCAGCCCCAAATTTTCGGAGACTGCCCGAAAAACCGCTTAAAACGCTGCTAACTCACCAAAACGATCATTGTCGACCAAAGAGAAGAAGAGTCGCGTTCTTAGAATTCGATTGCGATCATTTCAAGGGGCTGCATGGAAGGGGTTTGAGAAGGGCTGTCTTCCAGGTGGGGGGGGGGGTGGTGTAACATAGTAGTTGGTCACTGCTTCTGGCGCGGGGTCAGGGGCCCCCAACACCCCGACCCCCACAGAAGCCAGCCCCCTGCGGGGGGGATTTGAACAAGCTGGGGAAAGTTGCACGAGAGGGGGTCGCACGGCAACGGTTTGCATGACAACGGAGGACAAAGAACACAAAGGTAAAAAGAACCATGCAGAAGCGGAGAAGAAGAAAACCATGAAAAAACGGGCTCAACGGCGCAAGCGCCGGCCGCTAGGCTCCGTTTTCGTGGGCCAAGCCCCACAAAAACGGAGCCTAGCGGATTCTGCCTAATGCTTCTTGCCCGCTATGGTTGCCCCATGGGCCACAAAGCCTTGTCAGATGGGCAGCAAGTATACATGCCAAATATGGCAAAAATATGGCAAAAAACTGCCAAAAAATGCACAAAATTAGCTGTAAATCATCAAAACATGACCAATTTCAGCCAACGGGAGTGTTTCTCTGACGTTTGGGCACGAGGCAATCATTTTGAGGGGCTGTAACATGGCCCAAATTTGCATACAGCAGCCACTACAAAATTGGGCCCCAAATGTCCGGAGACTGCCCGAAAAACCGCTTAAAACGCTGCTAACTCACCAAAACGACCATCGTGGGCTGAAAAAGGGAAAAGTGGCGTTCTTAGAATTCAATTTCGAACATTTTAAGGGGTAGCATGGTAGGACTTTGGAGGCCTCTGGATTTTACCCCGGGGGTCGCGTAACGTACGGTATGGACCTTGTTTTCGATGGGGCGTCAGGGGCCCCACACCCCGACGCCCACCAGAAAACAGCCCCCAGGGGGGGGGATTGAACAAGCGGGGGAAAGATGCACGAGGTGGGGTCGCACGGATGCTCAGATGAGAACGGGGAGGACCAGGAGCACAAAGGCAAAAAGACCATTCAAAGGCGGAGAAGGAGAAAACCATGAAAACACGGGAGCAACGGCGCCAGCGCCGGCCGCTAGGCTCCGCTTTTGTGGGCCAAGCCCCACAAAAACGTAGCCTAGCGGGTGCTGCCTCTTGCCTCTTGCACAATATGGTTGCCCCGTTGGCAGAAAAGGTTTGCCAGATGGGCAGCAAGTATACATGCCAAATATGGCGAAAAAAATGGCAAAAATCTGCCTAAAAACGCACAAAATTCACCGTAAATCATCGAAAAGTCAAAGGACTTGGCCAATGAGGTTGCTTTTCTGACGTTTTGGCCCGAGCCAGTCATTTTAAGGGGCTACAACATGATGTAACTTGGCAAGCAAGAGGCAATACGGAATTCAGCCCCAAATTTTCGGAGACTGCCTGAAAAGCTGCTTAAAACGATCCTAATTCACCGAAACGACCATCATCGGCCCAAAAAAAGAAAAGTCGCGTTCTTAGAATTCGATTGCGATTATTTTAAGGGGCTGCATTGCAGGGTTTTGAGAAGGGCTGTCTTCCAGGGGGGGGGGGTCGCGTAACGTAGTAGTTGGTCACTGCTTCTGGCGCGGGGTCAGGGGCCCCCAACACCCCGACCCCCACAGAAGCCAGCCCCCTGCGGGGGGGATTTGAACAAGTGGGGGAAAGTTGCACGAGAGGGAGAGGTATCACGACAGAATAGACAAAGGACAAATGGACAAAGAACACAAATAGAAGTGGTGATAGGTTGCACGGAGGAGATGTACATGAAGATGGGGGGAGAAGTTGCACGTGATGGGAGGAGATAGCAAGCGGTGGGGAACGGATGACGTCACGATTCGGAGTGGTGTATGGAGACGGGCCATGGCGAGAAGGGTGCTTGCTTGAAGTACCCTAATAGAGCATGTGTGGGTGTTGAGGATGGTACGGCGCGTTGAAGTTTCTTTTGAGACACACGTTTCATTGGGCTTGTGTTATATTGAGATAAAAGTGATCGCTTGAAAGTGTAGTTGAACCACCTTTGTTTAGGTAGTCACAAAAGACGGCAGGGATTACAGTACATTGGAAGACAGATATAGCTGTGAAAGATAAGAGACGTATGAATTGGAATGCTTTTGAAGTAGGTGTGTAATGACAAGCTCGGACGTCAAAGTACATCGGAATGGGTTGGGATGGCTGACATGCGTCGGAATCGGAGCATGCTGGAGTATCTTTGCAAAGCGAAAGAGGCCTAGGTGCTAGGACATGAAGTCTTGAGGGTATCTTCGGTATATTAGAGTACGTTGCGAACAAAGGGAAGGTCATGGGCGGAGGATAGGAGTGGAGTCACTGTAGAGTTTGTATAGACAGGCTGCGGCAATTGGCAAGTTGAAAGGTTACTTTGGTGTATGCCATATGGTGAAAGTGGTCATCAGGGTGAATGGGGCAAAGCGGGGTTTGTTGTACCTTGGAGTAGCTTCGGTTAGGCATTGAAGGGGATAGGTGTCTTCGTGGGGCGTAAAGCATCCTTGATAAGTTAAGATAAATAGGGTAGTGTGAGAAGGAGGGGACAAGGGGGGGAGCACTTTCAACCACACAGTTGTCATAGGTGGGGAGAAAAAAGCTACTTGGAATACCCCAGTATATTTTTCGGAGGGTTCATTTTGCTAAGGTGGCTAAAATAGCCAAAACATGTCTACGAAAAGGACAGGGCTTTAAAATCAGAGGAGAGATGTCCACAACCAAAAAAGTACCTCACGATACCTTGCTGCGGGTTGTAGAGGGAAGCGACTGACTCTGAACACCCTGGAGAAGGATAAGCCGGGTCACGCTTTAGCGTTTACCCGTGGTCTCAGATATAGACTCTTCACAAACAAAGTAAAAAGACGCACGAATGATTAGCTTGAAATCACTTGCTGTGGCAGCGGGGTAGCTTTGATACCAAACGGGAACGGAGGGGGCATTGATTTTCCTCCGCGGGTAATGCACACCTTTTTGGGTTGCAAATGACTTTGATCGTGTAGTTTTCGCAAGAAATGGTCTAGGGCTTGGAAAACAAAAGCGGGCAGTGTTGTCCCTATCCATCAACTTTCGAAAAACATCGTTTCACAACCAAACATATCAATGCGTGACAAAATTGGAGCAAAAAAGGAACGTTGTGAACTTAACCGCCCTTCGTCACGTTGTTTTGACAGTAATCAATAGCCTAAGACATAATTAGCTGAGTCCAACACATGCAAAAGAGGGGTAAGGGGTGCCATCCCTGGTCAGCCGGGCCAAAAAAGCACAACATTACACCCCTTCAAAAAGGCAAATGTTACAAAACTGGATGAAGAAATGGCACCATTTGGAGATTGTAGCTCTGAATTTGTCGTTTCCGCACTCAACCATCGCGCAAAACATGTTTTTTCAACAGGATCACGTGCCAAAATGGGGTTGGCAATTATTGTCACCGTTCTCGATTGTCAAACAAAATTGTTTAAAGCCGAAAAATGGCAGCTATCTAAGCCAACCACCACGTTGACTTATCCTTCCAAGTTCAGCCCATACAGGAGTGGTTGGGGCTTTGGAATTATCATAACGCACCAACTTTTTCAGGGGCTGTGGTTGGGTGTGGTTGGAGCTATCGGTGCCAATCAAAAACAAAAAACGCCATTCTTGGTCCGAAAAACGACCATCTTTGGTAACTTGCGGGCTAAGAATGGCCATTCTTTGGGTGTACAGCCCTAAACCATCCCCGAATACAACCCTTGTGGAGTCCAATGGTACGCACCAAAATTGTACAGAATCATTCAGATGCAAAAAAGGAGGGGCAAGCTTGGACGAGCCTGAAAATGGCACAGAGGAGCGGACGGCGGTGAACATGTCGTTTTGGTATTCAACTTTATTTCAGGTCCAACACATACAGAATAGGGATGGCAATGCTACGGCTGACACCAAAGTCAAAGAATGCCATTTTGAGGCAGCTTGACTCCCAAAACTGCGAACATGGTGTTTTTGGCAGTGTAACATGGACAAGCAAATGTGTTTTTGATTTCTGCATGGGCGAAATGGGAGCAAAGGGTGCTATTGCTACCCACCAAAGTCCAAAAAAAAACCATTATTTGGGTGGAAAGACAGGCAATATATGAAAACTTTTGCGCTAATCTTAGCGGTCCTTTTGCCAACTACCCGGGAACTGTAGTTTCCGTACTCCACCATCTACAAAAACAGCTTTTGTGGAGTGCAGCTTGTGCATGCTAGGGATGGGGAGTGCTATTTCTGCCCACCAAAGGCAAAAAGCACCAGATTGTGGCCATGAAAATGGCATTTTTTTAAGCAAATGTTGCGCTAAAAATAGCATATTTTGGACCCTTTACCTCTGAAAATGTTGTTCCGGCAATCAACCATTGCATGCTACATGTATCTTATTACTGCAGGACATGCAAAAAGTGGGGGGCAGGGGGGGGCTAGGGGGTTATCATTGCCCACCATAGGCAGAAAAAGCGTTTGATGGTCAAAATTGGCAATTATTGACGAATTTCACAGCAATGTTTGGAGTTAAAAGCTCGGAAAATGTTGTTTAGGCAGTCAACCATCGACCCACAAATGTTTTTTGGAGTCCGGTGGTCGCAGAAGCACAGGCGCCATCGGCTGATTTGTCGAGCCGACAGCCCTAGAACAAAATTCTTGGCACAAACCCATTGCCTAGGACATGCTTTTTGGAATGCATGCAAAATAGGGATAGTGCATGCAAATTAAAAGGGGGGAAAGCTATCGCTGCCCAGTAGAGTCTAAAACATCATTTTGTGCAAAAAAAAAAGGCAAAATATGACGAATTGCTCTACAAATGGCTTTTTTTTGCAATGTACACACCCGAAGCTGTTGTTTGGGCAATCACCCATTGCCTTGTCCGGCACGTGCCAAATAGTGGTGGACGATGCTATAACTGCCCACCAAAGCCAAAGCAATTGCGGACAAATTTTTGCGATACGAAACTGTTATCTTGGCAGTCAACCACGACGCAAACAGGTTTTCCTGAGTCCAGCGCCTACCAAATAGGAGTGGGGGGTGCCATCATTGCCCATGGAAGTCAAACAACCCCATTTTCGAACCAAAAAAAGTGGCAATTTCCTTCAAATTTTGTGTTAGCAACCTTTGGAGCCGGCAGCCTTGATACTGTTGTTGCCGCAATAAACCATCCTCGAACACATATTTTCTGAAAATCAGCGTGTGCAAAACAGGTGTGTCGGGTTGCTATCAATGCCACCAAAGGGGAAAAAACCACAAAAATTGCTGATTTTTGACGAATTTGGGACTAAAACTGGTATTTTTGGGAAGCGACGGCCTAAAGCTGTTGTGCTGGCAGGCAACCGTTGCCTAAAACATTTTTCCTTAGTCCACCTTGTGCCAAAGCTGTTACATTGGCAGTCAACTGTTGGCCTGAACATGTTTGTTTGAGTCCAACACGTGTCAACTATGGATGGGGGATGATATCACTGGCCACCAAAATCCTGTTCTGAGGCCAAATTTGGCAATGTGTAACGAATTTTGGGCTAAAATGTAGAATCTTTCAAAGCCCGAAGCCCTGAATCTGTTGCTTTGCCAGTCAACCATTGACAAAGACGTGGATTACTGAGTCCAGCACGCACAAAACAGGGAGGGGGGGTGCTATGGCGGCCCGCAATAGAAACACTTTCGGCGGGGGGGGGGGGAAAGCAAGTTTGCCGAAATTTGGGCAAAGAATGGCATTTCGTGGAGCTGACGGCCTTGAAACTCGCGTTTTGGCGGTCATCCATCGCCTAAGACATGTTTTTCCGAGTCCACCACGTGCAAAATAGGGGTGGGGGGCACTATGACTGCCCACCAGGGTCAAAAAAAAAAACCATTTAGGGCAAAAAAACCGGCAGTACAGCATGCAGACCCAGAGTGTTCTAAATAGCCCTTTTCAAGGGCTTTGGAAGTATATACCACAAATACCAGCCCCTATGGGACACTCAGTGCACAAGCGAGGCAACGATCCCAGCAACTCTGAAAACTATCTGCGTTCACGTGTTTGTCGTATCCCCGAGAGATGTCTGGACAAATGTGGAAACCCTCCACAGACCTCCAATCCAAAGCAGGCCGAGGAACCCGATTTCGTAGGCCAAGGGTTGCACCAGAAAAGCAGGGCGGCGAAATTGTGAAGAGCGCTGGGAAGGATGCATGCGACATACATAAGCAAGAGCAAAGCACAAGGTGACAGTTAGCGCACACTGCCAGGTGGTGGGGAAGGGATGGGCGTCCAGAAATGCACACACTGCCCACGCACACTGCCCACGAATCACTGCAGGCACAACCGATGAGTGCGCTTAGGCACGCTGGCCGTGGCTGTGGCCCCTGACCCAAACACCTCCTCAGTTTGTCTGGGGCAGGAGCGCGTGTTGCAGGAGCACATTTGTGACACATCGGAAGGAGTTCAAGTGGACAGATGGGAACTCCGGGAGGGCGGAGGTGTTCCCAAATTGTGCTCCTTTTCATACCTCTGCTCGTGCAGCATCACATCTTGAAACGCGGTGCTGAGCTGTCACACATGCGAATCACCCATCAGAGGCAAGCGTGGCCCCTACCCCTGCCCCTGCCCTGCCACTGCCCACACCCTGCTCCTGCCCCTGCCACTGCAACTTGCCCCCGCCCCTGCCCTTGCCCTAACACACTTTTGGGTACAGACATCAGACACGGGGACGCTGAGAACTTTGAAACAGCAGCATGAGCTGTGTTGCAGGTGCAGTCTATGTACCCCCTCCCATTGTGTCCAGTGAACACTGAACGCGCGACGTCCTTTCGTTGAGACCTGGGACCCAATTAATTTGGGTACCAAATCTATACAGTCCAAACACCACGCGGTTGCTAGGCAATGTGTTCATTGGCCATAAATCAGCGACAGCCGCTACCCTCCAGAACCACTCTGGCATCCGCAACAGTGCCGCAGGTCTAAACATGGCAAAGTTGCGGCACAATTAGTCCACTCTGTTCAGCAACACGCCATTTGCTGCCCCAATCAATAGGTCATGCTCGCTCCTATAGGCCAATGTGTCCGTTTGAAGGGGGGGGGGGGGATGCACTTCTCTGGACATGATGAGATTGAACATGGAAATTGGCTGTGAGAGAAATATCTGTCATCAGAGAATGACTCCATGCAAGCCACGCTCCCTTCTGGAATTGTACCTCTGCCTCCGGCTGTTCAATGAAAGTGACGTCTTTTTTTTTCCCATAGCAATATGCACTGACGCTACCACCCCCTGTTGATACCGCACCACATTTCCTCTAACAGGACCCATTGGAAATTGTTGCATCAGTGGTCTCCCACCAAACACCACCCGCACCCATGATGGGGAGGGGGGGGGGGGGGGGGGCTGTTGAGACACCCATCCTCCCAGGATGTCTTCTGAAATTTCTTGGAGAGGGTGAGGGCAGGAGAGCAACTGTGGTGTAATGTAGCGTGGTGTAATGTGTACGTGTACTCCCCAAACGAATTCGGAGGGGCCTATCTTGCTGGCGTAAAGGTGATCTCGTCGGTGTTCTCGGAGATCAGGGTGTACGAGGGATGCCGTGGATGCAAGGGTCTTGACGATATCCGCGTAACCAAGGTGTGCAACAATTGTACCGCAGCCACCGGGAAACCAGCCAAATATTTCAGCTTCATGTTGGCTGAGAACCACATGCAACAGGTTGATTGGGCGCCCCACCCCGTCTGACGCAATATGCGTCCGGTACCACACGATGAGGTCCAGGAGGTGGTCTCGGGGAAACGCGCGCTCGATGGCATCGGCGATGGCAAAAGGATCATTCATTTCACACGCATCCAATGCGGCCATTGATGTCCACTTTCAACATGTGCACAGTGAGCCTCAGGTCCCTAAATAGATTCCTGTCAGGGGCTTGCACAAATGAAATCCGGGGAGAGATTCCCTTCCCATGGATTTCCCCAGCATGGGACGGTGCGTCTTGGGGTTGTTTGCAGGAGAGCTTTTGTGGGGGGGGGGGGGGGTCTGCACCACTGAACAATGCTGAGAAAATGCCAGTGGCATACCACGCAACATGTGCATCAGGACCACAACAGTTGGATAGAGGTGCGGTCAGTCCAACACGACCAACCGCACGCGGATGGTGGCCAATTTCAGCCAGCCTCAACCATCAGCGAAGGTATCATGCCCGTCCATGATTCTCTTATCGCCGGCAAATGGTCAAAATGGCTGCGAAACCCCTGCCGTCTCAGGGTCCTCAGAGCAGCACAGCACAGCAGTGCCACAAACCAATCATGGTAAGCAGACCGGCCAGCAATCTGCCCTGCCAGCGATCTCGGTGAAACACTCCTGCACCCAGAGAGAGGGAGGGATCATGGTCCAGCGCAGACTTGCTGCGAGTGTCCGAGCAGTGAGGAATGATTGGCAAGGGCTGACCGGTTACGCAGAGGCTTTCTGGTTGCACGTGCAAGACAGGAGTGGGGGTAGGAGTGGGGGTTGCTGTCACTGCCTACCAGGGCATGATTGGCAAGGGCTGACCGGTTACGCAGAGGCTTTCTGGTTGCACGTGCAAGACAGGAGTGGGGGTAGGAGTGGGGGTTGCTGTCACTGCCTACCAGGGCAAGAAAAAACCATCTAGGACCAAATTTGAGCTTACAAACCTGACACTGTGATTTGCCAGTTAACCAGAGGTAGGGACAGCTCATGCACGGGAGGGCTGCTGAGACACCCATCCGCCCAGGATGTCTGGAACGCCCCCGAGCTGTGCCACAAACCAATCATGGTAAGCAGACCGGCCGGCAATCTGCTCTGCCAGCGATCTCGGTGAAACACTGCTGCACCCAGAGAGAGGGAGGGATCATGGTCCGGTGCAGACTTGCCGCGAGTGTGAGGACAAGTGAGGACAGTGAGGCATGATTGGCAAGGGCTGACCGGTTACGCAGAGGCTTTCTGGCTGCACATGCAAGACAAGAGTGGGGGTAGGAGTGGGGGTTGCTGAGACTGCGTACCAGGGCATGATTGGCAAGGGCTGACCGGTTACGCAGAGGCTTTCTGGTTGCACGTGCAAGACAGGAGTGGGGGTAGGAGTGGGGGTTGCTGTCACTGCCTACCAGGGCAAGAAAAAACCATCTAGGACCAAATTTGAGCTTACAAAACTGACACTGTGATTTGCCAGAACCAGAGGTAGGGACGGCTCATGCACGGGAGGGGGGGGGGGGGGGGCTGCTGAGACACCCATCCTCCCAGGATGTCTGGAACGCCCCCGAGCCGTGCCACAAACCAATCATGGTAAGCAGACCGGCCGGCAATCTGCTCTGCCAGCGATCTCGGTGAAACACTCCTGCAGCCAGAGAGAGGGAGGGATCATGGTCCAGCGCGGACTTGCCGTGAGTGTGCGAGCAGTGAGGCATGATTGGCAAGGGCTGACCGCTACTGAGTCAAAAATCAGATGTGAGCGGGCCTTGCTGAGTGATGAATGTAACTGGGCTTTGCAGTGTTCAGCAGCGTTTCCGGGTTGGACGCTGACGACAACTCTGGTCCCGTGCAGGCCACTTCACAGCTTGTCCTACAAGTGCCCCCCACTAACCCCCTGATACCTTTTGCTGGAGGTTCACAACTCTTCCCTTTTCCATTCGTCCACCGAGTCAGTGCATGGGGGAGAGGAGTACGGAGGGGAAGGGCTGGGGAAACGGCGCGGAGGTGGCTTGGGAATTGCTGGATGCTGCTGCTGCTGCTGCTGCTGCTGCTGCTGGTGCTGCTTGTTGTTGGCAGCAAAAAAGGCGTGGTCCCATGGGCCCACACTTGCACAAACTCATGCTTGGGTAAGACGACAGCCCTTGCTGCACTTGACATGTGGATGTGGACGCACGAGCCTTGGATGGGTGGATGCCACACTTTTCAAAACCTCAGGCCATGGGCAGGCACCATATTCCCACCCTCGTGGAGTTGTTTGCCATGGAACACGTTCACGCCGTTGCAGACAACAGCCAACTTGGTTCCAGCAAAAACTGTGTCTGATCAGCATCAGCACCCTCCATTGTGGTCTACTGCTTTTCCCCGGTGTCAGCGCATGGTCAATGAAAGTGACGTCAATATGCAGTGACGCTCCTTCCCCTCTCAATACCGCACCACATTTCCTCTGACAGGACCCATTGGAAATCGTTGCTTCAGTGGTCTCCCACCAACCCTAACCGCATCAGGTAACGCAAAATGCAACATGTGCACAGTGAGCCCCAGGTCCCTAAACGTGCGATAATTTTGGAGAGCAGTGTGATATTATGATCAATAGCCTTGGGAAAGGAGTGGTCAACGGCAGTTGCGATTCCAGCAGAGATAGTGAAAGATAGCTGTTGGAAGTGTGAGAGCAAAGGCACGACTCATCAACCTGGCTGCAGGTGCGCTGGGGTCGATCCTGTCAGAGGCTTGCGCAAATGAAATCCGGGGAGAGATTCCCTCTTCCCCATGGAATTCCGTAGCATAGGACTGTGCGTCTTGGGGTCGTTTGCAGGAGAGCTTTTGGTGGGGGGGGGGGGTCTGCACCACTGAACAATGCTGAGAAAATGCCAGTGGCATACCACGCAACATGTGCATCAGGACCACAACAGTTGGACAGAGGTTGGTCCAACACGAACAACCGCACGCGGATGGTGGCCAATTTCAGCCACCCTCAACCATCAGTGAAGGTATCATGCCCGTCCATGATTCTCTTATCGCCGGCAAAATGGTCAAAATGGCTGCAAAACCCCTGCCGTCTCAGGGTCCTCAGAGCAGCACTGAAACCACCACTGCCGCATACGCCCTGCACTTTTCGATTCACCCTACAATCCCGCTCACCTTGTCCCAGGTACAGATACCTAACAAAGACGACCCTGTAAGGTTGGGGCCATGGAGGCCTGGATCATCTGCTGTTGCATGCTGGGACTGTGCGTCTTGGGGCGTGCCTTGAGGTACTTGGGTCAGGGCTTGGGCGCCCTAATGTGCCACGCCGGCGTCTGAAAAATAGGGACAGGCGATGCATTGCGCAGGTGACGTCGCAGATCAGGGTCGCACCATTACATCCCAACGCAAGTTCTCAGGCGTGGACGGCACACAGGCCAAGGGGCATGGACACGGGCCCAGCAGACGCGTTCAATGGGCACCGCCATCGCAGTGGTCTGAACCTGACCTATTTGGCATCAGATTTCCGGCCTCCCAGGATGTCTAGAACGCCCCCGAGCCGTGCCACAACCCAACCATGGTAAGCAGACCTGCCTGGCTTGGTAGACCGGCCGGCAATCTGCTCCGTCAGCGATCTTGGTGAAACACTCCTGAAGCCAGAGAGAGGGAGAGATCATGGTCCGGCGCAGGGTCTTCTGTCCCCGCTGGAACACCCAAGTCGACGAGGCATTTGACTACCTCAAAGAGAGTCATAGTTACTCTCGCCGTTTACCCAAACGTTTTTGCATCGACAATCAGAGCACCGGGCAGAAGTCACCTGCAGAACCAGTCAGTAGGTCCCGTCGCAAAGCTGGGTTTCAATTAAACAGTCAGATTCCCCTGCGTTCTGCCCCCCTTCTTGCCGCATGACCCAGGAGCGGTGGAACGGCGGGGGGGTTCCAACATTTGTTTGCAGGAGAGCTTTTGTGCGGGGGGGGGGGGGTCTGCACCACTGAACAATGCTGAGAAAATGCCAGTGGCATACCATGCAACATGTGTATCGGGACCACAACAGTTGGACAGAGGTGCGGTCAGTCCAACACGAACAACCGCACGCGGATGGTGGCCAATTTCAGCCACCCTCAACCATCAGTGAAGGTATCATGCCCGTCCATGATTCTCTTATCGCCGGCAAAATGGTCAAAATGGCTGCAAAACCCCTGCCGTCTCAGGGTCCTCAGAACAGCACTGAAACCACCACTGCCGCATACGCCCTGCACTTTTCGATTTACCCTACAATCCCACTCACCTTGTCCCATGTACAGATACCTAACAAAGGAGACCCTGTGAGGTTGGGGCCATGGAGGCCATCTGCTGCTGCATGACTTGATGTTGCATCGGGTCCAGTGACATGGCGCGACGCTGGGACTGTGCGTCTTGGGGCGTGCCTTGAGGTACTTGGGTCAGGGCTTGGGCGCCCTAATGTGCCACGCCGGCGTCTGAAAAATACGGACAGGGGGAGGACTGGTTTGCGCAGGCGACATCGCAGATCAGGGTCGCACCATTACATCCCAACGCAAGTTCTCAGGCGTGGACGGCACAGGCCAAGGGGCATGGACACGGGTCCAGCAGATGCGTTCAATCGCAGTGGTCTGAACCTGAGCTATCTGGCACCAGATTTCCAGCCACGGTATGCAAGCAGCGGTGGTTTCAACTGCACAGGTTTCTGGTTGTCTGTTTATTTTTCTTACAGCACAACAGCGACAACAACGGACAAAAGTAGGACTGGTTTGTGCAGGCGAAGTCACAGATCAGGGTCGCACCATTATATCCCAAAAGGCAAGTTCTCAGGCGCGGACGCACACAGGCCAAGGGGCATGGACACGGGTCCAGGAGACGCGTTCAATGGGCACCGCCATCGCCGTGGCCTGAACCTGAGCTATCTGGCACCAGATTTCCAGCCACGGTTTGCAAGGAGCGCTGTTTTTAACTGCACAGGTTTCTGGTTGTCTGTTTATTTTTCTTACAGCACAACGACAACAACAAAAAATTCCTCAAGCACAGTAAGGGCTCCACCAAAGGGATGGCAGACAAGTACGAAACGGAGACGCAGGCGGGGCCACCAAACGCAACAGTCATGAAACGGGTGGACCTGTTAGTGGCATTACTTGGACTACGCCACGGGGCGTGGAAGCCACCAAAAAGGACCATCGGACAAAAAAGGTGTGTACAGGTTGTAAGCCAAGGTCGAGCCCTATCATCTGCTCTTTGGGGGAGGGGGTGTGACCTGACCGTCCCATGGGCCCACACCCGGGCGTGGGTAAGAGGAGGTTGCTCCCGCAAGGAGCAAATAGGTACAGGCAAACACACCCGCAACCAACTACAAAATGCCGGAGAAGAACAGAATATCGCGGACGCGCTTGAGAGAGAAAAGCATTTTGTAGTGCTGCAAATAGGAGTGAAGAACGGCACAATTGGGGGCCAAATCGTTGGCCGCTTAACAGCCCTCTTGGTTTGCAATCCTTGCTCCTTCCTTCTCTTGGACGCGGCAATCTTATACTCCGGCCTTGTTCCATCAAATTGTCAAATCACACCCATTGTTAGTGAGTTTGGAAGTTGAGGGTTGAGTTGAACTTGGGAGTTGAGGCCCTAGCCAGAAGGCGGGCTGCCACCAATGGGCCTTTTTTTTTTTGGAACAACCTGGTACGTTTTGCTGGAGGTTCACAACTCTTCCCTTTTCCATTTGTCCACCGAGTCAGTGCATGGGGGAGAGGAGGTAGAAAGGTTTCTGAATTGTATTTTACGAATGGTGTGTTGAGTCTGCCTCCATCCAGGATCATCAGAGATTATACTACCCACCAGTTGGGGGGCAAGAGGCAAAGAAAGAATGGTGCAACATGCATGCAAGATGGCAAGTGGTGGTAATTTTTTTTTAATGAGATCATGTGACATGCATGCAATCGAAGGGAAGAAAGAATTTTGCAACAAACAATTTATCTTGTGATGTGCCATAACATGCATGCAACGGGCAAACAAACAATGGGAGATCTAACTCCACTACCATGTCCTGTCCATTGTCTCCAAGCAAGCACTACGAGGTGCTGTAACATGAAATGGGGGGGCAAGGGGCAAACAAAGAAAGAATGGTAAAACATGCATGCAAATGGCAGGTGGGAAAGACCTTTTGTTATTTTTTTGTAAAGAGATCATGTGACAAGCATGCAATCAAAGGGAAGAAGACTTGGGAGTCCACTGAATTTTACGAATGGTGTGTTGAGTCTGCCTCCATCCAGGATGGAGATTATCTTGGTGCAAAGAAGAGGGCAAATACACCAGCGCATCCAGGGTTCGCACAATCTTGGTGATGTGTTGTGACATGCATGGAATTGGTTGATATGTGGTCAAACATGCATGCAAACAGATGGCAAGTGGGAAAGAATTTGGGAAGGAATAGTTTTATTTTTGTGAAGTGTTGTGACATGCATGAAATGGAGGGGCAAGGGGCAAAGAAACAATGTGAAATCCAATCTACTGCCATCTCTCATCTAATGCCTCCCATAAAAATGTAAATAAACCATGATTAACTTAATGGTTCAAATGTGCTGCAACATGCAGTTGCCCAGTAAGACCTTTTGTTTTTTTTTTATGAGATCATGTGACATGCATGCAATCGAAGGGAAGAACGAATTTTGCAGCCAACAATTTATCTTGTGATATGCCATGACATGCATGCAAGGGGCAAACAAACAATAGGAGATCTAACTCAACTACCATGTCCTGTCCATTGTCTCCAAGCAAGCACTACGAGGTGCTATAACATGCATGAAATGGGCGGGCAAAGGGCAAAGAAAGAATGGTGCAACATGCATGCAAATGGCAGGTGGGAAAGACCTTTTGTTTTTTTTTAAAGAGATATTGTGACAAGCATGCAATCGAAGGGAAGAAAGAATTTTGCAACAAACAACTTATCTTGTGATGTGCCATGACATGCAGAGAAACTAACTCCACTACCACGTCCTGTCCATTGTCCCCAAGCAAGCACTAAGAGGCAGCATAAACAAACAAGGGCAAATGCGGCCACTCACTTTGCGGACAACCATTGAGACTTTTTAGGAACCAATGCTGAAGAACCCAAAGACAAAGCCCCAAGACTCAAATACCACGGTCCCATTCATACTAATTTCAATTTGGAAATACAACATAAATTTTGTTGCAAATTGATGCTTCAAACTTCCAAACTTGAGGGCAAGGGGCAAACAAATTTGCTGAAAATATTTCTTTTCGTGATGCCAAGGGGCAAACACCTGCGGACCTGGGGTGATACCGCGGCGGTACTTGGGGAACCTTGCGGTTGTGGGCACCACCGGGATACTTGGAATTGGATTCATGGATTCCTTGGGGTGGTCAGTACCGCGGGGCCCCTTGGGGGGGGGGGGGGGCTCATCATGACACGAGTTTCTTCGTGGGAGTGGTGTTGTGGTCTGAGGCAGATTCACGTTTTACTCAGAGGGAAGGAGTAGGCGACATGCGATGAAAAGAGAGCAATTGTCACGAAGAAATCCACCAAAACTGATAAATTTGTGCCAGTGGGGAATGAGTAGGTGGCAAAGAAGGCGATGGCCAACGTACCCCATGCGGATGTGTTCAACAATAGCAGAGATAATGGTTGCATTTTGGCATCTCGAGGGGTTGGGAAAATGTCCGCGTTGCTGGTTATGAGCACACAGCTGCACCATGGGATGGGGTATGGAGGATCAGGAACTGTTACTCACTGAAGCAGAATGAGGGTGTTCAATAACACAGGGCTTCCGTAAAGTGGCACCGGCAATGGGCAATTGCACAACCCATGCAGCCAGAGTGGTAGTTGAGGAAATGAGCAAGCAATGAGCAAGTAGTGACAACACAAGAGGGGGGGAGATGGCCGCCTGACGTACGAAACTTACCGCACTCACTCACCTAAGCAGCAGCAGCTTGATAGATCCGGGACTATAGATCGCAGATGGTATGGTGGTCACACCATATGCTGCTGGTATGGATATACTATCCATTCTTGTCAGACTATACGGCCACTCTTCTCACAAATGGGATGGTGGCCACTTCATACACAGATGCTATGCCCGGCGGTTAGAGTAGATGGGGCAACAACAATTGTTGCAATAGAAGAGTCACAAATTGGTGAGAAAGCCAGCACTTGCGTGGAGACCAGGGGAGTTGTGAAGTGCCAGCCATGGATGTATTAGAGATGGTGGCCTTAGATGCGTATGATTGGACAAGGGGCGAATGGTAGGCATGGGGGCAGGAACCACACTTGTGGATCTAGTTGGTGGGACGCGGGAGATAAATAGGACGGACCAGAGATGCAAGGACAACAACAACAGGGACAGAGACACGGACACATCCCGTTGATACAGCTTCGCGGGCACGGCGTCCACTGAGTTGCAAGATACTTTATGTGTATGGGCTCCATGGTTGCGCCGGCCACTTGAAGGACCTGTCTCTGTTGTGGAGTGTTGTTGTATGGAAGCCATTGTACATGGACAACATGATGTCCACTCTATATATACAGACAGCAACGTATGTTGCAATAGCTGAGACCATGTCACAGAACTTGGGTGGAGACCCTGAAAGATAGGAAGTGCACCAAACCATTGGAAATGGTGGCGTTAGAGACGTTGGTTTCGCGAGGTTGCGTAGGGTGCAGAGAAGCGGGTGAATGTTAGCCATGGGCGCAGAATATACACTCCCCACAGGTGGTGCAACATGGGACACACATAATGCACGACAAAAATGTGTGAAGAGTCTTTGAGCTGTGTACAAACATACATGGGGCATACACATGGATGCATGCCCCATCTAGTGCGACTAGCTAGGGCGTGCACTGAATTGCAGGGGTATGGGCCCATAGTTGTGCTAGCCACCAAGAGAAGACAAATGACCCGTCACCGTGCTTCACAGAAGTAGAACACAATGTGCCATCCACCCTTGTACAACCGTAGCTGTACCAGCGGAAGTCCTAGCTGCAGACTTGTACGCATTGCACGTTTTTGAGTGCAAGACTTTGTTGTGATCCTGCCCCCCATGGGTGATTGAGCAGGCAAACAAAGTGCCTGTTGAGCATCCCTACAAGCTAGGAAGGAGGAGAAGGTCCGCGTGGGTGGAAACTGTTGTTGCGGATGCTTGTAAAGACGGTGCGATTTTTTGTGCCATCCACCCTTGTACAGCCGTAGCTGTACTAGCGGAAGTCCTAGCTGCAGACTTGTACGCATTGCACGGTTTTGAGTGCAAGACTTTGTTGTGATCCCGCCCCCCATGGGTGATTGAGCAGGCAAACAAACTGCCCGTTGAGCATCCCTACAAGCGAATGCTAGGAAGGAGGAGAAGGTCCGCGTGGGTTGAAACTGTTGTTCGGAAGCTTGGCACATCGGTGCGAATTTTTGCCAACTTTGGCGCACTTTACATAGGGGGAAGCTAGCCGCATACTTGGACATTGTACAAGGTGGTCCCGCCCGCCGTGGGTCACTCAGCAGACAATGCATAGGAAGGAGGACAACCACACTAGGTCAGTGTGGGGTGAAATAGGTAATGGCAAAAAGGGTTTCAAAAAAGTAGCGGCCCAAAGGTGTGATATGAGCCAACTGTCATGCAATTTAGATGCCCCATCATCACACTCCCTGCGCTAAGGCGGGAGAGGTCCACGCAATATCAGTGGGTGCAATATCAACATCCCAACGGTCCCCCACGCTTGGCCTTCTGAGCAGCATCGAACCTCCTTTGCAGTGATGCAACAGTCAACCGTGACGACGGCTGTGTCGTGATGCCTGCCGTGGTTCGAGGCGTGCTCCGCTGCTCAACCAGCCGCCGCAACTCCGTCGTGGTCCATTGCGGGTCCGGTACAGATTCCTCATGTTCGGAATCGGAATCCTGAAAAAAGAGGCCGTTGTGGCATCGAATGTGTGCATGGGAGAGGGGGGTGCGGGGGGCTCAGTTATGGCATGGGGGAAGCAGTGCAGGAACACGGAACACTGCATGAACACATACCTTGGCCTATGAAAGCTGCAAAAAGTCAACGAAAGGCTGCCAGTTCAGTTACACGGTGAATTTCTGGGACTATTTGGGGAATTTCCGCAAACGGCCCATGAAATTTGGCGGGTGAATCTCCATACGATTGCACCATGTGCATTCATGGGCCTGCCTATACCCTATACCTTGGTATAGGGTTAGCTGCATGAAGCACCCCAAAGGGCGAAGCATGTTGCCACCACAATGCGGGGATTGTAGCAATTAGCACAAGCGGTGTGAACTCGAGGCGGGAAACATGGGGAACGGTGGCAAGGGTGCCGCGAGGGCGGGGTCGGGGCGGCGCATGCGCCGCCCCCAACCCCGCCCTCATGTTGTGCCGAAGGTTGTGAGGCAACGCACAAGTAAGCAGGAAAAGACCTGTACATTGATGACCGGAGCCAGAACTGGCTCGACCGCCATCTTCAACCCCTCGCCGGTGCGGCGGCGTTTGAGGGCGGGTGCCAAGGAGGGGGTAGCCTGGCTTGCCATTGGTGTCGGTGAAGGGGTCGGACGCACGCTTGGGGGGACCGAAGGGGCAGATGGCTTGTTTTGCACCAACAGTTGCAGATCCATGTCCAAGGGTGGGCCATGGCGGACCGTGTCCCACCACCATGCCTCCGTACACCCATCCACGGTACATTTCCGCTTGCGAAAATGTTCCCTTACAATTCTGCCGCCTTTCCATCGTGCCGTGGGGTGGTGCGGGCAATGCGCAATGCCCAACCCTAGAAAGGGAATGAAAAGAAGGGTGGGGGGATGGAACGTAGCTCGGCACCAGCAAACAAGCGGTCTCCACACAGCGGCACGGCAACATAGTGCCACTGGCATCGGGGGAATGCTAGCATTCCCATTGGCGGAGTACTGTACGATGTGTGGAAGGTGCAAATGTCCAACCTCTCCCACCGTTTTGGGGGCAGTTTTGGAGGTTGTTAGGACCGACGCCATTGCAAGGCATGCAGGGGTAGAAAGGAGGAGCATGCCTTGCATTTTTGTGCCACTTGGCGTGGGTGTGGTAGGCGTGGGCTTAGCGTCCATGACGGTGGCCACGGGGTCTACAGCACAGATAGGGAGCGGCTATTCATGGAAACGGAGGAGACGTGTGAGGGGAGTAGACAAGGAATGCAATTTTTGTACAACTTGTACATTTATCATCTAGGTGTTCCTAAAGATCAACAACGAAGTGCAGCCCCTTCACCATGGCACCCATGCATGAATGGAAGGGGAAGCATGCCTTTCCCATGTACAGCACAGTGGTGAGCCTGTACCGGACCATCAAATGCTGCGCCGGTCTTGGTTGGCGTAAGCGTGGGCACAGGCTTGCGGACGACAGTGTAATGACTCCCGTTGGTAAGCACGAACTCCGTTGTGCCACGTGCGTCACAGGGGATGGTGCTGCCGCTGAGGTCTGCAGCAGAGGACAATGACATGGGGTGAACCAATAGCAAGAGGGGAGCTACAAAGGAGGGTGCAACTTTGGGACCCAATTGGCGAGTAGTTGAGCGTGCACGCACGGAGCATGAGTACAACTATGCCACATACCGCGAAGCAACACTTCACTCCCAAATGTGCCTGCCATGTTCAATTTGCCCTGGCCATTCAGATAGACCTTCATGCCGTTGACGAATACTAGATTCGGTTGAAGAGGCATGGCAGAAAAAGATGCAGAGACCTGAGACATGTACATATGAGACATGTAGGTTTGCATGTTGGAAACATGAGGACAAGTGCATATCTGTGTAGAGACGGATGGTAGTGTTGCTGGAAAGATTATCCGGTCCAAGGACTTGGGGGTAGTTGCATTAAAGGGGGATTGATGGCATAGGCATAGGCAAATCCAGCCTTTAGTCCAGTTTCTAGTCCGGTCCTAACAAACAGAATGCTTGCTGCGGGGTTGGGGTATGCACTTCGAGGTATGGGATGCCGGAATTGTCCTGGGGCGACAGAGTGTACCATGTCATGGCCCATCCACCCTTGTCGAGGTTGGAGCTGTCACTGGTCGGGAATTCCCTGTCTAGCACGTCTGGAAAGAGCATGTTGGGGGGGGGGGGGGCATTGTGGAGAAGATGAAAAGATGGCCCCCATTTGGGAAAAAAGGGGCTACGTAATGCTTGCTATTGGGGGGTGTACCCGAAAATGAAATACTATGGACACCTCCCTGCCCTGTGCTAGCATTCACGGCATGGATGATTTTCGATTCCAACCATTTGAATCTTTCACGTCATGTAGGTGGTATTGATGCCATGCACACTGAAGCCGCAACAACATGCCGCATTCAGCCATGGCTTCTTGCCATTCCAGCCCCAATATCAGTGAGTGGCCATGACCTGTGACTACCCGGCGGTGGTGTGTTGGTAACACCCTTGCCCGCGAACGTTGCAGTGTCAGGAGCCCAATGTTGCAATCTTGACGCACCAACGGAGCAGAAGTTAGGGTGTTGCAGAAGCACAAGAAAACACCTATCGGTGCTACAATTTCACATCCCAGCATCGCCCTCCTGTATGAGCATTTGTCATTTGGAGTACGGTACGTTGTCGTCTGCTTCATTGACCACCCCCGGCATCCCAAATTTGGATTTTGGGAGCCGGTCGTCCACGGTCTCGGATGCTGAAAGTTATCTATTGCCCGCCGAAGGGCCATTTCAGCTACACGGAAGCGCCATGGCTGAGGGAGGTGCCGCTACACTTGCCGCCGTCTTGCAGGGTCCCGGAATCGGGGAACAAATTGAAGCGTGGCCCACATGTGGACAAAGTGGCTACGCAAAACGTGCTGTGTGGGGGTCCCCACATGGCAAGGGCCATGGCTGCAGAAAAATTTTGCGTCTAAGGGGCCCTCGGGATCGGGGAGGAAACTAATACGTGGCCCACGTGTGGACAAAGTGGCTGCGTAAAACCCGCTGTGTGGGGGACCCCAGATTGCAGGGGCCATGTCCGACTTGTGGGCAAAGTGGCTACATCACCCCTGCTGTCCGGGTGGTCCCCACATCGGGGAGGCCCATATGTGGGCAAAGTGGCGACATATCGCCTGTTCATCTTGAAGAACTTTACTTTCCACTTTGCCAAGTTCTTGCGGTATTTCATGAACAACGAGGATGAACTGTTGGAGTTTGTACGCGGCATGGGGCACATGGGTAATCCAAGAATGGTCTTCTCTCGCTCGCACGTCCTACAAGGGTTGCGACACGAGTGTTATGGCGCAGGAATTGGCCTTGACATCTTCTGTCACCTCCGCACTATGTCACTCGTGGTGAGGCATCCAGTGTACAAGCAAGGGATGGAGCTATTTCGCATGAAGGGCAGAGAGAAATTGGCAGAGACAGGCTACTTCAACATTATTAAATACATTGACTCTTGGTGGTGCTTATGCATTTGTGTGCACCATGCACCTCTTCATTGCAAGGGACGAGGTCCCCTTGCGCGACGCCATACTGGGTTTTGACCTAAATGTGGTGGAAAACTACTACAATGGGTCTTCATTATTTTGTGCTTTTCAGACGCTGTTTTCACCAAACGGATGCGCCGGTTGGATGGCACAATAATGCGGGACCGCATTTCAAGGTTCATTGCCCAGGGGTATAGTTTTGATGACAACCATGTCAACCATCACACGCCCAACCATATGCCCATTGGTGACGCAGGGACACCTTCATCCAGTCTGACAAGCATGCTGCGTCCCTCCACCCACGACATTGGGGGTATACTCCTTATGCGAACGTCATTCGGCCAACTTCCTTGACCACCAAGGCCTCGTAAGGGTGCACATGCTTGTGGAAAACATCGTCGCAACGGAGATCTCATAACTCTTGCATACATTGGCCTCGTGTACTTCACAACCTCATGGTTGCCCTTTCTACGCAGCACTACGCTGGACTCCTTTTTTCATTTCCCGCCAATGCACATTTTTTGCAATCAATTGTGTTCATGTTCTTGGGGGTCCCCACATGGGGAGCAACATAAAAATGTGGCCCACATGTGGACAACGTGGCTACATAACCCCTGTTGTCTTGGGGGTCCCCATATCGGGGAGGAAATTAAAATGTGGCCCACATGTGAGCAGAGTGGCTACATAACCCCTGCCAGCTTGGGGGCCCCCATGTCGGGGACTAAATCAAAACGTGGCCCACATGTGGGCAAAGCGGGTGCATAACCTCTGTTGTCTTGGTGGTCCCCACATCGGGGAGGAAACAAAAGCCTAACCAACACGTGGGCGAAATAACTACATAACCCTTGTTGTCGTGGGGGTCCCCATATCGGCGAGGAAACAAAAATGTGGCCCGCTTGTGAGCAGATTGGCTACATAACCCCTGCTGTCTCGGGGGTCCCCAGATGTGGGCAAAGTGGCTACGTAACCCTTGTGTCTTGGGGGGTCCCCATATCGGGGAGGAAACAAAAATGTGGCCAACATGTAAGCACAATGGCGACATAAGCTATGTCATCGAGAACTAAAACGGTGGGCAAATTGGCTACATCACCACTTCTTTCTTGGGACCCCACATTGGGGAGGAAACCAAAATTGGCCCACATGTTGCAAAGTTCATTGCCCAGGGGTATAGTTTTGATCACAGCCATGTCAGCCATCACACGCCCAACCATATGCTCGATGGTGACACACGGACACGTTCATCCAGTGTGAGGAGCATGCTGTGTCGCTCCAGCCACGACATTGGGGGTATACTCCTTATGCGAACGTCTTTCGGCCAACTTCCTTGACCACCAAGGCCTCGTAAGGGTGCACATGATTGTGGAAAACATCGTCGCAACGGAGATCTCATAACTCTTGCCTACATTGTGCCTCGTTCACTTCACAACCTCATGGTTGCCCTTTCTACACAGTACTACGCCGGAGTCCTTTTTTCATCTCCCGCCAATGCACATTTTTTGCAATCAATTGTGTTCATGTTCTTGGGGGTCCCCACATGGGGAGCAACATAAAAATGTGGCCCACATGTGGGCAACGTGGCTACATAACCCATGTTGTCTTGGGGGTCCCCATATCGGCGAGGAAGCAAAAATGTGGCCCACATGTGAGCAGAGTGGCTACATAACCCCTGCCATCTTGGGGGTCCCCATGTCGGGGACTAAATCAAAACGTGGCCCACATGTGGGCAAAGCGGGTGCATAACGTCTGTTGTCTTGGCGGTCCCCACATCAGGGAGTAAACAAAAGCCCGACCAACATGTGGGCAACATGGCTACATACTCCGTGCTGTCTTGGGGGGTCCCCACATCGGGGAGGAAACAAAAGCCTAACCAACACGTGGGCGAAATGGCTACATAACCCCTGTTGTCGTGGGGGTCCCCATATCGGCGAGGAAACAAAAATGTGGCCCACTTGTGAGCAGAGTGGCTACATAACCCCTGCTGTCTCGGGGGTCCCCAGATGTGGGCAAAGTGGCTACGTAACCCTTGTGTCTTGGGGGGTCCCCATATCGGGGAGGAAACAAAAATGTGGCCGACATGTAAGCACAATGGCGATATAAGCTATGTCATCGAGAAGTAAAACCGTGGGCAAATTGGCTACATCACCACTTCTTTCTTGGGACCCCACATTGGGGAGGAAACCAAAATTGGCCCACATGTTGCAAAGTTCATTGCCCAGGGGTATAGTTTTGATCACAGCCATGTCAGCCATCACACGCCCAACCATATGCTCGATGGTGACACACGGACACGTTCATCCAGTGTGAGGAGCATGCTGTGTCGCTCCAGCCACGACATTGGGGGTATACTCCTTATGCGAACGTCATTCGGCCAACTTCCTTGACCACCAAGGACTCGTAAGGGTGCACATGATTGTGGAAAACATCGACGCAACGGAGATCTTATAACTCTTGCCTACATTGTGCCTCGTTCACTTCACAACCTCATGGTTGCCCTTTTTACGTAGTACTACGCCGGACTCCTTTTTTCATCTCCCGCCAATGCACATTTTTTGCAATCAATTGTGTTCATGTTTTTGGGGGTCCCCACATGGGGAGCAACATGAAAATGTGGCCCACATGTGGGCAACGTGGCTACATAACCCCTGCTATCTTGGGGGTCCCCATATCGGGGAGGAAGCAAAAATGTGGCCCACTTGTGAGCAGAGTGGCTACATAACCACTGCCATCTTGGGGGTCCCCATATCGGGGACTAAATCAAAACGTGGCCCACATGTGGGCAAAGCGGGTGCATAACCTCTGTTGTCTTGGTGGTCCCCACATTGGGGAGGAAACAAAAGCCTAACCAACATGTGGGCAACGTGGCTACATAACCCCTGTTGTCTTGGGGGTCCCCATATCGGCGAGGAAACAAAAATGTGGCCCACTTGTGAGCAGAGTGGCTACATAACCCCTGCTGTCTCGGGGGTCCCCAGATGTGGGCAAAGTGGCTACGTAACCCTTGTGTCTGTGGGGTTCCCCATATCGGGGAGGAAACAAAAATGTGGCCGACATGTAAGCACAATGGCTACATAAGCTATGTCATCGAGAAGTAAAACCGTGGGCAAATTGGCTACATCACCACTTCTTTCTCGGGACCCCACATTGGGGAGGAAACCAAAATTGGCCCACATGTTGCAAAGTTCATTGCCCAGGGGTATAGTTTTGATCGCACCCATGCCAGCCATCACACACCCAACCATATGCTCATTGGTGACACACCGACACGTTCATCCGGTGTGACAAGCATGTTGTGGCCCTCTAGCCACGACATTGGGGGTACACTCCGTCTTTTGGCCAACTTCCTGGACCACCAAGGCCTCGTAAGGGTGCACATGCTTGTGGAAAACATCGTCGCAACGGGGATCTTATAATTGTGGCCTACATTGTGCCTCCTTCACTTCACAACCTCATGGTTGCCCTTTCTACGCAGCACTATGCCCGACTCCTTTTTTCATCTCCCGCCAATGCACTTTTTTTGCATCCCATTGTGTTCATGTTCTTGGGGGTCCCCACATGGGGAGCAACATAAAAATGTGGCCCACATGTGGGCAACGTGGCTACATAACCCATGTTGTCGTGGCGGTCCCCATATCGGGGAGGAAACAAAAATGTGGCCCACTTGTGAGCAGAGTGGCTACATAACCCCTGCTGTCTAGGGGGTCCCCATATCGGGGAGAAATTTAAAACGTGCGCCACATGTGAACTAAGTGGTTACGAAACCCTCATGTCTTGGGGGGCCCCTGTATCGGGGAGGAAACAAAAATGTGGCCGACATGTAAGCATAATGGCGACATAAGCGATGTCATCGAGAACTAAAACGGTGGGCCAATTGGCTACATCACCACTTCTTTCTTGGGACCCCACATTGGGGAGGAAACCAAAATTGGTCCACATGTTGCAAAGTTCATTGCCCAGGGGTATAGTTTTGATCACAGCCATGTCAATCATCGCACGCCCAACCATATGCCCATTGGTGACGCACGGGCATGTTCATCCAGTGTGAGAAGCATGCTGTGTCGCTCCAGCCACGACATTGGGGGTATACTCCTTATGCGAACGTCTTTCGGCCAACTTCCTTGACCACCAAGGCCTCGTAAGGGTGCACATGATTGTGGAAAACATCGTCGCAACGGAGATCTCATAACTCTTGCCTACATTGAGCCTCGTGCACTTCACAACCTCATGGTTGCCCTTTCTACGCAGCACTACGCTACACTCCTTTTTTCATCTCCCGCCAATGCACATTTCTTGCAATCAATTGTGTTCATGTTCTTGGGGGTGCCCACATGGGGAGCAACATAAAAATGTGGCCCACATGTGGGCAACGTGGCTACATAACCCCTGCTGTCCCTGGGGGTCCCCATAGCGGGGAATAAATCAAAACGTGGCCCACATGTGGGCAAAGCGGGTGCAACACCGCTGTTGTCTTGGTGGTCCCCACATTGGGGAGGAAACAAAAGCCTAACCAACACGTAGGCGAAATGGGACCAAAACCCTGTTGTCGTGGGGGTCCCCATATCGGCGAGGAAACAAAAATGTGGCCCACTTGTGAGCAGAGTGGCTACATAACCCCTGTTGTCTCGGGGGTCCCAAGATGTGGGCAAAGTGGCTACGTAACCCCTGTGTCTTGAAGGTTCCCCATATCCGGGATGAAACAAAAGTGTGGCCAACATGTGGGCACAATGGCTACATAAGCTGCGTCATTGAGGAGTAAAAACGTGGGCAAATTGGCTACATCACCACTTCTTTCTTGGGACCCCACATTGGGGAGGAAACCAAAATTGGCCCACATGTTGCAAAGTTCATTGATCACAACCATGTCACCCATCACACGCCCAACCATATGCCCATTGGTGACGCACGGACACGTTCATCCAGTGTGACAAGCATGCTGTGTCCCTCCGGCCATGACGTTGGGGTTATACTCCGTTTTTCGGCCAACTTCCTAGACCACCAAGGCCTTGTAAGGGTGCACATGCTTGTGGAAAACATCGTCGCAACGGAGATCTTATAACTCTTGCCTACATTGTGCCTCGTTCACTTCACAACCTCATGGTTGCCCTTTCTACGCAGCACTATGCCGGACTCCTTTTTTCATCTCCTACCAATGCACATTTTTTGCAATCAATTGTGTTCATGTTCTTGGGGGTCCCCACATGGGGAGCAACATAAAAACGTGGCCCGCATCTGGGCAACGTGGCTACATAACCCCTGTTGTCGTGGCGGTCCCCATATCGGGGAGGAAACAAAAATGTGGCCCACTTGTGAGCAGAGTGGCTACATAACCCATGCTGTCTAGGGGGTCCCCATATCGGGGAGTAATTTAAAACGTGCCCCACATGTGACCTAAGTGGCTACGAAACCCTCATGTCTTGGGGGGCCCCTGTATCGGGGAGGAACCAAAAATGTGGCCGACATGTAAGCACAATGGCTACATACGCTGTGTCATCGGGGAGTAAAAAGGTGGGCACCACTTTGGGGTCCCCGCATTGGGGAGGAAACAAAAATGTGGCCCCCATGTGGGCAAAAATGCCACATAGCCCGTGCCATCTTGGGGATCCCCATATATTCGGGACTAAATCAAAACGTGGCCCACATGTGGGCAAAGCGGGTGCATAACCGCCGTTGTCTTGGCGGTCCCCACATCGGGGAGTAAACAAAAGCCTGACCAACATGTGAATGAAATGGCTACATAACCCCTACTTTCTTGGGGGCCCTACCATTGGGGACGAAACAAAAGTGTGGGCAAAGTGGCCAGACAACCCCTGGTGTCTTGGGGGTTCCCACATCGGGGAGGAATGAAAAAATGTGGCCAACATGTGGGCATAGTGGCTACATAACCCCTGCCGTCTTTGAGGTTCCCTCATCGGGCTGGGAGCACATGTGGGCAAAGTGGATGCATAACCCCTGCTGGCTTGGGGGTTCCGTCATCGGGAAGGAATTCGAAAACGTGGCCCTCATGTGGGGAAAATCGCTACATAGCCCTTACTTTTTTGGGGGGCCCCGCATAGGGGACAAAATGAAAGTGTGGGCAAAGTGGCCACTAGTGTCTTGGAGGTTACCACATCGGTGAGTAACCAAAAATTGTGGCCCACATGTGCCCACATAACCCCTGCTATCTTGCGGGCCCCCGCATTGGGGACGAAACATACATAACCCCTGCTCTCGTGGGGGTTCCCACATTGGGGAGACATCCAAGGTCCACATGTTGGCATGGTGGCTACATATTCCCTGTCCATCGGGGAGGCATTCAAAAATGTGGCCCACATGTGCGCAAACTGGCTACACAACCCGTGCTGTCTTGGGGCCCCCCCGCATTGGGGTGGTAATAAAAGTGTGCGCAAAGTGGCCCCATAACATATGGCGTTTTGGGGCTTTGCACATCGGGGGGTATTTCAAAAATGTGGCACGGCGGCTAAACAACCCCTGTTGTCTTGCGCTCCCCCGCATTGGGCATGAAATAAAAGCGCCAGCTCCATAACTCCCGGTGTCTTGGGGGTCCCACATCAGGGAGGGAATAAAAAACGTGGCCCACATGTGGGCATAGTGGCTACATAACCCTTGCTGTCTTGGGGGTTCCCCCATCGGGGAGTAATTCAAAAGGGTGGCCCACATGTGGGCAAGGTGGCTACATAACCCCTGCCGTCTAGGGGGTCCCCACCGCTTTAGAACGGGGGGCAGCATCAGAGGTGGCCCACAAGTGGGCAAGGTGGCTACATAACCCCTGCCGCCTAGGGGGTCCCCACGGCTTTGGAGCGGGGGGCAAGATCAAAAGTGGCCCACAAGTGGGCAAGGTGGCTACATAACCCCTGCCGCCTAGGGGGTCCCCACGGCTTTGGAGCGGGGGGCAAGATCAAAAGTGGCCCACAAGTGGGCAAGGTGGCTACATAACCCCTGCCGCCTAGGGGGTCCCCACGGCTTTGGAGCGGGGGGCAGCATCAGAGGTGGCCCACAAGTGGGCAAGGTGGCTACATAACCCCTGCCGCCTAGGGGGTCCCCACGGCTTTGGAGCGGGGGGCAAGATCAAAAGTGGCCCACAAGTGGGCAAGGTGGCTACATAACCCCTGCCGCCTAGGGGGTCCCCACGGCTTTGGAGCGGGGGGCAAGATCAAAAGTGGCCCACAAGTGGGCAAGGTGGCTACATAACCCCTGCCGCCTAGGGGGTCCCCACGGCTTTGGAGCGGGGGGCAGCATCAGAGGTGGCCCACAAGTGGGCAAGGTGGCTACATAACCCCTGCCGCCTAGGGGGTCCCCACCGCTTCGGAGCGGGGGGCAGCATCAGAGGTGGCCCACAAGTGGGCAAGGTGGCTACATAACCCCTGCTGCCTAGGGGGTCCCCACCGCTTTGGAGCGGGGGGCAGCATCAGAGGTGGCCCACAAGTGGGCAAGGGGGCTACATAACCCCTGCCGCCTAGGGGGTCCCCACGGCTTTGGAGCGGGGGGCAAGATCAAAAGTGGCCCACAAGTGGGCAAGGTGGCTACATAACCCCTGCCGCCTAGGGGGTCCCCACGGCTTTGGAGCGGGGGGCAGCATCAGAGGTGGCCCACAAGTGGGCAAGGTGGCTACATAACCCCTGCCGCCTAGGGGGTCCCCACCGCTTCGGAGCGGGGGGCAGCATCAGAGGTGGCCCACGAGTGGGCAACGTGGCTACATAACCCCTGCCGCCCCGGGGGTCCCCACGGCTTTGGAGCGGGGGGCAAGATCAAAAGTGGCCCACAAGTGGGCAAGGTGGCTACATAACCCCTGCCGCCTAGGGAGTCCCCACGGCTTTGGAGCGGGGGGCAGCATTAGAGGTGGCCCACAAGTGGGCAAGGTGGCTACATAACCCTTGCCGCCTAGGGGGTCCCCACCGCTTTGGAGCGGGGGGCAAGATCAAAAGTGGCCCATAAGTGGGCAAGGTGGCTACATAACCCCTGCCGCCTAGGGGGTCCCCACGGCTTTGGAGCGGGGGGCAGCATCAGAGGTGGCCCACAAGTGGGCAAGGTGGCTACATAACCCCTGCCGCCTAGGGGGTCCCCACCGCTTCGGAGCGGGGGGCAGCATCAGAGGTGGCCCACGAGTGGGCAAGGTGGCTACATAACCCCTGCCGCCTAGGGGGTCCCCACGGCTTTGGAGCGGGGGGCAGCATCAGAGGTGGCCCACGAGTGGGCAAGGTGGCTACATAACCCCTGCCGCCTAGGGGGTCCCCACCGCTTCGGAGCGGGGGGCAGCATCAGAGGTGGCCCACGAGTGGGCAAGGTGGCTACATAACCCCTGCCGCCTAGGGGGTCCCCACCGCTTCGGAGCGGGGGGCAACATCAGAGGTGGCCCACGAGTGGGCAAGGTGGCTACATAACCCCTGCCGCCCCGGGGGTCCCCACGGCTTTGGAGCGGGGGGCAAGATCAAAAGTGGCCCACAAGTGGGCAAGGTGGCTACATAACCCCTGCCGCCTAGGGGGTCCCCACCGCTTCGGAGCGGGGGGCAGCATCAGAGGTGGCCCACGAGTGGGCAAGGTGGCTACATAACCCCTGCCACCTAGGGGGTCCCCACCGCTTCGGAGCGGGGGGCAGCATCAACAGTGGCCCACAAGTGGGCAAGGTGGCTACATAACCCCTGCCGCCTAGGGGGTCCCCACGGCTTTGGAGCGGGGGGCAGCATCAAAAGTGGCCCACAAGTGGGCAAGGTGGCTACATAACCCCTGCCGCCTAGGGGGTCCCCACGGCTTTGGAGCGGGGGGCAGCATCAAAAGTGGCCCACAAGTGGGCAAGGTGGCTACATAACCCCTGCCGCCTAGGGGGTCCCCACGGCTTTGGAGCGGGGGGCAGCATCAAAAGTGGCCCACAAGTGGGCAAGGTGGCTACATAACCCCTGCTGTGTGGGGGGTCCCCAACGCTTCAGACCACAAGGCAGCATGAGAGGTGGCCCACAAGTGGGCAAGGTGGCTACATAACCCTTCGTGTCGCGGGGGTTCCCACATCGGGGAGGAAATAAAAAATGTGGCCCACATGTGGCGCCCTGGCCACATAACCCGTGTTGTCTCAGGGGTTCCCACATCGGGGAGGAAATAAAGAATCCATCTTGGCGGCCGCCACATCGGTGAGGAATGTGGCCCGTACGTGGGCAAAGTGGCAACATAACCCCTGCTGTCTTGGGGCCCCCCGCATGGGGGGACAAAAAAAAAGTGTGAGCCACGTGGCTACATAACCACTGGTGTCTTGGGGGTCCCCATATCAGGGAGGAAACAAAATGTGGCCCACATGTGAGCAGAGTGGGTACATAACCCCTACCATCTTGTGGGTCCCCATATCGGGGACTAAATCAAAGCGTGGCCCACATGTGGGCATGCAGGTGCATAACCTCTGTTGTCTTGGCGGTCCCCACATCGGGCAAGAAACAAAATCCTGACCAACATGCGGGCAACGTGGCTACATAATCCTTGCTGTCTTGGGGGTCCCCATATCGGGGAGGAAACAAAAATGTGGCCCACATGTGAGCAGAGTGGCTACATAACCCCTGCCATCTTGTGGGACCCCATATCGGGGACTAAATCAAAGCGTGGCCCACATGTGGGCATGCAGGTGCATGACCTCTGTTGTCTCCGCGGTCCCCACATCGGGCAAGAAACAAAAGCTGACCAACATGTGAGCCGAGTGGGTACATAACCCCTGCCATCTTGGGGGTCCCCATATCGGGGACTAAATCAAAACGTGGCCCACATGTGGGCAAAGCGGGTGCATAACGTCTGTTGTCTTGGCGGTCCCCACATCAGGGAGTAAACAAAAGCCAGGCCAACATGTGGGCAACATGGCTACATACTCCGTGCTGTCTTGGGGGGTCCCCATATCGGGGAGGAAACAAAAATGTGGCCGACATGTAAGTAAAATGGCTACGTAAGCAAGGAGTAAAAAGATGGGGAAATTGAGTGCATCACCACTTCTTTCTTGGGACCCCACATTGTGGAGGAAACCAAAATTGGCCCACATGTTGCAAAGTTCAGTGCATAGGGGTATAGTTTTGATCACAGCCATGTCAGCCATCACACGCCCAACCATATGCTCATTGGTGACGCACGGACACGTTCACCCAGTGTGACAAGCATGCTGTGTCCCTCCACCCACGACATTGGGGGTATACTCCTTATGCGAACGTCTTTCGGCCAACTTCCTTGACCCCCAAGGCCTCACATCGGGCAAGAAACAAAAGCTGACCAACATGTGAGCAGAGTGGTTACATAACCCCTGCCATCTTGGGGGTCCCCATATCGGGGACTAAATCAAAACGTGGCCCACATGTGGGCAAAGCGGGTGCATAACGTCTGTTGTCTTGGCGGTCCCCACATCAGGGAGTAAACAAAAGCCCGACCAACATGTGGGCAACATGGCTACATACTCCGTGCTGTCTTGGGGGGTCCCCACACCGGGGAGGAAACAAAAATGTGGCCGACATGTAAGTAAAATGGCTACGTAAGCAAGGAGTAAAAAGATGGGGAAATTGAGTGCATCACCACTTCTTTCTTGGGACCCCACATTGTGGAGGAAACCAAAATTGGCCCACATGTTGCAAAGTTCAGTGCATAGGGGTATAGTTTTGATCACAGCCATGTCACCCATCACACGCCCAACCATATGCTCGATGGTGACACACGGACACGTTCATCCAGTGTGACAAGCATGCTGTGTCCCTCCACCCACGACATTGGGGGTATACTCCTTATGCGAACGTCTTTCGGCCAACTTCCTTGACCACCAAGGCCTCGTAAGGGTGCACATGATTGTGGAAAACATCGTCGCAACAAGGATCTTATAACTCTTGCCTAGATTGTGCTTCGTTCACTCCACAACCTCATCATTGCCCTTTCTATGCAGCACTACGCTGGACTCCTTTTTTCATCTCCCGCCAATGCACCTTTTTTGCATCCCATTGTGTTCACGTTCTTGGGGGTGCCCACATGGGGAGCAACATAAAAATGTGGCCCACATGTGGGCAATGTGGCTACATAACCCCTGTTGTCTTGGGGGTCCCCATATCGGAGGGAAAACAACAATGTGGCCCACATGTGAGCAGATTGGCTGCATAACCCCTGCTGTCTTGGGGGTCCCCATATTGGGGACTAAATCAAAACGTGGCCCACATGTGGGGAAAGCAGGTTCGTAACCTTTGTTGTTCTGGCGGTCCCCACATCGGGCAAGAAACAAAAGCTTGACCAACATGTGGGCGGAATGGCTACATAACCCCTGTCGTCTTGGGGGTCCCCATATCGGGGAGGAAACAAAACGTGGCCCACACGTGAGCACAGTGGCTACATAACCCCTGCTGTCTCAAGGGTCCCCAAATTGGGGCAAATTGGCTACGTAACCCTTGTGTCTTGGGGGTCCCCATATCGGGGAGGAAACAAAAATGTGGCCGACATGTAAGCACAATGGCTACATACGCTGTGTCATCGAGGAGGTGGGCAAATTGGCTACATCACCACTGCTTTCTTGGGACCCCACATTGGGGAGGAAACCAAAATCAGCCCACATGTTGCAAAGTTCATTGCCCGGGAGTATAGTTTTGATCACAACCATGTCAGCCATCACGCGCCCAACTATATGCTCATTGGTGACACACGGGCATGTTCATCCAGTGTGACAAGCATGCTGTGTCCCTCCAGCCATGACATTGGGGGTATACTCCTTATGCGAACGTCTTTCGGCCAACTTCCTGGACCACCAAGGCCTCGTAAGGGTGCACATGCTTGTGGAAAACATCGTCGCAACGGGGATCTTATAACTCTTGCCTACATTGTGCCTCGTTCACTCCACAACCTCATGGTTGCCCTTTCTACGCAGCACTATGCCGGACTCCTTTTTTCATCTCCCGCCAATGCACATTTTTTGCAATCAATTGTGTTCATGTTCTTGAGGGTCCCCACATGGGGAGCAACATAAAAATGTGGCCCACATGTGGGCAACGTGGCTACATAACCCCTGTTGTCTTGGGGGTCCCCATATCAGAAAGGAAACAAAAATGTGGCCCACATGTGAGCAGAGTACATCTACACGGGGACCAAATCGAAACGTGGCCCACATGTGGGCAAAGCGCGTGCACAGCCTCTGTTGTCTTGGTGGTCCCCACATTGGGGAGGAAACAAAAGCGTGACCAACATGTGGGCGAAATGGCTACATAACCCTGTTGTCTTGGAGGTCCCCATATCGGCGAGGAAACAAAAATGTGGCCCACTTGTGAGCAGAGTGGCTACATAACCCCTATTGTCTCGGGGTCCCCATATTGGGGAGTAATTTAAAACGTGGCCCACATGTGGGCAAAGTGGCTAAGTAACCCTTGTGTCGTGGAGGATCCCCACATCGGGGAGGAAACAAAAATGTGGCCGACATGTAAGCACAATGGCTACATAAGCTGTGTCATCGGGGAGTAAAAAGGTGGGCGAATTGGCATTGTTAGTTCGTAGCGTTCACAATTGCCTCCAACAATGTGATTTGATCCTTTGACTCGGGGTTTCTTTGGACTTGCACCATCCATGGCGTGACCCGCCGGACTTGTGACAGACGGACTACTCGAAGCGATGTCTGATGCCTTTCTTTTCGGTGACTTGGTGGGTGTCTTGATTGGTGTAAGAGTTATGTTGGGATCTACCCACAGAAAAACGTCACATGCTTCGCAAGCGTAGAATGAGCGGCCGCCGTTCTTGGTGTTCCTACATGCAACCTCCTGTGGTACTTCATCACATTCACATCTCAGTAGGCCATCCTCGGCAGCTATGCATGACCCATGAATGGCATCACATGATTTGCAGCACTCATCATCCTTGTGGGGATGGAGAAAACCATAATTTGCCTTAGATGCACAATATCTAACCTCGTAGGGTTGCCCACACTTGCACTTTTGAGCAGCCCAATAGGCACGGGCGGCTGCAACACCATCAAATTGCATTTCAATCTTGCTAGCGGACATTGTAACAATCTTCCTAATGCACAAACAAGTGGACAGCATCGTCAATTCAGTCAATTTGTCACACGCAACACCATGGAGCATGACATCAGATTGGTCCAAGGGTACTTTCTACCCTCTACATGTATGCTTGCTGAAGACATGCCATGACATCTAAAGACTGGCGGTGTCCAAGGCATGACGTCAAGGGAAAGCAATGGGAAGCTCATGGCTCTGCATTGCATGCACCTTGGGCTTTTGTCGGGATGGAGCTAGGTATAGACCTTTGACACCCCACCACAGTGACCAGCACCAGAGTCAAGCGTGCATCACAATAGATCCTATTGTTTCACACTCGCCCTCTCAAATTCAATGAGAGTAACATCGAGACTCATTGGCCTACCCTTGCATGCATAGCACCATGGACCCATGCTGCAACTTGCAAGAATCAGGTGTGCATGGGCATATCAATATATATAGCACAGCCTGATGGGCATAAAATACACATCGCATGGACACACTTATCCAATGTGACGAATGAGAAAAACTCAAGCACTCAGTGCACTTGCATGCCAAAGCATTAGAGCTTGTTAACAACCATGTGCAAAGTAATGTGGTCTTTCGACAGGCAGTTTACAAAAGTGTATCCCCTTTTGAGGTATTTTTCCACGCGGCCCCACTTCATTTCTCGCCCTTGAGTTAAATGAACTCGTTTTTGATGTACCGATCCAGGTGCTGCGCAAAATAGATTGACTCCATCAAAGGAGTTCTTTACAACGTTGAAGTCAAAGCCAAGGACAACGTTGTTCACGGGCTCCGTCTCATTTTCTACCACGATCAGTTGTACAACGTAGGGGACAAACCGTGCAAATGCAAAATTCCAAATGGAATTCAAGTTATTTAAATGCGCATATTCGCCAAGGTCCCGTTTGCTGAACATTGAGATGAGTTCCAAATGTTGACCATTGACAAGGTGTTGATATACAGTAGGCATCATCGAGGGAACGCAATAAAGATCGAGATCACCGCCATATGTCTCATACTGAAGGCCTTCCAATATGCTTGATCCAGACACAATCACCTTGGCCACACCCTCCGCAATGCAATCCGACAATAAGTCAAGAAAGTCATGTGGAAATGGAATGAAGTCCTTCAACCTTCGGATTAGGAATCTTTCAAAGTTGTACAAGATCGACCGTCCCAAACGTTTGCCAACAAGTCGGGATATGCGCAATAGTGGCATGGCATCGATGGGGACGAGAAATAAGCATATCAAGCACCAAATTCCCGACGGCATTGCCCATGCTGCGTTCATCATGAGATGTGATAGGAAGAGAGACCCTAAGTTTGTTGGTGTATGCATTCTCAAATCATTGGACGTGACCGTCGAACGTACCGCCAATGCATACACGCATGCACACGCATGCATGAAGTATGTAAGGTGGCCTAAAGATAGCATGACCACTGCTTTCTTGGGACCCCACATTGGGGAGGAAACAAAAATTGGCCCACATGTGGGCAACGTTGCTACATAACGCTTGTTGTCTTGGGGTCCCCACATCGGAAAGGAAATAAAAACCTAGGCCACATATGAGCAAAGCGGCTACATCACCCATGCCATCCTGGGGGTTTTAAACATCGGGGAGAAAATGAACCTGTGCCGCACATGTGGGCAAGGTGGCTACATAACCCCCGCTACTTTGGGGTCCCTGCATTGGGAAGGAAACAAAAACGTGGCCCCTATGTGGGCAAAAATGCCACATAGCCCCTGCACTATTAGGGGTTCCTATGTCGGGGAGGAAAAAAAATTGTGGCCCACTTGTGAGCAGAGTGGCTACATAACCCCTACCATCTTGGGGGTCCCCATATCGGGGACTGAATCAAAAAATGGCCCACATGTGGGCAAAATGGCTACATAACCCCTGCTTTCTTGGGGGGCCTAGCATTGGGGACGAAACGAAAGTGCAGGCAAAGTGGCCAGATAACCCCTGGTGTCTTGGGGGTTCCCACATCGGGGAGGAAACAAAAACGTGGCCAACATGTGATCCCCCTGTGGCCAACATGTGGGCATAGTGGCTACATAAGCCCTGCTGGCTCTGGGGTGCCCTCATCGGGGAGGGAGCACATGTGGGCAAAGTGGATGTATAACCCCTGCTGGCTTGGGGCTTCCGTCATCGGGGGGGAATTCGAAAACGTGGCCCTCATGTGGGGAAAATGTCTACAGAACCCCTGCTTTCTTGGGGGGCCTAGCATTGGGGACGAAACAAAAGTGTGGGCAAAGTGGCCAGACAACCCCTGGTGTCCTGGGGGTTCCCAGATCAGGGAGGAAACAAAAACGTGGCCAACATGTGATCCCCGTGCTTCCATGGGTTTCCCACATCAAAGAGGAAAGAAAAAATGTGGCCAACATGTGGGCATAGTGGCTACATAACCCCTGCTTTCTCTGGGGTTCCCTCATCGGAGAGGGAGCACATGTGGGCAAAGTGGATGCATAACCCTGCTGGCTTGGGGGTTCCGTCATCGGGGAGGAATTCGAAAACGTGGCCCTCATGTGAGGAAAATGGCTACATAACCCCTGCTTTTTGGGGGGGGCGTGGCACTGGGGACGAAAGAAAGGTGTGGGCAAGGTGGCTACATACGCCGTGCTGTCTTGGGACTCCCCACCTCAGGGTCTTGGGACTCCGCACATCAGGGAGGAATTCAAAAATGTGGCCCAGATGAGGGCAAACTGACTACGTAAACCCTGCTATCTTGGGGGCCCAGGCATTGGGAACGAAAGAAAAGCGTGGGCAAAGTGGGTACATAACCCCTGCTACCGTGGGAGTCCGCACACCGGGAGGAAAAAAAACATGGGCCCAGGTCCGGGCAAAGCTGCTACATAACCCTTGCTCTCTTGGGGGCCCCCGCATTGGGGACGAAATGAAAGCGTGGGCAAAGTGGCTCCATAACCCTTGGTGTCTTGGGTGTGCCCACATTGGAAAGGAAGTAAAAAAAGTGTCCCACATCGGTGAGGAAAAAAGCGCTCCGCGACAAAAGCACAAGGGCAAGAGCTGAATTGCACAACATGCAGAAAGGAACACGCAAAACGAAAGCAATCTTTCCCATTTGAGATGGTGGCTGTCATGAGGACAACCAAACTGCATTGACGTGAAACCCACCTTCTTGTCTCAACGGACTGTGACCGGGCCAAAACACGTATCACATGCCATGTCCAATATATATTTTGCAAAGTGCAAGAATGAGGTTTTCACATTGAGAAGGAACAGAACTGAAGTTCCGCACGTACCATGACAAAAACCACCGCTGATTGGGTTTGGCCACTAACCTCACATTGCGCTTGCGCAAACCCCGTCTACATTAGTAGTCGGGGATGCAATGGGGGAAGGTAATGATCAGAGAAGTAGCCAACAAAGGGTTGGTTTGCCTTTTTCACCCAATGCTAATTGGACAACCGAGGGGTGATGGTTTGGTACGCCTCCTCTGTGTTAAGTGTTCAATAGTGCCAACATGAATGGTCAAGGTTCTGCATAACAAAACGAAATGCATTTGATGGGCCATGACCACACGTCATAGAGGTGGTCACACATGCGCCATCTGGCTGAACATCCACGTGCAGCCATGAATCTGGACACTGTCAAGCTCAAACTGGGGTTCACTCACACGTTGCGTTCACTCACAACATGAGGTGGCTTGGGGGTGGCTTGGGTTGGGTTGCCTTGAGTTTGAGTTGAGTAGACTGAGGTGGGTTGGGGAGAGATGTGGTAGGTGGGATACGTTGGGGCACTCCAACCATGGGGGCGGTGGGTGGGGGAACAACGAGGGTAGGCAGGGTAGGTGGGGGAATGGTGGGGTGCTGTGGGGTGGCACCTTGCAGTGTCATGATGTAGCATGCTCTGTACTGCACTGTACTACTGTACTACTGTGGCATGCTGTGATGTGCTGTACGCATGCGTTTGTATGTATCATTTGCCCTTGCATCGAGGAGATAAGAATGTGACTAGCGGGGGTGTATGTTTTGCAGCCGAACACACGGACGAATGATCAGCAAGCAACAAAATTGCTGCAAACTGGGTTGGAGTGCGCATGTTCAGAAAAATGTAAGCAACCTGCACTATATCAGACCAGCACCCAAAACAGTGGCCGGAACAAGAGCGCATGAAGCGGCACTAAAACAGAACCTCACCGCCAGCGTAACTGGGTAACCCCCTCTCCTTGCGCAAGCACCAGCCAGGTCAGGAAACTGACAGTCAGACCGGGTCCCGGCGCTTAGACAAGGCGGTGCAACCGCGCAACACAGAGTACCAAAGAATGCATGTCCCGAAAACCTGCCCATCCCTCACCCTAAGCACAATAGTTGCATCAGGGCGGTTTTGGTGGGGCTGGCGTATGGCGTATGGGCGCTCATAAGTTGCAATTCCTCGGTTGTGGAATCTTCCCCATTACAACGACCAATGATAGTGGCAGGCGCATGCTCACCACTGGACCGGATCTACGTGACAGCCAAGCCAAGGGTATAGACATTAGTCATGGCTGAAAATCACACCAAAACAAAGGGCAGTGGGGTGCAGTGGGGTGCAGTACCAAGCAGAATGTTGTTACAAGCAGGAGGACTCCTAACAAGCATGGAACAGCCCCTCTTTCCCTACACAATCGGCACACAATCACGGTTTGCCTACTTTGTAACCTAAAAGCCGAGGTTAGAAAAATCGGTAAAAGTGACAGTCAGACCGGGTCCTGGTACTTAGACAAGGCGGTACTTGCGCAGGGGGGGGGAGGGGGGGTGCACAAAGAAGGATGGAACAGGTGGAAGGGAATTAAGTGTGTCCTTGCACAGGCCATAATTCTGTCCTCCCGCGGCCATGCGGCAATTTGCGTGCAACCTGCATGTATTGTCATGCAAAGAACCGATGATCGTTGCCCTACATGAGGGGGAGGGGGGTGTGCAAAACATGACACGATGACGGTTGGTGTAATATTGGCCCGCTGCATGTAACGCACAATAAACAACAATGCACTGGCAGTTGGAGCACAGCTCTCAACCCTAACCCTAACCAGGAAGACGGAATAGAGGGAGGGTGGAGGCTAGCTCTTAGGAAATGCTGCGGGCTTGCTTGCAATGGGTTGTGACAGCATGCCCACCGGGTATACACCACGCAAAAGCCAATCCACTTCATGCCCCCGAAGGGCGGTTATTGTGGCAACCACCTTGACATGATTGAGACACTATTTGTTGCAGGGCAGGCCGCGGTGGTGGGACATGGAATGGTGAGACGAAACGTGGCAAGATGTCACAGGAGAAGACTTTGCAGGGGAGGGGCCAGGTTTCTCTTTCCAAAGAACACCAAGAATGCATCACAGGGTAATCATTAGGGCAATGCACAGCAGCCTGACGTGTCTTGAAAGGGGGCTGGCAAACGTGGTTGGTTCAAGCTCCCAAAGGGAGGACAATCAGCCAACCACCTGAGGACCAATGACAGCAGCAATGCGAACGGGCTACAAGAGCCCCAAGCAGATGGATGGCTTGCAGATTGGAGGCAGGGTGGGGGGGTACGTGTGGCATTGCACTCCTTGTGCCGGGATAGAGATTGGGGGGTTAAGAGCACCCATCCGCACAACAGGTATGGGTAGGCAAATTGGACAGAGGGTTGGGCGGTAGCGGTGGCAGTAAGATTGCATCATGTAGGGTAGGATCAATTGATACACACAAGAAGAAGGGTAACACAGGTCGGCCCGGGTTTGGCTTGAGAGGGAGCTGGCTAATGGGGGTAGGAGCCCTCAACGGAATGGCGCTCTGCAAAGGGCGGCCGATGCATGATCTAATGTTGGTAGGTCCTTGGGGTGTACCTTGCGAGGCACCCCTCAGTGGGGTAAAGTGACGGAACACTTGTGCCCCGGTTGGAGGGTTGCGGACGCACATCATTAAACGCAACAGAGAAATGGGATGTCCAGAACCTACTCTGGGACAACGTCCACTATCAGGTTTGCACGGCCAACACGGCGCCACTCCGCGGCCAATGTTCGAGCCAGCAACTCCCGCTCCAATCGGTCCGCGCCACGCCATGGCCGTTGTTGCAGCTCTGCCTCGAACCACCGTGCCAACAGCTTACCGGGCCCGCCAGGGGGGAAGCCGTGAATGACATGCACGAAACGCCAATCGCGGCGATGCCTTGTTTGAAGAGTAGGCGGTGAGAGCTGGCCATTGTGTTGTCGAATGCGGCGCGCCATGTAGTTCGTCGACCCGGGGTAAATCTCGCCTGTGCCAACGGACTCGATGTGGTACGCCACGTTGGTGCCCTGCGGATAGAAAATTGCACCCTCAGCTTGGTGGAAGGCCAAATCGCCCAAGGGCTCATCTACGGTGGCGGCGGTATTCTCATGGAGATGGGCAAACACGTCACGCTGCTGGATCCACTCGTCCACTTCGGCGTGCCAACTGGTGCGATGTTGCAGCAAGCCACGAAGAACCCCTTCATCGTAACCCACAATGTAAATACCACTTAGGGTCTCAGCACGGGTCAACAAGGTGAAGAGCATGGTTCGAGACCATAGGAGGTGGTCCGGTTTGTCGTCTAGGTATGTGGCCAAAATAGCAATTGTGGCCCCCTGGATGTCATGGATGGTCGTGGCCACCGCCAACTCGAGGGGGAATTGTTGTCGCCGCAAGGGGACACCTTGGTAGCTGATATCGATAGAACTCTCGCGACCCACCCGAAGAGTACGCCCATCATCAAAGGCAACGCGGACGTGGGTATCACAGAACGCAACTACCGTCCCGTGAGCTCCGTTCAACACCTCTTGCCCATCGGTGGTGGTATTTTGCACAACGGTCACACGGGCAGCAACGAAGATCAAACAATGCCGAAGCAAGGTGGATTCGCGGTCTAATATGTCACGATAGGCTTTATCCTGGAGAGGGCTCCATTCGGAGTTTTTTTGTATGAAATCCTGACTGTTGAAACACTCCTTGAGGGTGGTTGCCGCATCATACGCCGCACGGCGGGCCTTCTCGACGGCTACCTTCTTGGCCAACAACCATGTGGCACCGTCTGGTACAGCTGGCACAATGTGGCGCACGTGCAAGCGCAACCACTGGGCATGTGCTGTGTCTACCGCAACATGGCGGCAATGTTGTTGAATTGCCTGCATGATGTAGGCACGGCTAGCTGGCATCAGCTGGGGAACCCTGGCCAAGTTGATGATTGTCTGCAAAGTTTGATCGTTGCGGGAGCGGAACAGCTCCTTTAATGTGATGACGCGAAAGTGGCACTTCATGAACCACGAAGTGTAAGGTGGGGCCATATCCACAGGCTCGGTTTGGTAATGGTCCCCTGCCGCAAACACAAACACACCGCCGAAAGGCAAATCAGTGCCCCGAAGTTTCGACAATACCAGGTGAAGCGCCAATAGCAACGGTGCCCCGCATTGTCCCATCTCGTCAATGTACAACACGAGGAGCTCTTGCAAACGGCGAACAAGGTGTGGGTGTTTCTTCAACCGTTTAAGGGCCGTCGCCGCCAAACCTTGAGGGGTTGTCCAAAGGTTGGACTTACCGGGGCGAAACAAGCAAAGGCGGTGAAGGTGAACCCCGCCACCATTTTGGGCAAACATGGCGCCCACGGCAGTTAGTTCCCAGTGCTCTGGGCCGAGGATTGTGGCACTCCAAATCCATTTTAGAACTTGGAGCGCTACCCAAGACTTTCCTGTGCCAGGTGGGCCACTAATGTAGATTGGGCGGGCGTAGTACAAGCCGTCTGTGACCCAGTCTCCTGGGCTGATGTCTTGCAGGCTTTGAATGATCAAACGAACATCATCCTTCACGAAGTTTGCACTTCGTTGTTGCTCTGCCCAGCTTGCATCTGTTTGTTCGGGATGCTGGTTCCATGGTGGGACCTTCAACATGCGGTTGCAATGGCGAAGCTGGATTGTGTTCAACAGGGCGGTGTACTTTTGGCAATGCTCGGCCTCCAGCTCGCGGTCCGTCATGGGGATGGACACCTCGTATGTGGTGCCGCTCCGTTGTTGCTCCCAAATACGGATAACCAAGCGCCAAACAGTTTTGAAGCCAATGGGCCAACCGGATGCCTCCTCCAAGATCCACTCTCCAAGGGAGAGATTGACGAACAATGATGTGAGGGCCTCATGAAGGGAGTCATAACCCATACTCGCCAAGAAGCTGTCTCTATTGGCCACCTCATTTCCGAATGGCCCGGATAGTCGCAAGATGCGCTGGCACAACCAATCCACGCAAAAGCCAGGTCGGAAACGTGGCTCCACAAAGATGAGCACTCGGATGTCCCACTTCACGACCACCGACATCCATGGCTCCCGGTCGCTGGGGTAATCCAAGGCGTGTGCCAACGCCTGTCCTGCGGGGAGGTCATTCAAGCGGCGGAAGACGGTGCGCCACAGGTGAGGGTGCCTAAGAATTTCCCAATGCAAATATACGCGATTGTAGCGCAAATCGTACAACCCGTGAGTCTTCCAGTCTAGAACACGTTGCCGACGTTTGTCCCATGACAGCTTGCGAAGATTGCGGTTACGAATGTCAGTAACAACAAACTCGGCCCAATCGCGTAATTCCAGGGGGTACGTTTCTGGGGGCCGAAGACAATACAGTAGCACCGCGTCTGGATGATAGCGATCAATGTCCCAAGTCGTGTACGATTGCCGCTGATCGGTTGTGGGCTCACGGTCTGGAAACATTGGTTCGCCGTTTAGCCGTCCACAACGTGAGTCGTCAGGACATCCGCGACCTCCTGTAGGAGCTGGGCCGAAGATGGGGCTCTCTTGTGGCTGAGGCCGCCACTTCATGCGCAACACACGGAAGCGACCTTCCGGGGTGCCCGTGTTGACGTGGCGGGAGGAGAAGGTGCAGTACACGGCAGAATACCCGAGGCAATAGAAAACCATCTCCGGCACACCAATGGTGCGGCCGTGGCATTTCCTCTTGAGGCGTAGCCCCGTTGTCCGCTTGCGCTTGTGTTCATCATGCTCAGTAGCCTTCACAATTTGTGGGCCTTGTTGGGTTAGCCGCACCACGGAACGCTCCTCCTCGCTGCTAAGGTACTTAATTAAGTACGCCAGGAGGAAGCGGCTGCCATAGACCAGCTGCCAATTGGAGTGGCAGCCATTCGTGGCCACGAACACCCTCGGGCAAAATTGGCTGATAAGGCCATCATTCTTCAACCGTGGGGGCTCCCAGATGCCTCCTTGCAAGTCCTCGTGAAGGCGCACGACCCCGGGCGTCTCAGTGTCCTCAAATGCGACACCCTCCTCCACCAATAGATCACGCAAAGAATCTGGAATTTTGACTTCAAGGGGTGTGAAACCCACATCGCTGTGGAGGGGCTTTGGCATACCTGCCTTGCATTGAAAGACGACCTGAGTTGGATCGCGGACGGGAACCTTGCACTTGTCCCCATGTTTATGTGGTTGCACTAGGGCGGCCCGGGCCTCCCAATATGCTATTTCGCTGGCGTCGCCTAGCCAGTCAAAAGCATGTGGCACTGATGCAGATAGCCTAGCCAAGGCTCTTTGAATGGCGGCATGGCGCACATCGGGATTCACATGATGTATGGGATCATCCGTCCACACACCCCAATGCAAATGATGGAAGTTCGGCTTGTCGGTCTGCCATTCACAATGGATGAAGACGTGAGTGATGTTCCCCAAAGGTTTGGCGGGGTCCTCCATCAGGTGGCGTCTGAGCAAATTTGACGATCGGTACCATGCGCGCTGAAGATCAACAGCAAAATACTGCGGGTCCAACCCTTGATCCACGATTCTCTTCCAAAGCGGGGCCACGCCAGGAAAGCGAGACATGTCGCACGTCTCTGTTCCAAAGTACGTCATGTCACCAAGTTTCTTCCGTGCTGCACATAGTAGGGCAACATGACGGTCTGCATCTGCCTTGTCATACAACAGGCCAGGTAAAGGCGTGTCACCAAACCGTTCACTATATTCTTGTTGGCTTCCATAATCACGGAGTGCGGCCTGTAGGCCGCGCTTGACCATGCTGACACTCGGCCCGCGTTCCAGAAGGCGGCTGAGAAGGACGTTGAAGGCGTACGATATCCATGTAACATCGTGTGCGCGGGTACTATGGGGATCATTCAGGACCTCCTGCACATGGCGTTCAGGATTGACGAAGCCTTGAAGACCGTCTGCCAGCGTGCTTGCCGAATACATGCGCAATGGCATGTTTCCTGCAAAATGTCCGGTTTGAGGGTCTCGCACCGGGAAGTGTGACGGAAACAGGTAGGCTTCGAGGTACTCATAAATGTTGGGAAGATTAGGCAGGCGGCTCGTCACGCTTTGGGCAAAATTGCGCACCCATTGAGCCGGCTTGGCGCGCTGGGCCGTCAACTCTGCTAGGGTGGACAACAAGACGTGGACACCTGCAGAATTTGATGGGTTATCATCCAAGTATTCCATGGCATCCTTGACGTACGTGCCGGTGCCCTCAAGGGCCTCATCGATACTGTCATCGGCAAAAGCATCCGCCTCCCCACCCACGCTTGCCAAAAATTGTTGTTCTGCCCAACGCAAATCTTCATCTCCTATGTCTTGTGCAAGACCATTAAGTCTCTCCAGGACATTCTCCAAGACATCCGCTTGTACAGGCAACGGCTCAGGTAAACCATCGCTTGGCGCGCTCGAGGACGAAGAGCCCGAGTCGCTGGCATCTTCTTGTGCTGGTGGCCGGGCAGTCTGTGCAGCGGACTCCGTGGCACGAACCCAACCCTCAACATCCTGGGTATCCACGTCAATACCTTGGCGCAGAACGGGCCTCTCATACACCAGCATGGCGGTCGTACCAGCTTTTAAGGACCAACGCATTGTTTGATGGCGCTTTATGGTGTATTGCCCACATTCAAACAACGCCCGGTTGGCATTTACAGCCCTACCAGGAACCACCGCCACCCAAGTATCAGATTTGCAGCACAATAGAGCCCGCAACACATAACGCCCAACGAAGCCGGGCAGGTAGTCGGGTACGAAGGGAATGTCGACATCAGATGTTGTCGCCGTACAGTCTACGTAGACCAAAAGCACCGGACCACATATACCGAGGCGCTCATTTATCGGCCAATCCGCAACTAGGTTGTTGAGGTGCTGCAAAAAATCAACGGGTGGAGGTTCCGTGAGGGTACAATGGAGGGCACAAGGGGCAAAAGCCGGTGGGAGAACAACCCCGGTGCGGCGTGGCCATGTCGGTCGAAACATTGTCGGCAAGTCGTTTCCAACACTGGAGCGGACGAAGATGCGGGTCAATAGGGTATCGAGGACGGTGTAAGCACATCGTGACTGGCCTCGCGTCAACTGGCGCTCCCGCAACAGGCCATGCGGCATGGTTAACAACTCTCTCAACTCCTTAAAGAGCTGCCGCTCTGGGATGTCTCCACGAAACAAGCCGCGAAAGATCATAGCCAAAGTGTCATAAATGGGGTGGTTCACGTCCGTGGCGGCATCCGTAGGTTGCAAAAGTGTGGCACGAATAGACCGTACCACGAGAAGGCTGTGAAGAGCCGCAGTAATTGCGTTTTGCGGGGTGTGCGGCAACACGCGTGGCATCACCCATCCGGGTGCCCCTTTGCGCAAGATGACGCGTCGCGCGGAGGCTTCCTCTTGTGACAGAGGGGCACGCCGCTTCACTTGCTTAACCCACGTAGCCTCTCTGGGGCACGTCCCAAATGTGACGTTGGGAACGTCACGGTCCAAGTCTTCGCGATTGCTGCATCCAGGTGGGCCCCAAAGGTGGCTCCACACGCACTCCAGATCCGGTCGATGGCGGTGTAGGATGCGGTACCACCTCCATAATATGGACTGTGGCGCAAGGACGTACCTCAACGCCTTGTGGCCGAAAGAGATGAATTGTGTGGAGATGCCGCGGCCGTCCCCACAAATGCCTAATAGTTGGTATTGTGCAGAGGTAGGCCGCCCCGTGCGTTTGTCTCGACGTAAGCGAACACCCGACACTGCAACGTCGTTGATGCGGACTGGCGCCAAATGGCCCAGATTTTGGTGTACGGGGGCATGAAACGTTGGAGGATCCACGGGGTTCAACGCATCATCCCGTAGTTGGTTACTTGGCCACACTACACTGAACAAGTGCTTGGCCCACCACCGTTTTTCGCAATATGCGCATACTGCGAAAGCAAGCCCGTGGACATGATGAAACAAAGCCCGAGTGCAGATGCCAGCGTGCCCTTCTGGTAGCAAAGGGTGCTGTGCCGCCACATCCCAACACGGAGCAAGCCATGCCATCCTGGTTTGTTTTGGGTGGCGTCTACGTAGTCTAGGCGGTGGCTGGGATGCATCGCACCCGACCTCGGGACCGCCTTGAGAAACACAGCACTGGGAGCCATCAAAGTTTGGATCGTTATCATCGCACCACCCCTCACTTCCATACGTGCTAGCACTACCCTCAGCATCACCATCACCATCCGGCATGCAGGACGATGCCTCACCGCGATGAACAATGGAAGTATCACAGACATCATCGCGCATGTTGCAACTACTAGGCTCCGGAATTGACATGATTGATGACCGTTGCGTGCTCTCCGAGTCCACTTCACTCATAGACGCAATGGATAAGGGTCCTCCACTCTCCAAGTCATGGTCTTCATCATTTTGAGGAGACAACCTACCACTAGAGCGAGACGAAGAAGACATGGTTGCACACCGTTGGTCTCCGTCCAATTCCACGTCTGACAGCGATGCGTTGGACAATGGTCCCCCGCCTTCCATGCGAGGGGCAATCTCAACAATTTCGTCATCAGATGATACATGCGCACCCTCTTCCACCACGACTTCAATCTCAACAATTTCGTCATCAGATGATACATGCGCACCCTCTTCCACCACAACTTCTTCCCGGGCAGCCGAAATGGGCGATACATGCATGGTGTCGTCTTCAACAGCGGTACATGTGGGGGCCACAACGACCGGAGCGGTGTGGTTGCTGATGTGCGGTGAAAGTTGGAGGTATGCAGGAAGCGGGCATTCACTTCCAATGGGATGGTAGGCACATCGAGTAGTACCCGGGAGAGCATACGAGCGGCAGCGTCCCTTCCTAGTGTGCCCCGTACATCGTTCCCTTTGGCTACACGACACCTCTTCAACACCGCGATCGTCGAGTGTTGGTTGCGCAGAGCGAAGACCGCAAGAGGGACGAGGTACGGGCACAGGTCCAGGCTCACGTGATCCAGGTTGAGGCTCATGTGGCCGGTGTATGGCGCATGCACCATGCAAGTTGCGGCACCGTGTACCGCGGCCTGTCGGCTTGCCACATCTGCCTTCCTCCACTGGCTGATGGTCAATGCAAAGTGGCCTGGTTTGTGGGCGGCGGTTATGGCAGAATGTGCCATCTGGGTGTTGGAAGGTGCATCGCAACGTTGCCTCGGCAACGGACGACCCTTGTAACCATTGGCAATCATGGAATCGGAAATATGGCAAGAAACTGACCTCCTCGGCGTGAAGACCCCACCTACAGACAGCACATTTGGTGTCACGGGGGAAATTGGCCACCTCGTGGAAGTGCGCCATACTCAATGGCAACCTCTTGTACTCATGGGCATCTTGCACTCGCGACGGATGCTGTGCGCAACGTAGAATGAGTCCACGCCATTGATGTTGTACCTTGGGGGGAAGCATAGGCCACACCTCGTCCGCAAACTCAGTCCCGAGGAGGTAACCCACAATGCTCATGCACGATGCAGCGTATTTGGTCTGTTGTCCGCCACTTTGCGCGGAATCCCATTGGTGATCACGGTAATTTCGACAAGGCGCACAGTACAGTGGGAATCCATTGTCACGGGCCCAAATGAAGTGCTCCTCCGCTAGGCTAGGTGCCTCGAACCATCCACTGGCGTCCGTACGGATAAGGGCACACGAAACGGTGGCGGCACGCCTAATAGGGTTTGGAACGTGGAACAACTGCTCGTCTGCACGGCCACACCCGCAACACAAAAGGGTGGTTATGCAGGGCCCGTTGCCGACTAGTGCATGCATTGTAGCGTTGCACATCAATTGTAACGCGGCTGCCCAAGGGTCGTTGAAAACGTCAAGCAGCGACCCACACAGAAGCAACTCTAAGGTAGTACCAACGATGCATGCCCCCATGGCAAGCGCGTTGTGCATGTGGTGCACCACAAGGAAGGACAAACACCGCCGAAAGATGTGTATCAAGAAGCCCATGGTAGCTCGTGCATCCTCAGTGAAAAACAGCCCGATGAAGCAAAGCATCGGGCATACGCAAACACTAGCCCACAACGGAACTGACGGTAGAAAGGGCATCGCAATAGTAAAGGTGTGTAAGAAAAGAAGCTCAACGGGCGGCACAGCTAGCCGCAAGAATGCTTCTTTTATGGTACATGGCATGCACATGCGCATCAGTGGCCGCCAAAGGCACCTTGCGCGCTGCAGGGTGGCGCAGAGAACATGTGGCAGTGCACGTCGCAGTTGTTCGTACACCACCCATCGACATAAAAGTGGCCCTGCAACATTGCAGTACAGTGCGCAGTGCACCAACGTACCCCAATTGCCCATGCAGACTGCGGTGATGGCGGCATCGTACAGTGGGAATGATGAAAACTGCAAAATGAAAACCTGTAGCAGACCTGAGCAACATGGTCTCAGTAAGGCAAGGCTTGCTGCCCAAAGCCCCGGAAAAAAAACAACAACTATACCAATATGCAATGCGCAGCTCACTATGGAGTTGTGATACACTGTGGCGGAAACAAACACCAATTCCATGCTACAATGCAACAATTCATTCAGCACCCAAACATAGTGCCACGCATTGGTCTGCGCCCGGAGGCGTGCGCGCATTAAGTGGCGATATTTGCGGCGCGCGCTTGCGCTTGTGGCGTGCTGTTTGCCGTGGATGCCGTGTGCGGTCCAACGCACGCGAAGGCCACGGTGTGTGCCGTCGGCGAGCTTTCATGCTCCACATCATGGCACAAAGTTGGCGCAAAAGAAGGAAAAGCATAACTAGCACAATGGCTTTGTCAGCCAAGGAGTCATTGGCATCCGGGGGGCAAAACGGGGAAAGTGCAAAGATGATTGCCAAGAGGCACCGACCGCCGGTCCCACATAGGTGCTTGCATCCCGTTCCCCAGGAACGCCTTGCGAAACTGAATAGATTGCCCCAGTGGTTGGGCGTTCCAAAACGAAGTAAAAAACACAATGCACTATGAAAGACAAAAACCATGTCGCTACAACCGCGGCGTTGCGCAATATGGAGTAAAATAAAACTTCCCACCATTAGGATGAAACAAGCCATGTGTATGGGAGAACAACATGATGTTGTGATATCGTTGGTGGAGACAACCCGATAATCATCCTGTGGCGGATGAACGGATGCGCAGCCAGACGTCCGCTCTGAAGCAGCAGGTGACATACATGGCGAACCAGCGCTGCGGTTGAAACGTCGCCCGACGAAATCTGTATCCGGATGGATGCATGTGTCTGATGGATTTGCTGCGCCTCTAGTAGTCTCCGTGGATGTCGCACTCAAGTCCTTGAGTTCTGGCAAAGCGCTAGCTTCCGACCCTACAGGGTCCAAAGAGGGTGCACTGGAGTTGGTTGTTGTTGGGGTTGCCTCTTCCGTCATACCCTTGTGGACGCATACGTTGGTACCATGCTGATCGGGTGGAGAGACACCATCCGTGCCAAGCACGGAGGACAAGCCACACACACCAACGGTGTCCACAGAAAAATACTTGTGCTGGGGCGGCCATACTGGGTGCTGCAAGCGAACTACAAGTGAAGCATTGTCGATAGAATACACCTTGTCGGACTGATCGTCACCATCCCACGAGCACATCTCCGCATTGGACACACACTCGTGGGACAATATGGTGCTCACATCCACGCACCGCACTATCGAGGATGTTGATGGGTCAAACACCCGACGGCCACTGGGCACTGCCCTTGTGCTACCTCCCTCGGCCATGGCGCTTCCGTGTAGCTGAAATGGCCCTTCGGCGGGCAATAGATAACTTTCGGAATCCGAGACCGTGGATGACTGGCTACCAAACTCCAAATCTGGGATGCTAGAGTTGGTCGGTGGAGCAGACGACAACGTACCAGACTCCAAATGAGGGATGCTCATACACGAGGACGACGATGTGATGTCAACTTGTAGCGCCGATAGGTGTTTTCTTGTGTTTCCGCAACACCCTAGCTGCTGCTCCGTTGGTGCAACAAGATTGCAACATTGGGCTCCTGACACTGAAACATTTGCGGGCAAGGGTGTCACCAATACACCACCGCCGGGTGGCCCCAGGTCATGGCCACTCACTGATATCGGGCTTGGAATGGCAAGAAGCCATTGCTGAATGCGGCATGTTGTTGCGGATTGCGTGTGCATGGCATCAACACCACCTACATGACGTGAAAGATTCAAATGGTTGGAATAGAAAATCGTCCATGCCGTGAATGCTAACACAGGGCAGGGGGCTGTCCATGGGGTGCAGGGCAAGTTTGGCATCGTCGTCCGTAGGTGGTGAAACAAATGTGTTTCAAGACCGCAAATGGTGCAACCACCCTCTAAGGCGCACAATGTGCAATTGTTTGTATCGAACGATGCAGCACATCCCATGAAGGGCTCCGTAAAAATAACATGAACATGGCATGCAATCCATCACAGGCTATCAAAACAAAAGTGAGGCAACAAGTATCAATGAAGTCAGGGCACCCGCACTTGCTGACCCCATTGTGCCTGTGGCCGGTGTAGATGTGCTTGCCCATGGCAATGTGGCATGTCAACATTGGCCAAGAATGGTAGCAACAATGGTAGAGCAAAAGCGTTTTCTCGTATGCATACGCAAAGTGGCCCTCTTTTTGCTTGGGGAGCTTGCTAGGACGCCTCGTTCGGCACTCTGGCGTGAATCAAGTCTATCAAACCCATCACAGACCCATGACACAATTGGATTGCTTGTTATGCCCGTACCGTCGAAATGCGTGTTCATGTGGCAAACTATTGGTATGTCGGTGGTTGCACTTTGGGGGTTTTTTAGTCTTTTAATGTTGCATATCTTTGGTGCCAGTTGACGCCCATCACCTGTGCGAAGCCACCAACGGCGCCTAGGTGCAATAGACCTGTCGGCACGACAACCTCCCTTGGCACAATTGCATTGCTTGTTATGCCCGTACCTTCCAAATGCTTGTTGGTGTGGCAAGCTATTCGTTTGTCGGTGGTTGCACTTTGGGGTTTTTTTTTAGTCTTTCAATGTTGCATATCTTTGGTGCCAGTTGACGCCCATCACCTGTGCGAAGCCACCGATGACGCCCAGGTGCAATAGCCCTGTCGGCACGACAACCTCCCTGCATTGCTTGTTATGCCTGTACCTTCCAAATGCTTGTCGGTGGTTGCACTTTGGCGCTTTTTAGTCTTTCAATGTTGCATATCATTGGATTGCTTGTTATGCTTGTACCGTCCGAATGCTTGCTAATGTGGCAAACTATTGGTTTGTCGGTGGTTGCACTTTGGGGGTTCTATGTTGCATATCTTTGGTGCCAGTTGACGCGCATCACCTGTGCGAAGCCACCAACGGCGCCCAGGTGCAATAGCCCTATCAGCACGACAACCTCCCTTGGCACAATTGCATTGCTTGCTATGCCCGTACCTTCCAAATGCTTGTCGGTGGTTGCAATTTGGGGGTTTTTAGTCTTTGAATGTTGCATATCTTGTGTGCCAGTTGATGTGGTTGGGTCAAGATTGCAACATTGCTATTCGCCCAACTCACAATGTGGGGGGTGGGGGGTTGCTGCAGAAGTGGCTCTAGCAAACACCTACACCAGCAATTTCACGACAGGAACGGCCCAGAAGAGGTGTGCGTGCAATGCTTGACACGCTACAAAGCACTGATCACCTAGGATGAGCGCCCATGATGCACGAAGCATGAGACGTTTGAAGCTCACCACGCAATGCGGGAGGATAGACATTGGGATTCCGGGGCAGCTCGCCTGGACTCAGAGGGATCCAAGTAATTTGTTACACCACCAACTCCAGTAAAGTCAAGAGGATTACCTTGTGGGTGTATTTCTATGGCGCCCCAAGCAAAGCGGAAGGAAGCAGATTCCTGGCAACGACATTAGCACCAATACACCATGCAGCAAAAAAATACCCACCAGCAGACTCGCAGTGCATAGAGTGTGGATTTGGCAATATGTTGTGGGAAGACGCACCGGTGAGGGATGGCACGCGCACGGCACATCATCATGCCACGCTTCAATGACAAAGAGTCATTTCTGTATATACACATGTGCAACATGCGGATGGATGCATGTACATGCACTGCGCCACTTCTCTAAAGTGCGGAAAGAAAGGTGGACGGGGAAAAAAAAAAGGAAAAGTGCTTGGTCACGAAACACTTTGGCGAGTGGATGCAACAAGGCCACCCTACGGACCGTTATATAGTTCACATGGAGGCAATATTGCAATGCACAAGGGGCCTGACTCATACAGGCGGTACGAGGAGGCAGGTCACCAACACCCAACCAGTAGCACACATGAACGGCTCCGGTGGTAGGGGATGTGGCCGCAACAATGAAAAAGCTCACGAGATCCCACCATCTGCCGACGCCGTCACCCAGTTACTTGGTGTTTCAATGGCCACACGGTCGACCAAGTGATACCCACGTCGCGTGTATTTCGTGACCCGCTCTTGGGTCACCTCCTTGCCAGAACAAGCGCGCATCCGCTTTTTGAGGACTGCTCTCGGCCATGCGGAAAATAACATGACTCCATCAAAGTAATTCTGCACAATGTTTAGGTCAAAGTCCAAAACCATTTCGCCCAAGTGCTTCACAAACCGCCGAGGAACAATGACTTGAAAATTGCAGCATTTGCCAGGCGTATAAAAATTGAATATGCTGTGAATCAGGTCTGAACGGAAATACGGGATCTGCGCCAGGTCGCTCTTTGTCAACACGGAGACTAGCCGCATGCCCTGCACCTCGGTGAGGTGTCTGAAAAGGGCCCACCAACATGATGACATGCAGAACACATCGACGTCGGACCAAGGGTAGTGTTCGAAGCGTAAACATTGCAGTATTTGTGAGCCAGAAACTAGGACGCTAGGAATCATGCCAGCCACACTCCGCAGACGCTCAAGGAAGGCCACGAACCGCTCTGGGTGTGCACAAACCTGGCCAAGTGATAATTTCAGAAATGTGATGCATGCTCCTAGTACCAGAGAGCCAAGCTTCATGCGGCCAAATACTCCATCAGCGGCTGGCAACAGTAGGACCTCAATCGGCAGGAGGAATAAACATATCATCTGCCATATTTCTTTGATAAGGGCGTAGATTGCAGCCATATGGCTTATACAAAACGTCTAAGAGGCATGTGGAGGCACTTTGCATCACATTGTTGATCTCTCTTTGGGGCCGGCATGATGTGACTACACTAAATGGCAACATATGTCTCTCTTCTGACTCTGGCACTTTTTTCCTGGTAGCACAGCTGGTGCCTTGCAGAAAACACGATGGGTCGTTTTAGCAAGCGATCACAAAGCACGTGCCCAACTACCACGCGAGTTGTCGGACTGTTCCATGCCTCTTTGGTGCCCTTCGTTCTCAACGTGGGCATTGGGGTGTAAATAAATAAATACGTACGCTCCAACGCCCCACCCGACGACTGTATATCGTGATGTGTGCCCTAGTGCTTGTGCATGAGGCTTTTTTCAGTGCACACTAGCTGCACCTGCGTGTAGCACCAAGAAAGACATGACGTCCCACTGTATGGGATTGAGGTCACCCAAAGCAAATTGTCGTACAACGAATGTTCAACTGGACAAGTGCCCACCCTTGTGTGCCAGTGGGATCATTTGGTGTGTAGATGAACCTCTGACATGCATAGGTTTGGTCGGCCGTTTGGGCATTTTTTGGGCGGCAGTATTTTTATGTTTTTGGATAATCTTGCCCATCGATGCAAACCCACGTGTAATAGTCACGCCAAAAGTACTATTCACATGCAGCGGATGAACCTTGCATAGGGGATTGCCGATGTCGCACACAATGTCATCTCTACACCGCGGAATACAGGCAGCCGTAACCGTGTGATGGACACATACATTACAGGTCATCCATCAAATATTCACGGACGTTTAGTATTCACATGTGAATATTCCTGGGCTGGAGGGTTCATCATTTTCAGCGATTTTGGCCGCTGTTCACCATTTTGGCCATTACCGGATGGCGGTAGTGGTATTGGTTGTGCCGATTTTGGCCATTTTTGGAGAGCAATAGTTTGATTCATACACCCCGGAGAAACGGTTATTGAATTTTGATGTGAACTTTGTTTAGAAATATTTCAATGTCGTGTCCAAAAGGCAGAAAACCACCAACCTGTCTGTTTGTATCATGGCACGGGGGGGGGGGGGGCATGGGCGTGGGCACGTTGTACGGGGTGATCTGTCAGATTGTGGCATCCGGTTGGACACGGCAAGTACGAAAATAGAGCACGGCAAGTACACCGAGGGTCTTAATAGCATACGACGGGGCAAAATTGAAGGGAAAACGTCCAAATTGCTCAACGATGATGCCACACTGTACAATGGTACCCCGCCATGAGGGCCACCAGTGATGGGCACCACAAGAAACATGGCATTGATGGCATGCAGCTGATAATCCGATGACGTTCCGAGGTTGTGACACTCATACTCGTTGCCTATGACATTGGGTTGAGACAATTGCCATGCATGACTGGGGTAAGTAGTACATGGTGCCCCCGATGTGATGGACACATACATTACAAGTCATCCATCTGATATTCACGGATGTTTAGTATTCACATGTGAGTATTATTGGGGTGGAGGGTTTATCATTTTTTGCGATTTTGGCCGGTTTTCACCATTTTGGCAACTACCGGATGGCGGTAGTGGTATTGGTTGTGCCGATTTTGGCCGTTTCTGGAGAGCAGCGGTTCGATTCATACGCCCGGGAGAAAAGGTTCTCAAATTTTGATCTGAACATTGTTTAGAATTAGTCCGATGTCGTGTCCGAAAGGCAGAAAACCACCAATCAGTTTGCTTGTATCACAGCACCGAGGGGGGGGGTGGGGGATGGGCATGGGCATGGGCAACGTTGCATCTAGTGAAAAACGGTGATCTGTCAGATTGTGGCATCCGGTTGGACACGGTAAGTACGGAAGTAGAGCACGGCAAGTACAACGAGGGTCTTAGCAGCATACGACATTGAAGGAAAAACGTCCAAATTGCTCAACGATGATGCAACATTGTATAATGGTACCCCGCCATGAGGGCCACCAGAGATGGGCACGACAAAAAAACATGGCATTGATGGCATGCAGCTGATAATCCGATGACGTTCCGAGGTTGTGACACTCATTCGCGTTGCATATGATATTGCGTTGACACGATTGCCATGCATGACTGGGGTAAGTAGTGTATGCTGCCCCGATGAAGACCATGGGCGCAATATGCTGGTTTTGCCACCGTTGGTGTGAGCCTTGGTGCCACTAGCTTAGGGAACCCAAGGGGAGCACACGCCTGTCCCCAAACCTTATGAGTTGCCAAACACTGTTTTGCGCCACATACCACGGGGGGTGGGAGCAAAACCCACCATAGTTGTCACCATGTGAGCCAACACACAAAATATTGTGATGTACGCACAGAGTGGTTGCATGCCAAAATTTCCCGATGGCAAGTGTTGGGGAGATGGGGGGGGGGTCCGAATGTGGCCGTGGAGGGCCCGCACCCATGGCACACTACGGTCCTGCCACCCTTCTTGTGAGCCTTGGCGCCACGGGCTTATATAACCCAATGGGAGCACATGCGGAGGGGGATGGAGGTGACGACCTTCGATGCACAACCATGTATCGCTGGGTACACTGGTTGGTTCAAGCACCCAAAGGGAAACAATCGGCCAACCAAGCCCATGTGCAATGGTTTCGCGGGGTGTTGCCGTGGAGGACCCACGTGCACTTGCACCACCATCCTCCACCTGCTGTGCACGTCCCATGGTGATGCAGTGGGATCCAAAACTACTCATGTTGCCATCATGTTTTGCATTAACGTGACCCTTTGTCGGGTTGTGGAACCCAGGGGGACATAGGCCTCAAGCATAAGGGCATTGCACTGTGTGCGCACTGCGTGGGTGACAGGTGCGCAGTGCATGCAATGCGAACACCATGAGACCCAGCCAAAGAGGAAGGGAGGAAACCTACATTTCCGACGGCATAACAACGTGCTTTACATCCCCACGAGCGCCACCCGTTGTTGCTGGCGTGTGTTGGAAGATGGTGGCAGTCTTCCGCAAACATAGATTGTTGACCTTGACCCAATTGGGCCCTGACTTGTAGCATCCCGATGTGCACCTTTCCTGATATGCCTTGCTGGTGATTTGCAATGATCCAAGGGTGTCTGTATAGGTTTCAAGTGCTAGCTCATGGATAGAATCCACAAAAAACGTTGCCTACCAACAATAGCAATGTGGTGGCCATGAAGGTTGGAATCAGCTAATGTGCCATATCCTAAATGCACAAGAGGCATAAAAAAACCTGTTCTGGAACACCAAAGCTACAGTTCAAGTAGTGGCCAACGTACAAAAATTTGCGCTGTGTGCGCACTGCATGGTTCGCGTACCACATGCATAGCACGTAGCTCGGCAAAGACCTTACGGCTGGCGGAAACCGGTATGACATCACCCCGAAAAAGCAAGCCCTGCAGGGCTTGCCGGTGGTGTGTAGGTGCACATTCCCCTGCCCTTGGTGGGGCACAAAGGGTAGGAATGGATGCCAGGGCGGGCATTTAGGGCCGCGGAACCTCGTTTTCCGTGTACCTGCGGCTCACTTGGAAATGTGAAGTTGGGGCTCATTTGGGGCTAAAACGGCTCATTTGGGGCTAAGTGGTGTTTTTCAAGGGGTTTAATGTGAAAAGTTGTGGCTTTCGGGGGTGGGTTGGGGTTTTGGAATGTCCCCAAAGGGATCCCAATCCCTAGGCCAAGAGGATTTCACCGGGGGGGTTTCTTTTTTTCGACGGCTCAGTTGACTGAGCATCCCGACTGAGCCGTCACTGAGCCGTGACTGAGCCGGCTCACTGAGCGCTCAGTGAGGGCTCACTGAGCGCTCAGTGAGCGCGCCAAATGGCTCAGTGAGCGCTCAGTGAGCGCTCAGTGAGAGCTAATTGGGGGCTCACTCAGGGCTCACTTAACATGCACGGGCACAAATCATCCATCATAAGCACTTACTTGGTCCTTTGTCGCAATGCACGTTCCACAATCCTCCTCACCATGTTCTCCCTCCCCTTCCTCTCCCGCCGGGCACGTGACCAAGTCATGCACCGTCGTTGGAACCCCCTTTGCTTGGTCACGGCCCTACTCTCCACCTCCCAACCTTCCTTGCGGAGGTGGTCATCTAGCGTGTGGTTATCCACCACACACTGCAAGCCGGACCTATCGTTCAGCAAGCTAACCCCCCCACTATTCCTAAGCAACCGTTTCAGTCGCACGTGGCTGCCCTCCAATGCAAAGCAACTAAACCTTGCAATGGTCCCCCACCGTGCAACATACGCATACATGTGGTCAACCCACATGTGCGTCCACAACGTCTTCCCCCATCCCAGGTCAAGGTGCCTTGCCCCCATGGTCCGTTGCCGTTGCAGCAAGGCACGTTGCTCTGCACCACTCAGAAAGTCGGCCTTCCAGGCCACCTCGGCCATGGCCGCAAACGCCTCCCACCACTCCGTGCACACATCAACCCATGGCCTGCCCCCCACTTGATGGTTCCCCATCACCGGTGCAACCAGCTGCAACAGTGGGCCCCACAGCCGGGCCTTGACAAAGTGCGCAGCAGCCCCCAACTCCATGCGCACCTGTCCTTTGGCATTTGCCTTGTCCGCCCCCCACTTTCCAGGCCGCACCGTGCGGGCCACTTTCCGTGCCCCGTTTATAACCCCCTGCACCATGGTGGCCGCACTCTTCCTCGATACCCCGCCATGGGTCACCAGCCCCCGCACAATTCCATTGACCCCCGCAATGGCAACACGCATGACTCCATGCGCACCGAAGTCAGGAATGCGGCGGTCCGCCGGGATGTCACGAAACACCCCGGTCAGCCGTACATGTCCCTTGATTCCTTCCAGGGCAACCTCTTGTCCCCCGAACTTGCGCAAAACCGTTTCACTGTTTGCCCCGCAGCAGTGGCACACCATGGCCCCGGGGCTCTTCTTGGTGAAGCCGTCCCCGCCGGCCAGCATGATGTGGGCCTTGCCATCGGCCCGGACGAAGAATAGGGGGCTGCGTGCCACCCCATCCGCATGCGGCAGTTGCAGGGCCGTAGCAGCGCGGAGCTGCGTATCGAAGTCACACTCCGATTGCATGCCGTACACCGTGGCCCACATCTCGCTACCCTCAAACAGCCACCAGCTAGCAAGCTGTGTGGGCCCACAACCCGGTGCAGCCACTGCACAGTGCACGTAGGCCCGATTCCACCGGTTGGTGCCGTCAACGCCGATGGTCACCCAGGTGTTGCGCTGCGCGCCCGGTTGCAAGGCTTCCGGTGTGCGTACGGCACGCGCTTCATAGAGCAGGGCTAGCCGCTCAGCAATATTGCAGTACGCCCCTTGCATCTCATACTCCCCCTCAAGGATACAAACCCGCCGGCTAGCAGGTTGGCTGAGGTGCTTCAGCCACGGGGCCACGTCGGCCCAGCTAACGGTGCTGTCCAGGTCGGGCAGCAGGTAGGCCATGTCGCGGCGCGACATCTGTGAACTACGCATCCGCCACAGCACGCGCAAGGCCTCCGACTTGATGTCGGGGGTGGTGTCCGTAGGCCGGCTATAGTCCTCAGGGACTAGCAGTATGCTACCATCGGGTTGCAGCTCGGCCCGATATTCCTCACATAGGGAGGCCGCCACCGCGGCCTCCAGATGCTCAATCCGGGTTGCGCGCTGGCGCTGTGTTCCCAACAAGGAAAAGGGCCGCTTGGGTGGCATTTTGTGTAGGACCTGTGGTAGAGGTGTATTGCCACATGCAGTCCCCGTGCTTGCGTCACACTTACCTCTTTTCACATCTCTTTGCTATCCCCCCCACCTGTTTCCCCTTGATTGTTGTCCCTAGCCTTCCCCCCCCTTGCCCCTGCAGGATTCACACTCTTCGTCGGGTTGGGGTAGTGGGGTTGCACCAGGGTGTTTGTCCCACCCCCCCCCCCCCCCCGGGGGGATGCCGCCATGGTGTTTGCCCCCCTCTCCCCCCCGGGGATGCCGCCAGCGTGTTTGTCCCGTCGTACCCCCCCCCCCGAGGATGCCGCCAGGGTGTTTGTCCCATCCTCCCCCCCCCCCCCCCACCCCCCGCAGCGTCTCGCATTGCCCCCTTTGACGCCCCCCTCCGCCCGGTTGCTGCCGTAATATGCGCTGCAGCCCCCCCCCCCCCCCCCCCCCAGCCCTGGCACACACCTGTTTTCAGTCCCTGGTGGTAGGTGGCACATCCCCCTTGCACCCCCTGCCCACAACCACCTGTTTGTGGCGGCCAACAATTCCATCCACCCGACTGAGAGCCCACTGAGCCGTTTGGCGCGCTCACTGAGCGCTCACTGAGCGCTCACTGAGCCATTTGGCGCGCTCAGTGAGCGCTCACTGAGCGCTCAGTGAGCGCTCACTGAGCGCGCCAAATGGCTCAGTGAGCGCTCAGTGAGCTCAGTGAGCGCTCAGTTAGCTCTCACTGAGCTCTCAGTTACCTCTCAGTCACTGCACACCAAAAGACAGGCAGTACACAGGCACCACACAAGAGGCCAATACTGTTTTCAAATACTGTTTGCGGTCTGTGTGGCCTGTGTGAACAAAGGCAGCACACCCCTGCTCTGGTTCGTGCCCGTAACAGGGCTGAAAGACGTGGCCTCTGGCCTGCATACAAAATTGAAAGAAAAAAAAAAGGGTCGCAATTAACATACCACAGGGGCCAGAGTCGGCCCTGGTCTTGAACACAGGCCCACAACACGTCCCATGACAGCACCTGCTTAAAAGCAATTGAGCCAGCGCGCGCCATCAACCCCCCCTCCTCCGACCCCACGGCTAGGTCCAAGCACCAGTGTTTGGACCCCAGCCGGTAGGCAAAACGGGCTACAAAAAATCCCCCCTCCCCTGCCACAAGCCCACAATCCTCAGACAGGGTCACCCTGCACGGCAGGTGCATCTGGGTGACCGTCGTTTGCTGCGCGGCGGTGACCGCGTTGAGGGTGACGCTCCAATACCACCTCTCGGTGGAGTGCCGCGGTACCCCCTTCACGTTCACCGTCCTGTTGAGGAGGTACGCCGGTGCGGGCTGCTTGTTGACCGGGGCAATGTACAGCCCCAAGAAGCCCGCGCGTACATCACTGGCCCGGGGTGGCTGCACCACGGGAAAAGGGACCGGGGACCCGATGGCCAGGTCGGCGAGTGATGGGCCCACCGGCCCCTGAGCCTTGTCAACCGCCGCTGCCATCGCAGGCTCCGCTCCCGATGCCCCATCCTTCATCGCTGACACCAGTTGCAGTTGCCGTCGCGTTGCCAGCGGTGGTCGTGAGGAGCTGCCTTCGGTGGGCGGCGCGAACGTTACCGGGCGCAAAAGTTGACTCTGTGTTTTGCTGCCGTTTGCATCAACCAAAGGCTCGTGCAGGGGGAATTGAGCCTGCAAACGTAGGGGGGGGGGGGGGGTCCAAAAAAAAAGATGGAAACAGCAGCAAAGCACAGAGTCAACGTTCGCGCCCGGTAACGTTCGCGCCGCCCACCGAAGGTGCCAGGTAACGTTCGCACCTCCCCCACTGAGAGCTCACTGAGCCGTCAGTGAGAGCTAATTGGGCTCACTGAGCGCTCACTGAGCCATTTGGCGCGCTCACTGAGCGCTCACTGAGCGCTCACTGAGCGCTCAGTGAGCGCGCCAAATGGCGCAGTGAGCGCTCAGTGAGCGCTCAGTGAGCGCGCCAAATGGCTCAGTGAGCGCTCACTGAGCGCACCAGACGGCTCAGTCAGGTCTCAGTTGCACCTCCAGACTGGCAACTGCAACTGGCGGCAGGGTGCTGGAGCCGCCTGAGCACAGCCCCATGCAGGCCACACACAGGGCCCGTACAGGCCCCCATACAGGCCCCGTAAAGGCCAGCAGCAGACTGGCACGGCCTGTGCAGTAGGCCCACGCGCTGGCCAGCCTCTGCACATGTTAAACCCACTCGTGGGGCACCCTGTGCACATGTTAAACCCACTCGTGGGGCACCCTGTGCACATGTTAAGCCCGCTCGTGGGGCACACAGAGAACCCCCTGCCAGCCCACAGCCCCACAGGCCCACAGCCCCAGACCCACCTTTCCAAACACCCTGGTGCACCCCACCACCACCCTGTCGCGCCCCCTACCAATATTCCGCCCAACACCCCGGTGTGAATCCTGCAGGGCAGGGGGAGAAGGGAGTAAGACCTTGCCGCTGCAGATGCAGCGCATCAAAAGCGGGACCTCGGCGCCCGCATCGCTCCGTGTACACCGCTTCTCCGGCCCGCGATGCCACGAGAAGCCGAGCAGCAAAGCCTGCTGTGCGGAGATGGGGCGGGAGCAGGGGGCCCAATACTGCTGCAGCATGGCGGCCTCCCCGGGTCCACTGTTACCCAGGTCGAGCCATGATGGCCCGCTTGTCCACAGAACGTCGCCTTCCTCCACGTACACGTGGCACATAGGGTCGGCGGCGTCCAGGGCAGGCCTGGCCAGCAGCAGCGGGTGGTATGGGCAGCCGGGGCCTGACGCGCCCACGGGGGCCAGCCAGTCGTCCAGCTGCTCAAACCGCGGCAGACCGACCGCGCCCTGCAGTCCCTCGCCGAAGGCGAAGTACTGCCCCCAGTGGCTGATAGCCCTGGGGTTGGGCAGCGGCCCGTCTCCCCGTGGCCGTGAAGCCAGCTCATCCTTGGCCCCTGGCAGAGGGTCAAGGATGAACCGCTCCACGTCCACCCACTTGTGACGCTCGTCGGGGGTGAGGAAGCGGAAGAGAACGACCTGCTTCCCCACCCCCGGCAGCGCGGCGAGACCCCGATGTCTCAGCGTGGAGGCAAAGAGAACCATGTCCCCACGCTGAAACTCGAAGGTCTCGACCCGCAGAGCGTCATGGTCACCCAGGTGGCTGCCCAGGTGCACCTCTAAATGATACTTGTCCGAGAGGACAAGCATCATTGAGAGATGGTCGGGCAGCTCACCCATGATAGGGAGCGTCCCTGGCAACTTATCAATGTCAGTGTGCCAGGTCTGCTCCCTAGCATCTTCCCCGGCGGCAATTGCCGACCACTGCGTTGGGAAGAGACCCCTCATCTCGGGCCAGCGAGCACTGCACTGCTGACTAGCCCGTTGCAAGGGGTCCCTTCCCAACACAGAGATAAGCTTGCCGGGCCGAGTACCCCAGCGCCGTGGCAGTTTGGGATCAGCCAAGCACTCCTCGCGAGAGTGTGCATTGGACAGCAGATCCCAAATTGCATCCGGCTGGGTGCCGCAGGAGTCGACGAGAATGTGGTACCAGTTCTCGCACTCCTTGGCCTCTACCGCCCCCCTAACCACCCGGAGCCCCAAGTCGCACAAGGACTCATCCGACTCAAGGTCATGAGCCGGGAGTTCATGTGAGAACACCGGGGCAGCCAGGGAAATGTAGGGGGGAGGGGAGGCGGCACCGCGGAGGAACACGGGCTCCTTGGTCCTGTACAAGGCTGGGGTGGTGTAGTCGGGCACCACATGGCACCACTCAGGAATGATGGGACAAGCCGAAAGGCTTTCCCACCATTCCCCTGACACCACCCCGACCCCGAAAGGCAGGGGCTCAAGGAGTCCCTTCTTGGGAGCGACGTGGCTCACACCAAGATCTGAAGTCCAACCGTGTTGGAGATCTTTGGTGTCATGAACCCGTGTCCCGAACTCGTGGGGGGTACCGATCAGCTTTCCTGAGGACTGCTGCACCAAATCTTGGACAGCAGCCACAGGAAAGCGGAAGCGTACGGCACGAAGAGCTGGATGCACCTGGCGCAACATTTGGTTGCACCGGTGCATCCAGCTCTTTCCAAGAAGGGTCACATCGGTCACGTTGATGTGGACCACTTCTGGGGAAGGGGCAGGGAGCTGCTGGGCCCACAGCTTCAAGGGCTCTAGGTCCGTCGAAGGCACCCCCGGGTACGCTGCCTCTGTGAAAGCGGTAGGTACCCGGGGGCGACTAAGGAAAGACGCGAGAGCCTTTGAAGCTGCCGGTTCCAGGCCTGGGACAACAATAGACATGGTGTGAAAGAGAGGACCTATGGGAGCGAGAAGGAATGGATGGGTAGGCGGATAGGGGGGCGGAGGAGAGGCGGAAAGGGGGGGGAACCCTCTGAGTGAGCCCCCAATTAGCTCTCACTGAGCGCTCACTGAGCGCTCACTGAGCCATTTGGCGCGCTCAGTGAGCGCTCACTGAGCGCTCACTGAGCGCTCAGTGAGCCGGCTCAGTGACGGCTCAGTGACGGCTCAGTCGGGCGCTCAGTCAACTGAGCCGTCGCCAAAAAAAGTACCCCCCCCCTTGAACCTTGACCAAGTGAGTATCTAAAACTTCTAAAAACATTAAATGCACATTACCTAGCATGCAAAACGCACAACAAACAAGCACAAAGACATCGCAATGCACAACTGAGCCCCAAATGAGCCCCAACTTCACATTTCCACTTAGCCACCAGTGAGCCGCAGGTACACGGGCCACCTTCGCGTTGCAAGAAGAGCAACACCATCCGGCAGTCTGGGATAGCGTTGTCACAGCCTGTGATGGAAGCATCATCGCACACGAAGTAGCGCGCTCCACCATCCCGCTGGTCCACTCGGACGTAAGCTACGTAGTGATTGGGGCGGTGCTCAACCACACTACGGGCTGACCAGCGGCTATTCGCAAAGGTGACCTCCGCGGGAATGGCAATCTGGCCACCTGCCGCACGCGCAATAACAAGCCCATCTCCGTGTCCGGCGAAGCGGCGGGTGTATGCCACTGCTTGTTGTGCGAAATGGTCGGGACAATGAACAAGATAACCCTCATTGACTTGTTGCACTTCTTGGGGAGCGGCATCCAAGCCCTGTTGAATTGCCATATTGTGGGGTAGCGTAAGCATGTGGTGCACTTCGGGCATCATTTCCTCAATGACCATCTCGCAACCGGCAACAGGGCATCTATATTGGCGGTGCACCGCAAACCGCACAGAGTCAAGTGGCACACCCATGGCAAGAGCGTTCCACATGTGCACCACGTTGGAACCCTCTTCCCCGGCGCGTAGCAGAGGCATGGTGTGCAAGCGCAGACCACGGATGAACTCCGGGCGCGGCGCAATCCCAGATTGCAAGGCTTCCACACACCGTACCAATGCGCGGCATACGGCACGATTGGAGCGCTCCGTTTGCAAAATAGAAGCGCGCAAGGGCGGCAGAGCAAAGAGCCCTTGGAGAGTGGCATTGGTACCACAACTCTGGTTGTATGCGTTCAACGCCACCGGGTGCAGCACTCCATCCACATCCACCCCACCTTGCCCGGTGCCTGCTTCGGAGAGTGAGGCAACCTCCGGAAGGTCACCATAGCCCATGGAATCATGAAGAGACACCGGTTGATGCACAGGCCAATCGGCATGGTTGGCGGGGCGGCTGAGAACCACATGCAAGAGGTTGACTGGGCACTCCACCCCGTCTGACGCAATATGCGTCCGGTACCACACGATGAGGTCCAGGAGGTGGTCTCGGGGAAACGCGCGCTCGATGGCATCGGCGATGGCAAAAGGATCATTCATTTCGCAGGCATCCAAGTACTGCATGACGTACAGCGACGCCGATTTGCCACGCCACAAGGTTTTCTCAATGCGGCCATTGATGTCCACTTTCAACATGAAGCTGAAGTATTTGGCCGGTTTCCCGGTGGCCGCAGTACAATTGTTGCACACTTTGGTGACGCGAACATCGTCAAGACCCTCGCATCCACGGCATCCCTCGTACACCCTAATCTCCGAGAACACCGATGAGATCACCTTTACGCCAGCAAGATGGGCCCCTCCGAATTCGTTTGGGGAGTACACGAGCTCTTTTGTGGCACACCCTGAGAAGACATTGAACGGATTGTAGTTGGCCTTGATTTGCGCCCATCCGATCAAACGGTCACTTGTGTCCACCGAGATGATGTCCACTTCAGCCTTTTCCCAGAAGGACGAAACGGAACCGCCCACTTCAACATACATCGAACCCTCAACAAGACGTTCAACAAGGCGCGAGGCGCACGTCCGGAAGACGTGCTCACCATCAAAAGCACGGCTAAAACAAACACCGGATTTGTCGAGGCACAAGGAGAAGCCGTTGGGACGCGAGGGTTTTGCCTCGGCATTCCGCTGGCGAATGCGGCGATCGCCTTGGCGCTCGTAAAGTCCGCGAGGCATGTCAATCTTGGTAGCAACGTTATGAAGAACCATGAAGTCGAGCCCTGTGCGGACATCATCGTCTGCCTGCACAAGCGACTGAATGTCGCACCGTGTCAACCCCCTCAACACAACCTCCAATCGTTGTCCTTTGAGTGCAGAGCACGACATGATACGAACAATAAGCTGTGCAATGCGGTGTTGCTAGTGAAGCACACGGAGCATAGTAACATGCAAAAAAAAAAGGAACCGTCCCCAAGGACAACGTTCAAATTCCCACGCCGCCGCGACAAGCAATTGCCACCATTACCAATAACACCCTCTCCCATGCCTCGCAAAGTGCACCAACCATAAGGGGAGCCACAACGATCACCAACGACCCATTTGTCTTTTGCATCAACAGTGCGTGACACATGTGGGTGACCGTTCCATCCTCATCCCTGATAATCTGGTAGGTCTGTGCATGTTTTGAATCCATAAACAGGCGGATGCCACAAGTGGCCCATCATGCGTAACCTCCGGGAGCAAATGTGCGATAGTGAATTGGAGGTGCGCCATCTCGTGCTTGGGTTGCACATCCATGGAATACAACCCCGTGAAATCCCCTCGATCAGAACAGTTAATTGCTTCGTGGATGAGTGTACACCGCAGGTAGCATTCACCTTAGTGACCAAGAAAGCCCCGCTTTGTGTGTTGCTCCCTTGATAACCATCACGCAGCCCCGCACCCTAGACACACATAGGTTTGCACATCGCTACATGTACAACCGATCACTGAACAACGGCATGTGATCAAGAAACCTAGAGGCATTGGTCGCTCGCTACCCACAAGTAACGCCAGAGGCCAATCCTTAACCACCCAATCCTTAACCAGTTGAACGGCTTTCTGGATGAGCAGCACCAACTTGGACCTTGCGTTTTGAGGTGTACACTGCCGGACGCATTCACCAGAGTCACCAAGAGAGCCTTGGACAACGACAAATGCACACACAAGCATTGAACAGAGGTAGCAAATGAGGATAACTGGTGTTTAGGTACAATTGCAATGGAGGGTCACTGATATGGGAAGAGCTCACGTAAGTTTTGCAACATAAAGTTGCTTCCTATTGTCAACGACGGGAGTTCCTCGATGCAAAGTTGGTGTATGTTGCATTGAAGCCCATGCAATGCCCTGCCAAAGTGCACGCAAAAGCGGGATGCGCGAGGAAGATGAATGTTGATGCCAATCCATGAGACACCCATGGGGCATTGGATCCCTCAAATGGGGACACAAAATCATGACCGAAGCTGGAAAGAACCTTGGACTCCGCTACAGGTTATGCTACACGACTTCGGTTGGAGGATGTGTTGGGGAGGGGGGGCGCAAAGGAGAAAGTTTTATCGCACTCCATGGATAAAAAGTCACAAAATGGCTACACCACTTTGGTTGCAGGGTGTGGGGCAGCCTCGAAGGAGAAAGTTTTATCCCTCTCCTTTTGTGAAGAGACACGAAATGGCATTGGCCGGTCGGTTCAAGCCCCCAAAGGGCAGCCAGTCTACCAACCACAATGAACGATATCATGTGCTCGTTTCGGGGCAAGCAAAACACGTCCGTGCAGCAAAGAGTGCAGAGGCAAGCCAGCTGTACCCTGCGGACAGTGGTATAAGAACTTAAAGTCCTTCAAGGCCATCACTGTCTGATTCCGGGGCCACGCGCCGCCTAACGCAACGCAATTTGACCGCGTCCCTTCTCTTCCGCCTGCGGGGAGCTGCTTTGCTGCGGGGCAGCAAGGACGACCGACCCAAAACGGCATGGTACTGCGCTAGACCCATGGCCAAGGCACCCGTGGAGGAATCATGCAATCCCTTCGTAAGCGCTCCCTCACTCTCCTCGCCATCATGTTCTTCCTCAACGCCATGGGCATCCATGTCATCCACTTCCTCGTCCCCTGCCACCCCATGGTCCTCAGCCTGGTCACTCTCCTCATCCTCCTCTTCTTCACTGATGTCCTCGTCAGCCACCTCCATTGCTTCACGGTCCAAGAAGCATGCGAGCCCGCTGCGTTTTGCCTATGCATTGACCACATTGGTATTGTTACATGGGGGCAAGGTGGTGTTCTCGCTACGTGGTGAGATCACGAGTTGAAAAACGAATGGCACTGACAACGCAATGTTGTTCCGTACAACCCACGGTGCTCACAAACGCAGTCACAATAGGAGGTGGGACATGACCGTTGCCCTTGACGCGGCGTTCGTAAACACTCTCTGGCCATTGTGTCCCACTTGCACATCCTCCTCGTCATTTGTAACCCCATCCTCCTCATCCTCCTCATCCTCCTCATCCTCCTCATCCTCCTCTTCTTCACTGATGTCCTCGTCAGCCACCTCCATTGCTTCACGGTCCAAGAAGCATGCGAGCCCGCTGCGTTTTGCCTATGCATTGACCACATTGGTATTGTTACATGGGGGCAAGGTGGTGTTCCCCCTACGTGGTGAGACCACGAGTTGAAAAATGAATGGCACTGACAACGCAATGTTGTTCTGTACAAGCCACGGTGCTCATAAACGCAGTCACAATAGGAAGTGGGACATGACCTGGGACATGACCGTTGCCCTTGACGCGGCGTTCGCCTCCTCCTCATCCTTCTCTTCTTCACGGATGTCCTCGTCAACAACCTCAATTGCTTCACGGTCAAAGGAGCATGCGAACCCGCTGCACTTTGCCTATGGTGTTGTCACATGAGGGGCAAGGTGGCATTGAAGCTGCACCACCAGTTGGTACGTGAAAACGCAGTGTTGTTCCGTAGAGGCAACGGTGCTCACAAAGACAATCAATCACAACAAGAGGTGGGACATGACCATTGCCCTTGACGTGGCGTGCGGTACGACCCCGGCTTGACATGGTGCCCAAGACGAAAACCCACGATCATACGATTTACCATCAACTGATTCGTCATGTGCGCAAGGGAGTTGTGTAGCCTACAAGCAGCAATGATGAGGGTATCGTACGATGACAAATGCAGGCGACGCCATGGCATATGGACCACACCAGGCTTACCTTTGGTTTTGCTGCGTCCAGCGCACCATGTGATGCATTTGCGGTGGCATTATTGGCATGGGATGCTTGATGCTGAACACACTCATCCTTCGAGCCCCGCACATATTGCGATACTGTCCTGGAGGCCTGCAAGGGGACAGGTGACCGCTACATCCACCAAAAGACACAAACAAGGAGGTATGCAACCGTCCGGTATGACACACATGTACTTCTAGCAAAGCGCACCAAGCAGATGCAGAGGAAGCAATCACCTGTTTTGCTTTGCGCCACTCATTTACCCACGACTTAAATGCCGTTCCATGTGATTCTTCCCACGCCGCATCATCGCCAGAATCATTCCCGAGCACGGGGACTTGGATATTCAACCATGGGTCTGCACGTGGAACCAAACTTGAAGAGCAAGCAGGGACTCGGATGGTCACTTGCGGTCCTGTGGTTGGCTGGGGATTGGAGGGTGTGGTAAGTGCTTCTAATGCCACTTGTGGTGCCAAATTTTCTCGACGATGGGGAGAGGGGGCATGGACTTGGCTAGCCAAGTGACGGGCCAAGGGTGTGCGTTGATTGGAAGAGTGGGCTTCCGCGTGGGTGGGTGGTGCCACATCCTTCGGTGGGGGCTCAGTGGAGGCACGTATTTTGTCATCCTTGCGCCCGATTGGAAAGTAAGTGGTATTGGGCCGACGAGGGCTTGCGGTACGATGGTGGCCACCCGGCGCTTTGTGAATGGTGTTCATGGGGAGGACATTCAAAGGTGCCGTACACGCCTCATCCTCAGGGGGATGCAAACGGGTAGCGGACGTTCGGGATGCAACTTGCACTTGCTGCGGGCTAGCAATGGGCCCAGGGGCATGGGTAGAGGCGGGCAAGGTGTTGGAGGGTGCCACGGGTGCAACCGTGCTTGGTGTGCCACATTTTGGAAGAAGTGAATGCATAATCGGGCGGTCATGTGGCGGAGCTTGGTTATTGCTGCACGGGAGTTCCATAGATGCCTCCGGTGCTACTTTGGGGGATACAACGGGCAGCTGTCGTGGCCTGATGCTGAGGGTACTGGCGCCGGTGCCCACGGGGAGGGCAACAGAGGGTGCAGTCTGCGTAGTGTTTGTTATGGGGTTCACGTGGTGCCCCAAAGGGCCTGCGCTTGGGGCCCCAACAGGAGCCACAGCGGGCGGCGGAACGGATATGGCGGCAACCACCGTTGGGATGTTTGACGGGAGTGGGAACCCTGGGACGCGCGATGCCCAGTAGGGATGTGTACTATGGAGGGAAGCATGTGGGAATAGCCGCAAGAAGGTGTTGTCCACGGCACCGACACACCGCACCACCAAAAACCCGAGGCGGTTGCTTTGCCCGTGGCGATGGGCCGCAAGCGGGACAAAATGTGGTGGTGCGGGTTCATCGTCTCCAAGGCGAGCAAACACAGCAACACAGTCAGCAAAAATGTCAAAATTATGGGACATGGTACGCCTATGCTGCAACAAGCCATGGGAGGAAAGAAAAACAACAACACCATGTGACCTCTTGCGGACGAAACAGAATGCGACGTTGCTATTCCTACATGGCCGCTAAAACACAAAAAAAACGTTCAATGTCCTAACTTTGTATTCCGAATTGTAGCATCGTCGTTAGCGAGCAAACATGCCATGGGCAATATTGAGCAAAATGCAAAGGGGCCCCAACAGGAGCCACAGCGGGCGGCGGAACGGATATGGCGGCAACCACCGTTGGGATGTTTGACGGGAGTGGGAACCCTGGGACGCGCGATGCCCGGTAAGGATGTGTACTATGGAGGGAAGCATGTGGGAATAGCCGCAAGAAGGTGTTGTCCACGGCACCAACACACCGCACCACCAAAAACCCGAGGCGGTTGCTTTGCCCGTGGCGATGGGCCGCAAGCGGGACAAAATGTGGTGGTGCGGGTTCATCGTCCCCAAGGCGGGCAAACACAGCAACACAGTCAGCAAAAATGTCAAAATTATGGGACATGGTACGCCTATGCTGCAACAAGCCATGGGAGGAAAGAAAAACAACAACACCATGTGACCTCTTGCGGACGAAACAGAATGCGACGTTGCTATTCCTACATGGCCGCTAAAACACAAAAAAAAACGTTCAATGTCCTAACTTTGTATTCCGAATTGTAGCATCGTTGTTAGCGAGCAAACATGCCATGGGCAATATTGAGCAATATGCAAAGGCAGAAATCCAAATCACAAACGTTACTGGGTGTTGTTGCACCAAGGAAACAAATTTGCAGGGAGACGATGAAACTCCCCGTGTGCTCACCAACAACAAAGAAGCGCACCGGTGTCGCGTCTTTGGCCCTTATGTGGAGATGAGAAGTAGAGGTGGTTTTGGCCGGATGTGGGGGACGTGGCATAATCGCCACTTGTGCGGCTAACCTGGCTCAATGTGGTTTGCGCCGTGTGGGGGCCCTTGAACGCGCGTTGCGCATCACGGGATCCGCCACATGAGCAGCTGAACACGGGACGCATTGCATTGCCGCCGCCGCCGGATTGTGCCACACTAGCGTGTAAACATGGGAGGCAGCGCATGAGCGGCTAAACACGCGATGCACCGCGCTAGAGGCTAAACATGGGATGCACTATGTTGACGGCTAAACACGGGATGCTCCGTAGGACCAGCTAGACACGGTTTGCGTTGTAGGTGCAACGAAACACGGGATGCGTGGCAAACCCGGTTGAACACAGGATGTGCCGCACCAGCGGCTAAACACACCATGCGCCCCACGAGCGGCTAAACACGGGATTTGCTACACGAGCGGCTAAACACGGGATGCGCCGCACAAGTAGCTAAACACGAGATGCCATGCAACGGCGGCTCACAAGCGGCTGACCACGGGATGTGCCGCATAAGCGGCTAAACACGCGATGCGCCGCACAAGCGGCGAAACACGGGTTGCGCCGTGTGGGGCCTTTTGAATGCGCGTTGCGCATCACGGGATCCGCCACAGGAGGATGTCCCGCATGGACGGCTAAACACGGAATGCAGCGCATGAGCAGCTAAACACGGAATGCACCACACCATAGGCTAAAAATGGGATGCACCACGTTGAAGGCTAAACACAGGATGCTCCGTAGGACCGGCTAAACACGGCTTGCGTCGTATGTGCAGCTAAACATGGGATGGGCAGGTAACCGGTTGAACACGGGACGCGACGCACTTGCAGCTAAACACACGATGCACCGTACAAGCGGCTAAACAGGAGCTGTGCCGCCCGAGCGGCGAAACGCGCGATGCGCCGCACAAGCGCCAAAACACGGGATGCGCCGCAATGGCGGCTCAAGTGCGGCCAAACAGGGGTTGCAGAGCAGTGGTGGCTAAACAACGCATGCGCCGCACGGGCTAGGAAACACATGATACGCTACACCAGCAGCTAAACACGACATGCACCACACGAGCCGCTAAACAGGGGATGTGCCGTATGAGCGGCTAAATGCGCAATGTGCCGCACAAGTGGCTAAACACGGGATGCGCCGCAAAAGCGGCTCACTGCCGGCAAAAGAGGGGACACGATAAACTGGTGGGTAAACACAGGAGGCGCAGCAAAGGCGGGCAAACGCATGACGCGCTACACAAGCAGCTAAACACGTCATGCGCTGCAAGAGCAGCTACAAACAACATGCGGCGCATGAGCGGCTAAACACCCATTTATCACACGCGCAGCCAAACAGAAGATGTCCCGCATGGGCGGCTAAACACGGGATGCGCCGCACGAGCGTGTATACACGAGATGCACCGCAGGAGCAACTGCCCAGGGGATACAACGCATTGGCGGCTAAACGGGTGATGAGCCGCATTGGCGGCTAAACATGGGATGTGTGGCAAAAGCGGTTGAACACGGGATGTACCGCACGAGCGGCGAAACACGCGATGCACCGCACAAACGTTAAAAACACCGGATGTGCCGCACGAGCGGCGAAACACACCATGCACCGCACAAGCGGCTAAACACTGGATGTGCCGCACGAGCGGCGAAACACAAGATGTGCCGCATGAGCGGCCAAACGCGCGATGTGCCGCATGAGCGGCTAAACACGGGATGTGCCGCATGAGCGGCGAAACACGCCATGGGCCGCACAAGCGGCTAAACACGGGATGTGCCGCACGAGCGGCCAAACGCAGGATGCGCCGCACAAGCGGCTAAACACGGGATGTGCCGCACGAGCGGCGAACTACGGAATATGCCGTATGGGAGGCCAAACGCCAATGGGCCGCACAAGCGGCTAAACACGGGATGTGCCGCACGAGCGGCGAAACACGCGATGGGCCGCACAAGCGGCTAAACACGGGGTGTGCCGCACGAGCGGCCAAACCCAGGATGCGCCGCACAAGCGGCTAAACACGGGACGTGCCGCACGAGCGGCGAACTACGGGATATGCCGTATGGGAGGCCAAACGCGCGATGGGCCGCACAAGCGGCTAAACACGGGATGTGCCGCACGAGCGGCGAAACACGCGATGGGCCGCACAAGCGGCGAACCACGGGATGTGCCGCACGAGCGGCCAAAGGCAGGATGCACTGCACAAGCGGCTAAACACGGGATGTGCCGCACGAGCGGCGAACTACGGGATATGGCGTATGGGAGGCCAAACCCGCAATGGGCCGCACAAGCGGCTAAACACGGGAAGTGCCGCACGAGCGGCGAAACACGCGATGGGCCGCACAAGCGGCGAAACACAAGATGTGCGGCACAAGCAGCTAATCACGGGATGTGCCGCACGAGCGGCCAAACACGGCATGTGCCGCACGAGCGGCAAAACGCGCGATGCGCCGCACAAGCGACTAACACGGGATCTGCCGCACAAGCGGCGAAACACGGGAAATGCCGCACGAGCGGGGAAACACGAATTGAGCCGCACCAGCAACCAAACATAGGATGTGCCGCACCGGCGGCAAAAGCCGGGACGTGCCGCACAAGCGGCGAAACACAAGATGTGCCGCATGAGCGGCCAAACGCGCGATGTGCCGCATGAGTGGCTAAACACGGGATGTGCCGCACGAGCGGTGAAACCCGCGATGGGCCGCACAAGCGGCTAAACACGGGATGCGCCGCACAAGCGGCAAAACACGGGATGCGCCGCACAGCGGCTAAACACGGGATGTGCTGCACGAGCGGCGAAACACGGCATGTGCCACATGAGCGGCCAAACGCGCGATGCGCCGCACAAGCGGCTAAACACGGGATGTGCCGCACAAGCGGCGCAACACAAGATGTGCCGCATGAGCGGCCAAACGCGCGATGTGCCGCATGAGCGGATAAACACGGGATGTACCGCACGAGCGGTCAAACACGCGTTGGGCCGCACAAGCGGCTAATCACGGGATGCGCCGCACAAGCGGCAAAACACGGGATGTGCCGCACGAGCGGCCAAACGCGGGATGCGCCGCACGAGCGGCAAAACACGGGATGTGCCGCACGAGCGGCCAAACGCGGGATGCGCTGCACGAGCGGCAAAACACGGGATGTGCCGCACGAGCGGCTAAACACGGGATGTGCCGCACGAGCGGCGAAACACGGGATGTGCCGCATGAGCGGCCAAACGCGCGATGCGCCGCACAAGCGGCTAAACACAGGATGTACCGCATGAGCGGGGAAACACGGATTATGCCGCACCAGCAGCCAAACATAGGATGTGCCGCACCGGCGGCTAAAGCCGAGATGTGCCGCACAAGCGGCGAAACACAACATGTGCCGCATGAGCGGCCAAACGCGCGATGTGCTGCATGAGCGGCTAAACACGGGATGTGCCGCACGAGCGGCGAAACACGCGATGGGATGCACAAGCGGCTAAACACGGGATATGCCGCACGAGCGGCCAAACGCGCGATGTGCCGCACAAGCGGCTAAACACGGGATGGGCCGCACGAGCGGCGAACTACGGGATATGCCGTATGGGAGGCCAAACGCGCGATGCGCTGCACAAACGGCAAAACACGCGATGGGCCGCACAAGCGGCTAAACACGGGATGTGCCGCACGAGCGGCAAAACACGGGATGTGCCACACAAGCGGCTAAACACGGGATGTGCCCCATGAGCGGCTAAATACGGGATGTGCCGCAGTAGCGGCCAAACATAAGAGGTGCCGCACCAGCGGCTAAACACGGGATGTGCCGCACGAGCGGCTAAACACGCGATGTGCCGCACAAGCGGCTAAACAAGGGATGTGTCGCATGAGCGGCCAAACGCGCGATGCGCCGCACAAGCGGCGAAACACGGGATGTGCCGCGCCAGCGGCTAAATACGGGATGTGCCGCACAAGCGGCTAAACACGGGATGTGCCGCACGAGCGGCCAAACATAGGATGTGCCGCACCAGCGGCTAAACACGGGACGTGCCGCACGAGCGGCGAATCACGGGATGTGCCGCACTAGCGGCCAAACATAGGATGTGCCGCACCAGCGGCTAAACACGGGATGTGCCGCACGAGCGGCGAAACACGGGATGTGCCGCACAAGCGGCTAAACACTGGATGTGCCGCACGAGCGGCGAATCACGCGATGCGCCGCACAAGCGGCTAAACACGCGATGCGCCACACAAGCGGCCAAACACGCGATGCGCCGCACAAGCGGCTAAACACGGGATGTGCCGCACGAGCGGCGAACTACGGGATATGTTGTATGGGAGCCCACACGCGCGATGCGCCACACAAGCGGCTAAACACGGGATGTGCCGCACGAGCGGCGAAACACGCGATGCGCCGTACAAGCGGCTATACACGGGATGTGCTGCACGAGCGGCTAAACACGGGATATGCCGCATGGGCGGCCAAACGCGCGATGCGCCGCACGAGCGGCAAAACACGGGCTTTGCCGCACAAGCGGCTAAACACGGGATGTGCCGCATGAGCGGCGAAACACGCGATGCGCCGCACAAGCGGCTAAACACGGGATGTGCCGCACGAGCGGCTAAACACGCGATGTGCCGCACAAGCGGCTAAACAAGGGATGTGTCGCATGAGCGGCCAAACGCGCGATGCGCCGCACAAGCGGCGAAACACGGGATGTGCCGCGCCAGCGGCTAAATACGGGATGTGCCGCACAAGCGGCTAAACACGGGATGTGCCGCACGAGCGGCCAAACATAGGATGTGCCGCACCAGCGGCTAAACACGGGACGTGCCGCATAAGCGGCGAATCACGGGATGTGCCGCACTAGCGGCCAAACATAGGATGTGCCGCACCAGCGGCTAAACACGGGATGTGCCGCACGAGCGGCGAAACACGGGATGTGCCGCACAAGCGGCTAAACACGGGATGTGCCGCACGAGCGGCGAAACACGGGATGTGCCGCACAAGCAGCTAAACACTGGATGTGCCGCACGAGCGGCGAATCACGCGATGCGCCGCACAAGCGGCTAAACACGCGATGCGCCGCACAAGCGGCCAAACACGCGATGCGCCGCACAAGCGGCTAAACACGGGATGTGCCGCACGAGCGGCGAACTACGGGATATGTTGTATGGGAGCCCACACGCGCGATGCGCCACACAAGCGGCTAAACACGGGATGTGCCGCACGAGCGGCGAAACACGCGATGCGCCGTACAAGCGGCTATACACGGGATGTGCTGCACGAGCGGCTAAACACGGGATATGCCGCATGGGCGGCCAAACGCGCGATGCGCCGCACGAGCGGCAAAACACGGGCTTTGCCGCACAAGCGGCTAAACACGGGATGTGCCGCATGAGCGGCGAAACACGCGATGCGCCGCACAAGCGGCTAAACACGGGATGTGCCGCACGAGCGGCTAAACACGCGATGTGCCGCACAAGCGGCTAAACAAGGGATGTGTCGCATGAGCGGCCAAACGCGCGATGCGCCGCACAAGCGGCGAAACACGGGATGTGCCGCGCCAGCGGCTAAATACGGGATGTGCCGCACAAGCGGCTAAACACGGGATGTGCCGCACGAGCGGCCAAACATAGGATGTGCCGCACCAGCGGCTAAACACGGGACGTGCCGCATAAGCGGCGAATCACGGGATGTGCCGCACTAGCGGCCAAACATAGGATGTGCCGCACCAGCGGCTAAACACGGGATGTGCCGCACGAGCGGCGAAACACGGGATGTGCCGCACAAGCGGCTAAACACTAGATGTGCCGCACGAGCGGCGAATCACGCGATGCGCCGCACAAGGGGCTAAACACGCGATGCGCCGCACAAGCGGCCAAACACGCGATGCGCCGCACAAGCGGCTAAACACGGGATGTGCCGCACGAGCGGCGAACTACGGGATATGTTGTATGGGAGCCCACACGCGCGATGCGCCACACAAGCGGCTAAACACGGGATGTGCCGCACGAGCGGCGAAACACGCGATGCGCCGTACAAGCGGCTATACACGGGATGTGCTGCACGAGCGGCTAAACACGGGATATGCCGCATGGGCGGCCAAACGCGCGATGCGCCGCACGAGCGGCAAAACACGGGCTTTGCCGCACAAGCGGCTAAACACGGGATGTGCCGCATGAGCGGCGAAACACGCGATGCGCCGCACAAGCGGCTAAACACGGGTTGTGCCGCACAAGCGGCTAAACACAGGATATGCGACATGGGCGGCCAAACGCGCGATGCGCCGCACAAGCGGCTAAACACGGGATGTGCTGCACGAGCGGCTAAATACGGGATGCGCCGCAGTAGCGGCCAAACATAGGATGTGCCGCACCAACGGCTAAACACGGGATGTGCCGCACGAGCGGCTAAACACGCGATGCGCCGCACAAGCGCCTAAACACGGGATGTGTCGCATGAGCGGCCAAACGCGAGATGCGCCGCACAAGCGGCGAAACACGGGATGTGCCGCACCCGCGGCTAAATACGGGATGTGCCGCACAAGCGGCTAAACACGGGATGTGCCGCACCAGCGGCGAAACACGGGATGTGCCGCACTAGCGGCTAAAGCCGGGATGTGCCGCACGAGCGGCGAAACACACCATGCACCGCACAAGCGGCTAAAAAGTGGATGTGCCGCACGAGCGGCGAGACACAAGATGTGCCGCATGAGCGGCCAAACGCGCGATGTGCCGCATGAGCGGCTAAACACGGGATGTGCCGCACCAGCGGCGAAACACGCGATGGGCCGCACAAGCGGCTAAACACGGGATGTGCCGCACAAGCGGCCAAACGCGCGATGCGCCGCACAAGCGGCTAAAAACGGGATGGGCCGCACGAGCGGCGAACTACGGGATATGCCGTATGGGAGACCAAACGCGCGATGCGCCACACAAGCGGCTAAACACGGGATGTGCCGCATGAGCGGCAAAACACGCGATGGGCCGCACAAGCGGCTAAACACGGGATGTGCCGCACGAGCGGCAAAACACGGGCTATGCCGCACAAGCGGCTAAACACGGGATGTGCCGCACGAGCGGCGAAACGCGCGAAGCGCCGCACAAGCGGCTAAACATAAGATGTGCCGCACGAGCGGCTAAACACGGGATATGCCGCATGGGCGGCCAAACGCGCGATGCGCCGCACAAGCGGCTAAACACGGGATGTGCCGCACGGACGGCTAAATACGGGATGTGCCGCACGAGCGGCCAAACATAGGATGTGCCGCACCAGCGGCTAAACACGGGATGTGCCGCACGAGCGGCTAAACACGGGATGTGCCGCACGAGCGGCGAAACACGGGATGTGCCGCACCAGCGGCTAACTACGGCCTGTGCCGCACAAGCGGCTAAACACGGGATGTGCCGCACCAGCGGCTAAATACGGCCTGTGCCGCACAAGCGGCTAAACACGGGATGTGCCGCACAAGCGGCGAAACACGGGATGCGCCGCAATAGCGGCCAAACACAGGATGTGCCGCACTAGCGGCTAAAGCCGGGATGTGCCGCACGAGCAGCGAAACACACCATGCACCGCACAAGCGGCTAAACACTGGTTGTGCCGCACGAGCGGCGAAACACAAGATGTGCCGCATGAGCGGCCACATGCGCCATGTGCCGCATGAGCGGCTAAACACGGGATGTGCCGCACGAGCGGCGAAACACGCGATGGGCCGCACAAGCGGCTAAACACGGGACGTGCCGCACAAGCGGCCAAACGCACGATGCGCCGCACAAGCGGCTAAACACGGGATGGGCCGCACGAGCGGCGAACTACGGGATATGCCGTATGGGAGGCCAAACACGCGATGCGCCACACAAGCGGCTAAACATGGGATGTGCCGCACGAGGGGCAAAACACGGGATGTGCCGCACGAGCGGCGAACTACGGAATATGCCGTATGGGAGGCCAAACGCCAATGGGCCGCACAAGCGGCTAAACACGGGATGTGCCGCACGAGCGGCAAAACACGGGCTGTGCAGCACAAGCGGCTAAAGACGGCATGTGCCGCACGAGCGGCGAAACACGCAAAGCGCCGCACAAGCGGCTAAACACTGGATGTGCCGCACGAGTGGCTAAACACGGGATATGCCGCATGGGCCGCCAAACACGCGATGCGCCGCACAAGCGGCCAAACACGGGATGTGGCGCACGGACGGCTAAATACGGGATGTGCCGCAGTAGCGGCCAAACATAGGATGTGCCGCAGTAGCGGCTAAACACGGGATGTGCCGCACGAGCGGCTAAACACGGGATGCGCGGCACAAGCGGCGAAACATGCGATGTGCGGCACAACTGCTAAACACGGGATGTGTCGCATGAGCGGCCAAACGCGCGATGCGCCGCACAAGCGGCGAAACACGGGATGTGCCGCACCAGCGGCTAAATACGGGATGTGCCGCACAAGCGGCTAAATACGGGATGTGCCGCACAAGCGGCTAATCACGGGATGTGCCGCACGAGCGGCGAAACACGGGATGCGCTGCACTAGCGGCCAAACATAGGATGTGCCGCACCAGCGGCTAAACACGGGATGTGCCGCACGAGCGGCGAAACACGGGATGTGCCGCATGAGCAGGCCAAACGCGCAATGCGCTGCACAAGCGGCTAAACACGGGATGTGCCGCATGGGCGGCGAACGGGGGATGTACCGCACGAGCGGCGAAACACCGGATGTGCCGCATGAGTGGCCAAACGCGCGATGCTCCGCACAAGCGGCTAAACACAGGATGTGCCGCACGGGCGGCTAAATACGGGATGTGACACAATAGCCAAACATAGGATGTGCCGCACCAGCGGCTAAACACGGGATGTGCCGCACAAGCGGCGAAACACGCGATGCGCAGCACAAGCGGCTAAACACAGGATGTGCCGCACTAGCGGCGAAACACGGGATGTGCCGCACGAGCGGTAAAACACGGGCTGTGCCGCACAAGCGGCTAAACACGGGATGTGCCGCTAGCGGCTAAACACGGGATGTGCCGCACGAGCGGCTAAACACGGGATATGCCGCACGAGCGGCAAAACACGGGCTGTGCCGCACAAGCGGCTAAACACGGGATGTGCTGCACAAGCGGCGAAACACGCGATGCGCCGCACAAGCGGCTAAACACTGGATGTGCAGCACGAGCGGCTAAACACGGGATATGCCGCATGGGCGGCCAAACGCGCGATGCGCCGCACAAGCGGCTAAACACGGGATGTGCCGCACGAGCGGCTAAATACGGGATGCGCCGCAGTAGCGGCCAAACATAGGATGTGCCGCACCAGCGGCCAAACGCAGGATGCGCCGCACTAGCGGCCAAACATAGGATGTGCCGCACCAGCGGCTAAACACGGGATGTGCCGCAAAAGAGCGGCAAAACACGGGATTTGCCGCATGAGCGGCCAAACGCGCATGCGTTGCACAAGCGGCTAAACACGGGATGTGCCGCACGAGCGGGGAAACATAGGATGTGCCGCACCAACGGCCAAACACGGGATGTGCCGCACGAGCGGCGAAGCATGGTATGTGCCGCAGGAGCGGCCAAACGCACAATGCGCCGCACAAGCGGCGAAACACGGGATGAGCCGCAGGAGCGGCAAAACACGGGTTGTGCCGCACAAGCGGCGAAGCACGGGATGTGCCGCATGGGCGGCCAAACGCGCGGTGCGCCGCACGAGCGGCTAAATACGGGATGTCCCGCACGAGCGGCTAAATACGGGATGTGCCGCAGAAGCGGCCAAACATAGGATGTGCCGCACCAGCGGCTAAACACGGGAAGTGCCGCACGAGCGGCTAAACACGCGATGCGCCGCTTTTGCTAAAACCACAAGCAAACACGCAAACACGAGGCAAAACACGCACGTCTCCTGTGGCACATCTCGTCAGTGTGCCGCCTCCTCGTGGGATTGACAATCAAACTGCACTTCTCCTCCGTCTTGGGTATCGCAAAAACACCCCCATTGGGCCCAGGTGACCCCGGCGGCAGGGGGAAAAGCAAACCCTGGTCCCGCAATGCCCTCATCATGACCACCGCCTCATCCGATGGGGGAATTATCCCAGAAAACTGCCTGCCTACCAATTCTGCGAAGCCGTCCGGCACACAACTATCCCAGACCTCGCGGGGGATATCCACACGCCCCACCGGCCCCAAACCCCGCGCCAATACCTCCTCCCTGATACGCTGCATAAGCAATTTGGGCGACGTCGAATCATGCAAGAGCGACTCCCAAACCTCAGGGCTAAATGAGGACAAAGCCACAGCCAAGACTCGCAGAAACTCCGGCTGTCTGAGATCACGGGCAGCTTCACTGCCCCACTCCAGAAACTGCAACAGGCGACGCTCCAGTAAACCAGGCGGTGCGCGGGGCAGACAAGCCCGCAGGGAGCACAACCAGGCGTCCCACTCACCGGTCCGAAGGCGCTCCCGCACCCACTGACCCAGCTCCGACGCGACGGGAAATTGCCGTTCGGGCAGCCGCACCCACAATCCTGGCCGGGCCCGCGGCCTTCCGCTTGCCCAAGACGGACGCGACCTCACCCGTCCTGCGGGCCGCGATGCGCAGCCGCCTGATGGAGGAGCCTGCTGCGGAGGCAGGTGGGGGGTCTGCATCCACATCAATGACTTCCCCCCCCCCGTCCCCCCGCGGCCGGCGCCCGCGTCCTGAGGACCCCTCAACAGCCGTAAGGGCCGGAGGGGTCCCCGGGCCACGTGCGCCAGCCCGGTCCTCCCTCCCAGCAGCTTCCGCAGCGGCAGGACTCGCGGACTCCCCAGGGCACGATCCACCCCGACCTCCTGCCGACCCATCCCCGTCACCTCCCCATTGTGGGGGCTCATCGGCATCAGGGGCACAGAGCTCCAGGAGCTCCTTCGGGAAAACGTCCCGGAGGGACACGGCGCGCCAAACGAACTCTCCTGCATGGTTATCAGGGGGCCAGGGGAGGACAGCCTCGGTCGTGACGACGAAGTCGTCGGGCGCGTCGGCGTAGTGGACTGCCACCGTCTCCGAAAGCCACCGCCCCCACCAAGCCAGCCACTTGATGGGCAGCCCCAACCATCGCAGGGCCGCGGAGCCCCCTCGCCTCCATGCGTGCCACCTGGCGTGGGGGTTGTCGCTGCCCCCCAACGCGGCAGCCATGACCGACTGCATGAAGGCTGGTCCCTGCGGACAGAATTGCGCTCCGACGACAGCAGACGTGGCCCCCGTGGCATCGAGCCAGCCCAGCCACTCTTGGGCATACTTCCCGAGTCGCCTGCGCACGATGCGCGGCGCCACCTTGACCGTGCGGAACGCCAATCCCCGACACCGGGATCCCCCCCTACGGAGGGGCGCGGCCTCACCCACCCGCAGAAGGCAGGTGAACGCCAGGACTGCCATCCCATAGACGGTCCACTGCGGTCGCTCCGTGCAAGCCAGCGCGAAGTTGCGGAGGTCGTCCAAACCTGCGTAGGGCCGTAGGGCCGGCTCCGTGGGCGCCCACTTGGCACAGCGCCAGACCCGGCGACTGACGAACGCGGGTAGCCATCCCATGTCCTCCAGCGCCCGGAACGCCGACACTGCGACCTTGAGGGAGCTTCCCGAGTACCCCAGTCCCCATAACTGGAAAACGTAGCGGCACGCCGCTCGTTCAAGCTCGGATGTGGGCGTGTAGCCCACCCAGAGGGCCATCTTGCGGAAGTGGGTACAATACGTACCCATGGTGCTTTTTGCCCAGGAGGATGCCTGCAGGGCGTCCACGGAGGTGATCTCATCCTCCTTCCATATCCGTCTCCACGCTGCCCACACCAGGCGCCAGACCACGTCCTCGCCATCCCGGAAGTCCGACGGTCCGAGAACCACCAAGGCCCCCCGGGGCTCGGGAGGGATGGGCCGGATGGGGCAGCTTCCCATCAGTCAAAGCCGGGGCACTCGTGAAACCAATGCCGTTTCACTCCCCTCCCAGCGTTCTTGCATGCCCGACACGCTGTCACCGGGGCATTGGTGACGTCCATCGGCTCGGCGCCCGGCTTGGCGGTGTACAGGCGGCGGCCCCCCTCAACGCGGAACTTACCCTTCATGGCTTGCAGCCGCCGCCCCACCACCTCCTCCTCCGCCGCCCCCGTACAACCAGCGGACAGCACAGGCACATCGGACGCATCCTCGGGCGCGTCCGACCCCTCGCCGACCTGTCCGGGGTCCAAACCCTTCTTGCCCCTGTACGCCGACAGGCTAGTCACCGTGAACGTCCAGACCGCCTGGACAAAACTCCGAAGGCGCGTAAGTTCGTCATCATCCATGGACTCCAGCTGCCACACTTCCGTGTCCGCGGAGTCCGCGTCCACCACCGGCGCCAGCTCGTCCAGGATGGCGTCCGTGAACTTTTCCTTGTCCTTGTACTTGGAGACGTATTCGTGTTGGGGCACCTCCCTGCGCCACAACAAGGTGGACAGCGCGAGAAGGCTGGCGAAGATCCACTGGGGCTTAGAATCCAACTCCCTCACCTTCACGATTTCCGCTTTACACAGCGGCGGGACCTTCGCCATTTTCCTCTTGGACTCCGCCTCGGCCTTGGCACTGACCGCCTCCAACTGCTTGCGCAGGCCCTCCATCACAAGGGCCTGTCCCTGAACCAACTGCTTGAGCTCCTGAAGCTCTGGCGACACCGTCTGCGGCTGTTGGGGTGGTACCTCCACCTTGACAAAGCCCAGCAACGCCACATCCAGGTCGCACCGGGCCATGACGCAATACGAGGCGATCATCTTCACCAGCCCCACCTCCCCCAACTCGATTCCGTACTTGGCGACGAAACTAGCCTCCCACTCTGACCTGCGTTCCAGCAGCACCGACAGCTTCATCTCCACCTGCGAGGCAGCCCTGGCTATCTCTAGCATGGGAACGCTATCAATGAACTGGGAACAAATGGTTCCCTTCGCGAAGACGGCAAAATCGTCAACTGACATATTCACAGACCGGGTCGTTCCAAAGTGTCACGGAGCAGGCTCTACGTGTGACCACCTATGGTCTGCTGGCAACAAGCAAAAATGCTCTACAAGTACAGAGGCTCAACTGCACACACGCACGCACACACACACACCACCCGACGAGCAAAACCAAAGCTCAGGCACGGCTGAGCTCCGCACAACGGCTAAACACGGGATGTGTCGCATGAGCGGCCAAACGCGCGATGCGCCGCACAAGCGGCGAAACACGGGATGTGCCGCACCAGCGGCTAAACACGGGATGTGCCGCACGAGCGGCGAAACACGGGATGAGCCGCATGAGCGGGCAAACACGCGATGCGCCGCACAAGCGGTTAAAGCAGGATGTGCCGTACGAGCGGCTAAACACGGGATGTGCCGCACCAGCGGCCAAACACGGGATGTGCCGCACGAGCGGCGAGACACAAGATGTGCCGCACAAGCGGCTAATCACAAGATGTGCCGCACGAGCGGCTAATCACAAGATGTGCCACACGAGCAGCGAAACACGGGATAAGCCGCATGAGCGGCTAAACACGGAATGTGCCGCACAAGCGACTAAACGCGCGATGTGCCGCACAAGCGGCTAAACCCGCAATGTGCCGCACGAGAGGCGAAACACGTGATGCGCCGCACAAGCGGCCAAACATAGGATGTGCCGCACCGGCGGGTAAACACGGGATGTGCCGCACGAGCGGCGAAACACGCGATGCGCCGCACAAGGCTAAACACGGGTAATGCCGCACGAGCGGCGAAACACGGGATGTGCCGCATGAGCGGCCAAACGCGCGATGCGCCGCACAAGCGGCTAAACACGGGATGTGCCGCACCAGCGGCTAAACACGGGATGTGCCATATGAGCGGCCACACGCGCAGTGCGCCGCACAAACGGCTAAACACGGGATGTGCCGCATGAGCGGCGAAACGGGGGGTGTGCCGCACGAGCGGCGAAACACGGGATGTGCCGCATGAGCGGCCAAACATAGAATGTGCCGCACAAGCGGTGAAACACGCGATGCGCCGCACAAGCTGCTAAACACGGGATGTGCCGCACGAGCGGCGAAACACAGGACGTGCCGCATGAGCAGCCAAACGCGCGATGCGCCACACAAGCGGCTAAACACGGGATGTGCCGCACGACCGGCGAAACATAGGATGTGCCGCACAAGCGGCCAAACATAAGATGTGCCGCACAAGCGGCTAAACACAGGATGTGCCGCATGAGCGGCCAAACGCGCGATGCCCCGCACAAGCGGCTAAACATAGGATGTGCCGCACGAGCGGCTAAACACGGGATGTGCCGCAGGAGTGGCGAAACACGGGATGTGCCGCACAAGCGGCTAAACACGGGATGTGCCGCACGAGCGGCGAAATACGGGATGTGCCGCATGGGCGGCCAAACACGCGATGCACCGCACAAGCGGCTAAACACGGGATGTGCCACAGGAGCGGGTACACACGGGATGTACCGCACGAGCGGCGAAACACGCGATGCGCCGCACGGCGGCCAAACATAGGATGTGCCGCACGAGCGGCTAAACACGGGATGGGTTGGGGAATGGTGGGGTACCCTGGGGTGGGTCAAGTTACCTTGGGGCACACCGTGGTATCTTGTGTCACAGAGTGGAAGTAGATGTTTCAATCAGGGGGCGGGGGTGTATTCCCTATTGCCTAAAGACAGCGCACCTGCTTGGTTGCTAAAACTTGGCCCGCAAAGCCTGGTATGCACAAAAGTGCAGCCCCTACACCATACAGGTTGCATAAACTAAGGCAACCGAAACCCATTGGGGCAACCAAAACCCAGGTTTGTGCAAAATACAAAATTGCAGCAATTGTTGGAATGTTGGGCTGGTGGAGAGGGGCCTGATGTCAAATGTCAATGTCAAACCGCAGCACATGTGGTTGATGGTTGGCTGGACGTGCATGTTGTTGACATGACTAGCAAGGTGACCTGGGCACTAGTGGGTCGGAAAGTACTAGGGGGTAGGAGGGTACGACACCGCATCTGTTGACATATGAAAAATAGTGTCTGGAGTCAGTGGCGGGGCATTTCGAGAGCAACACACTCGAGGAGGACAGAGTTCACAACCAACCTCTGTGGGGCAGGGTGCAGGCAGAGGATTCCACGTATGATGGAGAGGCCAGTAGGAGAAAACCAATGCATGAGCCCCATGTAACCACGAACCCAATCATCAGCCCAATAGTTGTATTGGTATTGCCCAAGTGAAACCATCACAGAGCCACAGCTGAATGGCGCGCAGCAAGCAATGACCAGGCGTGTTGTACCAGTTGGAAGGGGGGGGGGGTGGTTTGCTCAGATGCCCTTTGGTGCCTCATGAATTTTTTTGTACAGAGGCCCCGGCTGTGACGTCAACCCATGGCAGAAGCACTCTCGGCTGTGACGTCAACCCACACCGGACGGGCCATGCCGTGGATAAATGGGTAGAACCACCCGCGCTTGGACAGCGGTTGGAGGGTAAACGACGCTAACCACTCCCACAAGATGATGAGCGGGGCGGTCCCTGCAAACACAACATAAGTTCACAACCAACCTCTGTGGGGCAGGGTGCAGGCAGAGGATTCCAGGTATGATGGAGAGGCCAGTAGGAGAAAACCAATGCATGAGCCCCATGTAACCACGAACCCAATCATCAGCCCAATAGTTGTATTGGTATCGCCCAAGTGAAACCATCACAGAGCCACAGCTGAATGGCGCGCAGCAAGCAATGACCAGGCGTGTTGTACCGAAACCCACCAGTTTGGTGAAACACCCCTACCCAACCTGCATTCTCCACACAATCTTTGCAAATCTTCAGGTCCTGAACGCCAAAAAATCAACCATTCCAGATGGAATCATAGTGAGGGGGATTTCAGCTCGGAGCAGAGGGCGGGTGCATAACACCCACAAATGCCACCCTGGAGGCCAGCAACAACCAGCGCCCTCTGCATCTGAACCGGGCTTTGCAAGACGTCATGTCCTGATCGGCCAAAAACTCAACCGTCCCACGTGGAATCATAGCAGGGGGATTACATACAAAAAAAAAAGGAGCAGAGGGCGGCTTCCTAACACTCACTAGAACTCGCTCACAGCTGCACGCCACCTCGCAACGGAGGGAAACGGTAGGGGGCGGGGTTGGAAGGGGGGGGGGGGTGGTTTGCTCAGATGCCCTTTGGTGCCTCATGAATTTTTTTGTACAGAGGCCCCGGCTGTGACGTCAACCCATGGCAGAAGCACTCTCGGCTGTGACGTCAACCCGTACCGGACAAGCCATGTCATGGATAAATGGGAAGAACCACCCGCGGTTGGACAGGGAGGGTAAACGACGCTAACCGCTCCCACAAGATGATGAGCGGGGCGGTCCCTGCAAACACAACATAAGAGCTGTGGACCAAGTCAAACTGCTGGTCATGGAAAGGATTGGCTGTTGTGCAGCGGTCGCCAAGCGCCCATGCAATATTCTAATGCGGACATGTATGAACGTGGACGGCACACAGGCCAAGGGGCATGGGCACGGGTCCAGCAGACGCGTTCAATGGGCACCGCCATCGCCGTGGTCTGAACCGGAGCTATCTGGGGGGGTCTGCACCACTGAACAATGCTGAGAAAATGCCAGTGGCATACCACGCAACATGTGCATCAGGACCACAACAGTGGCATAGAAGTGCGGTTGGTCCAACACGAACAACCGGACGCGGATGGTGGCCAATTTCAGCCACCCTCAACCATCAGCAAGGGTATCATGCCCGTCCATCCAGCAGACGCGTTCAATGGGCACTGCCATCGCCGTGGAAAAGGCGGCAAAGCAGACATGACAAAGACTGTGGTCAAGAAACCATGTTTATCACAATTTGAAAAGCAGACAATGTACATACCACCACCCTCACCCTAACCTGTCATGGCCAGCAAGTCCCCAAGTCCCCCATGCGTGAACACACACGGAGGCTAAAAAGCGGTCCCCTCCAACCCCACAGAATTGCGATCAAACAGTACAAATGATGCCTCGACACCACACCTTCTTCCCCCACAGGTGTGCTGGTGTGATGACCTCACCTGAACAAAATATGAGGCCCCCAAAAAGCAAGCAGAACGAAGGCAAAGGCCAAAAAAAAACCAAAGTTGACTTTACTCACGTCACAGTGAGATCAATTGCCACAACAAACAAGGGACATACATTTTGGGGGTACTGGATGAATTACACATTCTCATAGATTCATCAAGGGTTAGGAGGGAGCAACAATCCACACAAAAAACTTGGGTCTTGGCCACAAAAAAGGAAGGAGGGCACAAAAAACCAAGAAAGAATAGACTGCCAAGCACCACTCAAAAGAGGTGACCAAACACAAAAAAAGCCACACGGAGGGTGTGGAAGGTGATGAAGGTTGTACGAGTGTACAAAGTGTTACGAATGGTGCAGAAAGTGCCACGACTGGTGCAAAAAGTGTGCAAAGTGGTACGAATGGTGTAAAAAGTGTTCAGAGTGGTACGAATGGCGTGCAATTTGTGTAGTTGTGTGTGCTCGCGCAGTTTTGTAACACGGTGGGCACTTCTCGCACCATTCGTAACCCTTTGACAAAAAACAAAGGAGGGCACAAAAAACCAAGAAAGAATAGGTTGCCAAGCACCACTCAATGAGGTGACCAATCACAAAAAAAGCCACAAGGAGGGTGTGGAAGGTGGTGAAGGTTGTACGAGTGTACAAAGTGTTACGAACGGTGCATAAAGTGCCACGACTGGTGCAAAAAGCGTGCAAAGTGGTACGAATGGTGTAAAAAGTGTTCAGAGTAGTACGAATGGCGTGCAATTTGTGCAGCTGTGTGTGCTCGCGCCGTTTTGTAACACGGTGGGCACTTCTCGCACCATTCGTACTCCTTTGACAAAAGACAAAGGAGGGCACAAAAAACCAAAGGAGAATAGACTGCCAAGCACCACTCAAAAGAGGTGACCAAACACCAAAAAAGCGACAAGGAGGGTGTGGAAGGTGGTGGTGAATTAAGGTTGTACGAGTGTACAAGGTGTTACGAATGGTAAAGAAAGTGCCACGATTGGTGCAGAAAGTGTGCAAAGTGTTACGAACGGTGTAAAAAGTGTTCAGAGTGGTACGAATGGCGTACAAACTGTGTGTGCTTGCGCAGTTTGTAACACGGTGGGCACTTCTCGCACCATTCATAACCACGAATGGTGGGTGCAACAGGTGTGCAAAGCGTTACGAATGGTGTAAAAAGTGTTTAAAGTGGTACAAGTGGCATGCAACTTTCGGCCCATCGTGGAGGATTCGTGCTGTGCCGGACTGCTCGTACGGCAGTTGCACCCAAAGAGGCCAAAGCTCAAAGAATCAAAGAAACCGAATGGTGGGTGCAAAAAGTGTGCAAAGCGTTACGAATGGTTCAAAGTGATACGAATGGCGTGCAAACTGGGTGTGCTCGCGCAGTTTGTAACACGGTGGGCACTTCTCGCACCATTCGTTACCATGCACGAAAGGTGGGTGCAAAAAGTGTGCAAAGCGGTCGTCCGTCCTGCAGAGGGCCACAAGCGCACCAACAAGCACCTTTGTACCCAGCAAGCTCACTCGTAACTCAGCAGATTCTCATAGCATTCGTAACCCTTTGGACCTTTCCCTTTCCACTCCCTTCACAGAATTCGAAACTCTCTCCACTTGTTCCTCATTCCACACCATTCGCGAAATGCGACCTGAATTTTACGAGTGTTTACGACTGGTGTGAAAGTTGCCCAACGTGTTACGAATCGTGTGCAAAGCGTTCCAAACTACACCAACGGTGCCAAAGTTTCTCAAAGGGCGTTGTTGGTGCGCTTGTGGCCCTTTGCAGGACGAACGGTGCTCATTCGTAAGTCAGCAGATTCGTAAGCAGATTCGTACCAGCAAGCTCACCCGTAACTCACCCACGAGGACATTGGTGCCACCAAGTCATAGCAATCGTAACCCTTTGGACCCTTTCCCTTCACTCTTTTTCCCATTTGTAACTCACACCAATCGCACATTTTTCCACCCAAATATTACGAAAGGTTGGGTGGTTGAGTTGCGAGTGACGAAGGTGCCTGTCGGTGCGCTTGGAGGGCAATTCTGGCTCTTTGCGAGCCATTGGCAGGATTTCGAACCTTTTCTAACCATTCGTAACCTTTCGACCCTGTGAGCCCTTTTCCTTGCACTCTTTGTAACTCACACATCTTTCCACACAGGTGTAAAGAGGCGCGAAGGTTCATTTCACCAAAGCATGAGTTTGGATAACTCGTTGAGCATTTTACGCAATTGGATCGCAGAGCCAACTGTTCGAGCTTTCATAACCTTTTGAACCTTTTGTAGGAAGCAGGCCGTTCGCAGCATTTCGAACGTCCTCTTACCATTTAACCATGGTGTTCGACCGGTAAATGGGGGGATTCGCAGATATGAGGGCTGAAAGTGTCGGCCTTTGAACCATCGTGTTTGACCAACTCTGAAATCGATCTGCGCGTGCCTTGAGGTTTTTTCATGGTGCAGTTTCATATCAAATGAAAGCAATTTAGGTTCAAATCTTCACGATACTTCACGATACAGTTTCATATAAAATCAGACCATTTTGTTTCTTAACCTTTGGACCCGTTCAGACCGATGTCGCCAGTGCTGCCAAAATAATTAATCCGATGAAACGATTTCGTCTGATCTGGGGGCCAAAAAATCAATATATTGTCCCTGGACGAACTGCGATCGCAACTACAGGCTGGAATCAACTCCCTAGACAGACAAGAATTCTTGGATCCTTGGGGTATGGTCAAGCCACTTCTCAGCCTAGCACCTCATCAAAACAACCATACGGGGGAGGAAAACATCATTTCCTGGTCTCACGCAATGTGCCGGTGCTTTCAAGTGGTAGCACATGGGTCAAATGGGTAGTGGTAGGCAGTGCAAAGTAGTGCCCAAATTCATGGCAAAAGTGCTCATAAAAGCGCTTCAAACGGTCCTAGTTCACCAAAACGACCATCATCGGCCAAAAAGAAGACAAGTCGCGTTCTTAGAATTTGATTGCGATCATTTTAAGGGGCTGCATTGCAGGGTTTTGAGAAGGGCTGTCTTCCAGGGGGGGGGGGGTGGCGTAACGTAGTAGTTGGTCACTGCTTCTGGCGCGGGGTCAGGGGCCCCCAACACCCCGACCCCCACAGAAGCCAGCCCCCTGCGGGGGGGATTTGAACAAGCGGGGGAAAGATGCACGAGGTGGGGTCGCACGGATGCTCAGATGAGAACGGGGGGGACCAGGAGCACAAAGGCAAAAAGACCATTCAAAGGCGGAGAAGGAGAAAACCACGAAAACACGGGAGCAACGGCGCCAGCGCCGGCCGCTAGGCTCCGTTTTTGTGGGCCAAGCCCCACCAAAACGGTGCCTAGCGGGTGCTGCCTCTTGCCTCTTGCACAATATGGTTGCCCCGTTGGCAGAAAAGGTTTGCCAGATGGGCAGCAAGTATACATGCCAAATATGGCGAAAAAAATGGCAAAAAACTGCCTAAAAACGCACAAAATTCACCGTAAATCATCCAAACGGCACCTGATTTGGCCAATTAGGTTGCTTTTCTGACGTTTTGGCCCGAGCTGGTCATTTTAAGGGGCTACAACATGATGTAACTTCGCAGACAAGAGCCAATACGGAATTCAGCCCCAAATTTTCGGAGACTGCCCGAAAAACCCCTTAAAACAGTCCTAATTCACCAAAACGACCATCATCGGCCAAAGAGAAGAAAAGTTGCGTTCTTAGAATTCGATTGCGATCATTTTAAGGGGCTGCATTGCAGGGTTTTGAGAAGGGCTGTCTTCCAGGGGGGGGGGGTGGCGTAACGTAGTAGTTGGTCACTGCTTCTGGCGCGGGGTCAGGGGCCCCCAACACCCCGACCCCCACAGAAGCCAGCCCCCTGCGGGGGGGAATTGAACAAGCGGGGGGAAATTGCACGAGGTGGGGGTCGCACGGGTGCTCAGATGAGAACGGGGAGGACAAGGAGCACAAAGGCAAAAAGACCATTCAAAGGCGGAGAAGGAGAAAACCATGAAAACACGGGAGCAACGGCGCCAGCGCCGGCCGCTAGGCTCCGTTTTTGTGGGCCAAGCCCCACAAAAACGTAGCCTAGCGGGTGCTGCCTCCTGCCTTTTGCACAACATATTTGCCCTATTGGCACAAAAGGCTTGCCAGATGGGCAGCAAGTATACATGCCAAATATGGCGAAAAAAATGGCAGAAAACTGCCAAAAAACACACAAAATTGATTGTAAATCATCGAAACGGCAACAGATTTGGCCAATGAGGTTGCTTTGGCCCGAGCTGGTCATTTTAAGGGGCTACAACATGATATAACTTCGCAAGCAAAAGCCAATACGGAATTCAGCCCCAGATTTTCGGAGACTGCCCGAAAAACTGCTTAAAACAGTCCTAATTCACCAAAGCGACCATCGTTGGCCAAAAATAAGAAAAGTCGCATTCTCAGAATTCGATTGCGATCATTTTAAGGGGCTGCATGGAAGGGGTTTGAGAAGGGCTGTCTTCCAGGGGGGGGGGGGTGGCGTAACGTAGTAGTTGGTCACTGCTTCTGGCGCGGGGTCAGGGGCCCCCAACACCCCGACCCCCACAGAAGCCAGCCCCTCTGCGGGGGGGGATTTGAACAAGCGGGGGGAAATTGCACGAGGTGGGTTCGCACGGGTGCTCAGATGAGAACGGGGAGGACAAGGAGCACAAAGGCAAAAAGACCATTCAAAGGCGGGGAAGGAGAAAACCATGAAAACACGGGAGCAACGGCGCCAGCGCCGGCCGCTAGGCTCCGTTTTTGTGGGCCAAGCCCCACAAAAACGAAGCCTAGCGGGTGCTGCTTCGTGCCTCTTGCACAACATGGTTGCACCATTGGCAAAAAAGGCTTGCCAGATGGGCAGCAAGTATACATGCCAAATATGGCGAAAAAAATGGCAGAAAACTGCCAAAAAACGCACAAAATTGACCGTAAATCATCGAAACGGCACCCGATTTGGCCAATTAGGTTGCTTTTCTGACGTTTTGGCCCGAGCATGTCATTTTAAAGGGCTACAACATGATGTAACTTTGCAAGCATAAGCCAATACGGAATTCAGCCCCAAATTTTTCGGAGACTGCCCGAAAAACTGCTTAAAACGGTCCTAATTCACCAAAACGACCATCGTCGGCCGGAAATAAGAAAAGTCGCATTCTCAGAATTCGATTGCGATCATTTTAAGGGGCTGCATGACAGGGGTTTGAAAAGGGCTGTCTTCCAGGGGGGGGGGGGGTGGCGTAACGTAGTAGTTGGTCACTGCTTCTGGCGCGGGGTCAGGGGCCCCCAACACCCCGACCCCCACAGAAGCCAGCCCCCTGCGGGGGGGATTTGAACAAGTGGGGGAAAGTTGCACGAGATGGGGTCGCAAGGATGTTCAGATGAGAATGGAAGGAGAAGGAACACACGGGTGCTCAGATGAGAACGGGGAGGACCAGGAGCACAAAGGCAAAAAGACCATTCAAAGGCGGAGAAGGAGAAAACCATGAAAACACGGGATCAACGGCGCCAGCGCTGGCCGCCAGGCTCCGTTTTTGTGGGGCAAGCCCCACAAAAACGGAGCCTAGCGGGTGCTGCCTCCTGTCCCTTGGCCATTATGGTTGCCCCATTGGCGGAAAAGGCTTGCCAGATGGGCAGCAAGTATACATGCCAAATATGGCGAAAAAAATGGCAGAAAACTGCCAAAAAATGCCCAAAATTGACCCTAAATCATCAAAACAGCACCAGATTAGGCCAATCAGGTTATTTTCCTGACGTTTTGGCCCGAGCCGGTCATTTTAAGGGGCTACAACATGGTGCAACTTCGCAAGCAAAAGCCAATACCAAGTTCAGCCCCAAATTTTCGGAGACTGCCCGAAAAACTGCTTAAAACAATCCTAGTTCACCAAAACGACCATCATTGGCCAAAAAGTAGAAGAGTCGCGTTCTTAGAATTCGATTGCGATCATTTTAAGGGGCTGCATTGCAGGGTTTTGAGAAGGGCTGTCCTCCAGGGGGGGGGGGGGTGGCGTAACGTAGTAGTTGGTCACTGCTTCTTGCGCGGGGTCAGGGGCCCCCAACACCCCGACCCCCACAGAAGCCAGCCCCCTGCGGGGGGGATTTGAACAAGCGGAGGGGGGCTCCACGAGATTGGGAAGGGCAGTGTGCGGGCTGTGATCGCCTCCGAAGGGTATCTGTCGGACGACGAATTCAGATTGCACGATATGCACGTGCATGATCACGTATTTATAACAAAGAAAGATGAGCATGTTGAGGAAATTTCTAATGAAGCAATGATATAGGATATGTTGCGGAGGGTGTGGAAAGGTAAGGTTCAAATGAATCCTTCGTCTTTTGTGCTTGGTCTGGCTTTTCCTTTGCTGGTGCGAATCACCATCAAAAGAAAAGCCTTATTACGTTTTTAGCCATTTTCGGGTCACTTTTCTATGTCGGAAATGGAGCCGGGCGGTGACAAACAAACGCAAAAACACTCCTTTGCCTTATGTTTAAGCTAGCAGCGCAAGGACAGGGAGGGTGCATTGGGCAAGATTAGCGATACAGGGTGCAAATAGCATACAATTGACATATTCATAACTCGGGCCTATTGTATCGGATTTTGACGAAATCAAGGGCAATTTTGGTCAATTTGGGGGTGTTCTTTCCATTTTTGAGCTTAGAAAGGCGGCTGGTGGCGCTGAAAACCGTCAAATCGAAAAGCGGTGCTAAAACAAAACGACGGCGGGTTCTCGATTGGAAAGCAACACGAGGCTTTTAGAATCATTTATAAATCTGGTCTTAGATCGAAATTTAGTGCATTGTAGCCCGATTTCACTTTGCACAGTCAAAATGAAAGATCGCAAATGCCGGCGACTGCGAAATGCACGCGTGCACAGCAAATAAATAATATGTCAAATAGATTTCTTGATATTTGGGGCCTGTGGCTTATATAGAGTGTTGTTCGGCACCTCAACTTTGCTGGTGCACCTTAAAATCGCATGCCTAGCTTATATGGAATTAGTGGATGCTGGTAAAGAAGTTAAAACCTTGTAAAGGTCCTAACTTTGCAAAAAAGCCATGATTAATCGAAACAAATATGGGGGCGCGAATCAGATCTTTGAGGCGGTCATTTAGAGGCGCTGCATCGTACACTTTTGGGATAGGTTTCGTTTCGGCGCGCGGATTGTATATAATGGCATAAAGACTGCTTTTAGAGGGGGGCGGGGCCCCATTCCCCGGCCCCCCAATTAAAAGCCCCCCATGGGGGGGGAGGTGAACAAGCGGAGGGGGGCTCCACGAGATAGGGAAGGGCAGTGTGCGGGCTGTGATCGCCTCCGAAGGGTATCTGTCGGACGACGAATTCAGATTGCACGTTATGCATGTGCATGATCACGTATTTATAACAAAGAACGATGAGCATGTTGAGGAAATTTCAATGAAGCAATGATACATGATATGTTGTGGAGGGTGTGGAAAAGTAGGATTAAATGAATCCTTCGTCTTTCGTGCTTGGTCTGGCTTTTCCTTTGCTGGTGCGAAGCACCATCAAAAGAAAAGCCTTATTACGTTTTTAGCCGTTTTCGGGTCACCTTTCTTTGTCGGAAGTGGAGCCAGGCGGTGACAAACAAAGGCAAAAACACTCCTTTGCCTTGTGTTTAAGCTAGCAGCGCAAAGACAGAGAGGGTGCATTTGGCAAGATTAGCGACACAGGTTGCAAATAGCATAAAATTGACATATTCATAACTTGGGCCTATTGTATCGGATTTGGACGAAATAAATGGCAATTTCGGTCAATTTTGGGGGTATTCTTTTCATTTTTGAGCTTGTGAAGGCGGCTGCATGCGCTGAAAACCGTCAAATCGAAAAGCGGTGCCAAAACAAAATGACGGCGGCTTTTCAACTATACAGCAAGACGGAGCTTTTAGAATCATTTATAAAACTGGTCTTAGATCGAAATTTCGTGCACTGTAGCCCGATTTCACTTTGAACAGTCAAAATGAAAGATCGCAAATGCCGGCGACTACGAAATGCACGCGTGCACAGCAAATAAATAATATGGCAAATAGATTTCTTGGGATTTGGGGCCTGTGGCTTATATATAGTGTTCTTCGGCACCTCAACTTTGCTGGTGCACCTTTAAATCGCATCCCTAGGTTATATGGAATTAGTGGATGCTGTTAAAGAGTTTAAAACCTTGTAAAGGTCCTAACTTTGCAAAACAGCCATGATTGATCAAAACGAATATGACAGTGCAAATCAGCTCTCTGAGGCGGTCATTTAGAGGGGCTGCATCGTACACTTTTGAAGTATGTTTCGTTTCGGCGCGCGGCTCGTATATAATGGCATAAGGACTGCTTTTAGAGGGGGGCGGGGCCCCATTCCCCGGCCCCCCAATTAAAAGCCCCCCATGGGGGGGGAGGTGAACAAGCGGAGGGGGGCTCCACGAGATGGGGAAGGGCAGTGTGCGGGCTCCGATCGCCTCTGAAAGGTATCTGTCGGACGTGGAAGTCAAATTGCACAATATGCACATGCATGATCAAGTATTTATAACAAACAACGATGAGCATGTTGAGGAAATTTCAATGAAGCAATGATACATGATATGTTGTGGAGGGTGTGGAAAAGTAGGATTAAATGAATCCTTCGTCTTTCGTGCTTGGTCTGGCTTTTCCTTTGCTGGTGCGAAGCACCATCAAAAGAAAAACCTTATTACGCTTTTAGCCATTTTCGGGTCACCTTTCTATGTCGGAAGTGGAGCGAGGCGGTGACAAACAAAGGCAAAAACACTCCTTTGCCTTGTGTTTAAGCTAGCAGCGCAAAGACAGAGAGGGTGCATTTGGCAAGATTAGCGACACAGGTTGCAAATAGCATAAAATTGACATATTCATAACTCAGGCCTATTGTATCGGATTTTGACGAAATGAATGGTAATTTCGGTCAATTTGGGGGTATTCTTTTCATTTTTGAGCTTGTGAAGGCGGCCGTATGCGCTGAAACCGTCAGTTCGAAACTATGCTGGGCGGTGACAAACAAGAGCAAAAACACTCCTTTGCCTTGTGTTTAAGCTAGCAGCGCAAAGACAGGGAGGGTGCATTTGGCAAGATTAGTGACACACGTTGCAAATAGCATAAAATTGACATATTCATAACTCAGGCCTATTGTATCGGATTTTGACGAAATGAATGGTAATTTCGGTCAATTTGGGGGTATTCTTTTCATTTTTGAGCTTGTGAAGGCGGCCGTATGCGCTGAAAACCGTCAGTTCGAAAAGCGGTGCTAAAACAAAATTGCAGCAGTTTTTCAACTATGGAGCAAGATGGAGCTTTTGGAATCATTTATAAAACTGGTCTTAGATCTAAATTTCGTGCACTGTAGCCCGATTTCACTTTGAACAGTCAAAATGAAAGATCGCAAATGCCGGCGACTGCGAAATGCACGCGTGCACAGCAAATAAATAATATGGCAAATAGATTTCTTGGGATTTGGGGCCTGTGGCTTATATATAGTGTTGTTCGGCACCTCAACTTTGCTGGTGCACCTTTAAATCGCATCCCTATGTTATATGGAATTAGTGGATGCCGTTAAAGAAGTTAAAACCTTGTAAAGGTCCTAACTTTGCAAAACAGCCATGATTGATCAGAACAAATATGACAGGGCGGGTCAGCTCTCTGAGGCGGTCATTTAGAGGGGCTGCATCGTAGACGTTTGAAGTATGTATCGTTTGGGCGCGCGGACTGTATATAATGGCATAAGGACTGCTTTTAGAGGGGGGCGGGGCCCCATTCCCCGGCCCCCCAATTAAAAGCCCCCCATGGGGGGGGGGGGTGAACAAGAGCGGATCACGGAGAATTACGGCCCGCTCCTCTTTGGGATATGCATACCATACGGTACTTCTGCCACCATTGTGCAGCAATGTACAATCCATACAGATGGGTTTGTAAGCACAAAAAACCCTAGGAAAACCAGCTTCACGCCTGCTAGTCTCGGTTTCTGTGGGGCAAGCCCCACAGAAACCGAGCCTAGCCACTGCTTCTTCTTGCAAACTATGCATCGAGGGGCATCAATACCATCAAACGGGTTGAACCTGCGCTTTTAGTAACAATTTGCCCCATTTTGATACCAAACTGCCCCAAAAACGCTCAAAACTGCCGGAAAACCACAAAACGGTACCAAATTTGACAAACGAAGTTGATTTCCTGACGTTTAGGCTCAAGCTGATCATTTTAAGGGGTAACAACATGAGTCAAATCGGCACATGGCAGCCAGTACAAAATTCAGCCCCTATTCGGCGGAGACTGGTTGAAAAACCGCTTAAGACGGTGCTATTTCACCAAAACGACTACCAGTGGCCCAAAAATCGAAAAGCCGCGTGGTTGTATTTTCGCCGCCATCATTTTGAGGGGCATATGTCACACCTTTTGAGAACAGCGAAAAAAAAAAGTACGCGATCTGCCATCAACACACTTGTCAGTCGTGAATTGCGCTTCGGCGGGTACCCTTCCCGCCGAAGCCGAATCACTACGGCCCCTGCAGGGGAGATTGAACAAGAGCGGATCACGGAGAATTACGGCCCGCTCCTCTTTGGGGTATGCATACCATACGGTACTTCTGCCACCATTGTGCAGCCACGTAAAATCCGTACAGATGGGTTTGTAAGCCAAAAAAACCATATGAAAACTAGCTTCACGCCTGCTAGTCTCGGTTTCTGTGGGGCAAGGCCCACAGAAACCGAGCCTAGCCACTGTTCTTTCTTGCAAACTATGCATCGAGAGGCACCAATACCCTCAAACGGGTTGAACCTATGCTTTTAGTAATAATTTGACCCTATTTCGCTACAAAATTGCCCCAAAAACGCTCCAAACTACTGCAAAACAACAAAACGGCACCAAATTCGGCAAACAAAGTTGATTTCCCGACGTTTTGGCACGAGCTGATCATTTTAAGGGGTAACAACATTGGTCAAATCCGCACGTGGCAGCCAGTACAAAATTCAGCCCCTATTCGGCGGAGACTGGTTGAAAAACCGCTTAAAACGGTGCTATTTCACCAAAACGACTACCAGTGGCCCAAAAATCGAAAAGCCGCGTAGTTGTATTTTCGCTGCCATCATTTTGAGGGGCATGTGTCACACCTTTTGAGAACAGCGAAAAAAAAAAGTACGCGATCTGCCATCAACACACTTGTCAGTCGTGAATTGCGCTTCGGCGGGTACCCTTCCCGCCGAAGCCGAATCACTACGGCCCCTGCAGGGGAGATTGAACAAGAGCGGACCACGGAGAATTACGGCCCGCTCCTCTTTGGGGTATGCATACCATATGGTACTTCTGCCACCATTGTGCAGCAACGTACAATCCATACAGATGGGTTTGTAAGCCAAAAAAACCCTAGGAAAACCAGCTTCACGCCTGCTAGTCTCGGTTTCTGTGGGGCAAGCCCCACAGAAACCGAGCCTAGCCACTGCTCCTTCTTGCAAACTTTGCATCCAGGGGCACCAATACCCTCAAACGGGTTGAACCTGTGCTTTTAGTAACAATTTGACCCTATTTTGTTACAAATCTGTATCAAAAACGCTCAAAACTGCTGCAAAACCACAAAACAAGTGCGGATGTGGCAAACAAAGTTGATTTCCCGATGTTTTGTCACGAGCTGATCATTCTAAGGGGTAATAACATGAGTCAAATCGGCACGTGGCAGCCAGTACAAAATTCAGCCCCTATTTTGCGGAGAATGGTTGAAAAACCGCTTAAAACGGTGTTATTTCACCAAAACGACTACAAATGGCCCAAAAATCGAAAAGTCGCGTAGTTGTATTATCGCTGCGATCATTTTGAGGGGCATATGTCACACATTTTGAGAACTGCGAAAAAAAAAAAGTACGCGATCTGCCATCAACACACTTGTCAGTCGTGAATTGCGCTTCGGCGGGTACCCTTCCCGCCGAAGCCGAATCACTACGGCCCCTGTAGGGGAGATTGAGCCAGAGCGGATCACAGAGTATTACGGCCCGCCTCTCTTTCGGGTATGCATACCATACGGTACTTCTGCCACCATTGTGCAGCAATGTACAATCCATACAGATGGGTTTGTAAGCACAAAAAACCCTAGGAAAACCAGCTTCACGCCTGCTAGCCTCGGTTTCTGTGGGGCAAGCCCCACAGAAATCGAGCCTAGCCACTGCTCCTTCTTGCAAACTATGCATCGAGGGGCATCAATACCATCAAACGGGTTGAACCTGCGCTTTTAGTAACAATTTGCCCCATTTTGATACCAAACTGCCCCAAAAACACTCAAAACTGCCGCAAAACAACAAAACGGTACCAAATTTGGCAAACAAAGTTGATTTCCTGACGTTTTGGCACAAGCTGATCATTTTAAGGGGTAACAACATGAGTCAAATCGGTACATGGCAGCCAGTACAAAATTCAGCCCCTATTCGGCGGAGACTGGTTGAAAAACCGCTTAAAACAATGCTATTTCAACAAAAAGACTACCATTGGCCCAAAAATCGAAAAGTCGCGTAGTTGTATTTTCGCTGCGATCATTTTGAGGGGCATATGTCACACATTTTGGGAACGGCGAAAAAAAAAGTACGCGATCTGCCATCAACACACTTGTCAGTCGTGAATTGCGCTTCGGCGGGTACCCTTCCCGCCGAAGCCGAATCACTACGGCCCCTGCAGGGGAGATTGAACAAGAGCGGATCACGGAGAATTATGGCCCGCTCCTCTTTGGGGTATGCATACCATACGGTACTTCTGCCACCATTGTGCAGCCACGTAAAATCCGTACAGATGGGTTTGTAAGCCAAAAAAACCATATGAAAACCAGCTTCACGCCTGCTAGTCTCGGTTTCTGTGGGGCAAGCCCCACAGAAACCGAGCCTAGCCACTGTTCTTTCTTGCAAACTATGCATCGAGAGGCACCAATACCCTCAAACGGGTTGAACCTATGCTTTTAGTAACAATTTGCCCCATTTTGATACAAAATTGCCCCAAAAACGCTCCAAACTACTGCAAAACAACAAAACGGCACCAAATTCGGCAAACAAAGTTGATTTCCCGACGTTTTGGCACGAGCCGATCATTTTAAGGGGTAACAACATGAGTCAAATCCGCACGTGGCAGCCAGTACAAAATTCAGCCCCTATTCGGCGGAGACTGGTTGAAAAACCGCTTAAAACGGTGCTATTTCACAAAAACGAGTACCAGTGGCCCAAAAATCGAAAAGTCGCGGAGTTGTATTTTCGCTGCCATCATTTTGAGGGGCATATGTCACACCTTTTGAGAACAGCAAAAAAAAAAAGTACGCGATCTGCCATCAACACACTTGTCAGTCGTGAATTGCGCTTCGGCGGGTACCCTTCCCGCCGAAGCCGAATCACTACGGCCCCTGCAGGGGAGATTGAACAAGAGCGGCTCACGGAGAATTACGGCCCGCTCCTCTTTGGGGTATGCATACCATATGGTACTTCTGCCACCATTGTGCAGCAACGTACAATCCATACAGATGGGTTTGTAAGCCAAAAAAACCCTATGAAAACCAGCTTCACGCCTGCTAGTCTCGGTTTCTGTGGGGCAAGCCCCACAGAAACCGAGCCTAGCCACTGCTCCTTCTTGCAAACTTTGCATCCAGGGGCACCAATACCCTCAAACGGGTTGAACCTGTGCTTTTAGTAACAATTTGACCCTATTTTGTTACAAATCTGTATCAAAAACGCTCAAAACTGCTGCAAAACCACAAAACAAGTGCGGATGTGGCAAACAAAGTTGATCTCCCGATGTTTTGTCACGAGCCGATCATTTTAAAGGGTAATAACATGGGTCAAATCGGCACGTGGCAGCCAGTACAAAATTCAGCCCCTATTTTGCGGAGACTGGTTGAAAAACCGCTTAAAACGGTGTTATTTCACCAAAACGACTACAAATGGCTCAAAAATCGAAAAGTCGCGTAGTTGTATTTTTCGCTGCGATCATTTTGAGGGGCATATGTCACACATTTTGAGAACAGCGAAAAAAAAAAGTACGCAATCTGCCATCAACACACTTGTCAATCGTGAATTGCGCTTCGGCGGGTACCCTTCCCGCCGAAGCCGAATCACTACGGCCCCTGCAGGGGAGATTGAACAAGAGCGGATCACAGGGTGTTACGGCCCGCCTCTCTTTCGGGTATACATACCATACGGTACTTCTGCCACCATTGTGCAGCTATGTACAATCCATACAGATGGGTTTGTAAGCACAAAAAACCCTAGGAAAACCAGCTTCACGCCTGCTAGTCTCGGTTTCTGTGGGGCAAGCCCCACAGAAACCGAGCCTAGCCACTGCTCCTTCTTGCAAACTATGCATCTAGGGGCACCAATACCCTCAAACGGGTTGAACCTGCGCTTTTAGTAACAATTTGCCCCATTTTGATACCAAACTGCCCCAAAAACGCTCAAAACTGCCGCAAAACCACAAAACGGTACCAAATTTGGCTAACAAAGATGATTTCCCGACGCTTTGGCACGAGCTGATCATTTTAAGGGGTGACAACATGGGTCAAATCCGCACATGGCAGCCAGTACAAAATTGAGCCCCTATTCGGCGGAGACTGGTTAAAAAACTGCTTAAAACGGTGCTATTTCACCAAAACGACTACCAATGGCCCAAAAATCGAAAAGTCGCGTAGTTGTATTTTCGCTGCAATCATTTTGAGGGGCATATGTCACACATTTTGAGAACAGCGAAAAAAAAAAGTACGCGATCTGCCATCAACACACTTGTCAGTCGTGAATTGCGCTTCGGCGGGTACCCTTCCCGCCGAAGCCGAATCACTACGGCCCCTGCAGGGGAAATTGAACAAGAGCGGATCACGGAGAATTACGGCCCGCTCCTCTTTCGGGTATGCATACCATACGGTACTTCTGCCACCATTGTGCAGCAATGTACAATCCATACAGATGGGTTTGTAAGCACAAAAAACCCTAGGAAAACCAGCTTCACGCCTGCTAGTCTCGGTTTCTGTGGGGCAAGCCCCACAGAAACCGAGCCTAGCCACTGCTCCTTCTTGCAAACTATGCATCGAGGGGCACCAATATCCTCAAACGGGTTGAACCTGCGCTTTTAGTAACAATTTGCCCCATTTTGATACCAAACTGCCCCAAAAACGCTCAAAGCTGCCGCAAAACCACAAAACGGTACCAAATTTGGCAAACAAAGTTGATTTCCAGACGTTTTGGCACGAGCTGATCATTTTAAGGGGTAACGACATGGGTCAAATCTGCACATGGCAGCCAGTACAAAATTCAGCCCCGATTCGGCGGAGAGTGGTTAAAAAACTGCTTAAAACGGTGCTATTTCACCAAAACGACTACCAGTGGCCCAAAAATCGAAACGTCGCGTAGTTGTATCTTCGGTGCAATCATTTTGAGGGGCATATGTCACACATTTTGAGAACAGCTAAAAAAAAAACGCCCGATCTGCCATCAACACCCTTGTCGGTCGTGAATTGCGCTTCGGCGGGTACCCTTCCCGCCGAAGCCGAATCACTACGGCCCGTGCGGGGGAGATTGAACAAGAGCGGATCAGGGAGAATTACGGCCCGCTCCTCTTTCGGGTATGCATACCATACGGTACTTCTGCCACCATTGTGCAGCATCGTACAATCCATAAAGATGGGTTTGTAAGCACAAAAAACCCTAGGAAAACCAGCTTCACGCCTGCTAGTCTCGGTTTCTGTGGGGCAAGCCCCACAGAAACCGAGCCTAGCCACTGCTGCTTCTTGCAAACTATGCATCGAGGGGCACCAATACCCTCAAACGGGTTGAACCTGCGCTTTTAGTAACAATTTGCCCCATTTTGATACCAAACTGCCCCAAAAACGCTCCAAACTGCCGCAAAACCACAAAACGGTACCAAATTTGGCAAACAAAGTTGATTTCCAGACGTTTTGGCACGAGCTGATCATTTTAAGGGGTAGCAACATCGGTCAAATCCGCACATGGCAGCCAGTACAAAATTGAGCCCCGATTCGGCGGAGACTGGTTAAAAAACTGCTTAAAACGGTGCTATTTCACTAAAACGACTACCAATGGCCAAAAAATCGAAAAGTCGCGTAGTTTTTTTTTCGCTGCGATCATTTTGAGGGGCATATGTCACACAATTTGAGAACAGCGAAAAAAAAAGGTACGCGATCTGCCATCAACACACTTGTCGGTCGTGAATTGCGCTTCGGCGGGTACCCTTCCCGCCGAAGCCGAATCACTACGGCCCCTGCAGGGGAGAGTGAACAAGAACGGATCACGGAGAATTACCGCCCGCTCCTCTTTGGGGTATGCATACCATACGGTACTTCTGCCACCATTGTGCAGCCACGTAAAATCCGTACAGATGGGTTTGTAAGCCAAAAAAACCATATGAAAACCAGCTTCGGGCCTGCCAGTCTCGGTTTCTGTGGGGCAAGCCCCACAGAAACTGAGCCTAGCCACTGTTCCTTTTTGCAAACTATTCATCGAGAGGCACCAATACCCTCAAACGGGTTGAACCTGCGCTTTTAGTAACAATTGGCCCCATTTCGATACCAAACTGCCCCAAAAACGCTCAAAACTGCTGCAAAACCACAAAACGGTACCAAATTTGGCTAACAAGGTTGATTTCCCGACGTTTTGGCATGAGGTGATCATTTTAAGGGGTAACAACATGGGTCAAATTCACACATGGCAGCCAGTACAAAATTCGGCCCCGATTCGGCGGAGACTGGTTGAAAAACCGCTTAAAACTGTGCTATTTCACCAAAACGACTACCATTGGCCGAAAAATCGAGAAATTGCGTGGTTGTATTTTCGCTGCGATCATTTTGAGGGGCATGTGTCACACATTTTGAGAACAGCGAAAAAAAAAACGCGAGAACTGCCATCAACACACTTGTCAGTCGTGAATTGCGCTTCGGCGGGTACCCTTCCCGCCGAAGCCGAATCACTACGGCCCCTGCAGGGGAAATTGAACAAGCGGGGGGAAATTGCACGAGGTGGGGTCGCACAGGTGCTCAGATGAGAACGGGGAGGACAAGGAGCACAAAGGCAAAAAGACCATTCAAAGGCGGAGAAGAAGAAAACCATCAAAACACGGGAGCAACGGCGCCAGCGCCGCCCGCTAGGCTCCGTTTTTGTGGGCCAAGCCCCACAAAAACGTAGCCTAGCGGGAGGTGCCTCCTGCCTTTTGCACAACATGGTTGCCCTATTGGCAGAAAAGGCTTGCCAGATGGGCAGCAAGTATACTTGCCAAATATGGCGAAAAAAATGGCAGAAAACTGCCAAAAAACGCGTAAAATTGACGGTAAATCATCGAAACCGCACCGGATGTGGCCAATGAGGTTGCTTTTCTGACGTTCCGGCCCGAGCCAGTCATTTTAAGGGGCTACAACATGATGTAACTTCGCAAGCAAGAGCCACTACGGAATTCAGCCCCAAATTTTCGGAGACTGCCCGAAAAACTGCTTAAAACGGTCCTAATTCACCAAAACGACCATCGTCCGCCGAAGTGAAGAAAAGTCGCGTTCTTAGAATTCGATTGCGATCATTTTAAGGGGCTGCATTGAAGGGGTTTGAGAAGGGCTGTCTTCCAGGGGGGGGGGGGGGGGTGGCGTAACGTAGTAGTTGGTCACTGCTTCTGGCGCGGGGTCAGGGGCCCCCAACACCCCGACCCCCACAGAAGCCAGCCCCCTGCGGGGGGGATTTGAACAAGAGCGGATCACGGAGAATTACGGCCCGCTCCTCTTTGGGGTATGCATACCATACGGTACTTCTGCCACCATTGTGCAGCAATGTACAATCCATACAGATGGGTTTGTAAGCACAAAAAACCCTAGGAAAACTAGCTTCACGCCTGCTAGTCCTGGGTTCTGTGGGGCAAGCCCCACAGAAACCGAGCCTAGCCACTGCTCCTTCTTGCAAACTATGCATCGAGGGGCACCAATACCCTCAAACAGGTTGAATGTGCGCTTTTAGTAACAATTTGCCCCATTTTGATACCAAACTGCCCCAAAAACGCTCAAAACTGCTGCAAAACCACAAAACGGTACCAAATTTGGCAAACAAAGTTGATTTTCCGACGTTTTGGCAAGAGCTGATCATTTTAAGGGGTAGCAACATGGATCAAATCTGCACATGGCAGCCAATACAAAATTCAGCCCCCATTCGGCGGAGACTGGTTAAAAAACTGCTTAAAACGGTGCCATTTCACCAAACGGACTACCATTGGCCCAAAAATTGAAAAGTCGCGTAGTTGTATTTTCGCTGCGATCATTTTGAGGGGCATATGTCACACATTTTGAGAACGGCGAAAAAAAAAACGCGCGATGTGCCATCAACACCCTTGTCGGTCGTGAATTGCGCTTAGGCGGGTACCCTTCCCGCCGAAGCCGAATCACTACGGCCCCTGCAGGGGAAATTGAACAAGCTGGGGAAAGTTGCACGAGAGGGGGTCGCACGGCAACGGTTTGCATGACAACGGAGGACAAAGAACACAAAGGCAAAAAGAACCATGCAGAAGCGGAGAAGAATAAAACCGTGAAAAAACGGGTTCAACGGCGCAAGCGCCGGCCGCTAGGCACCGTTTTTGTGGGCCAAGCCCCAGAAAAACAAAGCCTAGCGGATTCTGCCTAATGCTTCTTGCCCGCTATGGTTGCCCCATGGGCCAAAAGGCCTTGTCAGATGGGCAGCAAGTATACATGCCAAATATGGCAAAAATATGGCAAAAAACTGCCAAAAAATGCACAAAATTAGCTGTAAATCATCAAAACATTACCAATTTCAGCCAACGGGTGTGTTTTTCTGACATTTCGGCACAAGCCAATCATTTTCAGGGGCTGTGACCCGACCCGAATTTGCATACAGCAGCCACTACAAATTTCAGCCCCAAATGTCCAGAGACTGCCCGAAAAACCGCTTAAAATGCTGCTAACTCACCAAAACGACCATCGTGGGCTAAAAAAGGGAAAAGTCGCGTTCTCAGAATTCAATTTTGAACATTTTAAGGGGTAGCTTCATAGGTTTTTGGAGGCCTCTGGATCTTACCCCGGGGGTCGCCTAACGTACGGTATGGACCTTGTTTTCGATGGGGCGTCAGGGGCCCCACACCCCGACGCCCATCAGAAATCAGTCCCCAGGGGGGGGGATTGAACAAGCGGAGGGGGGCTCCACGAGATGGGGAAGGGCAGTGTGCGGGCTGCGATCGCCTCTGAAGGGTATCTGTCGGACAATGAATTCGGATTGCACGATATGCACATGCATGATCAGGTATTTATAACAAAGAACCATGAGCATGTTGAGGAAGTTTCAATGAAGCAATGAAACATGATATGTTGTCGAGGGTGTGGAAAAGTAAAGTCAAATGAATCCTTCGTCTTTCGTGCTTGGTCCGGCTTTTCCTTTGCTGGTGCGAAGCACCATCAAAAGAAAAGCCTTATTACGTTTTTAGCCATTTTCGGGTCACCTTTCTATGTCGGAAATGGAGCCGGGCGGTGACAAACAAACGCAAAAACACTCCTTTGCCTTACGTTTAAGCTAGCAGCGCAAGGACAGGGAGGGTGCATTGGGCAAGATTAGCGACACAGGGTGCAAATAGCATACAATTGACATATTCATATCTCGGGCCTATTGTATCGGATTTTGACGAAATTAAGGGCAATTTTGGTCAATTTGGGGGTGTTTTTTTCATTTTTGAGCTTAGAAAGGCGGCTGAGTGCGCTGAAAACCGTCAAATCGAAAAGCGGTGCTGTAACAAAATGACGGCGGTTTCTCAATTAAACAGCGAGACGAGGCTTTTAGAATCAGTTATCAATTTGGTCTTAGATCGAAATTTCGTGCATTGTAGCCCGATTTCACCTTGGACAGTCAAAACGAAAGATCGCAAATGCCGGCGACTGCAAAATGCACGCGTGCACAGCAAATAAATAATATGTCAAATAGATTTCTTGAGTTTTGCGGCCTGTGGCTTATATATAGTGTTGTTCGGCACCTCAACTTTGCTAGTGCACCTTTAAATCGCATCCCTAGCTTATGTGGAATTAGTGGATGCTGGTAAAGAAGTGAAAACCTTGTAAACGTCCTAACTTGGCAAAACAGCCACAATTGATCAAAACGAATATGACGGCGCAAATCAGCTCTTCGAGGTGGTCATTTAGAGGGGCTGCATCGTACACTTTTGGGATATGTTTCATTTCGGCGCGCGGATCGTATATAATGGCATAAGGACTGCTTTTAGAGGGGGGCGGGGCCCCGTTCCCCGGCCCCCCAATTAAAAGCCCCCCATGGGGGGGGAGGTGAACAAGTGGAGGGGGGCTCCACGAGATGGGGAAGGGCAGTGTGCGGGCTGTGATTTCGGAAATGGAGCCGGGCGGTGACAAACAAAGGCAAAAACACTCCTTTGCCTTATGTTTAAGCTAGCAGCGCAAGGACAGGCAGGGTGCATTGGGCAAGATTAGCGACACATGGTGCGAATAGCATACAATTGACATATTCATAACTCGGGCCAATTGTATCGGATTTTGACAAAAATACAGGCAATTCTGGTCGATTCGGGAGTGTTGTTTTCATTTTTGAGCTCAAAAAGGCGTGTGCGTGCGCTGAGAACCGTGAAATCGAAAAGCGGTGCTAAAACAAAATGACGGCGGTTTTCCGATTAAACAGCAAGATGCGGCTTCTAGAATCATTTATAAGATTGGTCTTAGATCGAAATTTTGTGCACTGTAGCCCAATTTCTCTTTGGACAGTCAAAATGAAAGATCGCAAATGCCGCCGACTGCGAAATGCACGCGTGCACAGCAAATAAATAATATAGCAAATAGATTTCTTGCGTTTTGGGGCCTGTGGCTTACATATAGTGTTGTTCGGCACCTCAACTTTGCTAGTGCACCTTTAAATCGCATCCCTAGCTTATATGGAATTAGTGGATGCTAGTAAAGAAGTTAAAACCTGGTAAAGGGCCTAACTTTGTAAAACAGCCATGATTCATCAAAACAAATATGACGGCGCCAATCAGCTCTCCGAGGCGGTCATTTAGAGAGGCTGCATCGTACACTTTCGAGGTATGTTTCGTTTCGGCGCGCGGATTGTATGTAATGGCATAAGGACTGCTTTTAGAGGGGGGCGGGGCCCCATTCCCCGGCCCCCTAATTAAAAGCCCCCCATGGGGGGGGAGAGTGAACAAGCGGAGGGGGGCTCCACCAGATGGGGAAAGGCAGTGTGCGGGCTGTGATGCCTCTGAAGGGTATGTGTCGGATGTGGAAGTCAGATTGCACGATATGCACGTGCATTATCAAGTATTTATAACAAACAACGATGAGCATTTTGAGGAAATTTCAATGAAGCAATGATACATGATATGTTGTGGAGGATGTGGAAAAGTAGGATTAAATGAATCCTTCGTGTTTCGTCCTTGGTCTGGCTTTTCCTTTGCTGGTGCCAAGCACCATCAAAAGAAAAGCCTTATTACATTTCTAGCCATTTTCGGGTCGCTTTCCATGTCGGAAATACAGCCGGGCGGTGACAAACAAAGGCAAAAACACCCCATTGCCTTATGTTTAAGCTAGCAGCGCAAGGAAAGGGAGGGTGCATTGGGCAAGATTAGCGACACAGGGTGCAAATAGCATGCAATTGACATATTCATAACTCGGGCCCATTGTATCGGATTTTGACAAAATTACAGGCAATTTTGGTCAAATCGGGAGTGTTGTTTTCATTTTTGAGCTCAAAAAGGCATTTGCGTGCGCTGAGAACCGTCAAATCGAAAAGCGGTGCTAAAACAAAATGACGGCGGTTTTCCAATTAAACAGCAAGATGCGGCTTCTAGAATCATTTATAAGATTGGTCTTAGATCGAAGTTTCGTGCACTGTAGCCCGATTTCACTTTGGACAGTCAAAATGAAAGATCGCAAATGCCGGCGACTGCGAAATGCACGCGTGCACAGCAAATAAATAATATAGCAAATAGATTTCTTGCGTTTTGGGGCCTGTGGCTTCTTGATAGTGTTGTTCGGCACCTCAACTTTGCTAGTGCACCTTTAAATCGCATCCCTAGCTTATATGGAATTAGTGGATGATGGTAAAGAAGTTAAAACCTGGTAAAGGTCCGAACTTTGTAAAACAGCCATGATTCATCAAAACAAATATGACGGCGCGAATCAGCTCTCCGAGGCGGTCATTTAGAGGGGCTGCATCGTACACTTTTGAGGTATGTTTTGTTTCGGCGCGCGGATTGTATATAATGGCATAAGGACCGCTTTTAGAGGGGGGCGGGGGCCCATTCCCCGGCCTCCTAATTGAAAGCCCCCCATGGGGGGGGGGGTGAACAAGCGGAGGGGGGCTCCACGAGATGGGGAAGGGCAGTGTGCGGGCTGTAATCGCCTCCGAAGGGTATCTGTCGGACGACCAATTCAGATTGCACGATATGCACGTGCATGATCACGTATTTATAACAAAGAAAGATGAGCATGTTGAGGAAATTTCAATGAAGCAATGATACATGATATGTTGCGGAGGGTGTGGAAAAGTAAGGTTAAATGAATCCCTCGTCTTTCGTGCTTGAGGTGGCTTTTCCTTTGCTGTTGCGAAGCACCATCAAAAGAAAAGCCTTATTACGTTTTTAGCCATTTTTGGGTCACTTTTCTATGTCGGAAATGGAGCTGGGCGGTGACAAACAAACGCAAAAACACTCCTTTGCCTTGTGTTTAAGCTAGCAGCGCAAGGACAGGGAGGGTGCATTGGGCAAGATTAGCGATACAGGGTGCAAATAGAATACAATTGACATATTCATAACTCGGGCCTATTGTATCGGATTTTGACGAAATCAAGGGCAATTTTGGTCAATTTGGGGGTGTTCTTTCCATTTTTGAGCTTAAAAAGGGGGCTGAGGGCGCCGAAAACCGTCAAATCGAAAAGCGGAGCTAAAACAGAACGCCGCCGGTTTCTCGATTGAACAGCAACACGAGGCTTTTAGAATCATTTAAAATTCTGGTCTTAGGCCGAAATTTAGTGCATTGTAGCCCGATTTCACCTTGGACAGTCAAAATGAAAAATCGCAAATGCCGGCGACTGCAAAATGCACGGGTGCACAGCAAATAAACAATATGTCAAATAGATTTCTTGAGATCTGGGGCCTGTGGCTTATATATAGTGTTGTTCGGCACCTCAACTTTGCTAGTGCACCTGTAAATCGCATCCCTAGCTTATATGGAATTAGTGGATGCTGGTAAAGAAGTTAAAACCTTGTAAAGGTCCTAAATTTGCAAAACAGCCATAGTTGATCGAAACAAATATGACGGCACGAATCAGCTCTTTGAGGCGGTCATTTAGAGGGGCTGCATCGTACACTTTCGGGATATGTTTCGTTTCGGCGCGCGGATTGTATATAATGGCATAAGGACTGCTTTTAGAGGGGGGCGGGGCCCCATTCCCCGGCCCCCCAATTAAAAGCCCCCCATGGGGGGGGAGGCGGAGGGGCCTCCACAAGATGGGGAAGGGCAGTGTGCAGGCTGCGATCGCCTCTGAAGGGTATCTGTCGGATGTGGAAGTCAGATTGCACAATATGCACGTGCATGATCAGATATTGATAACAAAGAACGATGAGCATGTTGAGGAAATTTCAATGAAGCAATGATACATGATATGTTGTGGAGGGTGTGGAAAAGTAGGGTTAAATGAATCCTTCGTCTTTCGTGCTTGGTCTGGCTTTTCCTTTGCTGGTGCGAAGCACCATCAAAAGAAAAGCCTTATTACGTTTTTAGCCATTTTCAGGTCACCTTTCTATGTCGGAAATTGAGCCGGGCGGTGATGGACAAAAGCAAAAACACCCCTTTGCCTTGTGTTTAAGCTAGCAGCGCAAGGACAGGGAGGGTGCATTTGGCAAGATTAGCGACACAGGGTGCAAATAGCATAATATTGACATATTCATAACTCGGGCCTATTGTATCGGATTTCGACGAAATTAAGGAGAATTTTGGTCAATTTGGGGGTGTTCTTTTCATTTTTGAGCTTAAAACGTAGGCTGCCTGCGCTGAAAACCGTGAATTCGAAAAGCGGTGCTAAAACAAAATGACGGCGGTTTTCCAATTGTACAGCAAGACGGAGCTTTTAGAATCATTTATAAATCTGGTCTCAGATTGAAATGTCGTGCACCGTAGCCCGATTTCACTTTGGACAGTCAAAATGAAAGATCGCAAATGCCGGTGCCCGCGAAATGCACGCGTGCACAGCAAATAAATAATATGGCAAATAGATTTCTTGAGATTTGGGGCCTGTGGCTTATATGTAGTGTTGTTCGGCACCTCAACTTTACTAGTGCACCTTTAAATCGCATCCCTAGCTTATATGGAATTAGTGGATGCTGGTAAAGAGGTTAAAACCTTGTAAAGGTCCTAACTTTGCAAAACAGCCATGATTGATCGGAACAAATATGACGGTGCGGATCACCTCACCGAGGCGGTCATTTAGAGGGGCTGCATTGTACACTTTTGAGGTATGTTTCGTTTCAGCGCGCGGATGGTATATAATGGCATAAGGACGGCTTTTAGAGGGGGGCGGGGCCCCATTCCCCGGCCCCCCAATTAAAAGCCCCCCATGGGGGGGGAGGTGAACAAGTGGAGGGGGGCTTCACCAGATCGGGAAGGGCAGTGTGCGGGCTGCGATCGCCTCTGAAAGGTATGTGTCGGACGTGGATGTCAAATTGCACAATATGCACATGCATGATCAAGTATTTATAACAAAGAACGATGAGCATGTTGAGGAAATTGCAATGAAGCAATGAAACATGATATGTTGTGGAGGGTGTGGAAAAGTAGGATTAAATGAATCCTTCGTCTTTCGTGATTGGTCTCGCTTTTCCTGCTGGTGCGAAGCACCATCAAAAGAAAAGCCTTATTACGTTTTTAGCCATTTTTGGGTCAATTTTCTATGTCGGAAATGGAGCCGGGCGGTGACAAACAAACGCAAAAACACTCCTTTGCCTTATGTTTAAGCTAGCAGCGCAAGGACAGGGAGGGTGCATTGGGCAAGATTAGCGATACAGGGTGCAAATAGCATACAATTGACATATTCATATCTCGGGCCTATTGTATCGGATTTTGACGAAATCAAGGGCAATTTTGGTCAATTTGGGGGTGTTCTTTCCAATTTTGAGCTCAGAACGGCGGCTGAGGGCGCTGCAAAACTGTCAAATCGAAAAGCGGTGCTAAAACAAAACGACGGGGGTTTCTCGATTAAACAGCAACACGAGGCTTTTAGAATCATTTATAAATCTGGTCTTAGATCCAAATTTAGTGCATTGTAGCCCGATTTCACCTTGGACAGTCAAAATGAAAGATCGCAAATGCTGGCGACTGCAAAATGCACGGGTGCACAGCAAATAAATAATATGTCAAATAGATTTCTTGAGATTTGGGGCCTGTGGCTTATATATAGTGTTGTTCCGCACCTCAACTTTGCTGGTGCACCTTTAAATCGCATCCCTAGCTTATATGGAATTAGTGGATGCTGGTAAAGAAGTTAAAACCTTGTAAAGGTTTTAACTTTGCAAAACAGCCATGATGAATCGAAACAAATATGACGGCGCGAATCAGCTCTTTGAGGCGGTGATTTAGAGGGGCTGCATCGTACACTTTTGGGATATGTTTCGTTTCGGCGCGCGGATTGTATATAATGGCATAAGGACTGCTTTTAGAGGGGGGCGGGGCCCCATTCCCCGGCCCCCCAGTTAAAAGCCCCCCATGGGGGGGGAGGTGAACAAGCGGAGGGGGGCTCCACGAGGTGGGGAAGGGCAGTGTGCGGGCTGTGATCGCCTCCGAAGGGTATCTGTCGGACGACGAATTCAGATTGCACGATATGCATGTGCATGATCACGTATTTATAACAAAGAAAGATGAGCATGTTGAGGAAATTTCAATGAAGCAATGATACATGATATGTTGCGGAGCGTGTGGAAAAGTAAGGTTAAATGAATCCTTCGTCTTTCGTGCTTGGTGTGGCTTTTCCTTTGCTGGTGCGAAGCACCATCAAAAGCAAAGCCTTATTACGTTTTTAGCCATTTTCGGGTCAATTTTCTATGTCGGAAATGGAGCCGGGCGGTGACAAACAAACGCAAAAACACTCCTTTGCCTTATGTTTAAGCTAGCAGCGCAAGGACAGGGAGGGTGCATTAGGCAAGATTAGCGATACAGGGTGCAAATAGCATACAATTGACATATTCATAACTCGGGCCTATTGTATCGGATTTTGACGAAATCAAGGGCAATTTTGGTCAATTTGGGGGTGTTCTTTCCATTTCCGAGCTTAAAAAGGCGGCTGAGGGCGCTGAAAACCGTCAAATCGAAAAGCGGAGCTAAAACAAAACGACGGCGGTTTCTCCATTGAACAGCAACACGAGGCTTTTAGAATCTGGTCTTAGATCGAAATTTAGTGCATTATAGCCCGATTTCACTTTGGACAGTCAAAATGAAAGATCGCAAATGCCGGCGACTGCAAAATGCAGGCGTGCACAGCAAATAAATAATATGTCAAATAGATTTCTTGAGATTTGGGGGCCTGTGGCTTATATATAGTGTTGTTCGGCACCTCAACTTTGCTGGTGCACCTTTAAATCGCATCCCTAGCTTATATGGAATTAGTGGATGCTGGTAAAGAAGTTAAAACCTTGTAAAGGTCCTAACTTTGCAAAACAGCCATGATTAATCAAAACAAATATGACGGCGCGAATCAGCTCTTTGAGGCGGTGATTTCGAGGGGCTGCATTGTACAGTTTTGGGATATGTTTCGTTTCGGCGCGCGGATTGTATATAATGGCATAAGGACTGCTTTTAGAGGGGGGCGGGGCCCCATTCCCCGGCCCCCCAATTAAAAGCCCCCCATGGGGGGGGAGGTGAACAAGCGGGGGGAAATTGCACGAGGTGGGGTCGCACGGGGACTCATATGAGAACGGGGAGGACAAGGAGCACAAAGGCAAAAAGACCATTCAAAGGCGGAGAAGGAGAAAACCATGAAAACATGGGAGCAACGGCGCCAGCGCCGGCCGCTAGGCTCCGTTTTTGTGGGCCAAGCCCCACAAAGACGTAGCCTAGCGGGAGCTGCCACCTGCCTTTTGCACAATATGGTTGCCCTATTGGCAGAAAAGGCTTGCCAGATGGGCAGCAGGTATACATGCCAAATATGGCGAAAAAAATGGCAGTAAACTGCCAAAAACACACAAAATTGATGATAAATCATCAAAACTGCACTAGATTTGGCCAATGAGGTTGCTTTTCTGACGTTTTGGCCCGAGTCGGACATTTTAAGGGGCTACAACATGATGTAACTCCGCAAGCAAGAGCCAATACGGAATTGAGCCCGAAATTTTCGGAGACTGCCCGAAAAACTGCTTAAAACGGTCCTAATTCACCAAAACGACCATGGTCGGCCAAAAAGAAGAAGAGTCACATTCTTAGAATTTGATTGCGATCATTTTAAGGGGCTGCATGGACGGGGTTTGAGAAGGGCTGTCTTCCAGGGGGAGGGGGGGTGGCGTAACGTAGTAGTTGGTCACTGCTTCTGGCGCGGGGTCAGGGGCCCCCAACACCCCGACCCCCACAGAAGCCAGCCCCTTGCGGGGGGGATTTGAACAAGCGGAGGGGGGCTCCACGAGATGGGGAAGGGCGGTGTGCGGGCTGTGATCGCCTCTGAAGGGTATGTGTCGGACGACGAATTCAGATTGCACGATATGCACGTGCATGATCATCTATTTATAGCAAAGAACAATGAGCATGTTGAGGAAATTTCAATGAAGCAATGATACATGATTTGTTGTGGAGGGTGTGGAAAAGTAAGGTTAAACGAATCCTTTGTCTTTCATGCTTGGTCTTGCTTTTCCTTTGCTGGTGTGAAGCACCATCAAAAGAAAAGCCTTATTACGCTTTTAGCCATTTTCGGGTCACCTTTCTATGTCGGAAATGGAGCCGGGCGGTGACAAACAAACGGAAAAACACTCCTTTGCCTTGTGTTTAAGCTAGCAGCGCAAGGACAGGGACCGTGCATTGGGCAAGATTAGCGATACAGGGTGCAAATAGCATATAATTGACATATTCATAACTCAGGCCTATTGTATCGGATTTTGACGAAATTAAGGGTAATTTTGGTCAATTTGGGGGTGTTCTTTGCATTTATCAGCTTAAAAAGGCACCCGAGTGCGCTGAAAACTTTTTAATCGAAAAGTGGTGCTAGAACGAAATGACGGCGGTCGCTCAATTGAACAGCAAGACGAGGCTTTTAGAATTGTTTATAAATCTGGTCTCAGATTGAAATTTTGTGCATTGTAGCCCTATTTCACTTTGGACAGTCAAAATGAAAGATCGCAAATGCCGGCGACTGCGTAATGCACGCGTGCACAGCAAATAAATAATATGGCAAATGGATTTCTTGAGATTTGGGGCCTGTGGCTTATATATAGTGTTGTTCGGCACCCCAACGTTGCTAGTGCACCTTTAAATCGCATCCCTAGCTTATATGGAATTAGTGGATGCTGGTAAAGAAGTTAAAACCTTGTAAAGGTCCTAACTTTGCAGAACAGCACTGATTGATCGAAACAAATATGACGGCGCGAATCAGCTCTTTGAGGCGGTCATTTAGAGGGGCTGCATCGTAGACTTGTGGGACATGTTTCATTTCGGCGCGCGGATTGTATATAATGGCATAAGGACTGCTTTTAGAGGGGGGCGGGGCCCCATTCCCCGGCCCCCCAATTAAAAGCCCCCCATGGGGGGGGAGAGTGAACGAGCGGGGGAAAGTTGCACGAGGTGGGGTCGCATGGGTGCTCAGATGAGAAGGGGGAGGAGAAGGAGCACAAAGGCAAAAAGACCATTCAAAGGCGGAGAAGGGGAAGACCATGAAAACACGGGAGCAACGGCGCCATCGCCGGCCGCTAGGCTCCGTTTTTGTGGGCCAAGCCCCACAAAAACGGAGCCTAGCGGGTGCTGCCTCCTACCTCTTGCACAATATGGTTGCCCCCTTGGCGGAAAAGGCTTGCCAGATGGGCAGCAAGTATACATGCCAAATATGGCGAAAAAAATGGCAAAAAACTGCGAAAAAACGCACAAAATTGACTGTAAATCATCCAAACGGCACCCGATTTGGCCAATGAGGTTGCTTTTCCGACGATTGGGCCCGAGATGGTCATTTTGAGGGGCTACAACGTGATGTAACTTCGCAAGCAAGAGCCAATACCAAATTCAGCCCCAAATTTTCGGAGACTGCCCGAAAATCTGCTTAAAACAATCCTAATTCACCAAAACGACCATCATCGGCCAAAGAGAAGAAAAGTCACATTCTTAGAATTCGATTGCGATCATTTTAGGGGGCTGCGTGGAAGGGGTTTGAGAAGGGCTGTCTTCCAGGGGGGGGGTGTCGCGTAACGTAGTAGTTGGTCAGTGCTTCTGGCGCGGGGTCAGGGGCCCCCAACACCCCGACCCCCACAGAAGCCAGCCCCCTGCGGGGGGGAATTGAACAAGCGGAGGGGGGCTCCACGAGATGGGGAAGGGCAGTGTGCGGGCTGCGATCGCCTCTGAAGGGTATGTGTCAGACGTGGAAGTCAGATTGCACAATATGCACGTGCATGATCAGGTATTGATAACAAAGAACGATGAGCATGTTGGCGAAATTTCAATGAAGCAATGATACATGATATGTTGTGGAGACTGTGGAAAAGTAGGATTAAATGAATCCTTCGTCTTTCGTGCTTGGTGCGGCTTTTCCTTTGTTGGTTCTAGGCACTATCAAAGGAAAAGCCTTATTACGCTTTCAGCCATTTTTGGGGTCACCTTTCTATGTCGGAAATGGAGCCGGGCGGTGACAAACAGAGGCAAAAACACTCCTTTGCCTTGTGTTTAAGCTATCAGCGCAACGACAGGGAGGGTGCATTTGGCAAGATTAGCGACACAGGGTGCAAATAGCATAAAATTGACATGTTCATAACTCGGGCCTATTGTATCGGATTTTGACGAAATTAAGGGCAATTTTGGTCAATTTGGGGGTACTCTTTTCATTTTTGAGCTTAGAAAGGCGGCCGCATGCGCTGAAAACCATCCAATCGAAAAGCGGTGCTAAAACAAAATGACGGCGGCTTTTCTAATGTACAGGAAAACGCAGCTTTTAGAATCATTTATACATCTGGTCTTAGATCAAAATTTCGTGCACTGTAGCCCGATTTCACTTTGGACAGTCAAAATGAAAGATTGCAAATGCCGGCGACTGCGAAATGCACGCGTGCACAGCAAATAAATAATATGGCAAATGGATTTCTTGAGATTTGAGGCATATGGCTTATATATAGTGTTGTTCAGCACCTCAACTTTGCTAGTGCACCTTTAAATCGCATCCCTAGCTTATATGGAATTTGTGGATGCTGCTAAAGAAGTTAAAACCTTGTAAAGGTATTAACTTTGCAAAACAGCCATGATTGATCCAAACAATTATGACTGCGCGAATCAGCTCTCCGAGGCGGTCATTTAGAGGGGCTGCATCGTAGACTTTTGAGATATGTTTCATTTCAGCGCGCGAGTCGTATATAATGGCATAAGGACAGCTTTTAGAGGGGGGCTGGGCCCCATTCCCCGGCCCCCCAATTAAAAGCCCCCCATGGGGGGGGAGGTGAACAAGGGTAGGATATTCAACAACCTCTTGGCTTTGGCCCGCAAGGTAATTACTGCGGCGGTGGATGCCGGTCGAGAATCATGTGCGCATTCGGAGTCTGGCTTGCATGCTCTTGGTACTACGATTGGTGCCCCACCTCCCCCGGATGTTGCAAACCCACCTCCACTTCCCAAGCGTGCCCGTGGCGGTCGAGGCAATGGTGGTCGTGGTGGTGGTGGTGGTGCAAAGCGGCAACGGACGGACACTGCTTCCACAAGTGCACCACCCTCAGAGGATACGGTCCCGTCCAATCCTGTGCCCGCACCATACCCCGGCCCTCCCCCCACGACAACTCCGGTCATTCCTCTCTCTGTAGCTCCTCTCCAGAATGCTTCCGTGGTGCCACCGCTAGCAGCCTTGACTCCTCACTTCTTCGACACCATCGGCATGGCATCGGCCTCTCAATCTTTTGTTGCACCGGCAGGCCTGTCTCAATCTTGCACGCAGCCGTTGTGGCAACCCGCGGCCTTCCCGCTTCCTTTTAACGGGCCGATGCCGCCATACATGTCCCCTCACCATCTTTTGGGGTAAGGCTGTGCAACTATACAGCAACAGCCGGTGCTCAAGGTTGCTTTTGTACGTCTACACACAAATGGTATGAGCGCCACCTCCATGTCACGCTTGCAATCGGATATGTTGTTTTTCAATCCAACCGACATTTCATTGCATTTCACCATCTTATAACGTCATCTTCTCAATGTGTCCAACATCGTCTCAATGTGTCCAATCCATTTCATGTACCATGGTGCAGCAACACCCCCCGGGGTACTTTGGGAAACCTGCTTGTGGAAACCAGTAGGGTTAGGCAATTTTTGGGGGGACCCCCCGACCAAAAACGGTCCGGAGGCGAAACAATGCGGTCGAACCAGCCGACAAGGTCTTAACATTCAAAAAGTAGACACTTTTGCGGTGTCATTGCAAAAAAAAAAAGCCAAAAACCGAGCCGGTGGCGCCTAGTTACCCCCCCGGTACTTTGGGAAACCTGCTTGTGGAGACTAGTAGGGTTAGGCAATGTTTGGGGGGACCCCCGACCAAAAACGGTCCCGGTGCGCAAAAATGCGGTCAAACCAACCCATCAGGGTCTTGTTATTCAAAAAGTAGACACTTTTGCGGTGATAATGCCAAAGAAAGCGCCAAAAACGGAGCCGGTGGCGCCAAGTTACCCCCCCGGTACTTTGGGAAACTTGCTTGTTGCACCATATTACCAAAACACTCAGACACCTTAAAAACACCCACTTTGCCATACGTACAGACTCTCTTACCTCCCAAATACTGTCCTGATATGTGCATGCATGTCATGGGAGGGTGTGAGGCAGGGAAAGCGCAGCGCAAGTGTAAGAATGGCCCCGGGAATTGCCCGGGGCCTTTGCTTTTTTTCAAATTTTCGATCATACCAGGACAAATCAATATGCGCTATTTCTGGAGCGGCAGCCGTTTTTGGCGCTGTGGAGTTGGGCAGAGCGCAAGTCGCCGGCGGCAGGGGTCGTCGGTTCCATTCTTGGGCGCCCGGGCGCTGCGCAATTGGCGGCGTTGCCATTTTTCTGCCAGAAATCCGGCTCCGGCTGGTTTTTCTGCGGATAAGCCCTTATCCGCAGAAAAACGCATTTCTGCGGATAACACTTGCCCTGCAGATCCAAGCAGCGGCGGATGATTGCCGACGATGACGACCGAACTTGCAAATTGGATGCGATTTGACTGATAGCGAGACAACCTGCAGCAGTGTGTTCGAATCTTCAGTGTAAACAAAATATAAACATGTTGTAAACTCGAATGCTGGACAACTTTGAGAAGCTTTCACATACATACATGCAGCAGCTTGTTGCAGCTCACAGACTAAACTCATCCTACAGGCTTTCCGCAACCTGCATCTTGTGTTCCGTGCAGTTGCCACTTTGATAGTCAACTTAAAACGTTGCTGGTTGGCACCATTATCATCTCAATCTAACCCACAATCAACCATTACACATACGTTGCGGCTGCTCACCTCAAAACCTGATGCGTCACATTGCATACGAGCTGGAAGAAAGCACAACTATCATCCAACTTTTTCGTAGTGAAGTTACTCCTTTGCAATTCAAGCTAAATTCAGTGTAGATGCTAACATTGTAATCTTGATCCCACCTACAATGCGCTGGTAAACACTGATCTCGGCTCCTATACTCGGGAACATATTTCATGTGACCGAAAAGACGAACAAAAAGTGTTTTTTCCCTCCAATTCTTCCCCAGCGTAGTTGCTATTTTGACATTCAAGGTAAATTGACGGTTGATGCTACCTTTGTCATTTCAATCCATAACACAAGCCACCCCCAAATGCTGTGTCTGGCCCCGTCAATCAAAAACCAACTACGCAACTCACATATGACCCAAAACGAAGCAGAACAGGATCTCCCCGGCCCCGAACTCCTCTGTAGTGAAGTTGCCAATTTAACAGTTGAGCTAAATCTATGGGTTCAAGCTAAAACCCAGTAAAACATCGCTCGGAGGGAGCCAAAGGCCTTCTAAATAGAATGAAAAACAATCGGACGGACTGTAAAACTTGGGGCGTAGCCTTGTCGGAATCCATGTTTGTTGCCCATTTGTCCTTTGCACACTCATGTTGCTTCTTCTGTGCCATTTCAGGTGTAAATTATTATGCGATCTCAGCATTTGATTCCAATCCCAGATTTCGATCCCAAAATTAATTCTGATTGCAGATTTCAGTTCTGTCTTTGCATTTTTGATGTTGCATTGATTTTTTTCAATTCTGCGGTTGGCCAGCATTTGTTCTAACATTATTTGGATTTCCGATTCGTCGAGTGGCTGCTGCTGTTTGTGCGCGCGCGCCGTCTTTGGTCGCACCGTAATGCAGGCCAGCCAATCGAATACCCTTCCAGTTTGGTGCTAATAGTGTTAGATCTATCATGTGGAATTAGGAATCACTTATCCAACCGGAGGAAGTTTATGTGACAGCCATAGTACGTGCGTTGATCGCTTCTGTGGACAAGTGCTGAGGAAGTACCTTTGGAAACCAAGGCCGTCCTTATCTCTGCTATGGTGGTACTAGTAGTCACGGCAAAACCTACCACGTCACATGGGGTGTCTTCGGAAGGGGACGAGAGGTGAGACCAAGGGAAGCATAGGAAGGCGCACCGCTGGTTGTGGGATACATTGGTTGTTGCCTTGCAATTGGATTCCATTGGGGTGCCACATCATATTTCGTTTTGAGGTCTCATGCATTCATTCTAAGAGTTGACATTGCATTTGTCATTCATGCATGGTTCATTTGTGTCTTCATGGTGTGACTTAAACTTGGTGGTGCCCATGATTCCATGGTCAAGGTGAACATATGGTGCCGCCTCTCCCGGAGCTGGATTTGGTGCTTTCCCTCATTCTCCCTCTCTCTCCCAATTCATCATACTCCAAGAGGTAAATTGAGCATTTAATGCCATGTTACCGTTGTCTTTGATCCTTTGTGACTCTTGGGCTCTTTCACGTTTTTCAAGTGCCCGTGGCTTGGGAGTTATCCAATTGAGTCATGCCGTGGTTTTGCCGTCTGATGATTAGACTCAAGGATAGGCATTGGTCGAGCTTTCGCCTCTCTCTATCCAAGTGCATGCATGCTCTCTTGGGTCAAGGCTAGGCGAAACTCTCTCCCCATGCATGCCCTCTCTCATGGTGGGTAGGTCAATCTCTCTCAAGGGATTTGGTTGGGGAATATCTCTTCTCGGGCATGGTTAGGCGATGCATGTACTCTCTCCGGCTCTCCGGGATGAGACCAACTCTCCATGCACGTGCTCTCTTTGGGTGGCATCATCTCTCCATGCACGTGCTCTCTTTGGGTGGAGGTTAGGTCCCATGAGTAGCCCGGGAGGCCATCGGCCTATTGTGTGCTTCTTTGCCAAGAGGTGGGTCTCCATATCAATGGTGTATTGCTCATTTGCTAATTTGGTTTAGATTAGTTGTTGATCCTAAGAGCTAGCCGGGTCATGGTTTGGTGCCTTTGTTGGTGCGTTTACATGCCCCATGTGACCATGTATGTGCATGTGCACTTCCTTCCCTCACGTTGGTGTAGTCAAGACGTCCGGAGACTCAAGTGTGACTCATTTGCTCTTTCGGGCTGCCCCGACGGCGGTGTCCTTCATTTCTTCCCACTCCTCCACCCCCGGTGAGACCATCCATGTCGGCCTGTAGAAGTAGTGTGAATTTTGGTTTACACTTTTGCATGCATGACTCAAGTCCATAGGATAATGCCCGTGCCCATGAACTCTTCGTCCTTGCATTGCATGTGGTCCGACCGGAGGAGTAGGTTGAGTCTTACTCGCGCTTTTGAATTCTTTTTCTTTTCTCAAGGGTGGACCTGCCTTGTGCCCGTTTGGACTCTATTTGGACCCGTGCTCGTCGCGTGTGGACTAGTGGACCCGTCTTGGACCCGTATTGGCTCATTTGTGGGTTTTTGTGGACCATTTGCGAACTTTTGGTTGGATCATTGTTGGACTGTATTGGATTCTTGGGTCATTTCGTCATTGGGCTTTCAGTTGGAATTGTTTGTGTCATTGCCGTTCTCTGAGGGACTTGAGTGGCTTATGAGCTTGGAAATCTTTGCTGGTTTTATTGGTTGGAAATTTGGTTGGTTGGAAATTGGAAAAAATGGAAGATTCACTCGGTTCAAGTCACCTTGAGCGCGAATTGTTGGTAGCAGAGGCTTTCCTAGGCGGGGGTTTAGCCAACGGCTCTGACACGGGCAGTGCGATGACTCTTGGAGAGGTTACGGCCATGATGGGGATGATCAAAGCACGGCCTGTGGAATCGGGTTCGGACTATGCGACAGGGCATGAGTGGACGGTTGGGTCTCCTTTGGAACTGGCAGTTGGGCTTAGGCAGGGCCAGCCATCCTACCCAATTGAGGAAGACACCAACATGGAATCCGCACCATGGGGATACCGATCCTTTGAGAGGATTTGGATGGTGAATCAATTCGGTGAAGGGTAGGGTAGGTATCTTCGGGAGCTCGGGATGCCTTCTTTGACAATGCAGGAAGAAGGTCTTACCAAGGGGGCTTCCTGTCCCTCCCACTGCCCTAGTTCAGGTGCCTCTGAAGCCGCTCCCGCAGCTGCTTGGGAAGGCAGTGTCGCGGCCACCCGGTCCAGGTTTCCCAGGCGGGAGGGTGTCCCCACATGTGTCCATGGGTAGGGCCACATGCCCCCTCCTTTGGGCGGCAGCTCTGGGGGCTGTCCAGCCGTGTGGAGTATCTCTCACCACAAGGGGTATTGCTCCCGCTAGTCTACGGTACGAACGCCTCACCCTTGTGGCTTGAGTTGCGGGACCTCTCTGCTTGGCAGGCGACCCCCTCCTGGACTGTGTACCGGCTCGCCTGTCACCGGTTGCTTCCATGGCTCCGGGTGACGTTTTGCATGGTCCCCAATGCAGCCTGGCCGGGCTCGGACCAGTGGCCTTGGGGTACCGCCCCTGCTGCTGGCCCGCTGGGTCCGCTGGCTCGCCCCAGTGCGTCCGACCCATGGGGTGTTGGTTCTTTCCTGTCCCTCGGCCGCCCTACGTGTGCACGTGTGTGCGGTGTCCTGGGCCACTTGGCTCCTGTTCACCGGTGTGCCCGCCCGGTGTGTTGTGTTGTGTTGCGTGTGCGGTGTCCTGGGCCACTTGGCTCCTGTTCACGGATGTGCCCGCTCGGTGCGTTGCTTTGCGTGTGCGGTGTCCTGGGCCACTTGGCTCCTGTTCACTGGTGTGCCCGCGTGGTTCGTTGTGTTGCGTCTGCGGTGTCCTGGGCCACTCGGCTCCTGTTCACCGGTGTGCCCGCTCGGTGCGTTGCTTTACTGCTGCGGTGTCTTGGGCCACTTGGCTCCTGTTCACCGGTGTGCCCGTTCGGTGTGTGGTGTTGCGTCTGCGGTGTCCTGAGCCACTTGGCTCCTATTCACCGGTGTGCCCGCTCGGTGCGTTGTTTTGCTTGTGCAGTGTCCTGGGCCACTTGGCTCCTGTTCACCGGTGTGCCCGCTCGGTGTCTTTTGTTGCGTGTGCGGTGTCCTGGGCAAATTGGCTCCTGTTCACCGGTGTGCCCGCTCGGTGCGTTGCTTTGCTTCTGCGGTGTCCTGGGCCACTTGGCTCCTGTTCACCGGTGTGCCCGCTCGGTGTGTTGTGTTGCGTGTGCGGTGTTCTGGGCCACTTGGATCCTGTTCTCCGGTGTGCCCGCTCAATGCGTTGCTTTGCGTGTGCGGTGTCCTGGGCCACTTGGCTCCTGCTCACAGGTGTGCCCGCGTGGTTTGTTGCGTTGTGTCTGCGGTGTCCTGGGCCACTTGGCTCCTGTTCACCGGTGTGCCCGCCCGGTGTGTTGTGTTGCGTGTGCGGTGTCCTGGGCCACTTGGCTCCTGTTCACCGCTGTGTGATGTGTTGCGTCTGCGGTGTCTTGGGCCACTTGGCTCCTGTTCACCGGTGTGCCCGCTCGGTGTGTTGTGTTGCGTGTGCGGTGTCCTGGGCCACTTGGCTCCTGTTCACCGGTGTGCCCGCTCCGTCCGTTGCTGTGCTCGTGCGGTGTCATGGGCCACTTGGCTCCTGTTCACCGGTGTGCCCGCTCGGTGTGCTGTGTCGTGTGTGCGGTGTCCAGGGCCATTTGGCTCCTGTTCACCGGTGTGCCCGCTCCGTCCTGTGCTTTGTTCGTGCGGTGTCCTGGGCCACTTGGGTCCTGTTCACCGGTGTGCCCGCTCGGTGTGACGTGTTGCGCGTGCGGTGTCCTGGGCCTCTTGGCTCCTGTTCACCGGTGTGCCCCCTCGGTGTGTTGTGTTGCGTGTATGGTGTGCTGGGCCCCTTGGCTCTTGTTCACCGGTGTGCTCGCTCGGTCTGCTGTGTTGGGTGTGCGGTGTCTTCGGCCTCTTGGCTTCTGTTCACCAGTGTGCTCGCTCGGTGTGTTGTGCTGTGGGTTGCGTGTGCGGGGCGTCGCTGCGGGGCGCAAACTCGTCCATCCGGACGGCGGCTATTCGTAGCCGGCAGGGGCTCGGTTCGCTGCCGAGCGCGCACTCGTCCATCCAGACGGCGGCTGTTCGTAGCCGGCAGGGGCTGGGTACCCTCCGGGCGCGCACTCGTCCATCCAGACGGTGGCTGTTCCGTAGCCGGCAGGGGCTGGGTTCGCTGCCAGGCGCGCACATGTCCGTCCTGACAGCGGCTGGTGTTGCTTGGCACCTGTTCTCGTGCCCTGGTTCATTGCGTGTTGTGCGCGCTCTCCGGGTTAGCGGCTCCCGGCGGCCGTTGCTGCTTGGCACCTGTCGCTGTGCCTTGGTTGTGGCCGGCGGCGTGCCTCTCTGGCTTGCCTCATGGCCCCGCGTGGTGCGCCGCGCCTCGTCCGGTCCGGTTGCTCTTGGTGCTCTGGTCGGCTTTCCCGACGCCGTGGTGCCTTTCCCGACCCCGGGGGCTTGCGCTCCCGGCTTTACTGGGTGGCTGCGCGGGGCACGCGGAGGCCGGCCGAGAACCGGGCTCATTGTGCCTGCCGCTGGCCCCCGCCGAGGCAGGGGCGCTGGGCTCGCTCCGCGTCGTACCCGTTCGGGGCCCCGCGATGGGGTTGTCCCTGGCGGGTCCCTCCGGTGTCGGTCTTGGGCTGCGTGCGCTGCGGTGGTTGGCGTGTGTGGACCCGGTCACTGACGCGTCTGGTTTTCCGTGCCGTCCGTCGTTCGACGGAGGACTCGGCCGGTGCACCGGAGCTGTTTTGTGGAGACACCGACACCTCCCCTTGCGGGTCGGAGGACGCCACGCCCGGGTCCCGTGCGTGTGTGCGTGTGCTCGTTTGTCCTGGCTGGGTCGGGCGGGCCGGCCTCCCGGGCGCGTTTTGGTGCGCCTCACCTGTTCCTCTGGCCGCTCTGTCTTTCTGTCTTGCTCGGCCCCCTCCGAGCTGGGGTTGCCCCTTTCTTGGTCCTTTGTTTGCCCTCCCCTTGTTTCCCCTCCCCTGCCCCCCCCTTATTTTGTTTTTTTTTCTTCTTCTTCCGCGCGCCCCCTTTGTCTCTTGCTGTCTTTGGTTTCCGGCCCCGGGTGCCTTGGGCCTTGGCGCTTTTTTTTTCCTTCCTCCCCCACCCGGCTTGTGGTTTTTTTTTCCCTCTTTTTTTGTGCGCCCCCTTTGTCTCTGGCTTTCTCTGGTTTCGGGCCCTGGGTGCCCTGGGCCTTGCAGCTGTGTGTTGTTTGTTTCGTTGGCCTCCCGCTTCTCGGCTCTCCGTGTGCTCTCGCCTGGTTTGTGTTTCCCACCTCGCCGCTGGCTGCTCCCTGGTGGTTGCTGCGCTGCCCCCCCTTTTCTGTCTCGCGGTTTTCGTCGCTGCGGCTCGGTGCTCCGTTTTTTTGTTTTGCTCTCTTTCGTTGTGCGCCCCTGTTGTCTCTGGCTTTCTCTGGTTTCCGGCCCCGGATGCCCTGGGCCTTGGCGCTGTGTGTTTTTTGTTTTGTTGGCCTCCCGCTTCTCGGCTCGCTGTGCGCTCTCGCCTCTTTTGTGTTTCCTGCCTGCCCGTTGGCGGCTCCCTGGTGGTTGCTGCCCCCCCCCCCCTTTTGTGTCTCGCATTTTTCGTCGCTGCCGCTCGGTGCTCGGTTTTTATTTCTTTTCCCTCTTTCGTTGTGCGCCCCCGTTGTCTCTGGCTTTCTCTGGTTTCCGGCTCCGGGTGCCCTGGGCTTTGGCGCTGTGTGTTGTTTGTTTTGTTGGCCTGCCGTTTCTCGGCTCTCCGTGCGCTCTCGCCTCTTGTATGTTACCCGCCTGGCCGTTGGCTGCTCCCTGGTGGTTTCTGCCCCCCCCCCCTCTTTTGTGTCTCGCGGTTTTCCTCGCTGCCACTCGCTGCTCCGTTTTTTTTTCTCTGCTGCTGTGCTCCTGCCTGCTTGCTTGGCGCTCGTCGGCGGTTCTCGCCGCCTTCTGCCCCCCCCCCCCCCCCCCGGTGCGTGCGTGGTGCCTTGTGCTGTCTGGTGTTGCGGCAGCGCTGCCCTTCCGTCGGGTGTTTTGCGGTGCCGTGTTGCCGTGTTCCGCGCTACGTGCCGTGCTGTGGTGCCCCGCCTTGCTGTGTTGTGGGCTGCTGCGTGCTGTGCGGTGTTTGTTGGGGTGTTTGTTTGTGTGTCGTGCTGCGCTGTTGGTTGCTGCTGCGTGTTCTGCTGTGTCTCTGGTCGTGCCGTCTGGTTGGGTCGTTCGCGGTGTGGTTTGCTGTCCGGTTATGGTCTGTGTTGCCGTGTGCTGTGCTGTGCTGTGTGTCCCTGGGTGCGGTGCTGCGCCGCGCTGCTGCGCGTTGTGCCGCCCGGTGTTGTGCTGTTGTGTGCTGTGTTGTTTCGTTGCGCTCGTTTGGTGCCGCTGCTTGTTGTGCGGTGCCCTCTGGCGCTGCCCGTGCCCCGGGGCCTTGTGCTTTGCGGCGCTGTGATTTGCGGTGGTAGCAGTAACGCTGACGTTGCCGAACCGGACCGCACGAACTGCGGAGCGGTGGCGAGGACGGCGGTCTGCAGGCACCTCGCCCGGGATACCACGGGGCTCAGGCAATACAGGCCAACGGACCGCACGGCGCTGGCGTCCACGGTCGCGGCCGTCACCATGGAACCCGTGGCGGCGTGGCCAGCGCAAATGCTGCCCCACGTCCCCTGCCGAGACACGCGGCCCCGCCAGCCAGCCGCAACGCACACGCCGACGGCACCCCTCACGGCGGAGCAGCTGTACGTCGTCACGGCGGTGCTACTGGCAGACGGCAGGGAGAGTTTTGTCGACCACCACGGCCCGGAGTAGATCGCGGGAAGCGTACAAGGGCCGCAGCGCGACGAGCCCCACCCGTCGCACGCCACACTCTGCGAGCGCACCCGCGTCAGGGACAAAGGTGGCGGCGCACCCCCTCCCGGGCCTCAGCAGGAGGAGGCGCTGGTGCTGCAGGCGGCGGGCTACTAGGCGATCCTGCACGGCCACACCAGGGGGTACCGGTCGCACATCCTGGCCGAGGGCCGCTGGACCGTCTGGCACAGCATCGCCAGGCGAGGGGCATTCCCGCCCCAGCTTCATGTTGACTGGCAGCAGGGGCCCACCCAGGCCTACTATATGACGGCGGACCCCTGGCCGCTAGCAGTCCTGCTACACACCGTCAGCGCCCCCAACAAGAGGCAGGAACCGGGGTGGGCCAGCCCCCCCGCACTGAATTTTGAGGTTTGAGGTTTGATTTTGCGGGTACTAGACGCCTTTTGGCCCCGGGGGGCCACCTGGTCGGGCCAGGTGATATCCTCCCCACCGGGTCTTAGTGGGGGGCCCTCCAAGACGCACCTCCTGCCTGGTGGCGGAGTCCCTCGGGTTCACACAGCTCGGAGCTCCGTCCCTCCCCGGCTTCCCCATTTCGCCACTCCCCGGTCAGTGCATCAATTCGCAGCCGTGGCTGCGGGCGCTTACCCACTGCGTCGCCCCCCTAATGCGTGGTCGCCCGGGGCACCGGTGCTGCCGGGGCCGTGCTACTGGCTTGTCGCCAGTGGGACCCCCTTGGGCTGGCGCGGAGGCTGCCTAGCCTAGGGGCTGGGGCGTGGCGCAGTGCGTCACTACTGCCTTGGTGGGTGCAGTGCCCCGTCTGTGTGTGCGCGGCGCTCGCGGCGGATTCGGGGGGCTCGGGCCGGTACCTGGTGTTGTGTCTCTCCCGTTTCCCCCTTTCCGCCCCGCGTGTCCCGCGCTGCTTGTGGCGGGCCGTCCCGTCCGGGTGTCCCTTACCCTCGCTCGCTGGTACGCCATCCCACGCGGTCAATGCGTTCCGCGAGCTCGGTCCGGTTGCCCTTCTGGTAGTCCCCGCGTGCCCTTTGCGTGTGTCTGCGCTCGTGCTCCCGCGGCGTCCGCTCCCCCCCCCCCTGGGTGGTATGGCGTGCGCACGTCGCACGGTCCCGGCACTGGGCGCTGGTAGGGCCGTTCCACGTGGTCCGTCCCCCTCCGCGTGTGCTGCCCCGGTCCCTTACTCCGTCTGGTGAAGCCGGTTCGGACCCCCGTGGCCATCTTGGGGTCACTTGGGGTGTGTATCTATGTGCCGGCAAGCCGCCATTGGCTGATATCATACTCTCCCATCCACCTGACCTAACCCGATGTGATAGTGTGATAGGTTTGGCCATTCCGGCTATGAGCGGCCATATTCAGCACCGAGGCGAGATTTATATATCAGAATATCAGGAATCAAGAGGGTTTTTTTATCATAATGTTTCCGTAATTTTTCCGCCTTCCGTTCTGATGGTCAATGTATCGGCGACTGTCAGTTGGCTCGCGATTTTGCGGTAACCGATTGGTTAACTGTTATTTCCAGATATTTTGGCGGAAACCCCGATGAAGGGTCAGATTTCATCAGTAAAGGGTTCGTTGCTTTCGCAATTTTCTAAGTATGCACTCGAAATTTTAATCTGCATTTTTCGCGATGTCGAAATCGGATTTTCGACTTCGACATCGCCGCACTTGATTTGGTCTTCTTCGAGTGGTCATACTCTTTTCTCTATGCCCAAATCAGGTTTCCCTTATATCGGCCACCCATTTGACTTGGAGATATAAGGGAAACAAAAGTGATTCGTGGGACCACTTTGAAGGGCCATATCTACGCGTGAGTGCGAGGAAAGAGAATAAGGAATGTTGCGTTGCAATCGCCTTAGTCTCAACTTATTTTTGGTAGGGTCCAACACCTTAGGTCGTCATACACACTCGTTGTATCATAGGATCATGGTCAACATGGTAGAAACTTGTTTATAACTTGTTGACCATGTGTCCGGACTTGATATTATGACTTTCGAGTGTAGCGCATGAGTCTTGCCATTGCATAGCATCTTTTCTTAGGTTCCCACGTCCATTTTACCCAAAGTTATGACCACGGAGGGGCATGGCATACCATGGTGGGAGCCAATTTTAAGGGATATGTGTGATATTGGTAGTATATGTCTGGATATGCTCAGGCCCATGTTATATATCTTCGTGTGGCCGAAGAGATGGGGAGCCACACGTGACAAGGGCTTTGCCCATGTCCCAATAGTGGAATTCAAGGCGCTAGACTAAGTCTACCGCGTATGTATTGCTCATGGTATGCTTGGCAAAGAGATCCATGAGTGCACTCCCATTTTCATGGGGCATGTAGATATGAGTGGCGAAGGTATCTCCATGCGCCTGATTGGGGATCCAACTGGGGGGGTTGTTCGCAAATGGTTCCAACCATTTGTATATTGAACCATGCGCGGATATCATGGGTGAGCATAGAGATATACTATCATGACAACTTTGTATTTGGACATATTTTCATGTTTTTGACCTTAATTTTTGCTCATTTTTGCGTTTTGTGTACTTACCTGGTCGGCAAACAGCAAGAAGCCTATGGAGCGTCGAAGCATGGTATGTTGTTTATATGTTGGCATATGCTTTGGAGTTGAACACCATCATATGCCGGATCGCGTACTCCATTTGGCTTGGCGCACAAAGGATTACAAGAATTTGTCTCAAGATCATGGGCTGACTTGGGCGGTGCGTGGCGCCCATATCCGAAGGGGTTTCGAGGGTAAAGTGGGGATGTTCATGGGCATTGACCTTTGGTCTCTATCCTCCATGAATACTAGACTTCGATTCCATGTATACTTTGAGCCTTCGGATAAGTGGTAACTTCAATTTTGAGCATATATTTGATATATGGCCAATATGGTGTGAATTGGCAGTTTTTGGCATGTTATGAGTTCAAACTCATGGGGCAGTTCTCCAAGCCCAATCGACTCCAAGTCCAACCAAGGTTATGTCAGGGTAGGGCATGGTCCTGAGTGCCACTCTAGGCCATGACACGCCACTTCCCCTATTGGGCTAGGATTTATAGGCTTGGGAGTGAACACATTTTTGGGGTTTATGTAGTGACTTTTGACACATGGCATTCAGCCATCTTATTTGACTGGGTTCAGGGCATCATGTGGGTGAGTCAAGGGAAGGTCTTGAGTCCAGGGAATGAGGGGTCTATGGCTGTGAGTATGTACATTTCCATCTTTCCCCAACTTTGCTTTATTTGTGTTCATATGCCAATTTCAGGGCTTTCCTCTTTGGTGCAATTCTTGTACATGCCCGCCACCGGGAGACAACCGGTGTGCTGAAGGGAAGCCCGCAGTGTGGATTGGGTTATTGCTGTATTTGTGGGATCTGGTTGCTACTCAGGGTTGAAGGAGGATTGTATTTTCTATATTTTTGGATTTTGGACCCTGGATTTTGAGAAATGCAAGCGCTGATCCGGAGCAAGTCTGCAGGGGTAACAGGCGGAAGGGGCACAGCAGGGGCCGGTCCTGGTAGGGACCTTCTTTATGGTAGCAGAGGCGTACCTGCTGCCCCTACCTACCGCCGACCCGGGGACTTGGGCCCCTATGAGCCTTGCCCAAGTACGCCCCGGGTGCGTATTGTGGGCTCGGTGGAGACAACTCCGGAGATTGGAGCCAGAGAAGAGCCGAGACGCTCAGGAGCATGGCGAACTCCGGAAGTTGAAGCCCGAAGAGAAGTACGACGTTCGGGAAGAGGAGGACTTGACATGGAGGACCTGGTCTCCATGTGTGAGCGTCGCTGCCGAAAGGCATGCAACATCCGCTCCGCCGCGGAGGACTCTGAGGAGACCTGCCATTCAGGCAGCAGTGGAGGACGGGCCCGGCGCTACCGGAAGCGCGGGTCACCCAAGCCCGCGGCAGGGGAAGCCGGGGCTATGGATACGGACCCCAGCCCGGTCAGGCTGTGGGACTCCGAGGGGCACTCCGAGGGCTATCGGACAGCCTATGAGCAACCTTCGGAGTCGGAGGAGACGGCCAGGCCGCCCACAAGGGCGAACACGGCCCCAGAACCCAGCCTGGAGCATGACGCCGAGGCATTGGAGAGGCCTGCCAGAGCCAGAACGGCGCCTGTGGCCCGGCACACGGAGCCAACGCGGGATAGCATGGGCGACACACCCATGGCGGAGGAGTCCGAGGCGCCGGGAACAGTGGGATGCGCCGGATCAGCTGGAAAGCATGCTGAGTGCCACTGCGAGCACGTGTCCTTCCTCATGGGCAAGTACCCAAGGATGGGGATGGACGCCATCGTGCATCGCCTCGACAGCCTGGACAACGCGAAGGACGGCCTCGAGGAGGACGTCGCCGGGATCCTGGATGACCAGTCGGCCGCGGAGAGAGACATGGCGGAGCTGCGAGCGGAACGGGACCGGTACCGGGAGAATCTGGAGCTGGCCCTGCAGAAGCAGCAGCGAGTGGTGGACAGCCTCCTCCACCTGGTGGAGGACATGTCGGGACGCCTGAAAAGGCTAGAGGAGTCACAACCCCTCGCCTCGGGTCCGGAGCTCCCGGCAAAGCCAGCAGCGGCAGAGCTGGTCGAGCGGGTTAAGACTCTCAGGAGCGCCATGGAGAAACCCATGGGCGACCCTGCAGAGGCACCGTACGCGCGTCCGCGTGTTGACCCGGGTGCGCTGCCTTTTGTTTCCATGTTCAGCGAATCCACAATGCTCGGGGAACAAACGGCACTGGCTGGGTCCATGCGGGAAGGGCGCGCAACCACGGACCCGAGGAGCCTGACGGTACAGATGTCCCATGCCGCCCAGGATCTACCGATCACTACGACTGCCCATGCAGTTTATGTGGAAGAGGAGATCCAGAGCCAGACCATGCAGGGGCGAACAATGGGAAGCGCTGACGGACATGGTCGAGGTCATCCAGGCGGAAACCTGTGGGCGAAGGACCCCAATACGGGGATATGGACGGCCGATGGAGCAAGTCCTTCCCGCGTTCCAAACCCAATGGGTTCAGGTCCAACTGGACCGCACTCCATGGAGGAGAGGGATGTACAGGGAGTGTACTCACACCCCCCGGCCACAGGTGGTATCCGTCTCGGTGGAGTGGTGGCTGGGGACGTCGGAGACGCCATCAGGATTGACGACCTCAGGGGAATCAAAATCCGCTACTACGATGGCAACCCCTCCAACCTGGATGACTTCATCCTGGATTGGGAGGACTTTGCCGAGGAGGTCGTCGGTGAGATGCGGGGAGCGCCGCGGGACAAGTGGGTATGCCGGACATTCCCACACCGGCTGGCGCAGGACCTGAAAGAGGAGCTGCGGGATCAGATCCGGGAAGGACTGATCCGTACGGAGCAGGCCTGCCTCCATTGGTTGGAGGATGAGGAGCGCGTGGACGCTCCGAACCAGAAGCTGGAGGACTTGTGGTCCATCCCGCTGCCGCTGGACCGCGGTGAATTGCGGGTCCGGGAGTGGAACCGGTATCTGCGGAAGTACCGACAGAGCCTCAAGCTGGTTGAGGACCGGAACAAGTCCAGCGAGATCAGTCACCTGCTGAAGGACGTCCTGCCCGGCCACTGGAAGAAGAAGGTGGAGGACGAGGAAAAGAAGCGAGCCAAGAAGCGGGTGGTGGTGAGGATCATGGCGGCGGAGGATACCCATGCGGGTATCATGGAGTTCTTCAGGAGGAACCTGGGCGAGCCCAACGGAATGTTGGGACTGAAGAACGCCGTGTATGTGGAGGTATTTGGAGACACCATGGGGCAAAGGTTGCTGCGCCTCAACAACGCGGAGTGGAGGCGTGGAGAGCCACTGAGGATGCAGGTCATCTTCGCCCGCATGAGCCTGGACAAGATCGTGAAGTACATCACGGTGGAGTTAAAGCTCAATGCGAAGAACGAGGCCCACGTGCAGGATCGACATGGTCATGGACAACGAGGTCACCGAGAAGACCGCCATCATCAGGAGATCCAGGAGGACACGGCCAACTCCGCGGAGGATGGTAGTGGAAGTGGCCAAGACCACTGGACCGGGTCCCGGGAGGATCACGAGGAGGCCCATTTCTTCGCGTTTGTGGCGCACAACGTGAGGGACCATGGGCAGGATCGGTCCAGATGGAGCCGGGTGGGACCCAAGAAGGCCAAAGAGCCAAGGAGGATCGGGAACCCACCGCTCTCGTTCCGGGAGTACAGGTCTCAGCACGACGGGTGCTGGGTCTGTTATGGCAAGGGAAACAACCATGCACACGACCACCGTCAGTGCAAGGTGTAAGAGGCGGACAAGAAGGCCTACTTCGCCGCCCACCCCGAGAAGAAGCCCAAGGAGCAGCGGATTGCCGATTGGAAGGCGAAGGGCGGAGACGGGGGAAAAGGCCAAGGCAAAGGCCAAGGGAAAGGCGGAGGAAGAGGCTATGGTGGTGGACCTGGCCAAGACCGACGAGTGAGGTCGATCGAGGAGGTTGCTGAGGACATGTTGAGGACGTTGGAGGAACTCAAAGCCCAGCAACGTGGTGGACAAAGTCCTGGCGGATCGCAGCCGGAAGGGGCTGCGGGAAGTCAAGTCTAGAGGAGTCCCCACGGGAGTGGGACCTCGGAGGTCTCTCCTCCAAAAATCAGTGGAATCCTGAGGAATCCGAGGCATGTCGGGTGCCGAAGAAGGCTCCGGAAGAGCCAAAACCACTGAGTTTCGCCACTCCCAACCCCTGGAGCGCCCTGCCAAGGGAAGTACATGTGGGTACGGGACATGGCAAGAAGGAAGGAGCGACCACGGAGAGCCCCGTGGACGGGCAGGACCAGCCCAAGATCTACACCATCCGTGACCATACCCTCGAAGTCCTGATGCACCCGGACGTGCTAGAGTTGCATGCCGTGAGAGTCGTCCATACACCTCATGGTGACGAGCGGCAGTTGCACTTGAAAGTGAAAGTACGGTGCGGACGAGAGGAGAAGGTGGTGGATGTGTTGGTGGATACGGGTGCCCAGGTGAGCCTGGTCCGGAGAGGGTCGTTCAAGGAGGAACTCCTGCAGCCCAGCCGGAGACCGGTCCGCCTGAAGGTCGCCAACGGAGAGATTATGGGTGGCGGCACCCATGAGGACAACATCAGTATGGAATTCTGGGAGCATGAGCGCTTGAACCGCCCTGATTTGGCGAAGAGAAGCACTCTATCCGGGAACTTCTATGTGGCCAACATTACAGATTGGGATATGATCATGGGGTATGACTTCATGGTGACAAATGCCATTGGAGCCCTTCCCCATCGCGCAACGCTGGTCCGGGAGGATGATGAGTGCCTCACATGGCTGTCCACGGACTATGCATGCGGATCATCCCAATGGAATGCTGAGGAAGAGGATCGGATCGTCCAAGCGGTGCAAGCTGTGGGTGCAAAGTCCAGAGGGAACCGTGGAGTTCAGCTCACGGAGTATGGAATGGCGCCGCAGGTGTTTGCCAGGATGATCCAGACGCTGGGAGCCGAAGAGCCCGAGACGGACGTGTTCGCTTCCCGGGATGCCCCACTTTTGTGGAAGTGTACGAGGCATTGGCATCGAGGAGACTCAGCCTGGCACAGGCATTGGGGTTTGAAGGAGTGGGGGCCCATGTATTGGCATGGCTCCCTGGACAATACCAGACGTACGGTGGAGAAGATCGTCGCGGATAGGGCGAAGGGGATCCTGGTCATAACCGGCATAGGATCCACCCCATGTCCGCTGGAGGGTCTCAAGTTGACGCTGGACTCTATCACCCTGAACGAGATGTCATTCGGGCCAGAGGAGGAGCTGTTCATCGACGCCAAGGGTGTATCAATGCCCTCCCCGGGTCAAGCGTGGAGTACCAAGGCTTTCCTGGTGGATGGGGCGCAAGCCCAGCCGACGGGTGATGAAGCATTCATCCGTAGGGTGGAGGCGGTGCCCATGAAGGTCATGTTTGAGCCCAAGGAGGGGACGGATCAGCCAATCGATGGCATTGACGTCCTGTCCAATGCCGAGATCGACGACGTCGTCAACTACATGCGGATGGGGATGCACGACCGTGTGGCAGCGAAGGAGAGGCGGGCCATGGTCACATCTCCGCATTGGTGGGATGACAAGATGTTGGTCACCGGCAAGTACGAGAAGGATGAGTTCGTGGCGAGGGTCATTGATCACATCGCGGACCAATATGATGGTCCAGTTGGGTCGGACCCGCCGACGTGAGATTTTCCAAGAATGGGGGCCGATAGCGACAAGAACCAGCCCGATGCCGCAAATTTTCGAAGATTATCGGTGGGAAGCGCGCCCCACGACAATGAAGACGGCATATCGGACGAGGAGAAGTTGGACTCAGACCCAGAAGAGGCCTATACCGCATTGCGGTCGGTTGTATCGATACCGAAGCAAGCGGCTGAAGAGGCCCAGGAGAACCCGAAGGTCGCCGAGCTGAAGGAGAGGCTGATCAATGCCCATCCGCGGCTATTCAGTGGCGTCGCCAACAAGAACCCTCCAGATTGTGGGAGGTTTGGTACAGCGAAGATCAAGCTGAAGCCGAACCCCAAGATCTATCGTCATCGGGAGTACCAACTTCAGGGCGATCGGGCCGAGGCCATGAAGAAGTTGTTGGCCGAGTTCATTGAGCGGGGATGGATCGAACCCTCCGACAGTGAGTGGGCCAGCCCAGCCTTTATCGTGCCCAAGAAGGAGAAGGGCGACTGGAGGTTGGTGGTTGATTACAGAGGTTTGAACGAGCAGACCGAGCACGACTCGTACTCGCTTCCCCTGATCGACTCCATCCTCCAAAAAAAAAAGAAAAAGCGGAATTTCACGGTGTTAGACCTGAAACACGGTTATCACCAGATGCCGCTACACCCGGACTCCAGGCCCTGCACAGCGATGTCGACGCCGCTGGGGCCCATGCAGTGGAAAGTGGTGCCTATGGGCGCCAAGAATGGCAACGCCGCTTTCCAGCGCATGATGGAGGACCTACTCGGTCCTGTCCGGGACTGTGCCGACCCCTTTGTGGATGACATCATCATCGGGTCCGGCACGGAGAACATGATTGAGGACGAGCTCATCGAGGCGCATGAGAAGGATCTGCGCCAAGTGCTCAGCAAGTTGGACAAGCACAACATGGTGTGCAAGCCCACCAAGGCCTCACTCTTCGTGAAGGAAGTGGAGTTCGCGGGTCACGTGGTTGGTCACTGGCAACGCCGTCCCATGCCTGGGAAGCTAGTGTCCCTGCACCACTGGGAGAAGCCCCAGACCATCAGCGAACTCCGGTCCTTCATGGGGTTCTGCAATTACTATTCGGGCTATGTCCGGATGTATGCAGAACTCTCGGGGCCGCTGCACAAGATGCTGCAGGTCGGGAAGTTCGATGGCCGGAAGGGTAGCAAGAAGAAGCTTGCCTGGACCCCTGAGGCAGAAGATGCGTTCAGCCGCCTGAAGGAGCGACTCCTGGGGCAGCTGGGGCTGTTCCTGGTTGACCCGGACAAGGGATTCGTGCTACGAACGGACGCCTCGGACTATGCCGTAGGTGCAGTCCTCGAGCAGATCCGGGACGACGGGTCGCACGTACCCGTGGCGTTCTGGAGCAGGATCCTGGCCGAGGGCCAACGTCGAACCTGGACCGCGAGGGAGAATGAGACGTACGCCATTGTCTGTGCGCTCAGGAAGTGGTCTGGCCACATCCGATGGCAACCGGTGGTGGTTTGTACGGACCATCAGTCCTTGCAGAGCTGGCACAAGGAGCACGTCGACACCCCCTCGGGACCGGCGGCAAGGAGGGACCGATGGCATGAGACGTTCGCCAAGTTCGACCTCAGCGTCGTATACGTCCCGGGGAAGGACAACACTGTGGCAGATTGCCTCAGTCGATGGGCCTACCCCGCGGGCAAGGCTTGCATGGACATATCCAGCCATGGTGACGCCGAGGAGACCGAGGAGGCCAAGCGCATCATCGAGATGGAAAAGGCCATGGAGCAAGAGTGGGTCAAGTGCTTTGTGGTGATGGCAAACCGTACAGACCTGGCCAAGTTCCGGGGTGCCCGCGTCCAAGGTATTAGAGAGGAAACCCTCGAGCAATGGATGGTGGCCCCTGTAGAGCTAGTCAGGTCGGTGCTTACAGAGGACTGGTCGGATGACTATGCGGCATCCGACCACTGGAGCAAGTACTGGAATGCCGTGAGCGCCCCGTCGGACGACGAATGGCCTGAGGGCTTGACCGAGGATGGGGACAAACTGTTCCTCAAGGACAAGCTATTGGTCCCTGAGAACCGAATGGAGGAGCTCATTGACCACTGGCATAACGCCCAGCTCATGCATCCTGGTCGGGACAAGATGCAGCAGGACTTGGAGTGGCGTTTCAAGTTCCCACCGGGGTACTACGCCCTCCTGGACAAGTACTGCAGCGACTGTGCCGTGTGTCGGGCCACGAAGAGCCCCAACCACTCCACAGCTGGCAACCCTGTGTATACGGCTATACCGGAAGCCCCTATGCGGTCCGTAGCCATGGATGTGTTCGCCATGCCTCAGGTCACCGTGGACGCAGAGACCTACGACTGTGTCATCCTGGCGGTGAACAGGCACAACGGGTACATCGTGGCGGTCCCGGGCAAGAAGTCCAAGAAGAAGGACAAGAAGGACAAGCATGGAGTGGGTCTGCAGGCCAAGACCGTCGCTAATGCCATGATCAGGCATTGGCTGACGATTTTTGATGTCCCAGCTGTCATCTGCAGCGATCGGGGCAGTCAGTTTGTGGGGACGTGGTTGAAGATGATGTGCAAGCACATGGGGATTCGGCACGCCAAGACCGTGGCGTACCACAGCCGGTCGAACGGCCGGGCTGAGGTGGCCCGGCGGCAGATGTTCGAAAAGTTCCGCCAGCTGCACATCGACGAACCGGTCCGGAATTGGTACAATTCGCTGTGGAGAGTACTCCAGGCGTACCATGACCTTCCGGGACCCACTGGACTTTCGCCCCATCGTATCCTGTTCCTGCGGGATCGAGTGTCACGCACTCTCCCGTGGTTGAACCATGGCAAAGTGGCCCGGGATGCGAATCTTATGATGGCTGAGGCGGACGACACGGCGGCCAAGGTGTGCAAGGCACTTCAGGACGAGCATGAGGGGAGGGCCAAGTACTTCAAGCAGGGAAAGGTCCAGAAGTATGCTCTCCAAGACACCGTGTGGGTGGAGCGGCACCGCAAGGATGTCCTGTCCAGGCATCGGCAGGCGTCTTGGTATGTGCCGGGGGTAATCGTGCGGAAGGTCGGGGAGGATGTGTATGCGGTTCGTGTGGGGGATAACAAGATCCTGGACCGCGACCATACCCAGCTTCGTCCCCGAGCACCAGACCCCAGCGGACGTCCCGTCACCTTCGAGTTCACGGCCGGCGATGTGGACTCGGACGACGAGGGTGAGGACGACGACTTCACCGCCGAGAGGATCCTGGCGGACAAGCCGGACCCGGGGACGCCCGGGGGGAGGCTTTATAAAGTCCGTTGGAAGGGATTCGCCGCATCCAGGGATTCGTGGGAGCCTCCGAGCAGTTTTGTGCCGAGGTACACCACGGTCTGGATGGACTATCTGAAGAAAAAGAACTTTTTTTTGGATGTCAAGGACGTGTTGGTCCATTTGGTGGCTGCAGTAGCACCGTAATGGATCCCCCTTGGCATTTTTGTTTGTTTTTGTGCTTGGGAGATGGGTGAGGGCGTTCATCCGGGGATTTTTGGGCCTTGATTGGCCATATACCCCCTTCACTCGATCTCCACATATATATTTCATTGTGGTATACTTATTTAGGTCGACCGACGACGTTTCTCTATCTTTGATCCCCTTGGTCCATGTTGTAGATCAAGAGGAGACCGGATATGGCGTAGGGCACCGATTATGAGTGTCCTCACCCCTCCCTTGGGGCGTGGGGGACGCCTATGACGTGTGTGGGGCCTCCATGTGTCCTTGGGAAATGGGGGGGGGGCCTGGAGCCCATTGGGGTCCTCCCGTCCTCTCTTCAATGACTTCCGAGGGGTAACAACGCTCTGAGAAGGTGGGTGAAGCCGGTTCGGACCCCCGTGGCCATCTTGGGGTCACTTGGGGTGTGTATCTATGTGCCGGCAAGCCGCCATTGGCTGATATCATACTCTCCCATCCACCTGACCTAACCTGATGTGATAGTGTGATAGGTTTGGCCATTCCGGCTATGAGCGGCCATATTCAGCACCGAGGCGAGATTTATATATCAGGATATCAGGAATCAACAGGGTTTTTTTATCATAATGTTTCCGTAATTTTTCCGCCTTCCGTTCTGATGGTGAATGTATCGGCGACTGTCAGTTGGCTCGCGATTTTGCGGTAACCGATTGGTTAACTGTTATTTCCAGATATTTTGGCGGAAACCCCGATGAAGGGTCAGATTTCATCAGTAAAGGGTTCGCTGCTTTCGCAATTTTCTAAATATGCACTCGAAATTTTAATCTGAATTTTTCGCGATGTCGAAATCGGATTTTGGACTTCGACATCGCCGCACTTGATTTGGTCTTCTTCGAGTGGTCCTACTCTTTTCCCTATACCCAAATCAGGTTTCCCTTATATCGGCCACCCATTTGACTTGGAGATATAAGGGAAACAAAAGTGATTCGTGGGACCACTTTGAAGGGCCATATCTACGCGTGAGTGCGAGGAAAGAGAACAACGAATGTTGCGTTGCAATCGCCTTAGTCTCAACTTTTTTTTAGTAGGGTCCAACACCTTAGGTCGTCATACACACTCGTTGTATCATAGGATCATGGTCAACATGGTAGAAACTTGTTTATAACTTGTTGACCATGTGTCCGGACTTGATATTATGACTTTCGAGTGTAGCGCATGAGTCTTGCCGTTGCATAGCATCTTTTCTTAGGTTCCCACGTCCATTTTACCCAAAGTTATGACCATGGAGGGGCATGGCATACCATGGTGGGAGCCAATTTTAAGGGATATGTGTGATATATTGGTAGTATATGTCTTGATATCCTCACGCCCATGTTATATATCTTCGTGTGGCCGAAGAGATGGGGAGCCACACGTGACAAGGGCTTTGCCCATGTCCCAAAAGTGGAATTCAAGGCGCTAGACTAAGTCTACCGCGTATGTATTGCTCATGGTATGCTTGGCAAAGAGATCCATGAGTGCACTCCCATTTTCATGGGGCATGTAGATATAAGTGGCGAAGGTATCTCCATGCGCCTGATTGGGGATTCAACTGGGGGGGTTGTTCGCAAATGGTTCCAACCATTTGTATATTGAACCATGCGCGGATATCATGGGTGAGCATAGAGATATACTATCATGACAACTTTGTATTTGGACATATTTTCATGTTTTTGACCTTAATTTTTGCTCATTTTTGCGTTTTGTGTACTTACCTGGTCAGCAAACAGCAAGAAGCCTATGGAGCGTCGAAGCATGGTATGTTGTTTATATGTTGGCATATGCTTTGGAGTTGAACACCACCATATGCCAGATCGCGTACTCCATTTGGCTTGGCGCACGAAGGATTACAAGAATTTGTCTCAAGATCATGGGCTGCCTTGGGCGGTGCGTGGCGCCCATATCCGAAGGGGTTTCGAGGGTAAAGTGGGGATGTTCATGGGCATTGACCTTTGGTCTCTATCCTCCATGAATACTAGACTTCGATTCCATGTATACTTTGAGCCTTCGGATAAGTGGTAACTTCAATTTTGAGCATATATTTGATATATGGCCAATATGGTGTGAATTGGCAGTTTTTGGCATGTTATGAGTTCAAACTCATGGGGCAGTTCTCCAAGCCCAATCGACTCCAAGTCCAACCAAGGTTATGTCAGGGTAGGGCATGGTCCTGAGTGCCACTCTAGGCCATGACACGCCACCTCCCCTTTTGGGCTAGGATTTATAGGCTTGGGAGTGAACACATTTTTGGGGTTTATGTGGTGACTTTTGACACATGGCATTCAGCCATCTTATTTGACTGGGTTCAGGGCATCATGTGGCTGAGTCAAGGGAAGGTCTTGAGTCCAGGGAATGAGGGGTCTATGGCTGTGAGTGTGCACGTTTCCTTCTTTCCCCAACTTTGCTTTATTTGTGTTCATATGCCAATTTCAGGGCTTTCCTCTTTGGTGCAATTCTTGTGCATGCCCGCCACCGGGAGACAACCGGTGTGCTGAACGGAAGCCCGCAGTGTGGATTGGGTTATTGCTGTATTTGTGGGATCTGTCTGCTACTCAGGGTTGAAGGAGGATTGTATTTTCTATATTTTTGGATTTTGCACCCTGGATTTCGAGAAATGCAAGCGCTGATCGGGAGCAAGTCGGCAGGGGTAACAGGCGGAAGGGGCACAGCAGGGGCCGGTCCTGGTAGGGACCTTCTTTACTGGCGTGCTTGGGGGGGGGCGGTCTGGTCCCGGTTCCCCCCTACCTGGCTTGGCCTGCACGCCCCGTGGGGGCTGCGTGCCGCGGGGGTGGTGGGGGGCCGTCCCCGGGGCGGGGTGGCCTGCCACTGTTGTGAGGGGCGTCTGGTGTCAGGCGCCGTCCCCCCCCCGACCGCCCGTCCTCTGGGGCGGGCAGCCGGGGTACCGCGACCCGTGTGTTCCGGGTGCGGTCGGTGTGGGCGTGGGGGCCCAGCACCGGTTCCACAGCGTGCGCCCTTGCGGGCCGGCGTTGCTCGCTGTGGGGGTGGCGGAAGGGCGTCCCCGGGGGGGGGTGCCTTCCACCGCTGTGAGGGGCGTCTGAGGTCAGGCGCTCCCCCTCCCCTGACTGCCCGCCCACTGGGCGGGCTCTTGGGGTCCGCCACAACATGCTGTGGGCGCAGGTGTGTGGATGTGGGGGTCCAACACTGTCCCCTTGGCCTGCATGCCCTGTGGGGGCTGCTTGCTGCGGGGGTGGTTGGGGGCCGTCCCTGGGGATGGTGGCCTGCCACCGTTGTGAGGGGCGTCTGGTGTCAGGCGCTGTCCCTCCCCCAGCCGCCCGTCCTCTGGGGCGGGCAGCCGGGGTTCCGCGACCCGTGTGTCCCGTGTGCGGTCGATTCGGGCTTGGGGACCCAGCACCGGCCCCACAGCGTGCGCCCTTGCGGGCCGGCGTTGCTCGCTGTGGGGGTGGCGGAAGGGCGTCCCCGGGGGGGGTGCCTTCCACCGTTGTGAGGGACGTCTGAGGTCAGGCCCTCCCCCTCCCCCGGCTGCCCGCCCACTGGGCGGGCTGTTGGGGTCCGCCACCTACGTGCTGTGGGCGCGGGTGTGTGGGTGTGGGAGCCCAACACTGTCCCCTTGGCCTGCATGCCCTGTGGGGGCTGCGTGCCGCGGGGGTGGTGGGGGGGCCGTCCCCGGCGGGGGTGGCCTGCCACCGTTATGAGAGGCGTCTGGTGTCAGTCGCTGTCCCTCCCCCGGCCGCCCGTTCTGTGGGGTGGGCAGCCGGGGTTCCGCGACACGTGTGTCCCGGGTGCGGTCCGTGCACCCGGGGGACCCAGCACGGGCCCCACAGTGTGCGCCCTTGCGGGCCGGCGTTGCTTGCTGTGGGGGTGGCGGAAGGGCGTTCCCGGGTCGGTGCCTTCCACCGTTGTGAGGGGCGTCTGTGGTTAGGCGCTCCCCCTCCCTGAACTGCCCGCCCACTGGGCGGGCCGTTGGGGTCCGCCACCAACATGCTGTGGGCACGGGCGTGTGGCTGTGGGGGCCCAACACTGTCCCCTTGGCCTGCATCCCCTTGGGGGCTGCGTGCTGCAGGGGTGGTGGGGGGCCGTCCCCGGGGGGGGGCGGCCTGCCACCGTTGTGAGGGGCGTCTGGTGTCAGGCGCTGTCCCTCCCCCGGCCGCCCGTCCTCTGGGGCGGGCAGCCGGGGTTCCGCGACCCGTGTGTCCCGGGTGCGATCGGTGCGGGCGTGGGGACCCAGCACTGGCCCCACAGCCTGCGCCCTTGCGGGCCAGCGTTGCTCGCTGTGGGGCTGGCAGAAGGGCATCCCCGGGGGGGGTGCCTTCCACCGTTGTGAGGGGCGTCTAAGGTCAGGCGCTCCCCCTCCCCCGACTGCCTGCCCGCTGGGCGGGCTGTTGGGGTCCGCCACCCACGTGCTGTGCGCGCGGGCGTGTGGCTGTGGGGGCCCAACACTGTCCCCTTGGCCTGCATGCCCTGTGGGGGCTGCGTGCCGCGGGGGTGGTGGGGGGCCGTCCCCGGGGGGGGTGGCCTGCCACCGTTGTGAGAAGCGTCTGGTGACAGGCGCTATCCCTCCCCCGGCCACCCGCCCTCTGGGGCGGGCAGCCGGGGTTCCGCGACCCGTGTGTCCCGGGTGCGGCCGGTGCGGGCTCGGGACCAAGCACCGGCTCCACAGCGTGCGCCCTTGCGGGCCGGCGTTGCTGGCTGTGGGGGTGGCGGAAGGGCGTCTCTGGGGGGGTGCCTTCCACCGTTGTGAGGGGCGTCTGTGGTCAGGCGCTCCCCCTCCCCGAACTGCCCGCCCACTGGGCGGGCTGTTGGGGTCCGCCACCCACATGCTGCGGTCGCGGGCGTGTGGGTGTGGGGGCCCAACACTGTCCCCTTGACCTGCATGCCCTGGGGGGGCTGCGTGCCGCAGGGGTGGTGGGGGGCCGTCCCCGGGGGGGCTGGCCTGCCACGGTCCTGAGGGGCGTCTCGTGCCAGGCGCTGTCCATCTCCCAGCCGCCCGCCCTCTGGGGCGGGCGGCCGGGGTTCTGCAACCCCCGTGTCCCGGCCGCGGTCAATGCGGGCGTGGGGACCCAGCACCGGCCCCACAGCGTGCGCCCTTGCGGGCCGGCGTTGCTCGCTGTGGGGGTGGCGGAAGGGCGTCCCCGGGGGGGGTGCCTTCCACCATTGTGAGGGGCGTCTGAGGTCAGGCGCTGTCCCTCCCCCGACTGCCCGCCCACCGGGCGGGCTGTTGGGGTCCGCCACCCACGTGCTGTGGGCGCAGATGTGTGGGTGTGGGGGCCCAACACTGTCCCCTTGGTCTGCACGCCCTGTGGGGGCTGCGTGCCGCGGGGGTGGTGGGGGGCCGTCCCCGGGGGGGGGCGGCCTGCCACCGTTGTGAGGGGCGTTTGGTGTTAAGCGCTGTCCCTCCCCCGGCCGCCCGTCCTCTGGAGCGGGCAGCCAGGGTTCCGCGACCCGTGTGTCCCGGGGGCGATCGGTGCGGGCGTGGGGATCCAGCACCAGCCCCACAGCGTGCACCCTTGCGGGCCGGCATTGCTCGCTGTGGGGGTGGCGGAAGGGCGTCCCCGGGGGGGGGTGCCTTCAACCAGTGTGAGGGGCGTCTGAGGTCAAGCGCTGTCCCTCCCTTGACTGCCCGCCCATTGGGCGGGCTCTTGGGGTCCGCCACCCACGTGCTGTGGGCGCGGGTGTGTGGGTGTGGGGGCCCAACACTGTCCTCTTGGCCTGCATGCCCTGTGGGGGCTGCGTGCCGCGGGGGTGGTGGGGGGCCGTCCCCGGGGGGGGTGGCCTGCCACCGTTGTGAGGGGCGTCTGGTGTCAGGCGCTGTCCCTCCCCCGGCCGCCCGTCCTCTGGGGCGGGCAGGCGGGGTTCCGCGACCCGTGTGTCCCGCATGCGGTCGGTGCGGGCGTTGGGACCCAGCACCGGCCCCACAGCGTGCGCCCTTGCGGGCCGGCGTTGCTTGCTGTGGGGGTGGCGGAGGGGCGTCCCCGGGGGGGGTGCCTTCCACCATTTTGAGGGGCGTCTGAGGTCAGGCGCTGTCCCTCCCCCGACTGCCCGCCCACTGGGCGGGCTGTTGGGGTCCGCCACCCACGTGCTGTGGGCGCGGGTGTGTGGGTGTGGGGGCCCAATATTGTCCCCTTGGCCTGCATGCCCTGTGGGGGCGGCGTGCCGCGGGGGTGGTTGCGGGCCGTCCCCGGGGGGGGTGGCCTGCCACCGTTGCGAGGGGCGTCTGGTGTCAGGCGCTGTCCCTCCCCCGGCCGCCCGTCCTCTGGAGCGGGCAGCATGGGCTCCGCGACCCGTGTGTCCAGGGTGCGGTCGGTGCGGGCGTGGGGACCTAGCACCTGCTCCACAGCGTGCTCCCTTGCGGGCCGGCGTTGCTCGCTGTGGGGGTGGCGGAAGGGCGTGCCCGAGGGGGGTGCCTTTCACCATCGTGAGGGGCGTCTGGTGTCAGGCGCTCCCCCTCCCCCGGCTGCCCGTCCTCTGGAGTGGGCAGCCAGGGTTCCGCTACCCGTGTGTCCCGGGTGCGATCGGTGCGGGCTTGGGGACCTAGCACCGGCTCCACAGCGTGCGCCCTTGCGGGCCGGCGTTGCTCGCTGTGGGAGTGGCGGAAGGGCGTCCCCGGGGGGGGGTGCCTTCCACCATCGTGAGGGGCGTCTGAGGTCAGGCGCTGTCCCTCCCCCGGCTGCCCGCCCACTGGGCGGGCTGTTGGGGTCCGCCACCCACGTGCTGTGGGCGCGGGTGTGTGGGTGTGGGGGCCCAACACTGTCCCCTTGGCCTGCACGCCCTGTTGGGGCCGCGTGCCGCCGGGGTGGTGGGGGGCCGTCTCCGGGGGGGGGCCGCCTGCCACCGTTGTGAGGGGCGTCTGGTGTCAGGCGCTGTCCCTCCCCCGGCCGCCTGTCCTCTGGAGCGGGCAGCCAGGGTTCCGCGACCCGTGTGTCCCGGGGGCGGTCGGTGCGGGCGTGGGGATCCAGCACCGGCCCCACAGCGTGCGCCCTTGCGGGCCGGCGTTGCTCGCTGTGGGGGTGGCGGAAGGGCTTCCCCGGGGGGGGTGCCTTCCACCATTGTTAGGGGCATCTGAGGTCAGGCGCTGTCCCTCCCCCGACTGCCCGCGCACTGGGCGCGCTCTTGGGGTCCGCCACCCACGTGCCGTGGGCGCGGGTGTGTGGGTGTGGGGGCCCAACACTGTCCCCTTGGCATGCATGCCCTGTGGGGGCTGCGTGCCGCGGGAATGGTGGTGGCCGTCTCCGGGGGGGGTGGCCTGCCACCGTTGTGAGGGGCGTCTGGTGTCAGGCGCTGTCCCTCCCCCGGCCGCCCGTCCTCTGGAGCGGGCAGCCGGGGTTCCGCGACCCGTGTGTCCCGGGTGCGGTCGGTGCGGGCGTGGAGACCCAGCAGCGGCCCCACAGCGTGCGCCCTTGCGCGCCGGCATTGCTCGCTGTGGGGTTGGCCGAAGGGCGTCCCTGGGGGGGGTGCCTTCCACCATTGTGAGGGGCGTCTGAGGTCAGGCGCTGTCCCTCCTCGGACTGCCCGCCCACTGGGCGGGCTGTTGGGGTCCGCCACCCACGTGCTGTGGGCGCAGGTGTGTGGGTGTCGGGGCCCAATACTGTCCCCTTGGCCTGCATGCCCTGTGGGGGTTGGGTGCCGCGGGGGTGGTGGGGGGCCGTCCCCGGGGGGGCCGGCCTGCCACCGTTGCGAGGGGCGTCTGGTGTCAGGCGCTGTCCCTCCCCCGGCCGCCCGTCCTCTGGAGCAGGCAGCCGGGGTTCCGCGACCCGTGTGTCCCGGATGCGGTCGTTGCGGGCGTGGGGACCCAGCACCGGCCCCACAGCGTGCGCCCTTGCGAACCGGCGTTGCTCGCTGTGGGGGTGACGGAAGGGCGTCCCCGGGGGGGGTGCCTTTCACTGTCGTGAGGGGCGTCTGGTGCCAGGCGCTGTCCCTCCCCCGGCCGCCCATCCTCTGGAGCGGGCAGTCAGGGTTCCGCGACCCGTTGGTCCCGGGTGCAGTCGGTGCGGGCGTGGGGACGTAGCACCGGCTTCACAGTGTGCGCCCTTGCGGGCCGGCGTTGCTCGCTGTGGGGGTGGCGGAAGGGCGTCCCTGAGGGGGGTGCCTTCCACCATTGTGAGGGGCGCCTGAGGTCAGGCGCTGTCCCTCCCCCGACTGCCCGCCCACTGGGTGGGCTGTTGGGGTCGGCCACCCACGTGCTGTGGGCGCGGGTGTGTGGGTGTGTGGGCCCAACACTGTTCCCTTGGCCTGCATGCCTTGTGGGGGCTGCGTGCCGCGGGGGTGGTGGGCGGGCCGTCCCCGGGGGGGGTGGCCTGCCACCGTTCTGAGGGGCGTCTGGTGTCAGGCGCTGTCCCTCCCCCGACCGCCTGTCCTCTGGAGCGGGCAGCCAGGGTTCTGCGACCCGTGTGTCCCTGGTGCGGTTTGTGCGGGCGTGGGGACCCAGCACCAGCTCCACAGCGTGCGCCCTTGCGGGACGGCGTTGCTCGCTGTGAGGGTGGCCAAAGGGCGTCCCCGGGGGGGGTGCCTTCCACCATTGTGAGGGGCGTCTGAGGTCAGGCGCTGTCCCTCCCCCGACTGCCCGCCCACTGGGCGGGCTGTTGGGGTCCGCCACCCACGTGCTGTGGGCGCGGGTGTGTGGGTGTGTGGGCCCAACACTGTCCCCTTGGCCTGCATGCCCTGTGGGGGCTGCGTGCCGCGGGAATGGTGGTGGCCGTCTCCGGGGGGGGTGGCCTGCCACCGTTGTGAGGGGCGTCTGGTGTTAGGCGCTGTCCCTCCCCCGGCCGCCCGTCCTCTGGAGCGGGCAGGCGGGGTTCCGCGACCCGTGTGTCCCGGGTGCGGTTTGTGCGGGCGTGGGGACCCAGCACCAGCTCTACAGCGTGCGCCCTTGCGGGACGGCGTTGCTCGCTGTGAGGGTGGCCAAGGGGCGTCACCGGGGGGGGTGCCTTCCACCATTGTGAGGGGCGTCTGAGGTCAGGCGCTGTCCCTCCCCCGACTGCCCGCCCACTGGGCGGGCTGTTGGGGTCGGCCACCCACGTGCTGTTGGCGCAGGTGTGTGGGTGTCGGGGCCCAATACTGTCCCCTTGGCCTGCATGCCCTGTGGGGGCTGCGTGCCGCCGGGGTGGTGGGGGGCCGTCCCCGGGGGGGGTGGCCTGCCACCGTTGCGAGGGGCGTCTGGTGTCAGGCGCTGTCCCTCCCCCAACCGCCCGTCCTCTGGAGCAGGCAGCCGGGGTTCCGCGACCCGTGTGTCCCGGGTGCGGTAGGTGCGGGCGTGGGGACCCAGCACCAGCCCCACAGGGTGCGCCCTTGCGAACCGGCGTTGCTGGCTGTGGGGGTGGCGGAAGGGCGTCCCCGGGGGGGGTGCCTTTCACTGTCGTGAGGGGCGTCTGGTGCCAGGCGCTGTCCCTCCCCCGGCCGCCCATCCTCTGGAGCGGGCAGTCAGGGTTCCGCGACCCGTTGGTCCCGGGTGCAGTCGGTGCGGGCGTGGGGACGTAGCACCGGCTTCACAGTGTGCGCCCTTGCGGGCCGGCGTTGCTCGCTGTGGGGGTGGCGGAAGGGCGTCCCCGGGGGGGGTGCCTTCCACCATTGTGAGGGGCGCCTGAGGTCAGGCGCTGTCCCTCCCCCGACTGCCCGCCCACTGGGCGGGCTGTTGGGGTCCGCCACCCACGTGCTGTGGGCGCCGGTGTGTGGGTGTGTGGGCCCAACACTGTCCCCTTGGCCTGCATGCCCTGTGGGGGCTGCCTGCCGCGGGGGTGGTGGGGGGGGCGTCCTCAGGGGGGGGCGGCCTGCCACAGTTGTGAGGGGCGTCTGGTGTCAGGCGCTGTCCCTCCCCCGGCCGCCTGTCCTCTGGAGCGGGCAGCCAGGGTTCCGCGACCCGTGTGTCCCGGGTGCGGTCTGTGCAGGCGTGGGGACCCAGCACCGGCCCCACAGCGTGCGCCCTTGCGGGCCGGCGTTGCTCGCTGTGGGGTTGGCCGAAGGGCGTCCCTGGGGGGGGTGCCTTCCACCATTGTCAGGGACGTCTGAGGTCAGGCGCTGTCCCTCCCCCGACTGCCCGCCCACTGGGCGGGCTGTCGGGGTCCGCCACCCACGTGCTGTGGGCGCGGGTGTGTGGGTGTGGGGGCCCAACACTGTCCACTTGGCCTGCACGCCCTGTGGGGGCTGCGTGCTGCTGGGGTGGTGGGGGGCCGACCCCAGGGGGGGGCGGCCTGCCACCGTTGTGAGGGGCGTTTGGTGTTAAGCGCTGTCCCTCCCCCGGCCGCCCGTCCTCTGGAGCGGGCAGCCAGGGTTCCGCGACCCGTGTGTCCCAGGGGCGGTCGGTGCGGGCGTGGGGATCCAGCACCAGCCCCACAGCGTGCACCCTTGCGGGCCGGAGTTGCTCGCTGTCGGGGTGGCGGAAGGGCGTCCCCGGGGGGGGCGCCTTACACCATTGTGAGGGGCGTCTGAGGTCAGGCGCTGTCCCTCCCCTGACTGCCCGCCCATTGGGCGGGCTCTTGGGGTCCGCCAGCCACGTGCTGTGGGCGCAGGTGTGTGGGTCGGGGGGCCCAACACTGTCTCCTTGGCCTGCATGCCCTGTGGGGGCTGCGTGCCGCGGGGATGGTGGGGAACCGTCCCCGGGGGGGACGGCCTGCCACCGTTGTGAGGGGCGTCTGGTGTCAGGTGCTGTCCCTCCCCCGGCCGCCTGTCCTCTGGAGCGGGCAGCCGGGGTTCCGCGACCCGTGTGTCCCGTGTGCGGTCGGTGCGGGCGTGGGGACCCAGCACCGGCCCCACAGCGTGCGCCCTTGCGGGCCGGCATTGCTCGCTGTGGGGTTGGCGGAAGGGCGTCCCCGGGGGGGGTGCCTTCCACCATTTTGAGGGGCGTCTGAGGTCAGGCGCTGTCCCTCCCCCGACTGCCCGCCCACTGGGCGGGCTGTTGGGGTCCGCCACCCACGTGCTGTGGGCGCGGGTGTGTGGGTGTCCGGGCCCAATACTGTCCCCTTCGCCTGCATGCCCTGTGGGGGCTGCGTGCCGCGGGGGTGGTGGGGGGCCGTCCCCGGGGGGGGTGGCCTGCCACCGTTGCGAGGGGCGTCTGGTGTCAGGCGCTGTCCCTCCCCCGGCCGCCCGTCCTCTGGAGCGGGCAGCCAGGGTTCCGCTACCCGTGTGTCCCGGGTGCGGTCGATGCGGGCGTGGGGACCTAGCACCGGCTCCACAGCGTGCGCCCATGCGGGCCGGCGTTGCTCGCTGTGGGGGTGGCCGAAGGGCGTCCCCGGGGGGGGGGTGCCTTCCACCATTGTGAGGGGCGTCTGAGGTCAGGCGCCGTCCCTCCCCCGACTGCCCGCCCACTGGGCGGGCTGTTGGGGTCCGCCACCCACGTGCTGTGGGCGCGGGCGTGTGGGTGTGGGGGCCCAACATTGTCCCCTTGGCCTGCACGCCCTGTGGGGGCTGCGTGCCGCAGGGGTGGTGGGGGGCCGTCCCCGGGGGGGGGGCGGCCTGCCACCGTTGTGAGGGGCGTCTGGTGTCAGGCGCTGTCCCTCCCCCGGCCGCCCGTCCTCTGGAGCGGGCAGCCGGGGTTCCGCGACCCATGTGTCCCGGGGGCAGTCGGTGCGGGCGTGGGGATCCAGCACCGGCCCCACAGCGTGCGCCCTTGCGGGCCGGCGTTGCTCGCTGTGGGGGTGGTGGAAGGGCGTTCCCGGGGGGGGTGCCTTCCACCATTGTGAGGGGCGTCTGAGGTCAGGCGCTGTCCCTCCCCCGACTGCCCGCCCACTGGGCGGGCTCTTGGGGTCCGCCACCCACGTGCTGTGGGCGCGGGTGTCTGGGTGTGGGGGCCCAACACTGTCCCCTTGGCCTGCATGCCCTGTGGGGCTGCGTGCCGCGGGAATGGAGGGGGGCCGTCCCCGGGGGGGGTGGCCTGCCACCGTTGTGAGGGGCTGGGATGCAGCGTTCTAGGGCGTGGTGCGGAACCCCTAGTTAGAACGCAATTTCTGGAACACCCACCTACCCTCAATTTTCGGGCGAACCACCTAAAAAAATGGATTCAGCACCCTCAAAAACCCCCCGTCCCCTTTCTTTCCCCACATAACCCTCATTGTAGGGGTGGTTTTTGGGGGGGGGCGTCAAAGAGTTAGAGCACAGTTAGAACAGAGTCCGAACGGAGTTAGAGCAACTTGCTCTAACTAGTTACCGCGCTAGTCATCGCGCGATAACTCAGTTATCGCGCAGTTATCGCGGGTAGTTATCGCGCACCCCTCCTCCCTCCCTCCCTAGGACAAACACCACAAAACACTTGGCACAAAGCATGTGTGGCCGTTTTTCATACAAAGTCATCAATGTCTGAGGCCTTGGCTGCCTCCAGTCCCAAAAGCCCTTGCTCTAGGGCGCTCATGGACATGCAATGGTGCATGTGGCGGAGGGACATACTTGGCCTCACCAAGGACCAACCCTTAAAACAATTTTTGAGCCTCCTCCTGTAAGGCCCATGCCGATACTCCGTTGGGATGGAGGAAAACTGAAAAATGTTCCTCCATTTCTCGGCAAAAAAGGTGGAATGTGCCAAGCACCAATGGATCCACCTGGTGGGGGACCAACCTGAGTCTCCCCACGCTTTTGAAAATTTTGTGGTCAACGCACGGTGGCGTTCCACTTGGGTTAGAGTGTACAACTCCCTCACCCTCCAAAGCTCATACAAACCCTCAATGCATTTCACCATGACATGCACAACAACCCATAACATAGGTCCCCCAGGGGTCCTCACTGTGGGGACATGCTCTTTGAGGCAATCCACAAATTGCCTTTGGAAGGGGGGGGAGGTTAGGAAAACTTTGGTGCTTGTTAGATCGAAATCTTTTTCTGTGGCCCTCGAGGCCAAAGCGAGGCGTTCCCTCAGAGGGATGCCTGAGGTCTCATCCTTAAGGGCTTGTTTGAAGGCCTGCAAAGCTGCAAGAGCTTCGGCCTTACCAGGGGTACCAGGGGGGAGGGCCTGAAGGGTGGTCTCAATGCGCTTTGCAATGCCGTTTAGGATGCGGCATGCTGCATGTTGGTAGTCCCCCGGCCGCCTATCAGGGGTCACACTTCTCAAGAATGCCCCCCATCTTGAGGTGGACTCCACCCCCCTTTGCTCAACAATCCCATTGGGGTCTTTGCACAACCAACACTTAGACCCAGCCCCCCCCATTGCTTGCATCCCCTTCCCATCCCCTGTCAAAATGTCAGTGCAAGTCAAAAATTGGTTTTGAAAGAGGACAACGTCCTCTTCCACATCCCTCAGCTCTTGGTTGAGGTCGGCGGAGATGTCCAGGCTTCTCAAAAAAGCCTGTTCATCCCCGCCATCCATGCAAAACCATGAGGCCCATAGCTTCACCTTCCAAGCATATTTTGCCCCCCCCTATACATTAACCCATACATCCGCACGGGTAGAGGATGCCTTCCACAAGGAAGTCGCATCAACTGGAATAACAACAATGGCAAACCCATACGGGGGGGTTTCCCGATAACTCGGGCCATAGATATTGCATTTTGCACAATTGATTGCAAAGGCACATGGGCAGCTGCCCTATTGCGGCCTGTGGTAGACTTTACAATGGTTGTTTGGGGAAGGTAGGGCATGATCCGTTGCCGAACGGTCCTTAGATCTCGTTGTGTGCAACGGCGGGGCATTCGCAAAAGGGCCCGTTGGGAGAGATGCATGCTGCATGCCATGCGTAGCATGCTCAGGGCCTCATGCTCCTGAGCTGTTAATGCAAGATGGCCGCCAAGTGGGCCAGACAGGGCAGTGCACGCCCCACCGCCTTTGGTGTTGGTGCCAAACACAACGTTCGGGTCACCCAATAGAACTCGCACCAGCTGCTGAACCGCCTTCAAACGCCGCCGCCAGGCCTTGGGGCACTGCAGATCGGTGTACCGCCGGAGGTTAGCTGTGTTGAGAGCCCGCAGGGCCTCATTGACAGCACTATCCATGAAGAATAAGAGGACCTGGACACGAAATGAGGGAGGGTTTTGAAGCAAGGGCCCAAAAAACACACGCGATAACCCACGCGATGACCCCCGCGATAACTAGGTTATCGCGCAATAACCCCCGCGATAACCCCCCGCGATAACTAGTTGGAGCGCAATAACCCCCCGCGATAACTAGTTAGAGCACCCAGTTATCGCGCGATAACCCCCGCGATAACTAGTTAGAGCAGGGGTTAGTGCGCACTAACTGGTGGGGTTACAGCAAGCGTTGGGCACCCTAAAACCTTCACAAACGTTGATTTTACACCCAGGAAACCTTGGAGATGTCAACAATGTGCAGGCACGGGGTATATGGCGCCACAATCACAAATTCAAATCAGTCAAATGGACATGTTCCGGGCTAGTTGCCCCTCCTCAGAGTACACAATGACAAACCATGGTGGGCATCCCACCAAAGCAGAAAAAATAGAAATAGTGAACAATAATCGAATCACAAATTACACTAGCTGGAGGGTTTAGAGGGTTAGAGGGTGCATTGGGCACCCTAAAACCCATGGACAGCAGCTGCTGCCGCCACACAGGCGTGCAGTGCAGAACCCACCCCATCTTGGAAGCTCCCATTCAAGGCATCCTGCCACATTTTTTTGTAGCGTTGACAATTTGGGTAGTGTCTAGCCCAATTTATCTCAAAAACATTGGGAGCATCCTCCCCATGTATAGGAGCTGCTTTCTTGCCGGACTTCCAAGATTTTTTTATCTTTGCAATTCGCTCCAGTCTCCGAAGCTTTCTCTTTTGCTTCGTCCCACCCCCCACGGGAGCCGAGGCAAGAGAGGGTGGATCACGCGCGGGCGCCCCTTGAGCCCGAGGCGCCACCTTAGACCTAGTAACAACGGGCGCCACAACTGCCCTAAATACAAGGTGGCGGGCGAGAAGTTCCCCCTTCTCGGCAGCCATCATGTCCCGCACATCCCCGGCCGCTTGGGCCGTCCCACGTATGGACACATCGCCCAACGCCGGGTTAGCAGGGTAAGTCCAACGGGACAAGAAATCACCCACGGGGTTCACGAGCGCCGGGGTGTAAACCACATGGAGGTTGAATGTAGAGAATAACTCATGCCAACGCGCTTGGCGTGGAGAGGGACCCCCCACTGTTTTGACGTCCTCCGTAGCCCGATTTTCAAGGCTACGGTGGCCCGTACGGACCTCCACTCGCTTGTTCCCCACCCAACCACGCCATTTCAAAAGTGCCGCCACTATGGCGTAGCATTCTTTCTGCCGAGGGCCCCAATTCAATTGGCTGCCCGACAATTTACGGGAGAAAAAGGCAAGGGGGCGTAGAGCAACATCAGGAACTTCCTGTTGCAGGGCCACCCCGACCGCCCAATTACTAGCGTCCGGCTGTCCAGGGTGAGTGCAGTCCAGTCCGGGGTGAGGACAAAGTCCTTATCCTACGCGGCTAGTTGGAGGGGAACAATATCCGTAATAGCACGCTTGAGCTTCAAAAAGGCCTCGTTAGCCAAAGCATTCCATGTTAGGCCTATCTTTTTCCCATTCTTATGCTTAGGCAAATTCTTCTACATCTCAATCAAAGGAGTAGCTATGGAGAGGTAGTTTTGGCATAGCCCGAATAATAGTTTGCGAGCCCAAGAACCCCCGGGGCTCCCGAACATTATCGGGCTTTTCCCAACGTTCAAGCGCCAACATTTTCCCTGGCGCCAGCCGGCGTGTGCCATTTTCCAACACATTGCCATAAAGCTCAACCGAACGAACATCGAAATCGGTTTGGCTAACTGAAGCAACCAACTCCTCTTGCCGTAGCCTATCCAACACGGCACGCACGTCGCGGTCGTGGTTAGCCAATAGCTCCTCCTCGATCTGACCGGAGGAACCAATAATAATATCATCAATATATACGTCCGCACGATCCAAACCCTGCAAAACGTTGTCCATGACCCGTTGAAAAATAGCGGGCCGATTCTTGATACCCATAGGCATAACACGCCATTGGTATCGTTTACCCGCGAAATTCACGGCGGTCTTAGCCCGGGACGCAGGGTGAAGGGGAATTGGATGGAACCCTTTACTCAAGTCCACAATAGTGAAAATCTTGTGTTTGGATTGATTTGCCAACATGCTTTCGATGAGGGGGAGGAGCTGTGCGTCGGGCAAGGTAGCCTCATTAAGTTGGCGATAGTCCACAACGAGGCGACATTTCCCCTTCTCTTTCTTGGGCACAACGAAACCGTTGGACGCCCACTCGGAGGCAGGGCACGGCTCAATTCAGCCACGAGTCAAACCTTCCTCCACTATTTCTTGCTCCGCCGCGGTACGCTCCCCCACCAACCGTATAGGCTTCACGGACTCGGGTTTAGCGTTCGGGTATAGGTCAAGCTTAGCAAACCCCAACCGCTCCGTACCACGGACCTTAGGGTGTTCCTGGCCCGGACGGTGACGAACCTCCCCGCTAAAAACATCCCGCTCATAGGATGCGTTTCCTCATGAGCTCCACCTCCGGAGACACAATAGGTTCTTGGGTGGTGACAATGTCACCGAAACGAGAAGCCGCCAACAATCGCTTGGCGCCAGTAGTTTTTCGGTAGCGTTTAGCGGTTGTGGCCCTCCCACCCAATAACTCTTTTTCAATTTTCGCAATGCGTGAACGCATGCATGCTTGTGCCTACAAATCTTCGGGAGTAGGGTCAAGAGTAACGGGAGCGAGGAGTTTTTTATGGGTCACCTGATATGTGAGGGTGCGCACCGAAGCCAAACGGTTAGGCACCCTTTCATTCTCCGACTCCTCCTCCGAGGTCATGCCCGGCTCGTCATCCGTATTGGGGTTAGAGACGGCCGGCGCCAAAACGGAGGCCACATGACATTTAGTGGCCGCCAAATTTTCCTCCGCAATACCACCGTCCACGTATAGCGCCACCGTGGACCAACCCCGTTGAGGGAGGGCCGTGAGGTGGTCATTTTGATAGCGACGGGCTTTAGTCTCCGGCCCAGGAAGGTGGTACCCTTGCAAAGTAATTTCCATAAGGGGCTTCCACAACTCCCTATGTGTCCACTTCGGCCCTACGACGTTGCCTCGTAGTTTTTCTTGCCAAATTTTCCGAACACAATCGGAAAACCGATGATAGGGAGGGCACATCCAATACAATTTGCAGGGGTCCGCGGGAGTGGAAAACAAATCTTCAAGCGGCGAAACCCAACGGGTAGCCTGGGCGATACCCGGGACCCTATTGAGGGCGTCCACGTCGGGGTTTTTGCAAAATTGATTTTTGACACGTGCAGCCCAATATGGCGTGAGGCCATAGTCAGACTGAGTCCACATGGACCCATCACGCGGTGTGGGTAGAACATCACAGGCAAGGGTTTCAGGAGCAAATTCAACGAGCTCCAAAGCACAAACCCGATCCTCTACGGGGGCCACGGAGGAAGCGGTGGAGGCATAGGATATGTGTCTCTCGGCCTCAACATGCACGGTTAGGCGGTTCGCCACCAGGGGGCGTAACCACAATTGCCGGGGCCGGGTGCATAGGAGTGACCGCCGCAATGATTGGAACGGTTATGCCCCACACGGACTGACGTGACACTTTACCATGAATGGGTGTAACCAAAAATGGCTTGCCGGTTCTTGGAGCTTCACGGAAGTCCCTCAATCCAAAAACGGGGGTGCACTGGATGGGGAGAGTACAAACAATTGAAACGGGCAAAATGGCTCACACAATGTTCGTAACCCCATGGGTGTCCCAAAACCATATCCCAAGGTAAATTCGGGACAAGGTACGGGGACACACCATATTGGGCAACACGAGGAAGTGAAACACTACCATCCGCAACACCCGTAAATTGAAGTTTGACGTCTATTTGCTCGTCCCTCCCCCCCCCGGCAAAGGCGTCTCATTATCGGCTCGGAGTAGGCGCCTCCGTTGGGGGGATTCATATCTTTCGGAGATTTGGTCTCCAAAAACATTGGGGTTGGCCAAAGCGACCGCTCGGCACCCAAAATCCACCAAAACACGGAGGCTCTTCAATTCTCCATTGAGCAAAACAACCTGAACTGACAGTTCGGTTTGAGTCTCACTAGTCACTATATGCCCCTTCATGACTCTCGATGGAACGAGAGCCACGGTAGTGTCACGGGGGTGCCCGAGGGTTTCTTCTTTCGAAGGGGGCGCCTCCGGGCACTCCTACGAACGTCCGCGCCCGTAAGGCGCTCCTTTTCCTTGTTTATCGCCCTTGCCGCCGCCACCCTTATAACCACCGCCACCCTTATCACCACCGCCACCCTTATCGCCACCCTTAAGCTCACCACCCTTAGACTTACCCGCAACGCTCCAATGAGTGTCATTGCATGGAGAATTAGGCTTACACGTCCAAAGGGTGCTCTTGGTGGTACCCCAATCAATCCAAGACATGTCCATCTCGGTTTGTTTACGTGTTTTCCAATGTTTGGAACACGGAACCCAAAAGGTAGGTGGCGGTTTAGGCCCGGGGTCGACGGTTTTCGTCACCAGAGGTTTAGGGTGACCCAGGGCGTTGACGGAGGTGTCAGCGGGTTCGGAGGTGTTAGGGTCCGCTGTAGCATCCGCATTAACCGCATTCACGGCGGTTCTATTGTGAGAAGGGCGATGAGTGTACATCACCGTCATCTTGTCTCCCTTATTGAGGCGTTCGAGGGCTTCCCTTTCCGATACGCTTTTATGGGCAAGAACGTAGATTTCCGCAGGCTTCAAACGAGGCCCACGTTGCTCCACTTTCATAGTGTAGCCGCGTGTGTGAGGTGTATTGTTGAGTTGCAAGATCCACTCCTGTAGAGACGGGTCTTTGCAATCAACTATCACCCCCGGCCCAGAATAGGAAACAATCTCAGGAACCGTAGTGCAACGTTGAGCGCTTTATTTCCTGAGTTCTTTTTCGAATGGGGCGCGACCCGGCGAAGGGTCAAGGCCACTAAAATCCACCACATAGCTGTCGGGGCTATTCTGAGCCTCTTGGTTGACGACCTCCTCCTTGATCCATGGGAGCTTGCTTAGGAGCTGCTCCCGGATCACGTGGGGACGAGTCTCATTGCTCAAAGGCAACAAATGTTGCCAACGAGCATAGAAATCTTCAAGGTCGATGAGCGTCACTTGCCCTTTAACGACCCTGGGGGTGAGGGCTCGCCACCTTTCATCGGCCCTTGAGGGGTCATACTCGCGGAAACGTTGTTCCAAAAAGTCCCACAACTCTTTGAGGGTGGGGGTCGTTCGTGTGTGGTGGGTGGCCTCGGCAACCCGTGCGTTGATGATCGCCTTTAGACATGGGGGCAGGTACTCAAAATCATTTTTCCCTCGTTGGCCTCGGTATATGGGATCACACACCCCCAACCATTGTTGAAGCTTCTCCATCCACTCGTCGTAGCTCTCTAAATGCCCATCAAATTGCGGTTTAGGCATGTCACTATCCTCTACCGCTTTGGTGTAACTATTTTGCACCATAGGCATTTGGTACGGGTGGTAAGCGGGGGGAGCCATGGTTGGGGGTGCACCTCCACTTGCACTTGGTGCAACCTTAACTGGAGAGACTGTACACGTGTCCATAGGATGAGAGGGCGTGTACAAAGGTTTCGGTGGGGAAGTGAAAACATTTTTCGTGAGGAGATTGATGTTCCCCAATGAAGAGGTGTTCTCCTCCTCATTGGCCCACGGGGCTGTAGGCTCCGTGGGGTGTTCTTCGCCCTTAGGCGACGCCCTCCACGGGGATAGCAGGTTCCTTCTGCTTTTCGGCGGTTCCCCTCCACGAAGTAGGTTCTTGGGGGTGGGGGTGTTCGTGGTGCTCTTCCCCCCCCCCTCGGCCACCCCGAATCCGGACAAGTGTTCGGATGGTAGATGCAATCGTGGGATGGGTGGACGGAGAAAGGAAGGACACACCCAAGACCGGATGAACCGGATGGCGCGACCATGGGCGCCGTAGGCGGCGCTGGTTCAGAATCAGAAACAGGCAGAGGCGCCGATGGCAGGGGCACGACCAACGTAACGGGCTCTGCAGGCGTGGAGTACCAGTGGTCTCACGCATCGATCCTACATGCAACGGCGGCGTAACGCGTAGCGAGCGACTCCACTGGGCTAAAGCACTTAGCCGTGTTGCTGTTGGACATTTTAGAATGATCCGCCACGCTAGCCTCCACCACCTTAGAATCCCGTCGGTTGCCCTAAAACGCCGCGTCAAACTTAGCCAATGTAGACAAAATTTGGGTCATCCGGTCCCCGTAGGACTGACTGATGCCAGCGGTAGAGGCTACTGCCTGAGAAAGCTCCTGATGGGATCGCTGCAACTCTAGATTCTGAGTTCGCAGGTCCTTTACCTGTGCCATCAGAGATTGGATGCACGTTTCACACCGGGGACAGCCACAGGTGTGCTGTAGTTCGTCCTCCCCCCGTGTTTGAGCGGGGCCCGCAGAACGTCGAAACGATGGAACCCCCCCCTCCAGGAGGAGGAGATGACCCACTACCGCCCCCCCCAGCAGCCCCCCCTGCCACAGAGGGACCAGAGGGCCCCCCCGTAGGGCGAGACAGGGGTGTGGGGCGTGCAGCAACAGGTGCCGGCGCCCCCCCACTAGGGGAATGCCCCCCCCCCCCCCCGAAAAACCCCCACCACAAGATGGCCGAATCAGGTGCGGGATTCCTTGCACTCGCTGAATGTAGGCTGCCTGGCGGGGGCGGGGTGACGGCGGAGGGGGAACAGGACCAACAGTATTAGGCTGCGGCGGTGGCGGTGGGGACTCGTCCAGCACAATATATTGTGGTGACTCATGAACCACCATAGGTTATTGGGTTCTCGGATGGGAAGCAAAAACAGGCTCCGATCCCGTTGCAACCTTTAAACCCTTCCCCCAACTGGGCAGTACCCGCAGTTGGGGGTCCTCCGTAGGAGATGTAGTTGTGGGGGGAGAGACCAAGTTTATTGGGAGGGTTGCTGAACCTCCCTCCACCGGATTCCCTCCCCCCCAGCACAGATTGTCAACCTTCGGCATCGCCGGAGAATCATCCACTAGGGATGGACGATCTTTCGTGCCACTCATAGGCACTGGAGATGTGGTACCGGCCCGGTCCTCTGTAGGCTCTGGAGATTCCACGACAAGACACGGGCGGTCTTTGACGCCGCTCATAGGCACCGGGGATTCATCCACAACAATGCACTGAGGGGCCGGAGAGTCCTCCACCATGATGTAGTGGGGAGCCTGGGATTCTTCCACAAGCATGGGCCGATCCCTGGTCCCTGACATAGGTTCAGGCGGTGCAGGTGACGAGGCAACGGAAATAGGGGAATGATGGAGGGGCCGATGTTCCAGAACTCCAATCTCCTCCTCCGCGTCGTCATTCCCCTGTTCCAAGGCCAGCGGGAACCACTGTTCACACTCATCCTCCTCGATTTGCGTGGGGGATTCCTCGATGATTGTAGGATTTAGCGTGGATCCGCTTGGGGGACTGGGATAAGCTCCCAAGGCAGGAGATTCCTCCACCGGGGAGGGAAACTGCCGCGATCCACTCATTGGAGTGGGCGAAGATTCCACCATAGTGGGGTTCTGCCTAGTCCCCGACAGGGCTTGCTGGATCAGGGCCACGGCCTCTCGAGTCGGACCCAGATGCCCATGGGGATCAGGTGTGAGCGCGATGACTCGACGGTTTTCAGCGTCGAGTTGGTCAACAATAGGGCTGATGGGCCCTGCCGCAAACAGGTTTTTTCCGACCTGAGGCTGTGGCAACCCCCCTAGCGACGGAGGAGTGCCTGAGTCGACCACGATGGGGCCCATTGGCGAAGCCATTGTACCCCAGTCGGCAGTACGCTCAATCACCCCAGTAGATGAGTCGATTATTGCCCGATTCTCGGCGCCAATAACGGTTCCCGAGCCCGTAATAGGCAATTGTGGTGCTCTTATCGCTCTCTGAGGGTGGCCGTCTATTTCCTTCCCACCAATCCCAGGTACACCAGCTGGATCTCGAGGATGGGGGGCCCTGATGGGAACATTCTGGGATTTCGGGAACTTAGGATTTGTAGCCACTTGGGGCTTGGTCCGTTTTTGCGGCCCCTGCCCGGATGATGGGGTCAGGGCCGAGGAGGTCCTGAGAGTGGGGACCTGGACACCCTCAGCTATCCCTCCCGGAGAGGAGATTTTAACTTGAATTTGGTCCACGATGTCTTGGACCGATCGCTTACCGCGCTGCCAAACGCCCAACAGAGACGAAACAGTTTCCCCTCTGCTACCATGAAACCAGACCGCGTGGTCAGGAGCAAAGGTCGCAGTGGCATGGGCAGCCATATTGCTTGGCACAAAAGACATAACGATAGTGTTGACTGAATAGTATCCTGCAAACAGATATGGTACACAAAGCCAATGAAATACCTGATATGCACATATGAGAAATCCACCCTATCATCCACTAATTGATATAACTACTAAACATCCAAGATTGCCTTATCTATCCCACATCCTATGTTCCTGACAGGGAAATGGAATATGATATACCCTATCCCATATATATCCCATATATAGGGCCATATAATGTTCCCTTAGGGGTAATATGCCAGGGTAGGGTTGTGACCTGCTTCAGCAGACAGCGAAGAGCTTGAGGACTGGCAAGAATATGCATATGTGGACATTGTCAAGTACGAAACACCTTGTAGGATTCGGGCCAAGGTCGCAGGATTACAGCAGTCGGCAGCCAGTCTGTGACGTATATTCCGCTATCCAAGCCGTTGCACAACATGCTGCTGTACATTGAGCACCAGAAGCCGAAAAAAGAAGCACAATGTTTCAATTGGTTCAAATCTGCTGTTCCCCAAGCTGCCGCCAACTCGGCTAATGTTGCCCCCGAGAATTTGGAAGAACCACGGCACACAGTATGTGTTGGAGCGTCACGCAATTTCAATGCGCGAGGTCTTGCGCACTCTACGCTGCACGTTTGGTCGTTTTAGCAAGCAGCATTCAAGTAACGGACGGACATCTTCACCCTGGCATACTACTGCGGCATGGACGCCGTGAACGGTACGAAGAACCTGGTGAGTTTGAGCAGGAATGAGGAGGTAACAAGGAACGCCTTCAAGAAGCTGGAGGAGCTGCATTTGCCAAGTTCATTGCAAAAGGTGGCACACACATGGACCTGAGGGATGCGACCATACGCAGTACACAGGCCCACGTTGACATGTTGATTACAGACCAATGGGTCCCCTTCAACCTTGATTGTCAAGACAACAAGCATTTTGTGAACCAGACAGCAGGTATGCGGCAGTTTCGCAGCTACAGTGCGCGATGGCTCGCGCACTCGACCTCCATATTTTTCACATCTGCACAGCTGCCGATGCAAAAATTCAAGTAGAAGTGGCAGAACTGGGCGCGTTGCAACCGAAGATCGGACTGGAAATTTTGGGTTTATCAAAAGACAGGAAAAGTACAAAGTACCGGTCGCTTTGGCCAAAATGGATAACGTTGACCAGTGCACCTGTGTGGCGGGGCAGACTGGGGACCAGGGAGCTGCTCCAACACCGCAGACCCTCGCCGTGCGGAAATAACTTCAAAGGAAGGCTGAGGGACCAGCATCGGCGCCGACGACACAGACACAGTAGAATGCTGGCAAAGTGCTCAATGTCTCCAAGCAGGACGTGCAACGGAGCACGTACAGCTTAACAGCATGCCGTGTCGGGGATATTGAAGTTCGGGAAGTTGAATGTTTCGGGCACTTGCAGTACCCATTTTGGGTTGTCAACCCCGACCTCTTCGTGGAATACGTCTCTGCAGGATTTGTTTCCAAGTGGTTGTTCGATGTGATGATGTTGGGCAAGGATCTGATTTTCTATGGCGAGACTGATGTGGTGTACCGTATTGGTTGGGACATACAGAGGCTCTGGCGTGTGGAGAGGGAGAAGGACCCAGGTACAGTGCCTTTCTATCACGCCCGGTTGCCGGTTCACTCTTGGATGTCGGGTCGCGTCTCCACCAACATGTATCAGTTTGACGTGCACACTGTGTGGATTGGAAAAACAACCCGCTGCGACAAGAAGGTATATACGTCGCTTTTGCTGTTTTTCACGCCGTGGAGTGCACAAGCCCTCGCGCACTGTATCACTCGTTATGTGTCTTTCCTCCCACCACATTTAGAGTTGCCCGACTATCTGATGTACTCGGCCCGACATGTCGAAGAGATGCAGAACAAGAACCTGGGTGGTTTCATGCCTTTGATTTATGTGCTGTGGTACCTTGACAAGTTCGTGGTTGATTGTCGAAATATTGATGCAGTGGTTGTTGTGGATGCAACGCCGGCCGTGGACGCAAAGATTGGGATGTTGGAGACGAGGACCAAACTGGCGTTTCTGGCTCTGTCAGCGATTCGGTAAAAGGACCTTAGCTGTGCCGTTGGAGGTGCTCTGCAACATGCCATCGTCATGCGGTACATGTTGGAGACCGATCAGATGGAGGATGGAATAACAGGTGCACATTGGGATACTCAAGAAGACTGGCTTTTGCGTGGCATTCCATTCTGGGTCCTGGATAGCGCAAAGGCAACAGATCGTGCATGCTGCAGAAGCCGCCCAAAAACAGGTTGTGTCTGAGGCCCCCGCTGATTGCAGTGAGTCTACTGCACCTACCCTGCCGAGGCTGAAGAAGAGTGACCAAGTTGTGCCAGCACAAGGTACTGCAGCAGGAAAAGGAACCCCCTCAAGTAGCAAGAAGCAGGCAAAAGAAAAAGGAAACAAATCTTCCAAGGCGGAAGAAACAGACGAAGAGGATGCCGACGAGAGGTGGAAGAAGAGGATGCGCAGCAAGTAATGGAAACACAGACACAGAAGCGGAGGCGGGCACCCACCTCTTACTTTGATGCAAGTTCCAATGATGCGCCTAACCCTACGTGCTCATTTAGATCAGGTACTTCACACAGTGGTTTTACCCGGTTTAACCCGGTTGAACTCGGAAGGGGCGCGGTTGAACCGCTGAACCGCGGTTGAACCGCGGTTGAACCAGGGCCATCGCTGGCGGCGGTGGCTGCGCCAGCGGCGCGCGCTTTTCTGAACAAAATATTTGCATAACCACCTGAAACTGACGCGTGACAAACCTTTTTTAAAAAATGTCCCACCACTGGCTGCAAGTGGTGAACGACCACTACAGCGGGTGGGGGGACCAACAGCTGGTGGACAACTTGTTCACCTTTTTTTGCACAAACGGCACGACAAAACGCCTATGGAAACAACTTGCTGACCGAATTGGTAACACACAGAGGGCTTCCAAACAGACAAAAAGGGCTTCAAAAAAAGCTTTCACAGGATCCGACACTGTGCGCCTCATTTTGGACCTTGGGATGCCGAAGCGAAGGTATGTGGCATAATGCACACATGCCTACAAGTGGTTCAACGTGGTTCAACGGTGCGGTTGAACCCTTATCACAATTGAACAATTAAGGACCATCCGAAGAAGAAGGCGAGGATTGCAAGTGCAGAGTTCAAGTCACCATCGCGTTCTGGTTCTCAGCCACCCTGTGACACTGTTGCCTCTCCGAATAAGGGAAATTCAGTGGCGAGAAGCCTGTCTGCCAAGTTGGCTAAGGCGGCAGCACCGAAGAAGAAGTAAGTCCTTTGACACCAATGCATTTATTCGCCCTTAAGGGCATGTACAGTTTTGGAGAGCTTTTACTTCAGTCTATGCATGTACCTGTGTACTGCCTGTCCCGTTGTGTTTTTGCTGCCTTCTGTTCACAATTGTTTCCGGTACTTTGAGTGCGCGAGGCCTCGCGCAGTCAGGGGCAGAAAAAACAATTTATTGTGCACGACAAACTTCGGTACTAGTGGTGTTACACAGAATCCGATTTCCCAAATTGGGGAATAGCAGGTGCTTGCGGGACGCTGAAATAGACAAACAACAACTTTGGCAGCACGGACCCTTCAAATCAAGGAAAATATTATTTCATTTGAACAGACAAAATGTCAAAATACCAGCGAATTGCCCGAAAAACCATTTTTCTCGTGGTGTCTGCTTCATAGGTGTTGCCAACGTACAAAAAAGGGTTTTTTCCGGTTACCATTTTTTGTGTCCGCCTCTTCCAAAACAGGGTGCAGTTTGCGTGGCCCAAGTTTGACCGATTCCTGTGAATCGTCGATCGTTGACAAGGAATGAGGCCCTCACCCTCTTTGTCCCATCTGTACAGATATTTTCCAGCCCCCGCTGAACTGAAGACCGTTTTGGGCCGAGCTTGCAGCCTTGATGAAACAGATTACATCTAAAGAATCCAAATCAGGGTTGGAAAAGACGGCGTATAAATACGCGTAACGTATATATACGCGTACCGTATCGCGAGAATACAATACAGTACGCGTCTGCTGGGGGGGGCCGTCGACTGGCGCCAGACGCGCGTGCCGCCGCAGAGAATGAGGTTAAAAACCAACAAAACGCGAGATTTTCATGTTTCTGCAGGCTGCCGACATTTTGGATGCACCAAAATTTTAACTGTTGATCCCCGACATATTGCTTTAAAGTAGTTGCGACATAAAAACCGAGTTCCAATTTAAGCCGTGTTTTTCCGAACCAATAGCACCGCTGTGTCCCCACTGCCATTGCGCATCGTGCGGTATGCTTGTCGTCGTTTGAAAACACTTGCGCGCCGAGAAAAAGCCGTCGCGAACTTTGCGTGCAGAGATGTAGAATGCCACAAACAACATCTGCGTGCAGTGAAGGAAACGCTACGAGCAGCATACAAGAGTCAGAAGGTATGCAAGCAAACGACACGAAAGCCAACTGTCTCGCTCAGAACGCCGACGCAGATGAGACAGGTTCTGATGAGTGCGATGAATGGGATGAATGGGACCACGTGTTTGCAGAGCAATGGCAGAGACAC